>CAWUFW010000776.1:3021700-3643400 GCA_963921515.1 Calotriton arnoldi
TTACAGTATACCTTACGGGGAATTTTTAAGGGCAAAGAAGAACTGCAGCTTAGAGGAAAAGTTTTTAACTAGAGCAAAGTGAATGACTAAAAGATTTTTGGAAAGAGGATACTCCAAAAGAACATATATTCTGCTTTGAACAAAGCTAGCAAAGTTTAGAGACAGGATCTGTTAATTAACAAACCAAAGTTAACCACTGAACCCTCAACAATCAGGTACATTACAAAATACAACACAGGCTCACAAGAGGTTAAATGTGTTTTTAGAAAACATTGGCATGTATTACAGACCAACAACATTCTTAGCAAATATCTAGATAATTATCCCAGACTAACCGTTAGGAATAGTAAACCCTTGAAGGATATGCTTTGTAGAAATATGGCACCAAATAAAATGAATAGCAACCAATTTAGGTGATTTTTCCGATGCATGAAGTGTAAAGCTTGCAAATTCACTGAGAATATTTAAAAAGTCAAGCTTAACACAGAACACAAAGAATTTGAGATTCGTCAACAGTTAACATGCCACTCTGACTTTTGTATATACTGCCTCAGGTGCCCGTGCAATAAATACTATATTGCCATTACTATATACACGGGCAAACAGAGTACTAGAACATATGAGAGCTATCTCTATGTAAACAAACAGTGGTGGCAACAGAGTTGTAGAACCAAGAGGATTGGAATCCAGATTTATAATTGAATTTCAGACCATGCATCCTATAGGCTTAAATCATGATGAAAAAATAGCAGTGAGTCTAGAGTAAATGGGTCTCCATTTTTGGTTGTTTACTTTGATATCTGTTTTATAAGGGAGAGACAATGAAATATACTGCATAACTTCAATCCTCCAGATCCCTTCAGTTTTCTTTTATTTGTACAGAGTTTGTTAATGGTTTAGATGATGACGTATACTATCTTGTTTTTAATAGTATGTTTATATGGTTTGTTGTTCCAGGTATGGACTGAGGACTGATGATTTATAAAGAGGTGCAAAAGATCGCTAACATATCTCACCTGGTTCAAACCACAGACAGTAGGTAATAATTCAACTTGCAAAAGAAATTTCTCCATTTTGAGACATCAAAGATCTTTTATACTAATATGTAACTACAAAGTTTTGAGTATAACATGTACCTTTAACATGGAGAATTCTTTAGTTGACTATCTTTATTTTATTAATATTTTTTCCTATGTGCTAAGCTTTTCTTTTTGCTTAAAAATGTATTTTTTGTGTGCTCTGGTGAAATAGAGCAATGGAGATATGAGGTGAAATTATAGACAAAGAGATTGGATTTCGGTACAGACAAGTGAAATCAGAATAAGAATAAGATGGACATGTATCATTAAGATTGATACTGTAACCGACAACATTTTTTGTGATACAATGAAATTGATGAGAAACTGGAAAAAGGATTTCTCCACTTGGGCGGAATTCGTGCATACTAAGTTTATTTGCCCACTGGGGCATGAAAAATGTATTTGTCCACTAGGGCATGAATAATGCATGAAGTATCTTTTGCATCTATCTGTTTGGGTGAGTAAAAAGGTTTGTAAAAAGCTGTAAACTAAGCAGAAAAAGGGTTACCAGAAAGTTGTGCGTAAATAAAAATATTGATGTAAAATGGATTATTTCAATATTGAGACACAGCCTGATTATATTCTCCCTTCTGTTAAAATGGCGCTCATGATTACAGCTGGTCTTGATCGGTGAGTGATACATTCCCCTTTCCATTAAGTGAATGAACTATCCTAACCCATGAACAAGGAGATCTTAGAAACGCGTTGGGAAGCTTTTTCGTGCTTGTATATCCTGAATGAACCCTACATAAAGCAGAGATGACTTGTGGATTATTGGGAGAGCGGATAAACACCTAATATTGTTCTGGAATATCTATCTATCTATCTATCTATCTATCTATCTATCTATCCACTGAACTAATCAAAGGTTACAGAGACATTATAGATAGGCTCAGATTTCACTCATACAAAACCAGTGAAATTTAGCAGTTATAGTTAGCTGAGCTAACTATAACTCATGCCCCCGCAATACACTGCTTATGACCTCATATATTACATCACTCATGACATGGTCAGTGACATCACTGATGACATCACTCATGATGTCTCAAAGGACATCACTGATAACATCATCCAGTGACTGTGAGTGTTGCTAAAATGTTTATGAGTGTTAAATATATATACCAAGGTGTTTTGGTGAATCGGTGGGTGTATGATTACCTGTATGGAGGATTCAGTGGGTGGGTGACTGATGGTATAAGTCAGTGATTAGGTGTCTCAGTGAATGTATTGGTGAGTGGCTGGTTGTGTGAATGTTTGTATCAGTCTGTCAATTTGTGTCTAAGTGGCTGCTGTATGGGTGTGTGAGTGGGTATGTACATGTCTGTATGGGTAATTGATTGGCTGTCTGAGTACCTGCATGAGAGTCTGTGTAGGTGGGTGAGGGTGTGTGTGACTGCCTGTATGGATGAGTGAGTGGGTGAGTCAGTGGCTGTATGTGAGTGTATGTGTGTGAATGGCTGTATGGGTGAGTGAGTGTGTATATGGCTGTGTGGGTAAGTGAGTGGATGTGTCAGTGGAATATGGGTGAGTAAATGGGTATGTGAATAGCAATATAGGTGAGTGATGGGGTATATGAGTTACTGTATGGGTGAGTGAGTGAATGTGAGAGTGACTGTATGGGTGAGTGTGTGCTTATGTCAGTGACTGTATAGGTGAGTCAGTACGTGTTAGTATAGGTATGAGTAAGTAAGTGGGTGTGTGAGTAACTGTATGGGTGACTAGGTGGCTGTCTGATTGACTGCATGGGTGAGTGTGTAGGTGTGTGAGTATATTTATGGGTGACTGACTCAGTGTGTGAGTGGCTATATGGGTGTATGAGTGGATATGTCAGTGGCTGTATGGGTGAGTGAGTAGATGTGTGTGTAGATCTATGAATCAGTGAGTGGGTGTGTAAGTACTTGTATGGGTCTTTGAATGGGTTTGTGAATGGTTGTGTAGGAGTGGCAGTTGGAGTGGGTACATGAAAGGTTAAATGGGTGTGTTGGTGATTTGGTGGATAATGTCATCAGTGATGTCATCAGTGATGTCAATGACCATTTCCTGAGTGATTTAATATGTGAGGTCATTAGCAGTGCATAGCAGGGGTGCAAGTTATAGTTAGCTCAGCTAACTATAACTGCTGAATTTCACTGGTTTTGTACAATTGAAATCTGATCCTAACTATAATGTCCCTGTAACATGTTTTTTTCAGTGAATTTCTAAAGTTTTTGTAATACTATCTCCTAACTATAATGTCCCTGTAACCTTTGTTTTTTTCAGTGAATTTCTAAGGTTTTTTTAACGTGAAGTAAGATCCCCATTGAAATGAACAGTGAGAGTGGGGTTGAATACAGGGCCTGGCCTGGCATTGTGCTGTCCCCACCCAAGCTTGCTGCTCCTACCCCTCCCCCTTGCCATTTATTGTCTATGTCCATGACCCTGCTCCCTCATTACAGTACGGTGTGGCCGTTGTTCTGCTACTGCCCTAAACAGTTAGCTTGCTGCCCCATCCACCTCCTCCCAATCCTCTGTTGTCCCAGTCCATGCACCAGTCCATCCCTTCTGCCCTGCTTGGCCAGATGTGCTGCAAGAAGGCTTTTCCACAGGGTAAAATCACCTTAGAACGCATCACAATTCCTAAAATTAGTATGGTAACATCAACAAATGATTTATATTGTAACTAAAATCTGTTATCACCCTTTATACGTTCTCCTTTTTGTGACTCTCAAAACCAGCCATTCACTACAATGCATGTCAAAAGGGTGCTATCATGTATATTGGGTCTAAGATGGCTGCCAACACTTCCTGGTTGAAGTGTTGGCAGCCAATCAAATTTCAGACAGGTTTCAATAGGATTTTAGGCTCCCAGATATCTATATTTTTTAAACCTAAATATCTCTGAAACTAATGAATGGATTTAAACCAAATCACAAAAAGCATGCTTTCTGAACTAACATCTAGCTTTTTGCCAAGTTTGGTGTAATTCCATTTAGCGGTTCAATACAGCAGCTGAACCAAAAAAGTAAGTTTTGTGAAACGTTTCTGAAGATTCATCAAGTGGTGCCAATGTTATGTGAAACTTTGGTCCTAACTGTAACTACCTACTGGCTATCACCTCTATATATATATTCACTGACCATGCCATGAGTGATGTAATATGTGATGTCATCAGCAGTGCATTGCGGGGGGGCGAGTTATAGTTACCTCAACTAACTATAACGGCCGAATTTCTCTGGTTTTGTATGACTGAAATGTCCAACTAACTATAACGTCCCTGAAACCTGTGGTTTTTTCAGTGAATTTCTAAGGTTTTTTAAATGCTAATTTCTTACTATAACGTCCCTGAAACCTATAGTTTTTTCAGTGAATTTCAAAGGTTTTTAAAATTTTAATTTCTAACTATAACGTCCCTGAAACCAATGGTATTTTCAGGGAACTTCAAAGGTTTTTTAGATGCTAATTTCTAACTATAACGTCCGTGAAACCTATGGTTTTTTCAGTGAATTTCAAAGGTTTTTTAAATGCTAATTAATAACTAAAATGTCCCTGAAACCTATGGTTTTTTCAGTGAATTTCTAAGGTTTTTTAAATGCTAATTTCTAACTATGCCTACATAGGTAGGACATATTCAGAAAGAGGAAAAAGGCGCAGAAAGAAGCAAGAGAAATGCAGAAAGAGGCAACAGAAGTCCAGAAAGACAAAGAAAGGTGCAGAAAGAAGCAAGAGATATGCAGAAAGAACCAACAGAGGTGCACAAAGAGGCCTTGTTGCAAAGTCATCCTGTGCCCCCAACTTTTGCTGACTGGTACTGATGGTAACTGACTCTGACTAACCAGGCCCAGAGCCAGTGCTATGCTAAAAGACACTTAGAATACAGTGAAAACATATGTGAAAACATATTGCCTTTATCTGTACCTCTCTTGCCTCTTTCTGCACCTCTGTTGCTTCTTTCTGCACTTCTCTTGCCTCTTTCTACACCCCTCTTGCCTCTTTCAGCACCTCTGTTGCTTCTTTCAGCACTTCTCTTGCTTCTTTCTGCACCCCTCTTGCCTCTTTCTGTACCCCTCTTGCCTCTTTTTGCACCTCTTCTTCCTCTATCTGCATCTTTCTTGCCTTTTTCTGCAGTGCTCTTGCCTCTTTCTGTACCTCTTTTGCTTCTTTCTGCACTTCTCTTGCCTTTTTCTGTACTCCTCTTGCCTTTTTCTGCACCTCTGTTGGTTCTTTCTGCACTGCTCTTGCTTCTTTCTGATCTCTTTTGCAAATTTCTGCACCCCTCTTCCCTCTTTCTGCACCTTTCCTGCCTGTTTCTGCACCTCTCTTGCCTCTTTCTGCACCTCTGTTGCTTCTTTCTGTACTTCTCATGCCTCTTTCTGCACCCCACTTGCCTCTTTCGGCACCTCTGTTGCTTCTTTCTGCACTTCTCTTGCTTCTTTCTGCACCCCTCTTGCCTCTTTCTGTACCCCTCGTGCCTCTTTGTGCACCTCTCCTTCCTCTTTCTGCATCTCTCTTGCCTTTTTCTGCAGTTCTCTTGCCTCTTTCTGTACCTCTTTTGCTTCTTTCTGCACTTCTCTTGCTTCTTTTTGCACCTCTGTTGCAATTTTATGCATCCCTCTTGCCTCTTTCCGCACCCCTCTTCCATTATCTGCACCTCTCTTGCCTCTGTCTGCACACCTGTTCCCTCTTTCTGCACCCCTTTTGCCTGTTTCTACAACTCTCTTGCCTCTTTCTGTAGTTCCTTTGCCTCCTTCTGTACCTCTGTTGCTTCTTTCTGCACTTCTCTTGCCTCTTTCTGCACCCCTATAGCCTCTTTCTGCACCCCTGTTGCTTGTTTCTGCACTTCTCTTGCTTCTTTCTGTACCTCTCTTGCTTCTTTCTGCACCCATCTTGCCTCTTTCTGCACCCCTCCTCCCTCTTTCTGCACCTCTCTTGCCTCTTTCTGTACCTCTGTTGCTTCTTTCTGTGCTTTCTGCAATCCTGTTGTCTCTTTCTGCACTCGTCTTCCCTCTTTCTGCACCGCTCTTGCTTCTTTCTGCACCCCTCTTGCTTCTTCATGCACCCTTCTTCCCTTTTTTGCATCCCTCTTGCCTCTTTCTGCAGTTCTCTTGCCATTTTCTGCACCTCTCTTGCCTCTTTTTGCACCTTACTTGCCTCTTTCTGCACTTCTCTTGCCTCTTTCTACACCCCTCTTGTCTCTTTCAGCACCTCTGTTGCTTCTTTCTGCACTTCTCTTGCTTCTTTCTGCACCCCTCTTGCCTCTTTCTGTACCCCTCTTGCCTCTTTGTGCACCTCTTCTTCCTCTATCTGCATCTTTCTTGCCTTTTTCTGCAGTGCTCTTGCCTCTTTCTGTACCTCTTTTGCTTCTTTCTGCACTTCTCTTGCCTCTTTCTGTACTCCTCTTGCCTTTTTCTTCACCTCTGTTGGTTCTTTCTGCACGGCTCTTGCTTCTTTCTGCACCTATTTTGCAAATTTTTGTATCCCTCTTGCCTCTTTCTGCACCCCTGTTCCCTCTTTCTGCACCTTTCCTGCCTGTTTCTGTACTTCTCTTGCCTCTTTCTTCACCTCTGTTGCTTCTTTCTGTACTTCTCTTGCCTCTTTCAGCACCTCTGTTGCTTCTTTCTGCACTTCTCTTGCTTCTTTCTGCACCCCTCTTGCCTCTTTCTGTACCCCTCATGCCTCTTTGTGCACCTCTCCTTCCTCTTTCTTCACCTCTCTTGCCTTTTTCTGCAGTTCTCTTGCCTCTTTCTGTACCTCTTTTGCTTCTTTCTGCACTTCTCTTGCCTTTTTCTGTACCTCTCTTGCCTCTTTCTGCACCTCTGTTGGTTCATTCTGCACTGCTCTTGCTTCTTTCTGCACCTCTGTTGCAACTTTATGCATCCCTCTTGCCTCTTTCTGCACCCTACTTCTGTCTTTCTGCACCTCTCTTGCCTCTGTCTGCACTTCCTTTGCCTCCTTCTGTACCTCTGTTGCTTCTTTCTGCACTTCTCTTGCCTCTTTCTGCACCCCTCCAGCCTCTTTCTGCACCCCTGTTGCTTGTTTCTGCACTTTTCTTGCTTCTTTCTGTACCTCTCTTGCTTCTTTCTGCACCCATCTTGCCTCTTTCTACACCCCTCCTCCCTCTTTCTGCACCTCTCTTGCCTCTTTCTGTACCTCTGTTGCTTCTTTCTGCACTTCTTTTGCCTCTTTCTGTACCTCTCTTGCTTCTTTCTGCAATCCTGTGTTCTCTTTCTGTACTCGTCTTCCCTCTTTCTGCACCTCTCTTGCTTCTTTCTGCACTTCTCTTGCTTCTTTCTGCACCCCTCTTGCTTCTTCATGCACCCTTCTTCCCTTTTTTGCATCCCTCTTGCCTCTTTCTGCAGTTCTCTTGCCATTTTCTGCACCTCTCTTGCCTCTTTCTGCACCTCACTTGCCTCTTTCTGCACTTCTCTTGCCTCTTTCTGCACCCTTCGCGGCTCTTTCATCACCTCTGTTGCTTCTTTCTGCACTTCTCTTCCTTCTTTATGCACCCCTCCTGCCTCTTTCTGTACCTCTCTTGCCTCTTTGTGCACCTCTCCTACCTCTTTCTGCACCCCTCTGGCCTCTTTTTGCACCTCTGTTAGTTCTTTCTGCACTGCTCTTGCTTCTTTCTGCACCTCTTTTGCACATTTATGTATCCCTCTTGCCTCTTTCTGCACCCCTCTTTTCTATTTCTCCACCTCTCTTGCTTCTTTATGCACTTCTCTTGCTTCTTTCTGCACTGCAGTTGCTCCTTTCTGCACCTCTCTTGCAAATTTCTGTATCCCTCTTACCTCTTTCTGCACCCCTGTTCCCTCTTTCTGCACCTTTCTTGCCTGTTTCTGCACCTCTCTTGCCTCTTTCTGCACCCCTGTTGCTTCTTTCTGCACTTCTCTTGCCTCTTTCTGTACCTCTGATTTAGAGGTAGTTTTAATCCCCCAGCCCTATTATGTACTAGGGCCTTACAGGGGAGGTCATTCCAATGACAGGGGTACCCCAACCCATAGTGTACCCTAGTGTATGTAGGTGTTTTCATTGTATTGTAAGTATCTTTCAGCATAGCACTGGCTCCAGGCCTGGTTAGTCAGAGTCAGTTACCACCAGTACCAGTCAGCAAAACGTTGGGGGCACAGGATGACTTTGCAACAAGGCCTCTTTATGCACCTCTGTTGGTTCTTTCTGCATATCTCTTGCTTCTTTCTGCACCTTTCTTCCTCTTTCTGGACTTCTGTTGCCTCTTTCTGCATTTCTCTTGCTTCTTTCTGCACTTTTCTTCCTCTTTCTGCACATGTCCTACCTATGTAGACATATTTAGAAATTAGCATTTAAAAAACCTTTGAAATTCACGGAAAAAAACAGAGGTTTCATGGACGTTATAGTTAGAAATGAGCATTTAATAAACCTTAGAAATTTCTGAAAAACCACAGGTTTCAGGGACGTTATAGTTAGTTGGACATTTCACTCGTACAAAACCAGAGAAATTCGGCCGTTATAGTTAGTTGAGCTAACTATAACTCACGCCCCCGCAATGCACTCCTGATGACATCACATATTACATCACTCATGACATGGTCAGTGACATCACTGATGCCATCACTGATGACATCTCAAATGACATCACTGATGACATCACTGATGACATCATCCACGTGATCATCTGATGCACCTCCTCACACCCTAATATAACCTTTGATATACCCCCTTTAAAATACAGACTACCATTCTCGAAACCATAGACATACCAATACCAGTAAGTACATACCCACTGACTGATTCCTAAGTCTATACACACATCCATTCATTCCCCATGCAGTCACTCATACATGCAGTCACTCATCAATACAGCCACTATCATATGCACTCATACACCTATTCAGACACTCACACACCGCCACTCATCCATAGAATTACTCACACACCTAGTCAGTCATGCAAAGAATCAATCACACTCCCATTTACTCACCTCTACAGTTATACACACCCCACCTCACTTATTCATACAGATACTAACACATACTTACTCTCTTATACAATCACTGACAGAAGCACACACTCATCCATACAGCCACTCTCACAATCACTCACTCTCACATATAGTCATTTATATAGTCCAACACTCACATATACTGCTTTTCACATATGTGGTTACTCACACATGTACCGCTGAGATATCCATTCACTCACCAACACACCTATACACACACACCCATCCATACAGCTCTTCACAGATGTACTCTTGAACCCATACACCCCGTGAATCACCCACTCACACATCCATGCAGGGAGACACACCCCCAAACCCAGCCACACAGACACTCAGGCACCCATACAGATGCTCAGACAACCAATCAATAACCCATATAGACACTCATGTAGGTACTCACTAACCCATGCAGCTGCTTACACACCAACTGACAGACTGATACAGACATTCACACTTACCCATGCATTCAGTAAGACACTTTTAATCACTCACTTATACAGTCAGTCACGCACCTACTAAATCATCCATTCAGACACTCATACACCCACTCATTCTTCAATACACCTTGGCATATTTATATATATAAAACATATTTAAACTTTACAGAAACACACATTCACTGGATGATGTCATCAGTGATGTCATCAGTGATGTCATTTGAGATGTCATCAGTGATGTCATCATTGATGTCACTGACCATGTCATGAGTGATGTAATAGACGTTATAGTTAGGCTGACATTTCATTTGTAAAAAAACAGAGAAATTCAGCCGTTATAGTTAGCTGAGCTAACTATAACTCGTGCCCCCACAATGCACTACTGATGATGTCACTTATTATATCGCTCATGATATGGTCAGTGACATCACTGATGACATCTCAAATGACATCACTGATGACATCACTGATGGCATCATCCAGTGACTGTGAGTGTTTCTAAAATGTTTAAGAATGTTACGTATATATACACCAAGGTGTATTGAAGAATGACTGGGTGTATGAGTATCTGTTTAGATGATTTAGTGGGTGCATGAGTGACTTTATAAGTGAGTGTTTATACATGTGTCATTGAATGTATGGGTGGTTGACTAATCTGTGTGAATGTCTGTATCAGTCTGTCACTTGGTGTGTAAGTGGCTGCATGGGTTGGTGGGTAGCTACATGAGTGTCTACATGGGTTATTGATTGGTTGTCTGAGTACCTGTATGGATGCCTGAGTGGCTGTGTGGGTGGGTGGGGGGTGTGACTCTCTGCATGGATGTGTGAGTGGGTGATTCACTAGCTGTATGGGTTCATGACTGCATCTGCAAGGGGGTGTATGGGTGAGTGAGTGTGAGTATGGCTCTGTTGTTGAGTGAATGGATGTCTCAGTGGTGTAAGGGTGAGTAATTGCATATTTGTAACACAGTATATGTGTGTTGGAGTATATAAAGTGACTGTATGTGAGAGTGAGTGATTGTGAGAGTGGCTGTATGGATGAGTGCGTGCTTGTGTTAGGGATTATATAGTAGAGTAAGTATGTGTTAGTATCTGTATGTATAAGTGAGGTGGTGGGTGTACAACTGTTTAGGTGAGTAAATGGCAGTGTGATTGACTCTGGGTGAGTGACTAGGTGTGTGAGTAACTCTATGGGTGAGTGGTGGTGTGTGAGTGTCTGTATGGGTGTATGAGTGCATATATCAGTGACTGTATTGGTGAGTCACTGCGTGTATGAGTGGCTGTGTGGGTGAGTGAGTGGATGTGTGTGTAGGCCTATCAATCAGTGAGTGGGTATGTACTAACTGGTATTGGTGGGTCTATGGTTTCGAGAATGGTATTCTGCATTTTAGAGTGGGTGTATGAAAGGTTATATTAGGGTGTGAGTAGGTACATCAGAGAATATGTGGATGATGTATCAGTGATGTCATTTGAGATGTCATCAGTGATGTCACTGACCATGTCATGAGTGATGTAATATGTGAAGTCATCAGCAGTGCATTGCAGGGCGCGAGTTATAGTTAGCTCAGCTAACTATAACGGCTGAATTTCTCTGGTTTTGTACAAGTGAAATGTCAGCCTAACTATAATGTCTCTGTAACCTTTGTTTTTTTCTGTGAATTTCTAAGGTTTTTTAAATGCCAATTCCTAACTATAGCGTCCCTGAGACCTGTGTTTTTTTCCATGAATTTCTAAGGTTTTTCAAATGCTAAATCCTAACTAACTATAATGTCCCTCAAACATGTGTTTTTTCAGTGAATTTCTAAGGTTTTTTAAATGCTAATTTCTAACTATATCGTCCCCGAAACCTGTGTTTTTTTCAGTGAATATCTATGTTTTTTTACATGCTAATTTCAAATTATAACGTACTTGATTTCTTTGCTTTTTTAACTCTCCACATATATATATAAAATAAATATATGTATATATACATATATATAAAATATTTTTATACATATAATTTTTTTCTATAAGAACATTTTTTATATATTTATATAAAAATGTATACATAATTATATATATATATATAATTATTTTTTTATGCATTAATAAAAATTTTTTTTAAATATAAAAATGAAGTCGCGTTCCGGATGCGGATCTCCACATTTTGTGCGTGAACCCATTTATATATTTAAAACTGTAAAATATAGTGAAATTAATACTTTATGTATATCTTAAGAGTACTAGTTTACTAGTAGAGTAATAAAACGAATATGTAGTTATGCTACAGGCAAAATAAAAATGAAATTTATGTAATTTGTCGGTTCGCGATACCATTGTGCACACTACCGGGCCTTACTTCCAGGTGGGTGTAGGAATCGCTGCTCCAGCATGATTTCTAATAGTCATATTTCTGATAATGCACAACTTATAATTGCTTATTAATTTAATATTTTGGTTTAAAATATGTTGTATCTCCTTGTTTGTTTCCAAGATGTAAATGCGGAATCGCGGTCCAGACGCGACTCTTTGTTTTTTATTTGTGATATTAATACATATATATATATAGACAATAATAATCTTAAGTTCTAGGTTAGAGTTTTGCTAAGATAGTAAAGAAACTTTTATATTAATAAGAAAAAGTTATTAAAACTTTTTTTAATAATAATTTGAGGAGTCGCGGAATGTCCGCATAGATCACAACTTCCGGATTTGCGTAGGGGATGTGAATCTAAAGTTTTTTTTACAATAACATTATATAAATATAGATGTATTTACTTTATTTCAAATGAAGAGGTTCAGTTATTTGTAAATCAAATATTATAAGACACAACCAAATATCGTTGAAATGTAAAATTAAAAGAAGTTTCGGAATCGCATTGGGTATGCGGTGCCACCACGTAGGGGTCACGCACCCCATGTGACAAAAAAAAGAGATTTGATTGGTTAAAAATCCTGTCATCATTAACCTAGGCAGATTCCACCCTCTTTCTTCTACTTTAGGGTGTGGTTGGCAACAGACACACTCATTCTAGAAGAAGCTATTTTGCAGGTGGTTTTTTATTTTTTTTATTTTGAATTTGAAGATTTAAAATGGCCACCTATTCAGACCTGCATGAAGAAAAAGGGGCAAAACCTTTTGGAGGAAGAAGAGGAGCCACCTCGAAAGAAAAAGGAGAGTGTGGAGTGGGAATTTTTTACAATTCTTGAGGGGCAGAAAAAGTCCTGAGGCGCAGAAGGTCACCCACAACATTTGTAAGAAGGTGCTCGGAAGGGATCCGAGAAGAAGTACTCTTGTGGAACGTCTTCCATGTATAAACATCTGAAGACCATGCACGAAAACCAGCTTGCACAAGCAGAACTCGCAAGACTGAAAAAGAATGAAGGTGGCCCAGATGCGCAGCCTGGAACATCAAGACCGGGTGACAGGCTGCAGAACATTCCTCCAGCACTGCCTGATTTCACCAAGGCAGGACTTTTTTGCCCTAAATGTATTACGGTTTTTAGTGTGTGGCAACAGGTTGTCCAAACCATGTTGGACACCATTAACAACCATCGTTGTTGATTTATTCCCCCCCCAATTAGGCACACTGTTTTGTTCTTGTTTCTTTGTTTAAATTTGTATTTTTTAAAATCTAAAAAAACTCCAAAAAACTACGAAATAGTTAGAAAAAACCAAACAAAATATAAAATAGTTTATAAAAAAACGGTTCTTACGGAATTATTCTGGTTTAAAAAAGAAAAAGTATATGTTGTGTGAATGGATGAGTGCATGGGTAGTGCCTGCGTGATTGGATGAGTGCATGGGTAGTACCTGAGGGAATGGATAAGTGCATGAGTAGTAACTGAGTGACTAGTTGAGTGCAAGAGTAGTGCCTGAGTGATTGGATGAGTGCATGGATAGTGCCTGGGTGATTGGATGAGTGCATGGGTAGTGCCTGGGTGAATGGTTGAGAGATGGATAGTGCCTGAGTGAATTGATGAGTGTATGTGTAGTGCCTGGGTCATTAGATGATTGCATCAGTAGTGCCTGAGTCTATATATGAGTGCAAGGGTAGTGCCTGGGTCATTGGATGAGTGCATCGGTAGTGCCTGAGTGAATGGATGACTGCAAGAGTAGTGCCTGCGTCATTTCATGAATGCAAGGGTCGTGCCCAAGAGAATGGATGAGTGTATGCATCGTGCCTGAGTGAATGGATGAGTGCTGTTGGAGGGTGATTTTGGGGTGGTCTTTTACCACCTTAATTTGAGCAGGGGTGTTATATCTAAAATACAAGACACACGTGTGAAATGCAGGAACTGAGGCAGAGTGGCACTATTTATTCAAAAGAACAATTTAAACAATAAATGTCAAAAGCACATCATTAATCAGAAATGACTCTAAGCAATCTAGTAAGCAACAAGTGTCGGAGACTCATTTTAGATGACGACCAAAAATGAGCAATCTAGTGAATTTTAAAATCACTGCAATGCAAAGGAAAGAGAGAGAGAGAGAGAATGAATTTCAAAATAGAATGAGCATTACAACCTCAATAGGAAATGCTACATAAAATGGTTAACCGGGAGCACCCACACACATCGTGACTCAGGAGTTCACTTGTGCGAGGTGGTCAACGAATGGACTGGGGGCAGCTCTTTTATATTATTTTAATGAGGAACTGCTTGACCACAAGTCCCAATTATGACAGATGTCTGATCGTCAATCATACCAAAATTTGTACATTTATCGAAAACAATTTGCGTCACTTCTCGGAAACCTTTAAGAAAGCAGAAGATTACAAAAGGTTAGAGGTCACCTGTAATTTCTAAAGCTGTGGAAAGTCCCAGTTGGCCCCCACTCCTACTCTTAGCCAATTTTGTTCTTCTAAATTACAGACGCATCCTGTTATTGCTACATCTTGATGTTCAGAAAGATGTACACGAAGTGGTCATAGGAGAGATACATCTGAGTATACAGGAGGGCATGGAGCCTACTGCCTCTGTAGAGGCTCAAGACAGTGTAGACAATTTTAACACAACCCTGTCTATGGGCTGGCAGGGACAATTGAGACTCTTATGCTTCAGATGTGGACAGAATGGGCCTAGGGCATTATATGGTAAAACTAGACCCTGCTTCATCCCCTCCTCTTGTTCATTCTTGAACAAAATTCTTACAGCATACCTTGCAGGCCTTCCTTTTAGTTGGTGTATCCCAGGGGTGTCATTCACATTGAAACATTGGCACATTTGGATCATTGGCTCTCCTGCATCTTCCTTAACTCTATATACTCTCCTTCAGGTATGTCAATGAGGGATGTATATGGTGTCGGTGTAGGTGATGGTGAATCTATATTTAAATCCTATCTCAGTTGGTATCTACTAGTGGTGAGTTGGGGGCTATTGACCTGGCACTGGGTAATGGTAGCAGGCTGCATTTAGTGTAGTCCTATTGTTGTGACTTCTACTACTTCTATAAGTGCTAAGTTATCCCCATTCCCTGTTCTACCCTTCTTCTTCTTGTGTATATAGGCCTTCTGAATGTTCCCTATTCCTACCTAATCTTACCCACTAATTTACTACTAGTATTTTTAGCAGAATGACAGAACAACTGCACGGCACAACAGAGTAGCAACAGCATACCAAAAACCGGTAACAAAACCTTTTAGAATGGCAGACAGCCACGAAGGTATCCAGTCAAAGTTCAACCAATCAGTGGCTGTGTCTGCTATGGCACTTCCTCCAGCAATCATTTTCTTTTCTATGTTGTTCAAGTCCTCGATAGGGCTGGGCGTAGTGGGCGTAGCGGGGCTACGTGGAGTGCCAAGGAGACAGAACCAATCTCCGCGTAGCTCCGCTACGCACCACCCGCGCTATTAAAACGTTTAAAAAAATCTATTTAAAACTCCTTACCTTATCGGCGGCGTCCCCAGGCTTCCCTCTTCCTCCATCGGGCCTTCTTCATGAAAACTGCGCATTCGCGGGTGCCCGCGCATGCGCATTCCTCGCGACAAATGCGCATGCGTGGGCGCCCGCGCATGCTCAGTTTTCATGAAGAAGTCACGATAGCAGAAGAGGGAAGCCCGGGGACGCCGCCGATAAGGTAAGGAGTTTTAAATAGATTTTTTAAACGTTTTAATAGCGCGGGTGGGAGGCGGGTGGGAGGCCAACTCCGCTCCGCCGCGAGTGTGCAGAGATTTGCCTGCTCCGCCTACTTCACAGAACGCGGAACAGGCAAAATTCCATACATTCCGTGGGCGGAACGGAGTTGTCCGCCCACCCCTAGTCCTTGATGGCCTTGGTGATGGAGCCATTTTTGTCATCGTTGGCAATGAGCAGCACGAACTCCTGATCCAAAGGCATACCCTCCTCTTGATATTTTGTAGCCAGCGTGCATTCTCCTTGATCTGGAACATCATAATGATGATGTTGAAAGAAGAGCTGGACCTTGTTCAATAGACGGAACTCCTGGGGTATGTCTTTGAATGCTGTCCACCCAAAGTACGCAGCATACCGCCAATGTCTGTGGAGCAAGGTAACAGACCAGAGATGGGCATGGATGTGGGAGATGTTGGCTGTAGGAACAATCAGGGAGACTTCATGCATTGTTCTAGTGAGCACAGGCTGCTCCATCGAGGAGGCTGTTGGAGATAGAGATGTTCTCCGCAGGCCCAGTAGAAATCCATTAGGCTTGAGTTGCCATATTGCATGTCCAAATTATAGATGGTGCTGTTGCATCCAGAGTTGCGCCCAACAGGTATCATGCCATTTCCTAGAAAACAGAGAAGAGGTGACTTTAATTTGTAATCTTTTTATAAGTTTGGACATTTTCTCCCCACCCCAAGTAGACTGCCAGTCTATCCCATCTTCATAATCTGAGTCTACCCTATGTAGCCATAAGGATGCTGCTTTATACCTCAAGTAACCTGGGGCACTCAATTTGTCATGGATGTAAATTCGTGCAAATAAGCGTAAAGCAGTTCTATTTTGGCATGGGCAAGGTAGGGTGTGGGGCAAAGAGCCATTACAGTCTGATGGTGATCTTGTTATCATAAACCCATTGTTCCTACCAAAAGCTACACTAATGTTGATATCAGGAACTCCTATGTTAAACAACTTTGTTACCTCCCCCTCTATTCTGGAATTGTCAGTGAGTCAACCTCGTACATTATTGGGGTGTGGACCCATACTGTGGTATTTACAAACACTTCAGAGATGTTGGCCTCAATAATCTGAACTTGCCCCTGTATTCTGTAGAGGAACAGGTGTAGGAGATATTCTACAGTGTGTGTGTATTTTCCTAGTAAAATCAGTCTATCTGCGCCTACTGCATGGGGAATGTATGAGCCACATAACAGTATTCATTAGTCTTCTGCCTACCTACTATTGTCATCTGGCTTTACCACATGTTGTCGTGAAGGGAGTCATGAGCAGCATGCTGTCTATCTACTGGGGCATCTCTACGGCAACAAGACAATAGTGGGGGGCGTAGTGTGATATCATTGGTACCGTCCCATTCAGTATTATTTTCAACAGGGGAAGGGGATGAGGACACACGATGCGCATACGTATTTGGGGTGCTGATGTTACTGGCAGAGGTATTGGAAGACCTTGCATTACTAGGAAGGCCATTTCCCTCAGTATAAGTGCTAGCAGAAAATGTGGATTGGGATATGGGGTGCATAGTGGCATGGGCAGCTTCAATACTTTGAGAAATACAAGCCTTTTTATCAACACAATGAGAAATAACAGCGAACCAGTTAAATATTGCTAGTGCCACTCTGACAATAATATAGGATAACAAAATACAAGTACATACTTTGCATTAGACACTTCTGTGCTGCGGCTGTTGCGGCTGAATCCGTAGACCACCAAACGATCACCGTCGTCTTCTTCTTGGACAGTCAATGGGAACACATTGCCCTCCCCTTGCTCATCTCTTAGTGCTGAGGTGGTGCAGGGTCGACCCTGATGTCTGCTCGGTGAATCCATGCTTTCCTCTCGGCAATGCGGACAGCTGTTGGTGAAGAGTCTGTGACTTAAAATGTCCTTCAAATTTTGGATCCTTCCACTGTCAGACAGCTTTTTGATCAAAGATCTGTGTTCCAGCATGGATAGGTGGGAGCTAATGTTCGATGGGGCCCTTCTCCTTCCGCTTGGATATCTAAGTAGGAAGGAACTTCGCAGCGCTTGTTAATTCACACAGATACTAAAACATTTCAGCTTTCACAATTTCAGAAGAGCTTTCAGTATGAATTTTAAGTCTAGTTGCTGGTACTGACACATTTATTAATTGTTCAGTGACAAGCATATGGGGCGTTAGGTGATGGTCAGAACTTGGAATATTTCTGAGTGAAAACAGGGTAATTTGTAGTCAATTTTGCTCAATTGTGGCACTTATCTTGCTTATTTTATTTTTAAGCAGACATTCAGGCATTGCTAAAATTGGCTGTTGCTTTAGCATCACAGTGGACACATGGTCCAGCTTTGATCCAAACGTATGGGAAAATGTAGTGGGTCCTGTGGCATGACATGTTTTCCTGTTGCAGTCTGCCTATAGAAAATCTAAGGGATCTAGTTGTACTCCCCTCTTCTTTTTTTTTTCTCTTTTTTATATGTTCACACCTAACACACCCGTCACACCGAATATGTTGTCTACTCCTCACCAACCATTCTCTGTCTATGACCTGTGGCTAGGTGTGAAACAGTAGCTGTGCAATTGTGCAGGCACAGCATTCAGAAATAAAATATACAAATGCACTGGTGGAACTCCTAACGAGACATGAGGTGGTGGAAACATAAACATTGAGCATATGTATGCAAACATCCCGAAAACAGGAAACCTAGTACACTGCTTAGGGACGTAGGGAAGAACCCAAAAATAATAATGTCTGCAGTGTGCAAAACCTCAAAACATCAATTAACTCCGAAAGCGAAAGAAGAACCAAACATTGTACTATAATTGCTCCCAAGAGATAGGAACATCTTAATAATCTCCATCCCACTAACACAATTAGGAAATAGAAACTCATAGTAGTTCACCCTCCTACAGCCCCTTTGCTATTCTACCTCGCTGTTCAGTAGTAAGAGGACCTCCTGCTGCTTTCCTCCCCACCGTCTCGGCAATCCCATTGATATTCAAGGTGTCTAAGCGGTCTGTTGCCCACCATGAACATTAGATTCTTCTTTATTGAGACCAATTAGCTCTTTTTTGAGAGATTTAGATGGACTTGGGAGGCCCCCGCCTGATCCTAAATGGCGACCATTTCCCCTCCTTGCTACTACAACACGGTAATTTACTCTCCTCCTCGGGTGGTGAGAGACAACTGTATTTTCAAATGGGGGTGCACGGCTCAAAAAAGAGTCCAATTCAGCAGTTATAGATTTATAAATGACTTCTTTATTCAATTTCAGATATAGGTCATCTGACATAACAACTCCAGCCAACGCGTTTCATTCCCTTACTAGGAACTTCATCAGGGCTCAGATTGACACGAAGTCACCTAAATAGATGAATAATTTGTAGAAGTACTGTGTAATTCACTGGGACCGTGGCGCACCAGTTGCAGATAGAACTGCTTATATCGCAGCGTCGGACAGAACTTCCTCTCTACTCGTATTGCCTGCAGACACTTGGCTCCGGCCTCTAACTCCTCCATTGCTCCATTGCTCAACAAACACCTCCCTTTGAGTGAAAGACAGTAATAGGACCGGCTGAATGTAATCACCAAGGCCAGAATTCCCTTTCCTGACCCCAGGATGGCTCCCACAGTGATCCTTCCCTCATTGTGCTACTGCTCTGGGACAAAAACTGAACTGCAACCTGACCTTGAACCTATTCCCCCATCCTGCTTTTCCCATCAAATCTTTTAACCTGTTTGAACTTACCCATGACAGTGGAGACCTAGCTTCTTCACTGATGCCCGGTGGAGCTACCTGATAGCTATAGAGGAGCTGGCTGTGGATTTCCCCCTCGACCATCACCTACCCAGCCGGACTTTGGGCAGACTTTCCTTTGTCTCTCTGTCATATCTCCCTCCTACCCCTTCTCCCTACCCCTTTACCCTTCTACGCTCCATTCATCTCATCTCTTATGCCCTTTTTATGTTTTTCTGCTGAGACCTAGTTATCTGGCTGATGCCCGGTGGAGCTACCTAATAGCTATAGAGGAGATGGGCTGTGGGCTTCCCCTCGGCCGTCACCTACCCAGCCGGTCCTTGGGCAGACTTTCCCTTCGTCTCTCCTTTCGTATCCTCCTCCTACCCCTTTACCCTACCCCTGACCCTTCTTCTCTCCTTTGACCTCGTTCTCAATGATCTTTAAATGTTTTTTTTGCTTGCAACTATTTAACATGTAACTACAGAAATTTGTGTAACTTTGTGGAACCTCATGTAAAGCGCTCTGATACCTCCGGGTCTAGCCAGCGCTATATAAAACTCTTCAAATAAAATAAAAATAAAATAAATAATAGTGGTCAAACTGCAAAATATTTGCAACCACCTCTAAAGTCTGCAACTGCAGTTTAAAAGGCATTTTTAAATCTACACACATTTTATTTTGAAAATATTGCAATACTGAGCATCGCTACTTAATGCATACTGTCCTTTAACATTGAAATACACGTCATATCAGCACGTATTATTCACTCTTGGTATTTCCTAGCACTAGGGTGTGTGTGGAGGAAGCCGGTGTGGTGGCTATCTGTGGTAATCTATTCCTACGGATCTCTGGTCATTGCCTCATATTTTGTATGCTGCACAGAGCTGCACATATCCCACAACTTATTCCTTCCCTCCTGCCACACAGCTGCACTCATAGTGCTCCTGTGTTAGGAAGGCCTCTAATGTGTCACAATTTAGAACAACAGTGAATTACTAAAGGGATGTCCCCATCGCTTTCATTGGACAAGATCCTGACCTGCCATATTTTGTAACCTTTCGTGGTCATAGTCTGCAAAATGTGTCACTGTAGGACATGCGTATATTTATATATCCATGTACACTTAGCTGACTTTATTTCAAGCAGTGGTAATGCTGGTGGTATTTCACGTAGTGATACAATCTTTTATTTCACTTTGCTGCCAATAAAAAACACAAGTTCCTTCACTACCACACTTCTTACGTACTGCAACCTGTCACTTATTCGGGCACTTTGTCAAACATCACAAAGTGGACCCTGTAACTGAATTGTAGAGAGGTCTAATTCATACACTGAAAAGGAGGGAAGTCTGTGAGCAATTACACTGAATGCTTTTATTCACGAAACAAGCCCACACCGAACCCAGCACAATGCTTTTAATTGATGCCAGGCAAAGAGGTGGTTGGTCAGTAGTGTGTCTTTAGTACAGTGGTCATAGGGGAGCGAAGCATATACATATATATATGTATAAATATATTCACTGAAAAAACCATAGGTTTCAGGGACGTTATAGTTAGAAATTAGCATTTAAAAAACCATTTAAATTCACTGAAAAAACCATAGGTTTCAGGCACGTTATAGTTAGAAATTAGCATTTAAAAAACCTTAGAAATTCACTGAAAACCATAGGTTTCAGGGGCGTTATAGTTAGTTGGACATTTCTCTCGTACAAAACCATAGAAATTCCCCCGTTATAGTTAGTTCAGCTAACTATAACTCGCGCACCCGCAATGCACTGCTGATGACGTCACATATTACATCATTCATGACATGGTCAGTGACATCACTGATGACATCACTGATGACCCCATCCCCCAAGGCATGGCCAGAATTTAATTTTTTTTAAAAATATTTGGAGAGGGGCCGCGTGGCCCCCTCCTCAGGCCATTTATGGCCCCGGGGCCGGCCTTTCCTTTTTTGGGGGAGGGGGGCCACTTCTAGCCCCGGGGACCCCATCCCCCGGGGCCTGGCCACTCTGTTGGGGACCGTGGGGGGAGCCCCAATGCCCCCACGGTCCCGCCGGCTCCCCACCTCCTGTGGGAGCCGGCATTGCTTTTCCACAAGGGGAGCTGCTGACATGCAGCTCCCCTTGTGGAAAAGCAATCTGCTCTCGCTTCCAAAATCCAAACCAGTGTTTGCTATGACAGGGCGGGATCCGCACGGCTCCCGCCCTGCCGTAGCAAACAGCACCCCAGGACACTGCAGGAGCCGGCCTTTGGGGGTGGCGGTCCCCGGGGACATCAAGGGCTCCAGGAGGGGGGCCACACGGCCCCCCTCCCTACCAGTGCAAAGCCCCCATATTTAGTGGTGGTCCCCGGGGCATATGGGGGGGCTCGAGCCCCACCACACAGGTTTTTTTCAAAACAAAATCGAGCCCCGGGGATGTGGCGGTCCCCGGGGCAGCATGTGGGGAATTGGGCCCCCCGTACTTTTTATTTCAGCATAGGATTAGCACAGTGCTATCCCTGCCGAGCTGTAAAATGGCCAAAGCCTTTTACCACTCCAGGCACAGAATTACAGCATCGGCAGGGATAGCACTGTGCTAATCCTATGCTTAAAGACTTTGCTGTAAAAATGGCAAAAGACTTTGTCCCTTTCTATCTCGGCGTGGATAGCACTGCGCTAATCCTATGCTTAAAAACTTTGATAGAAAAGCAGACATTTGAGGTGAGCAAATTTAGAGTGTCGCTGGTGTTGAGAGTGCTCTTACTGGAGCTGCTTTCCACCTAAACTTGAGAACTACCCAGAGTTCTCAGCTTCTGTTTTTGCATATATATATATATATATATATATATATATATATATATATATATATATATATATATATATCGATCTGTCCAACCACCACTTGCGACTCCTCAACAAGGACTGGAGCACGGACCACAGATAAGTGCTAACAAATTTCTTTATTTCTCCATTAGCAGTTGTCAGCCATTACGCGTTTCAGCCCCGGAGGGCCTTGATCACATGACACGCTCCACAGCTTAACTTTGCTTTTTCAACCAATTTTTTAAAGTGACATGTGCAATTCTTTAACGACCATAGACATAGACAATATACCTGCATGCTTTACATGGATCGTACTGTGTTTGTTGCAGATTTTGATAACTTCCCGTTTTTATCAAAGCATTAAAATCATGGTATAAGTACCTAACTTTTCATGATTAAATAATTGTATAAATACCGTAATCATTGACTGATTTAATAACGCTTGGTAAAAAACATCGGATGGGTTTTTCTTATTAACATTTAGTTGCTTAATGCCATGAATAGGGTTAAAAAATTCATATTCATTGTTTTAGTACATAAATAGCTAAAAACCCAATTTCAAAATTCATGTATAATACATTTTGTACATAAACCCGTTTGATCCTAATGCCTGTAAACATTCATATTGTAAACATCTTGACTGTTTAAAGTGCTAGTGCTAAAAGTGTCAAAGTGTCTGTGCATGTAACACCAAAGTGAAAAAACTAAAATGTATATATATATTTTTTTTTAAAGTTTCCTGTTCCATTTGTAACCACAGGAAATCTATTGCATTATGTCTTTCTGGCCTGGGCTCAATGCCCAGAATCTGTGGCCAGCCAGGAGTGTTAATATAAAGGCAGCCCAAGAAAAATCTTTTAATCCTTCAACACCTCGTAATATCAAAAAGCATGTGTTGTGTTTAATTGTACCTTATGCTAAATAGAGCCTATTTTAACATAACATGTGTATTTGTAAAGAGCACGTTCACTCAGAAGGGTATTTTGGCGCTAAATAGAAGATGTTTATTGTTCCCCAACTCAATGGTACTCATTTTACCCACCTCAGAATGATGAAAGGCTGAACAGACCTCGCATCTATCCACCTCAGAAGGATGAAAGGCTGAGTAGACCTGGTAGCATTTGAACCTGTGACCATGAAGTCAAACACAGGCCCCCACAAACCCAAGTGAGGTGCATTATGTGTCATGCATGTTGTGTAATACGCCGTATTTTCTAGTCTTTTGCTCCTAAGGGCCCAGAATAATGTATTGGACCTATATTTTGAAGCGTATTGTCGTGGATAGGGGACAGGTGTCATTGAATCTCTGGGGCCAGGAAATGTATGTGTTATCCAAGACGTAAATTGGGTGTAGTTAGTGTGCATTCCATTCTATCAATTTGTCTACCTTCTTGACTCCCGAGTTCTGAGCACTTGAAATCGAGAGAGGACAGGCTTATTTAGCTAACTCCTTCCTTCTGTCTAATGTTCACCATCTGCTCCAATATTTACGTTGCTCTTAGGCCAGTGTCACTAACTTCCTTGTTCATGAGCCACATTTTCAAAATCTCTTTTGTATTAGCTAACTGTGTGTGCTCTGTGGCTGTACCTCCTGGATCGGTGCTTGCACTCGGGCTACTGCTGTTGCCTGGAGGGTGGCCCTTTTTACTGCCTGGGCTGTTGTTGAATTGGAGGCAGGTAGGAGTAAATTATTTGGGGCTGAATTGCTTGGTGCTGCGGCTGCATGTGGGGTGCAACACCTTGTGTGTTGCCTGCTAATGCATATCAGGGTACTTGCAGTGTAACTGCATCCATATCTTGTTGCGCATTTTGTTTAATGGAGTACCGTCATATTGTGCTTCAGTTAGCGTTGTTCCTTTTATTGATCCTTTTAGTATTTCTTCTGCTTCCTCTCCAATCAGAGAGGTGAGCAGGCTTTTAATGTCATCTACCACTAACGTGATATCAGCTGTATGTTGTTCTAAGGCTGCTATCCATTTACTAGCACCTTCTGTTAGCGGCGGTAGTTGTTCTTTCAAATTGTCCATTTGGGGCCATGGGACACCTTGAGGGACAGCATCTGGGCTTTTGAACAGTGGGGGCATTTGATGAGTCACTGTGGTATTTGTTGTCGTGTGTCGTGTGAGGTCAAATTGACGTGCATATTTCTGCCAGACTTTTAAACTTGCCCTCATGCAACCGTAGTCCCAGTCTTCATCTCCCTCCCTGTGTAGGATGCAGTCTTCTGCTGTTGGCATATTTTGTGGATCAAAGGATCCATCTCGTGGCCACGGAATAATTTGTGGGGCAATACTTTCTGTTCAACTCGTCAAATTATCAGTGAATCTGTTGACGTAGAAGTCAGAACCCTCACCATGGGTAACTATTTCATTGGGTGTTAGGTCTATGCCCTGTAATGCATTTTGTTTACTGAGCATCATATTTCTGTAAATTTTCCTCTGCCTAGTGGAATGTATTAGGGCCATTGACAGAATGTCACTTTGATGTACAGTAAATGGAGTTATGGTGTCTGTTCTGCTGTTAAATACAGCAACCGGTCTGCTATGGAGCGAGTGGAGGATCACTTCTGTTATTTCATTGTGGTTATTATTCATTACGTTTGTGAACCTTCCTAGTGCTCACCAGAAACGTAAATCAAGCGTTAGCCCTTCGGCTCTGTTCCAATGTTCTCTGCTAAGTACTTCCTTCCACTCTTGAGCCTATTTTAATAATGCCTAATATTTTTATTAACTGGAACTTTAAGCCGGTGCTTTCAAGTTAAATGTAACAATGTATTTTTAAACATTTATAATCTACTAATGTGACATGGGCAGGGGGCAGGGGACAGGGGGTGACATTGTGTGCTCACGCTAACAGGAAATTTAACAGAGGACACATATAGTTAACAAAATGGAGCAGGTCAACATGCATACGACATATACATACACAATTTTTTCTCACTTAAAACTGAAACACAATTTGAATCGATGCACCAGGCACCATTCTTAGAAGAAACCGCAACCAAGTCAGTAGAAGATGCAGAAACAAAAATACCATAAACATGCCATGCAACCAGGCAACTATTTGTCCAAGAGCAAATAATCGACAATTCCTTCACAATTAATCAAGAGGCAAAAAACTGTGCACTTTTGTTTGCCAGAGAATAGAAAGAAAGAACGAATTTGTACGATGTAAGATATGTCAATAGATAAGAGAGTTTATTTTTTGCTTAACACAGGGAGAACAGGAAGCCACAAAGGAAGTTACTTTTGAAAGTAGAGAACTTCCCCTTAATTTGCTATGCAGTTTAGAAACATTTTTTGTTTAATGCGAGAATATTACAAAGCTTATTTATTCTTTTGTTTATCAGCTGTTAACTATTTATGTTTCCTTTTAAAAGCTGGATATTTCTCATGCTGTTTTAGCACTAAATAAACTCCCTTGCCAGCCCACCAGACGTGGACTGACGAATACTTGTAGGAGTTCTCACCCTTTCAGTACCCGCAAGAGCTGGGAGACGCAAGGCATGATTCCCCTTGCCTATGTAGGCGCATGACTCTTTCACAGCAGTTATTGAAGAAGATACCCTGGCATGAGAGATGTGACTTTTTCCTGTCCTATCTACTCTCATGACATGTCCCACTGACAGACCAATGAGACAAGCGATCCCTATCTTGTTTGGACAGGCGATATGAAGAGAAATATATAATATGAAAACCGTGCACAGGAAAACCAAAAAGCACAACCATCAAAATCTAACAATAAATCCTGGCTCAGCGCCTGCATACGTGTGTCAATTTAAAGAGGGTTGTTTGACATGGCAAGACACCCAGTCAGCATGGAACTGTGCCTTGGGTAGCGCTACACCTACAGGTCCTTAGCCGACCACAGCCAAACATCACAGTAGGGCGAGGCAAAGAGAAAAAAATAAAATCTCTTTGACTAACCCGTGCGCGCGTGTGGACTTTCAGTCAGGAAGAGGCACCGAGGCGCAATCACCGGCCGCTGCCACACGGGAAGGTTCCCTCTCCCTGCAGGGTGGACATTCTCTGTACGTCCCTTCGTGGTATGCCAGCTGTTGGAGGGTGATTTTAGGGTGGTCTTTTACCACCTTAATTTGAGCAGGGATGCTATCTAAAAAACAAGACACACGTGTGAGATGCAGGAACTGAGTCAGAGTGGCACTATTTATTCAAAAGAACAATTTAAACAATAAATGTCAAAAGGACATCATTAATTAGAAATGACTCTAAGCAATCTAGTAAGTAGCAAGCGTAGGAGACTCATTTTAGATGAAGACCAAAAATAAGCAATCTAGTAAGTTTTAAAATTACTGCAATGCAAAGGAAAGAGAGAGAGAGAGAGAGAGAGAGAGAATGAATTTCAAAACAGAATGAGCATTACAACCTCAATAGGAAATGCTAAATAAAACAGTTAACCGGGTGCACCCACACACGTCGTGACCCAGGAGTTCACTGGTGCGAGGTGGTCAACGAATGGACTGGGGACAGCTCTTTCATATTATTTTAATGAGGAACTGCTTGACCACAAGTCCCAATTATGACAGATGTCTGATCGTCAATCATACCAAAATTTGTACATGTATCGAAAACAATTTGTCACTTCTCTGAAACTTTTAAGAAAGCAGAAGATTACAAAAGGTTAGAGGTCACTTGTAATTTCTAAAGCTGTGGAAAGTCCCAGTTTGCCATGTTGGCCCAGTTGGCCCCCACTCCTACTCTTAGCCAATTTTGTTCTTCTAAATTACAGACACATCCTGTTATTGCTACATCTTGATGTTCAGAAAGATGTACATGAAGAGGTTATAGGAGAGATACATCTGAGTATACAGGAGGGCATGGGGCCTACTGCCTCTCTAGACGCTCAAGGCAGTGTGGACAATTTTAACACAACCCTGTCTATGGGCTGGCAGGGACAATTGAGACTCATGCTTCAGATGTGGACAGAATGGGCTTGGGGCACTATATGGTAAAACTAGACCCTGCTTCAGTGCAAGAGTAGAGCCTGAGTGATAGGATGAGTGCATGGGTAGTGTCTGGGTGATTGGATGAGTGCATGGGTACTGCCAGGGTGATTGGATGAGTGCCTGAGTAGTGCCTGAGTAAATGGATGAGTGCATGGGTAGTGCATGAACAAATGGATGTGTGCAAGGATTAGTGTATGAATGTTGAGATGAGTGCAAAGGTACTCCTTGGGTGAATGCATGAGTGCATGGATAGTGCTTGAGTCAATGAATGAGTGCATAGGTGCTCCCTGAGTAAATGGATGAGTGCAAAGCTAGTCGCTATGTGATTCATAAGTGTACAGGTAGTGTGTGTATGAATGGATGAGTGCATGGGTTGTGCCATATACAGTAGATTCTATCATTTAAAACTTAGGCCTATTAGCACTATGATATATGTTAAAATACTTGTTCAAATGGAAGATACATCAAACTTCAAAACTGTCAAATGTTCAAATATAATAAAAAGCACTTTCAGTATTCACCTGTCCTGTATAAGGAAGAGAAAGTAATACATACATTTTCTTGTACACAAATTTAGAAAGCATGTAGTGTGAAACAGAGGTATTCTGGTATGTGTAGGCTTCCTCTGATGTATCATGACACCACAAAGAGGCACACACACATTGATGGCTTGAGAAACATAGTGAGACTTACAACAGTGACACGAGAAGAGTTGGCCTTTCATATTTACCTAGGCCTAAGTTTATGAGCTGACAGTGAATAATGAAGCTGCAAGAGAAAAGGGAGGTTTAAAACATGATGGCAGATGGATTTGTGTTTATGCTAATTCATATGAGTGTCTGGAAAGGTACACTTAAAGTAGGCCGCATTAATTTAGGTGTCTGCTTTTAAATGGAAAGTGCACTCTGTCAAGTTTGAATATCTTCGTGCTATCATGACTGAAGTATGTGTCTACTTCTACATGTATTCTGACACATTTTGTATCTGAAGACTCTAACTTAAAAACGATGTAGCTATCAAACTGGTGCACAAATCTTATCAGTTCTACTAGAGCATTATGTCATAGAAGCAGACATCTGTTACCTATGCATGCATCACAGAAGAATAGAGTGTTCAATACACACCTGCCCTTTATAATGAGGAGAAAGTAACTCACAATAAAAACATTTTTATTGGTGTATGCACTTTTGCAGAAAGTAAGTGTAATACTGCTCCTCAGGAATAGGATGATACTTTTCAAATAGTCTAAAAGATGAAGATTATTTGTATTAGAAACAAATAATATATAAATACATTTTGAAACATTTCTCCAGTTTATCATGCATATTGTATCATGTATTCTTACCTTTCAAGTAATTTAGATATATCATTGAGTAAATCTATTTTAGAGTAGTATTATCCTAAACAGCATTAAAACTGTTTTCAATCTTGAACAGTACCTACTACAAAGAAGATAAATAAAAACTATTATTTAATGATAATATATTAGAGAAATTATAATATTACATTTTTGAGATTATAACATTAATTTATAATTAGATAACATTCTCAGTTCCCTTTTTTGCTGTTCTCAGATAGCACATAACTTCACCATACACAGTGATTTGAATGTAGCATCATCATTGAACAGCGGGGAAAAACAATTGAATTGATTGTACAAAAATACCTCAAATCAACATAGTACATCATTATCAATATGTATAACTATGCGTTTTCCTATCTACACTTTCTTAATCACTTCTTTCATCTACATTAACTCTATTTTTTATCACAAAAACTTTTGAAAAAATGTACCATCTCATTTACATATGGTACAGTATTGACAGCAAATATATAAGCTATTTGCTTTTAAACACTATTTACAAAATATTATATCTATTAGGCAAAATAATAATGAAAATACTAATTATAAACACTAATAGATTGCAGTGCTTTCTGTTTCCTGTTGACATCTTTCTCAAAAGGCCTAATGATGTTCTCAAAATGTTGGCTGGGGAAATAACATATAAGAATTTGGTAATTGAGAAGGCAATCTAGCTTTGAATTCCAGGTGGGCATCATTGCAATGTGTCCATCCTTTGTTACACTTTAAATAAACAGTATAGTGTCCAGATGTTGTAGTAGGTCCATCATGGAAAATAATAGCCACTGTTGTATAAGTTCTTCCTGAAATAGATATTTGACTTCCTTTAAAATTTGTAATTTTTGTTTCCAATTTTCTTCCATTTTCTCTAAGTCAAAGTTAAAGTCAAAGGAACTTATTAAGCGCACATATCACCAAAAGGTCTCATGGCGCTTGCAAAGACTCTGTGCGGACTGACAATCTGATATGAAGGCATTATAGATGGTCAAATAGCCAAGTTTTTAATTCCTTGCGGAAGAGCTTATGATCAGAGATGGAAAGAAGATGCGGAGGAAGCTTGTTCCAAAAAGCAGGGGCGAGAAAAGAAAAGGAACGACCGCCGTTCCTTGCAATGCGAATTCGTCGAGGAGTGAGGAGACATTTAGTACTAGATCTAAGTGACCTGCTTGGCTGATACCAGCTAAGTTTCTTGGCAAGATAGCTTGTCCCGGTTCCATACATGCTCCTGTGAGCGAGACAGAGGATTTTGAAACGGCCTCGCTTCTTAATAGGAAGCCAGTGAAGAGTCCTCAAGCTGGGCGCTGAAGGAGCTCTTGATGGAAGGTTTAAAATCATTCTAGCAGCGGTGTTCTGCAAAACTTGAAGCTTGGAGTAGAGCTCCTCATTTATGGAAGCTAATAGGGCATTGCCATAGTCCATACGACTTATGATAAGCCCCTGCACCAGCGGTTTTCTGGATTCAAAAGGGATCCATTGAAAGATTTTGCGTAATTTACGCAAAATGCCATAACAGATGCCTATTACATGATTTATATGGTTTTTCATTGACAACTGATTGCCAATCATTATTCCGAGGTTCCGCACCACAGGTTTGGGAGATGGACATGGGCTTAGATTCTGAGGCCACCAGTCACTGGACCAGTATTCATCTGCTTTACCAAAAAGAATGATCTCTGTCTTACTTCCATTAAGTTGTAAGTGATTAGTGCACATCCAGTTGTCAATATGGGTCATGCAGTTTTTAAAACGGATCATGGTGTCGGTGGGGTCAGGGCCAAGAGTAATTAATAGCTGAGTGTCATCAGCATATGACACTACATCAAAGCCGTAGGACCTGATTATCCTGGCCAGGGATGTTATATACAGGTTGAAAAGCATAGGACTCAAGATGGAGCCCTGAGGGACTCCTATGCTTACAGACCGACTAGGTGGTTCGGGTCATTAGATAGTTCCTGAACCAGTCCAGGGCCCTACCCCTGACACCCACCTCCCAGAGCCGTTGTTCTAAAATGCTATGGGAGATGGTGTCAAAAGCGGCTGACAAATCCAACAGGACTAGCATGGCTGACTGCCTGTTGTCCAAGGCCAGCCTAATGTTGTCTATAACCTCCACCAATGATGTTTCGGTACTGTGTGCCGCCCTAAACCCCGACTGTAATGGATCCAAGAGTCCATGGCTCTCCAGATGGGTGTTAAGCTGTTTATTAACCAAGGACTCAGCATTGTAACATTAAAATGACATATTTCCCAAATCTTTCTATATGTAATGTAGACAACATCTCTGATCTACAATGTGAACATATCATATCCTGATTTGTTGTTTTAATCAATTTGTTAAAAGGTACTGATTTGCAGTCTGGTATTGTTAAGTATAGGAATTGTTCTGTTTGTATTTCAGTGGTAGAAGTAAATGAACACTCTTCACACTTATGGTTCCATTTGTAACTTAGTCCAAATAAGTTTTCAATGTGAATTCCTTAGGGTAAACAGTGTTAACAACGCATGCGAAACAACGCATGGTGTTACAACGCGGTCGTTACAACGACCGCGTTGTTAGTTCGCATACCGTTACAACGCAAGTCGGAACAATGACTTGCGTTGTAAGGGGCAGAAGGTGTGGGATTCAAAATCCAACACCTTTCCTACTGTCCGCACAGACTGGAGTTGGAATAGTAAATTATACTATTCCAACATCCAGCGCCCCTTACAACACAAGTCGTTGTTCCGACTTGCGTTGTAACGGTATGCGAACTAACAACGCGGTCGTTGTAACGACTGCGTTGTAACGCCATGCGTTGTAAACGCATGCGAAATAAGGTGGCATATTCATTCCTTAGTGTTCTAATACTCCAAGCATGACCATTAGAAATTCTTGTGCATCTTGTTCTATGTTCAGAGTAAATGTCAATGAACCAGTACATATATCTAAAAGATGCTGAATGCCAGAAGCAGTATGCATTTTACTTCTGTCACTTACCAACTGTTGAAATAAGTAATGTAGTGCAGAACAAAATCTTTTTCATGATTTTCCATGATTTCATGATGAAGATGTGGTAAATGAAACACAACAATCAGAATCACATTAGCATAACAGTTGATACCTGAACTGTTTTCCAACTGGTATCCTACAATGTCATCAACACTTTCCACTTTTTTGTTCTTTAAGCCTTCAACTTTCTCTTAAATTGTTTTCTTATTTTCAACCTCAGTTGAATGTTTGACATATTTCCATTTTGGACACACTACACGTTTCTCATATATTGGATATTCATCTAAATCTGGTGCATAAAGTCTTCTTAAATGATTGTACTCTCTTACACAATTTGCATCAGCAATAATTGTTTTCTCATCAAAATCTATCAAATACAAACCAGACAATGTTCTTACTCAAGACAATGCAATGTATGTGTTGGACTTGGCCCTTTTGCAGGGTCATCCCGGAACTTTTTGCCTTCCTCCTAGTCTTTTTTCAGACCTGGTGTTGGTGGTTTTAGGACTCTGGGCACTTTAGCACTGCTGTCCAGTGTAAAGTGCATGTGCTCTCTGTGGTAAACATGGTAAGATTGGTCTACACCTGTTTGGCGTATTTAATTTACCTGTCAGTCCCTTATAAAGTGGTATCTCAGATATCCAGGGCCAGTACATTAAATGCTACTGGTGGGCTTGCAGCGCTGCTTGTGCCACCCACCAAAGTAGCCTTTCAAACCTGTCTCAGGCCTCTGCCATTGCAGGGCCTGTGCGCGCAGTTTACTGCCGCTGTGACGTGGCACAGAAAGTGGGTGCCATGTCTGTGACCCCCCTTTTACTGCATGTCAGTCACCCCTAAGGTAGGCCCTAGCTAGCCCTATGGGCAGGGTGCATTGTAGGTAAAAGGTAGGACATGTACCTTAATTGTGTGACATGTCCTGGTAGCGACAAACAGCCATTTTGGTTTCTCACTGCTGTGAGGCTGCCCTCTCATAGGAATGCATTGGGGATTCCCTGATAAGTGTTTCAGTGGTAATTCCTGATATGAGAGGAGCAGCATGGTCAAGTGTGGTATGTTTGGAATAGTAATAATAAATGCTGCGTAATGGTGTGCGCAGATTTATTATCACTATTTTAGAAATGCCACTTTTAGAAGTGGGCATTTCTGTGTGCTATGTGTCTTTGTGCCTGCCTGATGTGTATTGCATGTCTGGCTCTGGAATGACAGGGGCTGGTGAGGTGTGTGTCTCCAGAGGTGCAGGGTGAGTCAGCGCTTGGCTGAATAGGCAAATCTGCATTTGGAAAAGTGGGAGGAGTAGCCCCTGACCCTTAATAGGTCTGTGCCTGCCTTGTTCAATGTTGGCTCCGCCCCCCTGTTGTGTGTCTGGGGCCAGAGCTTAACCTGACAAAGCAGGGTATGAGCACTGTATAGAAAGTGCCTCAGTACCCCCCAGAACCAGTTGGGACTGGTTCCCCAAGCCCTGTGCCAGGGCAGAACAAAAACCAAGCCTGATATAAATATTGGGGCTGTGACCCCATGTCTGTGTGCTTGGGTGCTTGCTGGTACCTGTTCTGGGGCGAGGTATTGCTGGGCGACAGGTGGAACCACTGTGGGACCCAGCTGCTGCTTCCTGGGGGTCCCTACGTGCTGGCCTGCCTGTGCCCAGCTCTGCCCCTGATGACTGTGGACTCCGTGTCCTGGAGAGCACACTCAGCACAAGGAGGGCACTGCCCAGACCGTAGAGGATGTGAGGAGTGCCCCAGGGGTCTTGAGGCCGACAGCACTGTGCTGCAAAAGTGTTCCGAGGGAATCCCGGCGTGGGGATTCCCCCAAGCTGCCTGGAAGTAAAGCGGGACCCTACCCCGCATTTCTGTGCCTCGGAGAGGAGTCCCGGACCGTTGCGGCTACGCCGGAAGTCAGGCGTAGATTGCCTGGTTGTAGGCGGGCCGGCCGGCAGGAGAGATGAAGCCTCATGGAAGTCAGGCGAGGAAAGCCTGACCAAGGGCGTGCCCCGGGCAGAGGAAATCCAGGCGGGTGCCCACCCCACATATTTGTTTTCATCCAGAGCCGCCGCACCACGAATGGCGTGTAGCAAGTCAGGCAAGCTGCCTGGTTGTGGGCGGGGCCGCGTTCACGTTCCGCGGATCAATCAAGGCAGATCTAGGCCCTCGGAAGTCAGGGCCAGCCATGAAGCAGAGCGGAAGCCAGGCAAGAGGAGGCCTGGTTGGGGGCGGCGCCCCGACCGCAAGAAGGAGCCGAGCCTCGTGGGCTTGCATCTGCTGTGGCCAGGAAGCTGCCGGAGTACATCAGCGCAAGGAGAGGAGACGGCCCTGGTGCTTGTGGCACCAAGAAGACCGGACAGAGTCTGGGAAGGCCCCGGTGAGTGGGGCCGGTGCAGGGCACTGCGGGTGCCTATTTGAGGCATCGGAAGCCAGGAAAGAGGAGCCCCGGGAAGGAAGGGCTCCCTAGGCACTGTTGGTGCTGATTTTGAACACAGCTGCACCGCATGATTACGGGCAGCTGCAACGTGGGGGCATTCTTTTCTTTAAGGAGACCAGGGTGGGTTGCACCCCCACCCTTCTACTTTGCGCACGTTGTTGAGGCTACATTGGTAGCCAGGGGGGCCAGATTGAAGGCCTTGTGAGGGCAAGGTTGCTCTAAGGGGGCATTGTGGGGCAAGCCTAGGACAGGGCCCCCGCTTGGGAACACTGACTCATGGGGCGCAAGGCCCTGAGAGGATCAATGCACCTTACCAGTGTTACTGTGGTGCCTTGCTTAATGTGATGATGCATAATGTGTTTATCCCCAGTGTTTATGCCTAAAGTGATACTGCATAATATGGGTGATGCCTAATGTGATTTATGCAAAGTGTCTGTACCAGTAAGTACTGGTTGTTTTATTACTTACCAGGTTCTGATGGTTCTGACAGCGGCCCGATTGGCCCTGTCCTGTATATAATCCCCTGTAAAGTACTACCTGGTGCCAGTTGGCACAGTGTATAATTGTGATTATGATCTAATGTGTTTATGAATATTACAAAGGCTATTTTTATATAACCTTGTGTGGAGTTTCTTTTGTGGTGTGCCTAGTGTGTCGCTGCTGTGTGTGTGTGTTGCGCAAACGCTTTACACATTGCCTCTGGGATAAGCCTGACTGCTCGTGCCAAGCTACCAAGGGGGTGAGCAGGGGTTATCTTCGGTGTGTAACTCCCTTGCCCTGACTAGAGTGGTGGTTTCTGCCTGGCTTAGGCGCTTGCCCTAGCCAACCAGAAATCCCATTTCTAACATTGGTTGTCAGTGGTGAGTATAGGACTTGCGTTTGCACAGTACCACAGCGACAACTGGTTCCACTACAAACTCTGCATTTAGATAATCACATGTTTGGGGATTTCTCCTGATTATTTTTTCTCCTGATTGTTTTATTTCTCCTCAAAGTGTCATTTTTGAATTGTATACTCTTGCTTCAGCTCAGACGCCTAGGTCTCTTGTTTTGCACTGTGGGTTGTGTATCTTGCCAGGATGGAGTTAATCTATAATGAGAATGACCTTTGGGAGTACACTGAGGTAGAGTTAATGAGTTTCTGCAGAGAAAGGGGGATACCAATAGAAGGCAACTTCCGCAGAAACCTGCTCCTCTTGGAAGCAACCCGCAGGGGAGTAGTGTTAGAGCCCTGGGGGGACCCTACAGATTACCCCTCCGCATACCTAAGTGATGGTTTTGTAGGAGGGCCTGGAGAGTCTGAAGAGGAGGGAGAAAATGACAGGGCAGGGACACCAGTAAATAGTGAGGACCCCGAGGAGAGGGAGTCCCTTGCTGGGTCCAGTGCCGGGGGCAGTGCCCCATCCCTTTCCCTGTCCTCAGAGGAGTGGGTGGATAGGAGAGAAGAAAGGGAGCATCAGTTGGTGATGGAAAGGTTCAGGTTGGAGCTAGCGCAGCTGGGTGTGGAGGAGAAAAAGCTAGAGATTGAGAGGGTCTTAGCACAGGAGAGGATGGCGGAGGCAGAGAGGGCCGTCACCAGGGAGAAACTAGCTCTTGAGGAAAGGTTGTCCCCTGAGTGTAGTTTCAGTGGTCTGGATTCACCAGTGAGGGTGTGGTCCAGTGGTGGCAGCAATATGGAGTCCAGTGTGGAAGCGTCCACTCCCAGAGCCCAGAGAATGGTTCCTAGTTCCCAGGAAGAGGGTGTCACACCTGAAGGGTATAAGTTGAGGTTCAGGGGCAGTAGGAAACTTTCTCACCAGTCTTGGGGGGAGTTTGTGGATGAATGTTGTGATGCACTGGAAGGTTGGGTGATGGATAGCATGACAAACAATTTTGAAGGGCTGTTCAATCTGATTTTCAGAGAGCACATGTTCAGTTATTGTTTTCCAGGGTTACGCCAACACCTGTTGGAGTGTGAGTTCTCTGATCCCAGGGAGCTTGCACGGGAGGCAGACCTCTGGGTGAGTGCCAGAGGGTCTGAGGAGGCATTGGGGAGTGACCCTAAGAGGAGTGGCTCGGGTATTTCCCAGCCCAGAGTGGTGACAAAGGTTCGTAGTAGCCCAGCTAGGTCCTGGTGTAGTGGGAGGGGTGTAGTGAATCACATCCTGTCTCTGCGGAGAAGGTGTGAGAATGGGATGCATCCCAAGGTGCCCGAAACTCAGTCTCAGGGCCTGGAGGGTTCCTTAAGGGAACACCAGGTGGGGAGCCTAGGCTGTACTAGTAGGCCATCCATTGAGGGGGATCTTCTAGTGTCAGGAGAACTTGGAGCGTCTGTAACCAGAGCTCCATCAGTTCTTCTGTCTGGCAGTGCCACTCCTAATTGGAGGGTGCAGAAGTCCAGAGGGAGGGGTGAGAGGGGGAGAGAGTCCCCAGTGGAAGAACCAGTGGGTCAGGGGCCAGCCATAAGGGCTGAGCCTCCTAGGAGTGACCATGGTGACACCACTTCTGTCCTGGGGGTCTTTGCGCACTGTCAGATGGACAGGGGTCGGGAGATCGGCGCCAGGCAGACGGTCACACAACACATGAGTTATGTGTTACCCTTGGGGGGGCATGCATGCTCCCCAGGAAGACCTGGTGTGCCAGGCGGGTGCTCAGCTGCAGGGTTTAGTCCCTGGGTTGGGGGGCCAGGTTCAGGTTGTGCCTGGCCTGGAGGGAAGGACATCTGTAAGCAATGTCCTGACCGGTTTGTCTTCTAGAGGTACCACTCCAGGTGGGAGGGTGCAGAACTCTGGAAGGGGGTGCAGAGGGAGGGAGTCCTCGCCTCTGACCCCGGTGCAACCTGAGGGTTTAGACAATAGGTTTGGAGACCAGTTGCAGGGTCAAGGTCCTGAACTGGTGGGAGAGTTGTGTTCTGAAGGTGCCTCTCTGAGGAGGAGAGTGCGGGACCCCAGAAGGAGAGGTAGGGGGAGGAGAGCCTCACCCGTGTCCTCTGGTCAGCCGGAGGGTGCAGACCCTAGGTTGGAGGATCAGTGGCAGTTTAGAACTGCACTGATGAGGGGAAGAGTGGAGAATGGATACTATGTACCAGGGGTTACTGCCCCCCACTCTATGAGATGGCAAGGACCAGAGACATCTGGATGGCCTAGGGCCTGGTCCTGGCAGCGGACAGCTAGGGAGTACCAGTGGGGTAGCTTAGTTGGTCCTGGGAGCTTTGACAGAGGGAACCACATGGGTTCAGACTGGCATAGAACTGGAGTGCGCCCCTGCAATTGCGGGCCCGCATCCGTGTTCTATCGCCCCAAGCAGGGAAGCCCATCAAGGTAATGATTGGTCTACCCTGGCTTTTGGCTTTAAGGGGGTTGTGTTGGACTTGGCCCTTTTTGCAGGGTCATCCCAGAACTTTTTGCCTTCATCCTAGTCTTTGTTCTGACCTGGTGTTGGTGGTTTTAGTACTCTGGGCGCTTTAGCACTGCTGTCCAGTGTAAAGTGCGTGTGCTCTCTGTGGTAAACATGATAAGATTGGTCTACACCTGTTTGGCGTATTTAATTTACCTGTCAGTCCCTTGTAAAGTGGTATCTCAGATACCTAGGGCCAGTAAATTAAATGCTACTGGTGGGCTTGCAGCGCTGCTTGCGCCACCCACCAAAGTAGCCTTTCAAACCTGTCTCAGGCCTCTGCCATTGCAGGGCCTGTGCAGGCAGTTTACTGCCGCTGTGACGTGGCACAGAAAGTGGGTGCCACGTCTGTGACCCCCCTTTTACTGCATGTCAGTCACCCCTAAGGTAGGCCCTAGCTAGCCCTATGGGTAGGGTGCATTGTAGGTAAAAGGTAGGACATGTACCTTAATTGTGTGACATGTCCTGGTAGTGACAAACAGCCATTTTGGTTTCTCAATGCTGTGAGGCTGCCCTCTCATAGGAATGCATTGGGTCCTGATAAGTGTTTCAGTGGTAATTCCTGATATGAGAGGAGCAGCGTAATCAAGTTTGGTATGTTTGGAATAGTAATAATAAATGCTGCGTAAAGGTGTGCGCAGATTTATTATCACTATTTTAGAAATGCCACTTTTAGAAGTGGGCATTTCTGTGCGCTATGTGTCTTTGTGCCTGCCTGATGTGTATTGCATGTCTGGCTCTGGAGTGACAGGGGCTGGTGAGGTGTGTGGCTCCAGAGGAGCAGGGTGAGTCAGCACTAGGCTGTATAGGCAGATCTGCATTTGGAGTAGTGGGAGGAGTAACCCCTGACCCTGAATAGGTCTGTGCCTGCCTTGTTCAATGTTGGCTCCGCCCCCCTGTGGTGTGTCTGGGGCCAGAACTTAACCTGACAAAGGAGGGTATGAGCACTGTATAGAAAGTGCCTCAGTACCCTCCAGAACCAGTTGGGACTGGTTCCCCAAGCCCTGTGCCAGGGCAGAACAAAGACCAAGCCTGATATAAATATTGGGGCTGTGACCCCATGTCTGTGTGCTTGGGTGCTTGCTGGTACCTGTTCTGGGGCAAGGGATTGCTGGGCGACAGGAGGAACCGCCGTGGGACCCAGCTGCTGCTTCCTGGGGGTCCCTACGTGCTGGCCTGCCTGTGCCCAGCTCTGCCCCTGATGACTGTGGACTACGTGTCCTGGAGAGCGCACTTGGCACGAGGAGGGCACTGCCCAGACCGGAGAGGATGTGAGGAGTGCCCCAGGGGTCTTGAGGCCGGCAGCGCTGTGATGCAAAAGTGTTCAGAGGGAATCCCGGCGAGGGATTCCCCTGCGCTGCCTGGAAGTAAAGCGGGAGCCTACCCCACATTTCTGTGCCTCAGAGAGGAGTCCTGGACCATTGCAGCCACCGCCGGAAGTCAGGCGGAGATTGCCTGGTTGTAGGCAGGCCGACCGGCAGGAGATATGAAGCCTCGTGGGCTCTTCCAGCCTCCAACAGGAAGTCAGGCGAGGAAAGCCTGACCTAGGGCGTGCCCTGGGCAGAGGAAATCCAGGCGGGAGCCCACCCCGCATATTTGTTTTCATCCAGAGCCGCCGCACCACAAACGGCATGTAGCAAGTCAGGCAAGCTGCCTGGTTGTGGGCGGGGCCGCGTTCACATTCCGCGGACCAATCAAGTCAGAGCTAGGCCCTCGGAAGTCGGGGCCAGCCACAAAGCAGAGCGGAAGTCAGGCAAGAGGAGGCCTGGTTGGGGGCGGCGCCCCAACCGCAAGAAGGAGCTGAGCCTCGTGGGCTCTCATCTGCTGTGGCCAGAAAGCTGCCGGAGTATGGCAGCGCGAGGAGAGGAGACAGCCCTGGTGCTTGTGGCACCGAGAAGACCGGACAGAGTCTGGGAAGGCCCTGGTGAGTTGGGCCGGTGCAGGGCACTGTAGGTGCCTATTTGAGGCATTGGAAGCCAGGAAAGAGGAGCCACTGGAAGGAGAGGCTCCGTAGGCACTGTTGGTGCTGATTTTGAACACAGCTGCACCGCCTGATTACGGGCAGCTGCAACGTGGGGGCATTCTTTTCTTTAAGGAGACCAGGGTGAGTTGTACACCCACCCTTCTACTTTGCGCACTTTGTTGAGGCTACATTGGTAGCCAGGGGGGCCAGTTTGAAGGCCTTATGAGGGCAAGGTTGCTCTAAGGGGGCATTGTGGGGTGAGCCCAGGACAGGGCCCCAACTTGGGAACACTGACTCATGGGACGCAAGGCCCTGAGAGGATCAATGCACCTTACCAGTGTTACTGTGGTGCTTTGCTTAATGTGATGATGCACAATGTGTTTATGCCCAGTGTTTATGCCTAAAATGATACTGCATAATGTGGGTGATACCTAATGTGATTTATGCAGTGTCTGTACCAGTAAGTAATGGTTGTTTTATTACTTACCAGGTTCTGATGGTTCTGACAGTGGCCCGATTGGCCCTGTCCTGTATATAATCCCCTGTAAAGTACTACCTGGTGCCAGTTGTCACAGTGTATAATTGTGATTATGATCTAATGTGTTTATGAATAATACAAAGGCTATTTTTATATAACCTTGTGTGGAGTTTCTTTTGTGGTGTGCCTAGTGTGTCGCTGCTGTGTGTGTGTTGCGCAAACGCTTTACACATTGCCTCTGGGATAAGCCTGACTGCTCATGCCAAGCTACCAAGGGGATGAGCAGGGGTAATCTTCGGTGTGTAACTCCCTTGCCCTGACTAGAGTGGTGGTTTCTGCATGGCTTAGACGCTTGCCCTAGCCAACCAGAAATCCCATTTCTAACAGTATGCCATTCCCTCTTAGAACACCGTACTCTCAATATTCACAAAAGAACTCTCTATATTTAAACCTGGAGATTTATGAATACTTACTGCATATGCTAGAGACAGAGGAAACTGTTGTCTAAGAACATACAAGTCCTTTACAAGCAAAAAATGTACAACACAACGCCCAATCTGTCTTACCTCATTAATCTGTTCAAATTTTATCATCAAAAATGTTATTCCATCTCTATTTTGAAAATTTACAAAATCAACAACTTTTTCCATTGATCCATTCAAAGAACGCCGCAAAATTACTCGACAGTTTTTACATACATGTAAAGTCTTTTCTAATCCTGCTGTTTTAGATACAGACTTTTCCAAAGAATCTAATGTAGCCTGTAGTTTCTCAGTAAGAAGAATTGTCACACCCTGGTGTTTGATTTTGTCAATAGCTTTAATTTCCAGAATTTGTTGTTTTTCCAGTTTGAGAAGTTGTTCTTTAAATGTAGAACACTCTTGCAGCGTAGGCATTAGGCAAACTATAGACTTGTTTTCTACAAGCATATTGTACATTACTTCTGCTGCTGTTTTTTCAGGTGTAAACAAGTTCCTTAGTAGCCGACTTTCTACAGCTTGTTTACTATGTTCCGTCAACATACCAATTTTTATGTCTTTAAGAATATTTCCATAATCTTCATCACTTCCTTGTCGCATATTCTTAACAAGTTCTTTATATTCAAAGTTTAACCAAATATTTACATTACCAATACTTCCCAAAGATATCCTTGTGTCATCATGGAGAAGTGTTTTAAAAACAGGTTGTCCACTAACAGCAGTAAGTTGTAGTAGGTCTCCAAATACAATTAAATGTTTGCCTCCGAACAGAACATTTTAATCTGTTTTTAAAATCTGTTGCATTCGGAAGTGTACAAACGCAAGCATTAAGTTTGACACCATGCTCACCTCATCAATGATTAAAAGTTTTAGTTTCTTCACTACCCTTGAGATTTCATAACAAGCTTCTCCCGATAGCTTTTGATATTCCAATTTATTATCATGTTCGACAGGTAGCATAAGTAATCAATGTAAAGTAATACCTTTAATGTTTTGTGCTGCTAATCCAGTTGGAGCTGTTACGACACAAGCTAAATGAGATTCTGTAGTTTTGTGTAGATAACTGGTCAAAACTTTAATTAAGAAACTTTTTCCTGTTCCAGCTTGAACCCTAATGTACAATAGAATACGTTTCAATGATGAACATTGGCTTTCTGTATTTCATGGAGCAAACCATGTTCTACCTGTTGCTTGACTTGTAGATATATTCCTTTTGTTCAATATTTAGTTGTTCCTCTAACTTTACAAACTGAATAATATCCTGCTGTGCTTGCTGCATTGCAGTTTCTACCTCATTCATGGCTATTGCTGCTTCATTTTCAATAATTGTTTGTCCCAGTGGATCTTGAGTCAGTGGACCAGAATTTGACTGCTTTGTGAACTTTCTCTAGCTCTTTCAGCTGCAATAGTACCTTCTTGTTCAATCTCATCATTTAACATTTGTAAGTAAGTTGGAAAAATTATACAAGGAATGCTGTCTTTAGTTGCATTAAAAGAATCTTCATAGCAGTCAAAATTTCCAAGTAATTCTGTTTCACTACTTCAAGGCTTGAGCAGTTGCTGAAGTGCTAAATAGAATAATTCTCTCTTATCTGCAATTTCACAACTCAGTTTTCTCTGGTTATTAAGATTCCCTTTGACATGTTTCACTAAACATCCATCACATCCAATTTCTGCATATTTTTCTTATTTTATATTTTCTCTAACATTCTTATTAAACCTATAATGCTGAAGTATTTCATACAGGATTAGGTTTTCAAGATGTGGACTACTTTTGGGATAGTATGTATCCAACATATTAGTTTTGACAATATCAGTACTTTCTAGCTCATACTGCGCTAAGTATTCGATTTCTTATAAAGATATCAATACTCTGTTTCATGTGGAGGCTAGACATAGACTTATCCAAATGATTCCTCTTGACTTTGAATATAAACTGGCTGAGCTCAAGCGATCCGAACATTCGTAGGATCCAATCTGTCTATGAGAAAGCATTTTCAAGCTGAAGCTGTACAATTTCTTGCTAAGACTCCTCTCTGCCGAAATTTCTTCCCACATTTCTTTCATCTCTGTCTTTTCAGATTTGGTAATATATGACGTAACATAGAGAGCAACAGCAATTGAATTATCTGCAACATACTGAATATACATGTTTGCATTCCACATTTTCAAAATAACTGGATTGTAGTCATTAATAGACTTTGATGCTTCTGTTCTTTTAAGTTGTATGTATTCTTGGGAGATTCGAGTTATTGTATGTGTTACTGCTGAGAAAAAAACTATTTACTCTTCCTTTAAAAATTATAGGACGTGGGAATCCAAAACAACATTTTTTATAAAATTTTCCTTTACATTTATATTTCCGTCTGAAGTATTTACCACATCAATGACTTTGAAAGCGTAAAACTTGCTGTCTCAAGCTCTTTTCTCCTCCTACTCTTAGAATTTCACATGTAACATACTGTCCGATAAAAGACAAAACACTTTCATCACTATTTGTTCCAAATGTTGGTGCATTCTTTATCCATAATAGCATGTGTATACGAGGAGCACCTCTGGCTTGGTACTGTTTTCGCCTAAAGAAATCAGTTACCTCTCCAAGCGGTGGAACACTTTTATTGCAGATAAATGACATCATAGCTTGAAACCTATGGTTAAAATATCTGCAGACATTTACAGGATCCAAACAACAGAGTTCTCCAGCTGTCTTCAGATCAATGTTTTTCACATTTGAATTTGCTTCTTGAAGAAATTCAAGTAAATCATCCCACGCATATTCAGCACAACTAAGTGTTAGAAACCATGTAGATATACCTAGGTTTCTTAACATGCATTTAAGTTCACCATGACGACGATACCAATATTCATTGGTGCCACGTTGGCGTGCCATCAAATTCATTAACTGAGATTCTAAATTTTCATCTCTTTCCTGAACTTTGTCCATGAACTCTTTTGTAGAAACATGTTGAAGATGAACTCCTGTTTTTAATATATTGTTTACTGTATATGAAAGTGCAGACAAATCACTTTCAAACAGAAGATGAAATATATATGGAATACACTGCCGAAATCTTGGATCTTCACAATACAATCTTGTTGATCGGTACTCTAATGCTGGAATCCGTACAGCTCGTTCATCAAATCATCCACCTTCTCCAGTGGGGAATAGCTGTGGAAAACAATGAACTTCTGAAACTTTTTTCCCATACACTCATGGAGAGTTCCCTGTGCTTCTTTCATTTGAAATAATTCAATACAGTTTCCTATGACTTCTTTGGAATGCAAGAGGATGTATAGTATAATGTTCATAAATCTCTTCACTCCTCGACTTGTCCACCTTTTCAATTTGGCCACTTGAGATTAGTAGTTTCATCTTGTAAGCATATTACTTGTTCATCAACATTTACATTCTTATAATAAATATTATTCTGTACCAGGTATAATGTAGTCTTTCGACGTTTATTAACATCTACAAACTCTTGCCAAATTTTTCTACTCTTCATTGGTACACCATTTACTAGAATACATACTGGCTCATTTTTCTCTCTCTCTACACCAACAGTTTTAATGTTTTTCCTAAAATCTAAAGGTAAGTATACAACTCTTCCCACTGAGACCTTTTTGCAAGTCTGCTGGTGGCAGCTTACATGTGTTAGGCTCCATACGAACTATGGCCTGAAATGGGTGAACAGATTGAATAAGAATAGACTCATATACATTTAAATCTGCTAGTTCCTGAGGAATAGGTACCAACTCTACGTTGTTATGTACTGCTCTAGCTGGCATTTTGTTTTCTTCTAATTTGCTGTAACAGTACTTACAAATAACTTGACCACTGGCCAACTCAAACTGACCTTCTAGAAACAAATAAAGACCAAATTCCTGCCAATTATCATTGTTTTCTTTTTCACTTTATAAATATAAATCAACATTCCTAGTTTGACTTCTATAGTGAGTATGTCGACAACAAATACATATATATAGTTCGGTTGTTCCAGACGAAACTGTGTTAAAGTTTGTAATTTCTTCTGCAAAATGATCAATAGTAATCTCTTTCTCCTGATTTTCAACACCTACATTTATCAAACTCTCAGTTTCTCTACACTCCTCTTCAGAACCAAAAAAACAAAATTGTATATCATCACAAAGTTTCTGTACATCTGATATAGAACCCGTGCAAAAGAGTTGTATTCATTTCACTTAAACATAATGCAGGAGTTTTTACATAGTAAAGTGTCCTTACTAACTTCCCCATTTCAGAGTGGTGTACTGCTAACATTCTTAAATCATGAAAAGTACTTTGGCACACTTTTCTTGAAAGACAAGCCAGCGAATGACCCTTCAACTCAGTACATTTTCTTATTTTACATTGATCTAGTCCTTGTAACATCTTAATCTTCTGTTTAACACTTTTTTTGCATATTGTCGTAAAAAAAATTGTAAAATGTCAATAGACTCCTGTCGAATACTGCAAATAATGCTACAATCCCACTGATATACAGGAGCTTGTGTACGCATTCCTTGAACTTCTTCAGCTATTACTTCTTCTACATTACTAGGAAACATTTTTCCTTTGGAATGGGAGAGCCATCTTTCACCTCATAACATCGACCACTAGTAACAACTGCATGTATTAATTGCTTCTCTTGAAAATAACTTTCTTCATTAAAGAAAGGCTCAGTACTGGAAGTGTGCTTCCATTCACCAGTAAAAGCTTACAAACGTTTTACAAAAGTTACTTCTACTAACAAGCCTATTTCTTTTGCTTTTCTCCTTTATAAACACCATTGTTTTATCCAATGTTCTCATCCTCTTGGATATTAATATAAATAATTTTTGTTTCAACTCAAAAGCTCTATCGACTACACTTTCAATCTTTTGCTTTTTCTTATAAGCTGCTGATCATGTTTTATATTTTTTATTTTTTTTAAATACATTTTGACTTTACTTCTAAACATTCTTATTCTTATATCCTAATGCTCTTTCAGCTTTCTTGTGATATGTGGTGTTTGTCCAAAATTTGATGTTGTTTTAGCATTACAATTTTTGTTTTGCTTCTAATTTGTTGTAAAACCTTTCTTTTTCTTTTCAACATCTTCCATATTTTTCAATGTCTGTAAGACAGTTTTAAGAAACAGCTTAGTTCTCGTACCAGAAGAGTTTGTTTCATGTACAACCTTCTGCACATCATTTAATTTCTTCTTTTCACTTTTCTTTAAGTAGTACTGTTTTCTATGTTCTTTTCTCTTTTCATGTTTTCTTGTCATCTTCAATTTGTGTTCCAAAAAAAAAAAATATCTAAAAAACAAAAACTGTTTTAAGTGTTACATCAATTAATAAATGTACATCAATTATATATTAATATTCATAATAATCAATAAGCCGTTGCTTACAACTACTTTGGCATTCTCGCCATTACGAAGAAATATGTAGGATACCTAACTGTGTACATTAGCAAAGCTGTAAATGGTTGAGACTCTGGGAGAAAACATTTATAAATTACTGTACACTTTTATTTTTTAAATTTGTGTACAAAAAGATGTATGCATTAATTGTTTCTCATTATACAGGGCAGTCAGATTTTTAACTCTATATTCCAGTGCTTCTATGATTGCTACCTAGGTAAATGATTAGGACTAAATGCTGTAGTAGGACTAAGAACATATGTCCAGCTGTATGTTAACCTATATACTTTTTAAGCTAGGGTCATAAGCTGCACAACACATGTCAGAATACATGTAGAAGTAGACACATACCTCAGTCATGATAGCACACCCATATTCAAACTTGACAGAGTGCACTTTCCATTTAAAGCAGACATCGAAATTTATGCGGCCTACTTCAAGTGTACCTTTCCAGAGACTGATATGAACTAGCATAAACACTAATCCATATGCAAACATGTTTTAAAACTCACTTTTCTCTTGCAGCTTCACTATTCACTGATAGCTCACAAACTTATGCCTAGGCTATTATGAAAGACCAAGTCTTCTCATGTCACTGTTGTAAGTCTTACCATGTTTCTCAAGCCGTCAATGTTATATCAGAGGAAGCCTACAAATACCAGAATACATCTGTTTCACACCACATGATCTCCAAATTTGTTTAGAAAAAGGTGTCTGTATTACTTTCTCCTCATTATACAGGCCAGGTGGGTATTGAACTCTGTATTCGAGATCTTCGGTGACACCTACATAGGTAACAGATGTCTGCTTCTGCGACTGAATGCTCTAGTAGAACTGATAAGATTTGTGCACCGTATGATAAGCTACATAGTTTTTAAGTTAGGGTCATCAAATGCACAACACGTATCAGAATACATGTGGAAGTAGACAAATACCTCAGTCATGATAGCACGCCGATTTTCAAACCTGACAGAGTGTACTTTCCATTTAAAGCAAACACCTAAATTAATGTGGCCTACTTTAAGTGTACCTTTACAGAGACTCATTTGAACTAGCATACACACTATTCCATCTGCCATCATGTCTTACACCTCACTTTTCTCTTGCAGCTTCTTTATTCACTGTCAGCTCACAAGGTTAGACCCTAGGCAAATATGAAAGACCAACTCTTCTCATGTCACTGTTGTAAGTCTCACCATGCTTCTCAAGACCTCAATGTGTGTGTCTGTGCCTCTTTGTGGTGACATGATACATCAAAGGAACCGTACAAATACCAGAACAACTCTGTTTCAGCACCACATGCTCTCTAAATTTGTGTACACGCAAGGTGTATGTATTACTTTCTTCTCATTATAAAGGGCAAGTGGGTATTGAATACTCTATTTGAGGACTTCTCTTATGCCTACATAGGTTACAGATGTCTGCTTCTGTGACTGAATGCTCTAGTAGAACTGATAAGATTTGTGCACCTGTATGATAAGCTACATAGTTTTTAACTTATGGTCAACAGATGCACAACACATGTCAAAATACATGTAAAAGTAGACACATACATCAATTATGATACCACGCAGATATTCTAACTTGACAGACTGCAATTTGTAATTAAACCAGACACCTACATTAATGCGGCAAGCTTTAAGTGTACCTTTCCAGACACTCATATGAACTACCATAATCACAAATCCATCTGCCATCATGTTTTAAACCTCACTTTTCTCTTGCAGCTTGATTATTCACTGTCAGCTCACAAACTTAGGCCTAGGCAAATATGAAATGCCAACTCTTCTCATGTCACTATTGTAAGTCTCACCGTGTTTCTCAAGACTTCAATGCGTGTGTCTGTGCCTCTTTGTGGTGACATAGCACATCAAAAGAAACCTACAAATACCAGAATCCCTCTGTTTCATACCACATGCTCTCTAAATTTGTGTTTAAGAAAGTGTATGTATTAGTTTACCCTCATTATATAATGCAGGTGTGTATTGAACACTCTATTCGAGGACTTCTATGTTGCCTACATAGGTAACAGATATCTGCTTCTGCACCTGAATGCTCTAGTTGAACTGACAACATTTGTGCACCTGTAAGATAAGCTACATAGTTTTTAAGTTAGGGTCATCAGATGCACAACACGTGTCAGAATACATGTACAAGTAGACACATACCTCAGCCATGAAAGCACACAGATATTCAAACTTAATAGAGTGCACTTTCCATTTAAAGCAGACACCTAAATTAATGTGGTCTACTTTAAGTGTACCTTTCCAGGCACTCATATGAACTAGCATAAACACTAATCTCTCTGCCAACATGTTTTAAACCTCACTTTTCTCTTCCACCTTCATTATTCACTGACACCTCACAAACTAAGGCCTAGGCAAATATAAAAGACCAACTCTTCTCATGTCACTATTGTAAGTTTCATACTTTTATACTTATTTCAAGTATATATGATGTTACAACGCAAACTATTACAACACAGACATTTACAACATGATTTTTACAACGCAGCTTCCATTACAATGCATACTATTGCAATACAAGTCATTACAACACATGTCCCATTAAATGCCTGCGTCGTAATGGATGTTTTGCACACAGACAGTGATATAGACTGGGATACAGTTTAATACATCTGAGAACATGTTTTAAACCTCATTTTTCTCTACGACTTTCATTACATACTCAGGAAGCACACATATTAGTATGCACAACCTATTTCAATCTTCATTTCAGTACAATAAAAAAGACTACAATACACATTCCTACATTTAGTAACATATTTCAAACATCACACTTCTCTAATTCTTTGCAAGCTTTACAACTAATGTATTACAAAGTTAAAAATATAATTACAAACACTGAAGCACTCCTACACAATACATAACACACCTTACACATTTGTAACTCACCTCTGAAATACTATTGCAGAATATGAAAATATCTGAAACTCCTAAAAGATTATCTTTCCCACACAATAAATGTGATACACCACTCTCAACAACGTAAAACCAGTAATAGCAAACTTTCCCTCTCTTGCTGCACACAAATGAATGTAAGTAACAAATGAAAAAGCACCCTTAATTTTTTCAAGTTCTAAAAAACCCATTTCTATTGGATACACATATTAACCCTTTATTACTCTCTTCTAAAAGTGCCCAATCTGGTTCTGTAATTTACTGGAGTCGCGACTCCACCGCGGTGCCGCAGTGTAGCGTCGCAATGGAGTTGCGAACCCTTACGGGAGTTCAAAAACCTATTTCCAATAATACTAGTATTATTTTTTAAGAACACACCACTTCTAAACATAGTACTGATTTAGGAAAACTTACTTTAGATGCATATCACATATATATAACTTACCATTTCATATTTTAAACCCACAGTTAACTTTCAACCTTCCCCCACTGCTTAATCCTAGCTTCCATAGCAACAGTTTCTGCAACATTCAACTGTACCAGCAGGTCACATGTTCACCATATTTTCAAATTCAGCACACTAGCTTACAAATGCAAATAGCAGGTGTGGTTGACTTTTGCAAAATATTAGCTTGTCCTGTCTACTGTATCTTTCAAACTTTTTTCTATAACCAATCAGAAAGATGCTTGTTCAGCAAAGTAACATGCATCCTATTTTATGAGTGCACAATGTTTATGAACAACCAATCAGTTATCTGCTTTTACTAAAACAGCATCTTCTCCACCATTTTAGATATCTCTCATTTTACCAACTGACTTACTCAGCTACAGAGATGTCTTTTGATTCCTTCCCCACATTCCTTCAAAATGCTTACAGTATGGATTGTAGGACACAGGTATATTTTCTGGGGCAAAAGGTATGCTGAACACAGAGGTATTGACAACGACCTAGGTTTGCAAAATGTGGATATTAAATGGTTTGCACAGAGAGTATTAGAGTGGCACAAATTGATGCCTTTGGTTAAATCCTTTTGCATCTCCATTCCCTGACCTCATGATGGTGCACTGTGGTGGCAATGACCTAGGCACATTGACTGGGGTAGGCTGGAAATTCTAATGAACGATACCTTGGCACAACTGATGTTGCTTTTCCCTCACACTGTCTTTGTATACTCTAATATATGCCAAAGATAGAAATGGAAGAGGTCAAATCAATTCTGTCCACAGTTTGACAAAGCTAGGAAGCATGTTAATAAAGCTGTTCCTGCTTACCTCAGAGACCATAACATGGGCTCTATCTATAACAACAATCTACGTTTTGACATGCATAACATCTACAGAAGTGATGGAGTTCACTTTACAGATGAAGGGAGCAGAGTGTTTCTCAACAACCTTAAGCTGTGCATCCGGGCTTACATGTAGCTGCAACAAAGTCATAATGAACACAACAGCTCTTGTTAGAGCCACCCTATAACCCAACAGTGAAAGGTATATATTTTTTAACATATATACTCTTTATAAATATTTTCCGGATTCGCAAACCCATCGTGAATCCGCCAAACAAAAGCACGAATTCAATGTACTACAACACATTTCACTTTTCAACTTTAACTTTTAATTTATATTTTTAATATTTTTTCTAACTCTGTCAATTTTAATGTGATTATGAAGTTCAATCTCACTACCTCTATAAAAAAGTTCACAACTATAACACTGCCCTTGAAATTGTATAGTATTTAATTATTTATTTAAGGTGGATCCGCGAATCTACCGCAACATTACACTGGGGGGATAGCAACTCCTACCACAAGAGAAAAAAAATGTATGCCCCCCACTTCCCTAGGCTGATTTCGGCCCCGGGGACCCCATCCCCCGGGGCCCTGGCATTTTTAAAAATGATTTTATTTTGGTTTTTGGAAGGGGGCCGCGTGGCCCCCCTTCCTTGGGCCCGTTTGGCCCCAGGGACCCCATCCCCTGGGGCCTACCCTGTAATTTTCAATAAATTATTTTTAGAGTTGGGCCATGTGTGTCCCCTCCTAAGGCCAATTTTGGTCCCAGGGACCCCATCCCCCGGGGCCAGGCCTTATCCTTTTTTTAAAACAAAAAAAATGGGCAGGGGGCCTGCGAGGCCCCCCTACCCAAGCCGATCCTGCCCCGGGGACCCCATTCCCCGGGTCATGGCCAGGACATTGGGGACCACGGGGGAGCTTCAAGGCCCTGTGGTCCCTGTCGGCTCCCCGCCTCCAACAGGAGGTGACATTGCATTTGGGCAGAGGGAGCTGCACACATGCAGCTCCCTCTACCCAAAAGCAATTCTGCTTCGCTTCATGGAAGCAAGAGAATTTTCCATGCTCTCGCTTCCATGAAGTGAAGCACAGCTTGCTATGGCATGGTTGGAGCAGTGCTCCCGCCATGCCATAGCAAACAGCAATGTCCAGGGGGTGGGCACCCCGGGACATTTCTGGAGGCCCTGAGGGCCCTGAGGGGTGGTGGTCCCCAGGGCCCCCTCCCATCTTATGTATAGCCCCAGGGAGGTGGTGATCCCTGTACCGGGGATCCGCAACAGATCCCTGCCTTTACTTAATTTGTGCCCCCGGGGACGTGGCGGTCCCTGGGGCTGCAGGGGGGGCAGCGTGGCCCTCAGCATTACATTAAATGAGCCCCAGCAAAGTGGTGGTTCCCGGGGTTCCATGGGGGGCTGGACCCCCCCACGCATCACTTCAATTTAGCCCCAGGGAGGTGGTGGTCCCTGGGGCTGAGGGGGCCTGTGTGGGCCCCCACACCTATTTCAAACATTGCCCCTGGGACCTGGCCCACCCGGGGGCTTAAAGAAAATGAAGAGCGGGAGCCTGCGCTTCATTTTTTTGTATTTTTCGGCCGGTTTCACAGACCCAACGCGAATCCCGACGGTGTTTTCTTTTTTAAATGCTTTTTTGGGCCCTGGGGTCCCTTTGGGACCCCCTCAGCAGGCCTAGGGAGTCAGGGTGTTTCTACCCTGCCCGCTTTTCTTAATTTTTAACATTTTTGGACTTTTTAACTTGTGACTCTGTTCAACCGAGTCACAAGATGGCTGCCAACACTTCCCGGTTGGAACTGTTGCAGCCAATCAGATCTCAGGCTCGAGATCGGGAGGATTCGCAGATCTACCGCGGCCACAGTTATAAATCTGAGAAATCTTTACATTTCTCAGGAACTACTGAACGGATTTACACCATTTAACAAGAAAAGTGCACTCTGGACCAAGAGCTACCTTTCTGCCAAATTTGGTGTAATTCTATTCAGCTGTTCGGGCTGTAGCTGCGTTAACAGTTTCCAAAGGAAATTAACATGGAGAAAAAGCATTTTGGGACCCTCCCTTTTTCTCGGCCCCCGCTTGACGAATCACCCCAAAACTTTCAACACAGCAGCTAAAGTGAGTGGGCCATTAGTTTTGAAAATGTTGCAAAGATTTGATACCCATGCACTCATCCATTCACCTAGTCACTACCCATAAACACATCAAATCACCCAGCCAGTACCCATGCACTCATCCAATCACCCAGGCACTATTCATACATTCTTCCAATTACCCAGTCACTATCCATGCACTCACACAATCACCCTGGCACTACGCTTGCACTCATCCATTCACTCAGGCACTACCCATGCACTCATCCATCCACTCAGCCATTATCCATGCACTCATCCATTCATTCAGGCACTACACATGCACACATCCAATCACTCAGGCACTACCCTTGCACTCTCCCATTGACTCATGTACTATGCACACACTCATCCAATGACCCAGGCACTACCCATGCACTCATTCATTGACTCAGGCATTATCCATGCAATCATCCATTCACCCAGGCACTACCATTGCACACATCCAATCACTCAGGCACTATCCTTGCACTCATCCATTCACTCAGGCACTACAAATTAATTCTTCCATTCAATCAGGCAATACCCATACACTCGTCCAATGACCCAGGCACTACGCTTCCACTCACATTCACTCACGCACTACCATGCACTCATCCATTCACCCAGGCACTAACCATGCACATATCAAATCACTCAGCCTCTACCCATGCACTCATCCAATCACCCAGGCACTACTCTTGCACTCATCCATTCTCTCTGCCACTACCCATGCACTATGCAATCACCCAGACACTAACCATGCACATATCCAATCACTCAGGCACTACCCATGCACTCATCTATTAACACAGGCACTATCCATGCTTTCATCCCTTCACTCAGGCACTACCCACGCACTCATCCATTCACCCAGGCACAACCCATTGACACATCCAATCACCTAGACACTACCCTTGTACTCATCCATTCACTCATGCACTACCTATGCACTCATCCATTTACTCAGACACTACCCATGCACTCATCTATTTACCCAGGCACTACCCATACACACATCCAATCACCCAGACACTACCCTTTTACTCATCCATTTTTGCAGCCACTATCCATGCATTCATATATTTATCTAGGCACTACCCATGCACTTATCCAATCTCCCAGGCGCTACCCATGCACTTGTTCATTCACCCAGCCATTATCCATTCACTCATCCATTCACTCAGGCACTACCATTGCACTCCCCCATTCTCTCAGGCACTACCCATGCACTCATCCATTCACCCAGGCAACACCCATGCACACATGCAATCCCCCAATCACTACCTTTGCACTCATCCAATCACTCAGGCACTACTTATGCACCCATGGATTCACTCAGGCACCACTGCTGCACTCGTAACACCCATGCACCAGTTATGCACTCATCCAATGATCCATACACCAGTCATACACTCATCCGAACATATGTACATACTTTTAAAAAAAATGACTGTAAAAGACGGCTCCAACAGGAACCTTTTTTTTTTTTAAGGCTTTTGTAAAGTTTTATATTTTTTTTCTTCTTTTTTATAATGACCAAAATGGTAACTGGGACAGCAGGAATTGAAAAAACGAGCACTGAAAAATGTGCAAAACATATACAAGGGGACAAAAATTAGCATGTATGCTGTTTTGCAGCATTGCAAATAGCTGTAAGACACTGCTCACCAGCACTTATAACAACACTACAGTCCATGCAGTACATGGCCATTTTTGACAACTCTGTTGCAGCAGTCTGCACCTCAGAAGGGACTTTCTGGCTGGAAATTGTTGCTGCTGCCACTGAAGTAGATGGTCCTCTAGCTTTCCTCTGCTTGGTCGCCAGTTGGAGACGTTTTCTATGATAGGTTTTTAGATGGTATAACATGGATGTTGTCCCACATGAATATTTCTTGTTCGTCCCTCTAGAGAGGGTCTTGTTGCAGATTGTGCATTACACAAGTTTGGCAGCAATTTTCGATTCCCCTGATGGGATTTTGAAAAAATCCTGTGCCACACTGAGTGAAGCTTGAACCACTGCCTTTCATTATACCATTAGTGTTTGAAGGATGCAGGTGTATTATAACATTTAATGTTTGAAGGATGCAGGTGTATTATAACATTTAATGTTTGAAGGGTAAAGGAGAGGGTTTGCATCAGTGAAAATGACAGTACTTCTGCAATACTGATATTAGCTCCAACACTTCTCAACATTTAACAAAATATACCAACAGTATTTGTTTACTGTTAAGCACTGTAGCAAATAATGAAAGTTGTCCTTTTATTTTTCTCAAGAGGGGTGTGGCAAGGAAAACAGTGCTTCAGACTAGTCTGGGGGTGGCACAAAAGTTGTGATTCCGGATAGAGAAAGTGGAGCTCCCCTCCCCAAAATAATCAGTCAGAGACACATATTTTCTGGGTGTCTGAGACTAAAGGCCTTATTATGCGTTTGGCGGTCCGTGGACCACCATTCCAGTGGTGGCGGTTCGATGGCAGTGAACTATCCGCTGTATTCCGAGTTGGGCATATTGGCTTTGCAATGACCACAGCTCGACCGCTGGCACTGCCAGCACAACCCTGACCGCTGGGGTTCCAGTCGGGGGAAGGCAGTCTCCATTGGGCGGTACCGAGGCGCAACATCGCTGTATGTATTACGAGTTGACTTCCAGACGATAAGACTGCGGCTGTCAGACTGCCACCCTAAAGGTCAGCGGAAACTAAGGATTTGGGGTGCATACTCACCCTTTTCCAGTTCTTCCAAGCAGATTACCATGTGGATCCTTTTCTCCAGGTCCCCGCTACATAGGAGCATCTTCACCCCAAGGAATATGACCCCATCTTTAGCGAAATACAGTTAAGTGCTTTGGTACCAAGTACCCATTACCGGCATTGCCCACATATGGTCAGACTCCGGCAATGGGTAGGTGGTATTTTTCCACATATATCATGCATATGTGTGCATTCTACACATATTTAGTCTGAATGTACACACAGGCATTGATATATATGGAAATGCATTGCACACCATCCCAAGACCGCCTCATCCATAACCGCCGACCCCTCGGTAAACTCGTAATACGGTGGTGGGAAGGCTAAAGTTGCATAAATCTCCTTGCGGTTGCGAATGCAGTCCTTCGGCGATCGGACAGCTATGACTGGCACTGAAGTTGCACAAAATAAGTTGACAAGCGCCGAGCCTACATTGGATAGGTGCCTGTGTTACACATGGTGCTATAATATTCACAAGACTTAATATCACATTGCACACCTTTACTATTATGCTGAGAACATAGAGTTCTCTTTCACGTCAATATGCATATGGAAAGGTTGTATGTCAAAATTTGGAGGTCAGTAATATCAACCTATGCATTTATAGACTCCAAAATATTGAATACCAATATATCCTCAAGAAAAGCATATATAGGGAATTATTGACTTACTAATTTTAACTCTACATCTACTGACCTTGATGATATGTTGGTAGTCGATATTGAATAGTCAATGTAAGCTCAGGTCCATGTGAAAACGGATTGTTGGTAGAGTATCATTTAAAGGATGTGTCCAAAGGTAATGATGGAAGTTAAGATGGGAATTCAGGTTAGTAACAACGTTGCTCTACTTGTAGCCTAGACCTTGCAAACCTTCCCTTTAAATTTAAATGGCGAGTGATTCTGCGCAAATTACGTTTTTTCCCCGTTCCTAGATCTGAACATATATGAACTATCTAATCATTCATCTATCTGCTCTGATTTAGATTAACCACCTTTTTCAAAAGCATAGATTTGTGATACGACAACTTGAATGGTACAAAGAAGCATTATAGCCAACTGGAAAAAAACTGATGCAATTTAGAAACTTGTAAACCTATATAAAAATTTCTGCTTAGGAAGGCTTAGCGTGGTATGTACACTATTAATTATTCACTATTTATCCTTCAACTGACTGCTCTTTAGCTATTCACTACTACGCCTCCTTAGAAGCGCGTGCCTCTCTTTTATGAGATCTATGATTTTCATTCGTGTAATACAAATTAAAAATGATAGTTTAAAAAAGCGATCATTTTGCAAGCTTTTTGTCTTATAAGGGTATAAGGTTACAGTTAACAATAGCTGTCACAGACTGAGAAAGTATTTTTCCTACGGCTCTGAATGATTTAGAAGTCCTACATAATTCATGTCTCTAATTAGAAAAGTAGAATGTAAAATGTGCGTAGTTGCCAACGTTGTAACACAATGGTTGAAAACAATCGTACGGAGACTTCAAAATGTGTTCCATGCCCGTGGCTAGTCTGCTTTTTCTCTATAACCAAAGCTTGTTAGAAAGAGCTCAATCACTGCAGATGACTTTGTTGACATGTATGTTATTCAAATATAATTTACCGTGACTTGTTTAGATTACTAACCAGAGTGTCAAGTCAGCCTCAGGCACCTGCTTTTAATAGAAAGGCAATGTAAGCCCGCATTTGTCATTCATAAACATGGCCCTTTCCTTTGGTTACAAGCGGGTTTTTTTTAATAACGTATTGCATGCCATTTACCATGAATCATCCATTTGCGATCACTACATAAAAGATTTAAAATAGGGCAAAAAGCATCTTACACGTTTGAAAAACAATTGATTTTTCTGAACCCACCTGAGCTATGCAAAAAAGTCTTGCCAAAGCGTAATTGTTATCTATTCAGACAAACAGAACATTATACAAATATCTCAAATGTAAAGTTCTGCGCCATGCACACTGTTGTCCATCCACTCTAGATGGAGTGAATAGGAAATGGGTATTGCGGGGTGCAGCCAAGGTGCTTGCGGAATTCACAGCTTGCAGAAATGGAACTACAGAAATAAGGCTGTAAGAGGGCCAGGAGGATGGTAATCAGAGTTTAGCGGATTGTCAATCCTCTGCAAGACTGCTGCTACCCATAAACGGTCTGCCACTTCCAAGCTGTGCCAGAAGCAATGGGATTGCTGATTACCTGTTTCCACATGCCGTCCACCACACTGCGACCACCTTGTGTGAATCAGTGGGTGGTATTCGCACTATGATTTAAATTCGTGTCAGTGGTAGGAAGGCGGCGATCCCCACTAGCTCTGTGCCGGTGGTAGCCCTCCTCCCCACCAACAGAGGCTCCATGGTTCTGGTGTTTCCGCCCCAGAGAGGGGCCATAAATCCAGCCACTGCCGCACCTCAGAAAGCATTGCTAAATCCCTAGAATGCCACACTCGAGGGTGTCTGTATCCACCAGCGACTGGGCCGCATCCACACAACAGAGAAGTGGGAACAAGCTGGGGTTCCTGCCGGCTCACCTTTAGGGCTCCCTGGAAGATAGATGACATCAACCTCTCATGTTCACTACCACTACCCCACTGGCCCAACATGTCCTGGAAGCTGCCATATTTAGGGGTTTGTAAGCCGGCAGCCATGACGGTTCAAGTCAGAGCAAATGGGGCAGACTTTATTCTTGTGGTGAAGGTAGTACTTCTGCTCACAGTCGAAATAGGTATCAGGCTGAGCATAACTGGGAACAAGTCTGCCACATTCACTTAAACATGCTATCATGAAAAAGAACACTATTGACTACAATATATCACTGCACATGTCACGAAATGAGCAGATGATAGGCATAGGCCTAACTCAGTTCATTAGTTGACAATAGTCTTACAGAGCACAACCTTTGACCCAAAGTGCTAGGCACATGGAATATCTAGCTTTTATGTAATTTGTGAAAGGTACACGAGTTAGAGCTCTGGAAGCCATCTGCAATGCAGTTTAACTCCTTGCAAACCCCTTACATGTGCACATTGTACTTTACGTGCTAGTGGAGAGTGCGAATGTGCTTACATGGCTAGACTAGCAAATTCACTCGAAATGTTATGTCCATTGTGAAAATGGTTTTAACGAATAACACACTTTATATGGAATAGATGTACTTCTGTCAGCGGGATTGAGGATCTGTACTCTGAAGTGGGCACTCACTCATGCACGTTAACAGCACACAGAAGTATCCACTTCTGGGTCCTCGCTCGAATGCCCAGCTGAATCTCAACATGCATTTGGATTTCCCTGCAATTGAACATCCTTGCATTGATGATCACAGCAAGCCCAGGAACAAGGATGTAGCTGCCATTGGTGCAGCAGGTGCAGTGGTGCGGGGGCCAAGAATCCTGAGGGGCCCATTCACCCCTGATTATTGTTACCTTTTACAATTTAAACAGCAGCTAGGTGGTCCATTTCCTTCCTTGCACTAGGACACTTGACTCATGACATGACATGCTGGCTACGCTACTGTCCAGGAAATCCTTTCTGTGAATAGTTTCTCTGTAGATCCCCCTCTGTCTGACCACTTTAACCTTGAGACATAGCCACATGGTGGCATGTGGTACAATACACATTCCATTCAAGAGCATCATCTTCTTCATCATCTGGTTTAGTTGAATGCACAGTTTCAAAATTGCAAAGTTTCATTCATGTGTGTATGTCATATTATTAGTGCTTGCATGACGAATTAGTACATCTCCCCTAAAAGGCATCCACAAAGTATTTAAATGTATTACATGATTTTTCTGTGCGTGGGTACCAGAGAACATTTTTACTTATGCCCCAAGGACAGTAGTTAGAGCAGGTACCTGCGATCAACAAACACAGTTGTTGCTTAGGAGTAAGAAATGGTTTATCTCACAGTGAAATGTAAAACCGTCCCTCTCCAAACGTAAAACAATGTCTGCTAAATAGGAAGCATTAATCATTATTTGTATTTTATTTTAGGAAATGCAATATATCCACACAACGTTCTCTACAGCTCTGAGCAATAAGTTAACAAATCAGTTACAAGAGTATAACCGAAAAAAATAAAAAAATATAACAAAAAGTAAAGCAGAAGACAGCATTTAACTCCTAAATCAGCAGGCATGGTTCTAATACGTTTACCAATATCATGATTTTTTATGATTTTATTTTATAAATAGTAGCTCTTGAAAAAATTGGTATACAAGGAGATCTTCCACAGAACAATGAAATACAACAGTTAACATTGTCAAACCCTTAACAACCACCCATAAAATACCAGTGGGAACTAAGGGGCTGATTACGATGGCGGAAGGACCGCCACTGCCAGCCGTGCAGTGGCGATCCGTCCGCCATCGAACGTGGATTTACGTGGCGGACGCAAAGACCGTCTGCCACGGAACCGCCACAGGCAATTGTACCAATTTCCTGGCGGAGCGGTCTGCATGCGCAAAATGGTGGCGGTGCCTAGCAGGCACCGTCCGCCAAATTACGATGCAGGCAAAATCCAGCCTTTCCATGACGGCAAAACCGTCATGGGAAGGCTGGCGGGATTGGTTTGCCCCCAGTGTGTTGGGGGGAGGTGTTTGTGCACTGGGGGGGTACCCATGGTACCCCCCTACATTTCAGAGCACTAAGTGGCAGGCACCATGTGGTGCCTGCCACGTAGTGCAGTGAAATGCACAACATGCATTTTCAACATTGCGGCGGGTGCTGCTGTCAGCAGCACCCACCGCAATATTAAAATGCAAGATGCGACCGCCATGGTGGCGGTGGCATCCTAATTTGGTGTGCGGAACCGCTGCATGCATTGCAGACGGTCCCGATCACCACCGCAATGGCGGACGGACTACAGTCTGTCTGCCATCGTAATCGGCCCCTAAGAGAGGTAAAAAGGAAGGGTACGAAAGAGAAAGGGATGACCTGAAAGGGGAAGGATCACCAGTCTCACAGACCAGTTAGATACGCCATGACAAATTGGCAGTTAATCAGAATATGTTTCAATAAATGATGACCAGATTTCTTTAACTATTTCGGTTGCGGATTTTTTAGGTCTCAGCCACAGACCATTTGTATCTAACAAGCACCAGATATTTATTTAGAGTAGGCTTTAGGTCAGTCCCTTGCTCATGACTGGATGGCCTTATTGTCTATCTCAGGTCTCTGCTCTTGTTGGTTTTCCTCAGTATTCTTGTGCTATTCTTGTGCTTGGTCTCACAGTGCTATGATTGGCTGAGTTGTAACCTTCTCCTGATAACTCAAGCGGACTCTATTCAGGACTCCATGGGATTGCATTTCTTTCCTTGGTATCTCTCCTGCTTGCTGCACTAGACTTTCCGACACCTCCTGGGCTCTATTCACTACCCTCCCCCTTTCCAACTCATCCTTTGTTTCAGATCCAGTACCATCACTCCAAATGCTGCCCGTTCCACTCCACTACCAGTTTTCAATTCTTATATTTTTTAAATTATATATTTTTCAAGATCCCAGAAGTTTCAAAGTGCTACTGGATGACTCACTTCCTTTTGTTTGCCCTGCTGCACACTTTTTTTAACTTTAAATTTACCATTCGAAAGTGGCTTTTGGTCATGTTGAAATGGTTAATGAAAAATGGCAAAATGTCTGCCAGTGCTTCATGATGACGCATGTGCACACGTGATTAAACATATGCTTGCATACTAATGCACTGTCAGTAATCTTGGAATGTCTTCATGCACACCACATTTTGCTCAAATCAAGTGGCAGTGCACGGGGGCTATACTTTGACTGGGTGTGCAGATCAAAATATGTCTTCTAAGTGTCCTTAGAGTAAAGTCACCACCTCAGTTGCCTACCACTAATTGATTTAAATTTGCAATTCAAGTCTACTAAAGCTTGAATTATACCAAAACACAAAGGTGCTCCCCAGAACCCGCTTTGCATGTCTCTTTTGAAAATGTAAATTATGCCACAACTTTAAAAAGACATGTATAAATCCTACATTACCAAAGGAGGGTGCTGATTCTTTACAGCAAATTAGTACTAAACGTATATTTTACCTAGGGCTACTGGAAATATGCAGAAGAAGAGAGCCAAATCATGCGGCAGGGTTGCATGAATTATGCATGAATTATGCGGCAAGAAAAGCCAAATTACGTGGCATAATGCGACACATTTTGTAATAGTATTACTTATACATTTGTTAACATTGTCTGGGCATTGGTTGCACCTCATTAGTGTCAATTTAACTCCAAAATATAGAAATAATCAACAGAAAGGTGACCAGTCCAGCTTTGCAAAAGGGCCTTCCACTGTGCTGCAACATGTGCTGCTGCATTTTTAGCCACTTTTGAACAGTTTGAGCTAGAAACAAAAAGTTTTTTTTGCTAAAATATGCAGATTATGCGGCAAATGATGGATTGTGTGGCATATGTGGCAAATCTATAATTATTTGAAAATTGCCGTGGCCAAACAATCACATAATTTCAGTGGCCTTGATCATGCCACAGTTTCAGATAGCCATATGCAAAAAGCCTTCTTGATTAACTAAGGATGCAGTTTCATTCCAGATATTTATTACTGAAGCCTTTATGCTAGTATTTTTATACCTAGGAATAATTCTGTCAGAATTCAATCAGGACAATATATCATAGGACTAGAGTTTATCTAATTCTTTTTCTGCCCAGAAGTAGAACATGTCTTTTGAACTTAAGAGCCATTATGCTATTAGTTGTAAAATAAAGGATTTTGTGTAAGACCTGAGATGAATATAGCTGTTTACAACGCATGTGAATAGATCGCATGCCATTACAACGCGGTCGTTATAATGACCACGTTGTTAGTACGCATATCATTACATCGCAAGTCATTACAACGACTTGCTGCAGGGGGCGCATGGACTTAGGAATAGTATAATTTACTATTCCTACTCCAGTGTGCGCAACAGCAGGGAAGGTGTTGGATTTTAAATCCAATACCAGTGCGCCCCCTACAGCAAGTCGTTGTATTGACTTGCGATGTAATGGTATGTCTACTAACAACGCGGTCGTTGTAACAACCACGTTGTAATGGCACGCGTTGTGGAGACAGCGTTGTAAACGCTTTTTCCCCCTGTGATCGAACACCACAGATCGTCCTCCCTCTTGCTGCTCTTTAGCACTTTCCATGCAAATTAACCTTTTTTTTTGTGGCCCAATAACTAATTTCGTAGTTTATAATTTAGAATATAGTCTTTTAGAATAAGGCATAGGGTAAAAAAACACACTTTTATAAGCGCTGAGATAAAACGCTCACTTTTCCCCAATATAAAAAAAGATTTGGGTGCCCAATGACACAATACTCCTTCATCAATGTTGAAAAATAAAACTAACTGGAGGCCACAGTCTTAAACATTTATGAATTACTAAATATTTATTGCTTTTTGAAGAATATTTCAGCAATGAATTCACAAAATTCCCTAACTGACATGACTTTGATAGGGCTATCACTTTTGATCTGTTCAATTTTACTTGCAACCTGGCATCCCGCTTCACAATTTGATCAGATGACGGAGTCTTGCTAGAGAAGTGAAAATATTAACAAAACATCATTAGTATATGCCAGCACTATACAAACTATAAGTTGCAAAGTCATTCTGTGCCCTGGACACCCCCAACTTTTTTGCTGACTGGTACTGGTGGTAACTGACTCTGACTGTCCCTGGACTCTGCTTAACCAGACCCAGGGCCAATGCTATGCTGAAAACACACTTAGAATATAGAGAAAATGCCTACATACACTAGGGTACACTATGCTTTAGGGTACCCATATGATTGGAGTGACCTCCCCTATACAGCCCTTGTACATAATAGGGGGGATTAAAACTACCTTTAAGTCCCTAATATATGATAAGGCCATCAGCCCTTTCTGCACTTGCATGTGTGCACTGCGGAGAGTCTAAGGTCATTTTAAAAGCAGACTTGTGTTGCAGAACTGCTTTTAAATATAAATTGTGCCCAAACTCGACTTTGGTGTTAGGAGCACTTAAAACTTGATAAACCACAATATTTTGGCATAATAGGTACCTCTAGGATCTCCCCTAGGTGTCCCACGAAGGGGCCAGGTACTTATAAGAAGAACCCTTATAAAAGTGGATTGGAGATAGAGAAATTGCATATCTCACTTCCCTCATTTTAGTAAAGTGCTTTCCAAAATCAACTTTTGTGCTAGGAGCACTGTGGAGTGAGGATATACATTACTATTGTATATTCAGGACCCCTAAAGTCCAGGGTTGTGAGGTCATGTAGTTATAAGCGGGGTCTTTATAAATGTAGTTTTATAGGCCCTGGTTCTGGAGAAATTGGACATTTCATTTTCCTCATTGCAGATCCCCAGCCACATAGGTTAATATTGCAATAGTTTATGAATAAATAACTACGGCAAGGGACAACCGAAAAATATCATTCAAGAATTGTATTGATAAATTCAACAATATGCTGTTAATTAATTTATCTTAAAATGTTGCCCTGATTCGTCAGAGTTAACAGGATTAGCCAGGCTGCTATGAAGAAGTGATAAGCCACACCCGGCGTGAGGAGCCATCTGGGAAGAGAATGTTCTGCTACACAGGAATGCCAGAGCAATGAGGAGGGGTTGTAAACCATGAGCTTCAAAGGTAGAAGGGGACAGGCAGAAGAAGTCAGGTCCATCTACACCCATCCCTTCTGAACCCAGTCAGATGGCAGGCTTAAGGAAGGAATGTGAAAATGCCAGGGGGAGGGAGACTATGGAGATGAGCCATCCTGGAGGTTGGTTTAGCTAGCTCTTGCCTCTCTGCTGAGACTTCAGCCATCTTGAATTTTGGAGAAATTGTGCGTTCTGGGAGAGCATTGTGCCACACTTTTGGAGGAAATGGTTATGCTCTGGGATGTTGCCCTGCACCTCATTGGACATGAGTGCACGCCTGCTTAACCCCAGAGAACACAGAATAAGTATCTGAGAGGGAAAGAGCCTCTCAGATCTGCTGCTTGAAACTGAGAGAAGGATTGCCAAGCTGGAAACTTAATTTGCACCATCAGGCCCTGCATTATCTGGAACTACAGCCCTTTGTATATACCTTGTTTCAAGAGGAATAAAGAGTGGACTCCCTGCAAGCTACAGGTCAACAGAGCTCACCTGCGTCAACTCCACTAAGAGTCCCATGTCTGGAGTGCATCCGGTGGACTTTTAAGTGTTTTGGCCAGGTGCACTGTGGAAATTGTGATCCCAAACTTTCCAGGACCATATTGGAGCTTCCAGACCCTTGGATTGTGTTTTGGACCCTTTGGACCACCAAGAGCAACTTCAGGAAGAAGTTCCAGAAGTTTGGAAAAATTTGGAACAACTTTGGGAAACAACTCCATAAGGTGACTAAGTGCTACAAAGTATTTATTCTTTAAAAAATCATATCTCAGGTTCCCTACATTGGATTGTTTTTGTTTTGATGTAATTTTAAAGATACAAAATATATCCTATGTTTATATATTGGTGTTGGATTTTTATTGTGTGTTGTGTCTTAATTATTTACTGAATTGGTGTTTTTAAATGATTTACATACCTATCTCTGAAGTTAAGCCTGCCTGCTCGCAGCCAAACTACCAAGGGTTGAGCATGGGAATAATTTTCTGAGACTTATTCTGAGCCCTAGACTGTTAGTGGCCTTATTGCCAGTGGTAGAAGCACATTTACCACCATTAATAACCGACTTTCCAACAATAGAGTTCTCCAATTTACACCCTCAATTCTGACGTTGATCCAAATACGAATAAAGTATGTGAATTCTTGTATAAACAGGTGATGAGTGAAATAAAAAAGATCTGATGGCAAACGTCTTATTGAGAAAACAGTACACCACCTTATTCTAGAAAATGCCTTTTCCTCCATCCAGTATTACAGCTGCATCCTTAGTCAATTTAAGTAAATTTGACACTATTTAAACATTAGTAAGCCCATAGGCTTCTTAAAAAACTCTATTTGTGAGTGATGAACAATGTTTTCCAGCTTTAGAGTTAAAACGTGAGTGAGCAATGAGAGAGACTTTTAAAAGGCACACTCTGATTATCACCTGTTTTAGGAATGCGGATGATCAAAGCCTATTCAAGAAAGTGAACTTTGACCTAGGAAACCATAATTAATGAAAGTACTCCGTTTGTGAAACTGACTTTTAGAGCAACATTCGTTTGGTGCCATCTAAACGGGAGACTTTCATATTTTCATCAATCTTATGGCCTGATAGATTTCTTATTCTGTGTTTGGTTTCAGCAAAACATGTTGGTCTCTCTGGGTAATAACAGAGATATCTCCTGCCTTTCTCTACAAAGCTCTTTATAATATTCAACAAATGTTTTCAAGGCCCTGCTCAAGAATATAACATTGCATAAAATTTTATTGGATATTACGGACACATTTTAAGCAGATAAGACATTAGCTCACAAGGAAAACCTATGAAGAGAGTACTGTTTAAATGTAGGCACTTCCAAAAAGTTTATATTTTTCTCCTCAAGCCAAGATCCTCCAGTAACCATGTAGTTAGGGGCAACATTCTTGGAAGAACCTTGGAGAGTGACTTTATGGGTGGCATGGGCCATCCTAACTGTAACATGTGCCACAGATGAAAATCTGTATAGATGTCTCAGCACTGATGTGATGTCATCATATTCCCTCTAGTTAGCCTGGCTCGGGGAAGAAGGACAACCCTCAGGGAAACGAAAGAGGAGTAAGTCAATTCAGCATGAAAGATACTTTAGGAACTAATAAATACAAATTCACTAAGGATTTTGTTGCTGGGAAAATATTCTCCTAAAAATGAAAATGTTTTGATAACAAAAGGAAAGCAAATGGAAATTTGCAATTTCACCAAATGCTTACTATAAAAATGTATTTCCTAGCCAAGCTCCTACAAATCGCAGTGATTTTGAAAAAGTGTTCTAAGAAGGATCTGCTCCAACAAGCACCAATTATTGAATCCATTTTTAAAGCTTTAAGCTTGATGCTGGTGGAAGTAACTGCCTGCGTGCTCATTCCTGAGCTCAAGAGTGCTGCACGTGGCACAGCTTGCAATGCATGTTTTAGAAAGTTGGGGACCCCTACTGGAAACAATGCATCTTGCTAGCTGTAGGGAACATTAACACCTGGGGTAAAGAAAAGCTACTCACAAGATCTATGATATGTACTTAATATGCAACATCAGGCCTAAATTCATATGGAAACAGTGCTCAGCAAATACATTTGTACATATGACCGGAAACAATTCCTTTTGATTGAAACAATATATTTCTTTATTATCTTTTTGTATCGATTATTGTTTTTTTATTATTATTATTTTTTGTTTTTATATAATTAAATGATAATATTTGAATTTCTTAGATACTAGACATATATGTACAAAAGTGCACAAAATTAATCTTCATAGACAATACAAAACAGTGCTATACATATAAAAATATTTTGCGTCAATTAAAAACCAAGAGAGATTGTCTTTATATTATCAAACAATTCAAAGTCTGGCGGTCGATAAAGAACACGACGCGCGTTTCGGCGTTTAAGCCTTCGTCAGGAAAGACCGTCTCACATTTCTCTAAAAATGAAAATACAATAAATATCATAAACAACATAAAACATTTCTATCGGCCTGACATTCTAATATTGATAAATATATGAGCACAACATGCTTCTATTATTTAGAGTTATGTGCCGTTATCAGTCAGAGGACTATTATGGTGACATCATTCATAACGCACATGTTCGATATTGTGACATTTTCACCCAGAATATTAACACACTAAAAAAGAGCATAACCTTATAAACCTTTAAATAGAAAGAATTGAATCACCTGTGTGTAGTAGTAGAAATGCAAAGAATTGTGCTAAAATCACCCCAAGCTAGACAAATAAGACCAAGTGTTTCATAGGATAACGCAGCAGTTTGATAGTGTACCTATAATCCTAGTTAGGGTTAACGGTCTATATTTCAAGACCATCCAAAATTCTTATTTTTATATCCAGAGGAGCGTCTTATAGGTTCTGTAATTTCTAAAATGTTAGAACAAGAAAGTAAATAGAAAGTAACAGTTAAATTACGCCCTATGTAATCACTATTATTAAAAAATAGAGGGCAACTTCATCAAATTTTACCTCAATACTTAAGCTGTTGCTTAGTTCTCACAGGATATGTTGCTAGTTAAGTTTAAGCCTCTCAAAGGCAATTCATTCTACAACAAAAAAGATAATTCAGCAAGACAAGAAGTGCTTATTTTAATTAAAATATTTAGTGGTATTCGCCCAATTTCCACAAGCCTGATGGTCACTAATACTCACTCTTCATCAAAAGGGTGCCACTTTTACTAAAGGGTACGATAATATGTAGATACTCGGTCACATAAAAATGATGGTGATTTATATTGCTGTTGAAAAATTAGAAAGGGAAATACTCGTTTAGAATTGCATTTACCCTAATCTAATGCCTTCCTAGAAGTCAGTCATTATTAATTATATTGTACTTACTTTATATTTTGTGTAGGTGGATATACCACGAAGAGTAGTTTTGTAGGTAATTCAACAGGTCATTGCTTCCTTTATTTTAGTTAATGTCTAGAAGTATAAATGCACAAAGATCTCACTTAACAATATGCTGTTTATGTGAGCAGTTAGTATTACTATTTATTCTCATATTTGGATCTTATTCCCTAAAGACAGACTTTGTAACTCTGTCAAATATAGCTCCAGAACATTGTTTTTAAATGCATCTGAAATTAACTGTGGGCAAAGACCGAACCTACGTATTTACCCTCAGTATCAATTAAAGCCAGAATATAACAAGAGTTATAACGTTTCTCTCTATAACTCAAATACATATATCTCATTGCCAGAAATTAGCCTAAACCTCCTAAACCACCTCTCGTATCTTTTGAAGGGCCGCTATCTCACTTACCGCTCACGGAGCTGTAATTCTGCGTGCAATCACCCGTCCTCTGTATAGACAGCAAGGAACGAGTGTGCACTCCATTGAATTTTTTTATGGTGCCGGTTTGCTGTTTTAGGACGGCGTCTGACGTCATATTCAGTGCGTCAATTTTAAACCTGGCTCTAGCTTATTCCGATCTATTCATGAATACAAAAGAGGGACTGCGGTGGTGATACATAAACGGCATCCATCTTGTAGAGGAAGATCTATGTTCTTATAATGTCATGTTCATATATTTGTACGTTAGTAAGTACCTTATCGGGCATATATATTTATCAAAAAATTTACAAATCTTTTGCCCAAAGGCAAAGATAACGTGTTGGTACAGACCAATGTTATTGCTGGCTGGATGTATTTGATTCTGTTTCTGGGTATACTCATCATCGTAGCTATGTCTCGATATACGATCATTGGGTGTTATTATGCACGATCTTTAAGTATTACTCTAGGTCATATTCTATTTCAACTCAATAGTACATCCAAATTAATACCCCTTGTAAAATTCAGCTTCGTCATGCATACCTGAAACTATAGTTCCTCTATAGACCTAAACAGTTACATAATTTTAAAAATGCATCTAACTAAATTCCTTACAAGATTCAGAAAAATTGTAGTGTTTCTTAACAGATAAGGATATAGTATACAGTGTTATACTGGATATGCTAGTTTGGGAATTGAGTTACTAGTTGTATTCAATAACTTGAGCCCGTGGTAGATCTTGGTTAAGTGCCTTCTTAAATGTATCTAGCATAAATATCCAGTATACCTCACGTTTTTTCCTTATAGGTTCACTACTCTGATGATTTTTTGGAAGAATGGTTTCAAGAATGAACCATCTAATGTCATCCTCAGAATGACTTGCATTGACATAATGTTCTACCATCGGGGCTGACATTATTTTTGTGCGAATCGCTGAACGATGTTCGCCAAGGCGTATATTGAAACTGCGCGATGTCTCGCCAATATATACTAATCCACATGGGCAGAGTAAAAGATAAATAACATTTTTCGTTTTACAATTAGTCATATTCTTGGCTTTAACAATTTGACCATTCAATTCTATTCTGTCTTTTTCTACTGCCATAGGGCATATTATACAAGTACCACATTTAAAGTTTCCTACTACCGGTGATACCCCTACAATACTTCTCTGTACTGGCTGTTTCACCTGGGGTAACCGTGATCTCACAATTAGATCCTTCAAATTTCGGTTCTTACGATAGGCAAACAAGGGTTTCGGAATTCTCTCTTTTGGTTCTTTATCGGCATTCAAAATATGCCAATTTGAACAAATAATCTGTTTTATTTGCATGTTTAACATGGAGTGTCTGGTGACAAATATGAGTTCTGGAGTTTTTTGTTTGTTCTTATTGGTTAAAAGGTGTTGTCTGTCATAAAACCTTGCTCTTTTATATGAGTCCCTCACCAATTTACGCGGATATCCTCGCGCTAAGAATTTTTCGTTCATTACCACTGCTCTCATGTCAAAATCTGTAATGGTGGTACAGTTCCTGCGTAAACGCAGGAACTGTCCAAATGGAATACTGTTTTTCTGGGAATTTGGATGAAAGCTATCATAGTGAAGGAGCGTGTTACGAGCTGTCGGTTTAATAAACAGATCAACAGCCAGCTTGCCTTCAACGTGTTTAATGATAATGTCCAAAAACTCTATTTGGTTATTGTTTACAGTCGATGTAAAGTGTAGATTTTGATCACACAAATTTAGCCATGTCAAAAACTCGTATAGATTTTCTTCAGTGTCTGACCAGATGAAGAAAATATCATCAATGAAGCGCGACCACTTCCAGATGGATTCAAAAAATGGCGCCACTTCATTGAAGATATGTATGTATTCAAATTTGGCCATATAAATATTTGCCACTGTCGGTGCACAAGACGCACCCATGCTTACTCCCTTTATCTGTTGGAATAGTTGACCATTAAACTCGAAGATGTTATCCTCGAGGACTATTTTAAGACATTTCATGATAAAAATCATGTTACAGTCAATGCTCATTGTTTCGATGAACCATTCTACTGCTGACATAGCTCCTTGGATAGGGATATTACTATAGAGACTCTCTATATCCAGGGTAACCAGCCATTGTTTTTGCGAATTAAAAGGAATTTCCTCTACCAGATTTATTATGTGTTGCGTGTCTTTAACATATGCTGGAGTTTTATCAACATCAGGGCGTAGGACGGCATCCAAATATTTGGACAATGGCTCCGTGACAGAACCTATCGTCGAGACAATTGGTCTGTATCGAGGGTCCACCTCATTTTTGTGTACTTTAGGTATACCATATAAACAAGCTATCTTGGGACTTTGTACATTTAGGTAGGTATATTCCTTCTCACAAATGTCTCCATCTCTCAGTGCTTTGCTTGTAATACGTTGAATTTTGGTTTTTATTGTTTCTGTAGGGTTTCTACTGATTTTAGAGTAGAAATTTGTATCTCTCAGCATTTCCTCCATTTTCGACACATAGGGGTCGATTCCGATTCGGGCCGGAAATCTCTCCGACCGAGCCGGACCCGGAGAGATTTCCGACCGAATCGGACCCGTGCAGTCCGACCGAACGAGTACGATGCGTCCGTATGTTATCGGACACGAGTCGGTCGGACTCCCATTGAACCTCAATGGGAGCCGGTCGCACAACGCGTACGCGGGCTCCCATTGCCTCAATGGGTGCGAGGCGGACAAGGGCGCCCCCTACAGCGAGTACGCCGCGGAGCGCCTGCGGCGTACACGCACAGGTGAGGGGACCCTTGGGTCCCCCTGTGTGCGCCTCGCACGGGTAGCTGCCGTACAGGGGGTCCGACACGGACCCCCAAAGTACGGCTCCGACAGCGAGTTCGAGTCGGACGGCGCGAGTCGGTCGGAGCGGTCGAGGTGCGCATCGTACTTACCCGGCCGGAAAACGTCTCCCATTGCGCGGTGCGAATCGGGTCCGAGCGAGTCGGTCGGAGCGGTTCGAGTCCGAGCGAGTCGGTCGGAGCAGTCGGGACGCCCGGACGAGTCGGTCGGTGAATTCGCATCGTACTCGCTCGGCCGGACCCGCGTACGGTTCGGTCGGGAAACAGGCTTTCGCATGGCTTTTTTCCCGACCGAATGGTATTGGGTGCGCCTCCGACCGAGATCGGAATCGGCCCCATAGTCTGTGGTATTTATAATTGCAATACCACCCCCCTTATCACAACTCTTAATGGTAATTGCTGGGTCATTTTTCAAATTTAATAGAGCCTGATGCTCCTCGGGTTGGATGTTATAGGGGGTTCTTTGTATATATTTGGTAGCCACAATCAATTTTTTGTATACCACCCACTCAAAAACAATAGCTTCTGGTGGAACTTGTTCTACTGTGGGTGTGAAATTCGACTTGGGCATTAAACCAGATCTATTCACCTGTGTCATGAGAGGATTTCGATTTTCAAAAAACAACTTTAGTCGTATTTTCCGAAAAAAAGCTATTAAATAGTTAAACAGCTCAAATTTATTAAGGCCTGAGTGCGGGACAAATGTGAGGCCTTTGCATAGTAGTGAGTGAGTGGCCGGTGTTAACTCAGAAGTACTTAGATTAAATATAGGGATTTCTTTTACTGTCTCCAGTATTGAGCATTGCGCGTTACCAGGAATTGGTTTTGGTTTGTCTGCTGATTTTCCCGGTAACGAGATTGGTATTGGGGCCGCCAGTTGCTTCTTTGTTGCTGGCGCCTCCCTAAAAAAGTCTGGGGAGCTTGTTACGATCTACGTGTGTACCGACTATTTCTATTCTCAAACTGGTTAGGCATACTTCAAAAGATACGAGAGGTGGTTTAGGAGGTTTAGGCTAATTTCTGGCAATGAGATATATGTATTTGAGTTATAGAGAGAAACGTTATAACTCTTGTTATATTCTGGCTTTAATTGATACTGAGGGTAAATACGTAGGTTCGGTCTTTGCCCACAGTTAATTTCAGATGCATTTAAAAACAATGTTCTGGAGCTATATTTGACAGAGTTACAAAGTCTGTCTTTAGGGAATAAGATCCAAATATGAGAATAAATAGTAATACTAACTGCTCACATAAACAGCATATTGTTAAGTGAGATCTTTGTGCATTTATACATATAGACATTAACTAAAATAAAGGAAGCAATGACCTGTTGAATTACCTACAAAACTACTCTTCGTGGTATATCCACCTACACAAAATATAAAGTAAGTACAATATAATTAATAATGACTGACTTCTAGGAAGGCATTAGATTAGGGTAAATGCAATTCTAAACGAGTATTTCCCTTTCTAATTTTTCAACAGCAATATAAATCACCATCATTTTTATGTGACCGAGTATCTACATATTATCGTACCCTTTAGTAAAAGTGGCACCCTTTGATGAAAAGTGAGTATTAGTGACCATCAGGCTTGTGGAAATTGGGCGAATACCACTAAATATTTTAATTAAAACAAGCACTTCTTGTCTTGCTGAATTATCTTTTTGTTGTAGAATGAATTGCCTTTGAGAGGCTTAAACTTAACTAGCAACATATCCTGTGAGAACTAAGCAACAGCTTAAGTATTGAGGTAAAATTTGATGAAGTTGCCCTCTATTTTTTAATAATAGTGATTACATAGGGCGTAATTTAACTGTTACTTTCTATTTACTTTCTTGTTCTAACATTTTAGAAATTACAGAACCTATAAGACGCTCCTCTGGATATAAAAATAAGACTTTTGGATGGTCTTGAAATATAGACCGTTAACCCTAACTAGGATTATAGGTACACTATCAAACTGCTGCGTTATCCTATGAAACACTTGGTCTTATTTGTCTAGCTTGGGGTGATTTTAGCACAATTCTTTGCATTTCTACTACTACACACAGGTGATTCAATTCTTTCTATTTAAAGGTTTATAAGGTTATGTTCTTTTTTAGTGTGTTAATATTCTGGGTGAAAATGTCACAATATCGAACATGTGCGTTATGAATGATGTCACCATAATAGTCCTCTGACTGATAACGGCACAGAACTCTAAATAATAGAAGCATGTTGTGCTCATATATTTATCAATATTAGAATGTCAGGCCGATAGAAATGTTTTATGTTGTTTATGATATTTATTGTATTTTCATTTTTAGAGAAATGTGAGGCGGTCTTTCCTGACGAAGGCTTAAACGCTGAAACACGCGTCGTGTTCTTTATCGACCGCCAGCCTTTGAATTGTTTGATAATATAAAGACAATCTCTCTTGGTTTTTAATTGTCGCAAAATATTTTTATATGTATAGCACTGTTTTGTATTGTCTATGAAGATTAATTTTGTGCACTTTTGTACATATATGTCTAGTATCTAAGAAATTCAAATAATATATCATTTGGTTATATAAAAACAAAAAATAATAATAATAAAAAAACAATAATCGATACAAAAAGATAATAAAGAAATATATTGTTTCAATCAAAAGGAATTGTTTCCGGTCATATGTACAAATGTATTTGCTGAGCACTGTTTCCATATGAATTTAGGCCTGATGTTGCATATTAAGTACATATCATAGATCTTGTGAGTAGCTTTTCTTTACCACAGCTTGCAATGCAGCCTTCTGCTGTCCTGAAAATTTAGCTTTAACTGAATGTAAGATAGGTACGTTAGAAATTTCACATGCCTTTTACACAATCAGAGGAAACAATCTGGAGTGGGTGCAGCTGATGGAAGTGAAATCCAGAATCAGTATGCAGTTCCGGTTTTACAGTGCAATCGCAGTCCAGGGGCTGCATCTTGTTTTTTATAGGATGGCCTGTTGGTGACTAGATATATAAATGGGTGCCAAGATTTCCAGATCCATCGATCCATGCGAAACCTTATCTTGCAGTCCAGGATTTTTCTTTGCATTCTAGTACTTATAGTCCTGGTTGTATAATTAGATCTCAAAATCAAAAGAGAATGGATCACTTGACCTGAGTAACTAGGGTTTGCAACGTTTGTGTAGTCTATCAATAAAAAACCCTCATTCACGTACACAAGTCGTAAGGCGGTATATCTTGGTTCTCCGCCCTGGTTCTAAAAACATGACAGCATCATCATTGGGTTTCTTTTTTTGTCGTATGCTTCCTCCATCCGGAGGTGAACCACTGATTATTACAGTAGTGATCAACGATAAAAAAGAGGTATAAGTGCCCAGGTGAAGTGAATTATAAAGGTGGTGCTAAAAACTCATATACCTAGATTATGTTTTAATCAGTCTAGGTTCAAGATTATTTAAAGGCTGTGTCATGCGTAGAAAGACCTTTTATTAGTCTACCGCACTAGGGTGTCCATAAAAAGGTCGACATGTTTCAGCCCTATGGTTTGCCCAGATGGGTCAGGGGGGCTTTCTTCAGGACCTAAAAAGAGAGAAAGGGGGGGAGGCCGTGTCTTGTCACGGTCTCTGTGAACCAGGATTTTGTTTACCCGATTCCGAAGTGGTCAGCTAGTACCTTTAAGTCCTCGATAGTGGACTTCTTCAGGTAGCCGATGAGCTTATTAACCTACTGCTGCGGGGCGCAGCACGACTTGTGCTGGCTCTTCCATTGGCAACCTGGATATCCAGGTCCTGAAGAAAGCCCCCCTGACCCATATGGGAGAACCATAGGGCTGAAACATGTCGACCTTTTTTATGGACACCCTAGTGCGGTAGACTAATAACAGGTCTTTCTACGCACGACACAGCTTTAAATAATCTCGAACCTAGACTGATTAAAACATAATCTAGGTATACGAGTTTTTAGCACCACCTTTATAATTCACTTCACCTGAGCACTTCTACCTCTTGTTTTATCGTTGATCACTACTGTAATAACCAGTGGTTCACCTCCAGATGGAGGAAGCATACGACAAAAAAAGAAACTCAATGATGATGCTGTCACGTTTTTAGAACCAGGGCGGAGAACCAAGATATACCGCCTTACGACTTGTGTACGTGAATGAGGGTTTTTTATTGATAGACTACACAAATGTTGCAAACCCTGGTTACTCAGGTCAAGTGATCCATTCTCTTTTGATTTTGAGTATTAATGCAAGGAAGCTGAATGGATTACAATCCCTTCTTTCTCCCCCTCCTGATTTAATATATGTATAATTAGATCAACATTACTGCAAGTCATGGAATGCACAGACAAAGCCTGAACTGAAGCCTGAACTGGAACGAGCAGCCAGTAACCTATGGGCCTGAGGAAATTGTCATGGCTGTATATGGGTGATATAGTAACTGACTTGACATGCTCACAAACAAGAAGCCCACCCTGCACAGGGATATGGTACAATGAGTGGGCCACTGATAGTTAATGTTAGTGCTGCTTTAGCATCTAGCCCATTATGCACTTATATTACAAGATATTGTCACAGCTATCAAGCTTTCCAATCCCATGAATGCGTACATTCTCCAAGGTGTTTACTTTGGATTCCGATACTTGTTAGCCTATATTATCCAATTATAAATTCAAACTACAAGCACTAGAATGCAAAGAAAAACCTGGACTGGAATTCACACTTCTCCCAAACATGATACAAACAGTTGACCTCCTCAGTACTGGTGGCGCAGCAGTGCCCATCAGCGTCTCTATCCTGCAGGACATCAAAGGACCCACTGGCCGGACCCAATAAAAACCGACATTTTTTTTAAAGAGTGCGCACCACGTGGCTTATTGGCGGCCTGTCTTTCAGCTTTGGCACTAACCGGAATGGCTGGATGGTCACCATATCTTCATGACAAGTATGCTTTGCAAACTTGTCTTCATTCTTGATTAGTTAAAGCAGGGGCCATCTCGCCTGTTTAAAGTGTGTACTATTAAACTGTGGGATGCAAATAAATGGAGACCAGGGCTCTGTCTGCAGAAGCATGCTAACTGGTATGGGAGGGATTTGACACAGTCCAGCTAATGGCACAATGAGGTGCTAGGGCCAGATGTACGACCCTTTTTTGCAGTCGCAAACGGGGAATCGGCCAATTTGCAACCGCAAAATAGGTCTGTGCAATGTACAAACCCTATTTTGCGAGTCAGTAACCTATTACCGACTCGCAAAATAGGGTTTTCAACTCACTATTAGGAAGGGGCGTGTCAAGGGTATCCCTTCCTAATAGCGAGTCACACTTCAAAGTACGATTGTTTTGCGACTGCAATTGCGGTCGCAAAACACTCGCAGTTTACCACCTATTTCAAAAAGGTTGTAAGCCACTCGCAAATGGTTGTAAGCCACTCGCAAATGGGAAGGGGTCCCCAGGGAACCCCTTTCCCTTTGTGACTGGCAGCGAAAACAAATTTTAAGAGCAGGCAGTGGTCCCACAGACCACTGCCTACTCTTAAAAAATCAAAAACAGAAATGTTTCATTGTTATTTTTAAATGCATCCTGTTTTCCTTTAAGGAGAAGGGGCTGCATTAAAAAAAAACTACTTTATTTAAAAAGCAGTCACCGACATGATGGTCTGCTGACCCCAGCAGGCTACCATCCCTGTGAGTACTGGCCATTCCCAACTGGGCTCGCAAATTGCGACCTGTCTCATGAATATTAATGAGGCAGGTCATTTGAGACCCCATTGGGAATCGCACACAGTGTCTGAGGCACTGTTGTACATTCCATTTTGCGAGTCGCAAAACGACGCAATTTGCGGCTCGCAAAATGGAAGGGTTGTACATCTGGCCTCTAGTCTGTAATTGCCAGGTCACTTAGTCCACAGGTTTTGAAGTATGGTATTGCCCTTTTTTCCTGGTGCCAAGTCGGACATCGGTGGACGGCTACAACACCTGATATGTGTCATTTTCAAATGTTCTGTCTTATAAATGTAAGCAGGAAAATATAAGATCTTCAGAACTCCATGTCTATGCATGAGTACCTCGTCTAGTCGTGTTTTTTCTTTGCATTTTGTGAATTGTTGTACTTTTATCCTATTATAAATTAGGGCTACAAATCCCATAATGCAATTAATAACCCTGGACTGCTTGAGTAGCTCGCACATGGAAGAGACAAATTCGAGAGCTGTTGATCTTGGACATTGGTTTTGGAAGGCCCTGCCGGTACGGTCCCCACAAGCACTAAATCAGGGGTGTAACAAAGGCCCCCACAGCAGTCTTACCCATAATGTAGGGGGCCCCCTCAGCCACTACTGATGTGAGTGTGAGGGGCCCCTTCAGCATATCTTGCAGGGGGGCCCCATCACGTCTTGTTACGTCATTGACTAAAATCAAGTTACTTTCTTCGGAAACTTACACAGTGCACTCATAACTAAGACATGACTTCAGGTGTTACTGGGTTGAAGGTCTGCAATAGGTCACGTGTTGGGGCTTTCTGTTGTGTACTATGGTGCAGATGCAGCATTGGTGAATGTCTGAGAGAGTTAAGAGCTATGACGTTTCCCAGTTCTACTCTATTAACAAAATAGGGCAAACCAATTATCCCCAAGGAATTGGGTAAAACACATGTATTCTTCCAAAACATCCCTTGAGGAATTATTTATGTACCAACTAAGTTTAACAATTTCTCATGGTCACAGAGGTGATCCAATTTGTTTACTCACAATCCATAAAAAACGCAGATCAAACAGGAATGTTGGACGCCTTACTGCACGAATGAATAAGTAATGAGCTGACTCGATCTTGTTTGCAGTCGATATTGGATGTATATTTTGCCCGTAATGGATTTGGAAGTTTACTAAGAAGGAGGCAATTGTTTACAGGAGCCATCTTTCCCTGTGCAACGCTGAGTCCTGAAGATCGTCTTGCGGACCATTTTGGCCACATAAAGACCAAAACGTCGACAACGCACCCTTATTTCCTTGAAAAAGATCCTTAATGGATTGACAATTCATCTGTAGAAATATTTGAATATTTGATCTAATGGACTGTTAGATTTATCGGCATTGTCCTATGTGGAAATAGGGTGGCTACACTCCCATCAACCCTGTGAGAAAATTAAGAGAAAATTGTAGGGATTGTTTGGGTGTTGTCAGTGTTGCTATTTGTATATATTTTGTATATAATGCTTGCGCAAATCAATTTGTATGTTTTGTAGAAAGAACTAATCTTAATGAGATAAAAGAAGTAAAAACATTTAAATACGTCTGTGACGTTAACCCCCTCTTTTTTTGTATTGTAAGTAAACAAATTGGATCACATCTGTGACCATGAGAAATTGTTAAACTTAGTTTCCCATTTCCATGCATGAGTAGCCCATCCTGTCCAGGCTTTTGCTATGATTCTGGTACTTGTAATTGAGATTTTATAATGGGATAAATATCACTTCAAGTCCCAAAATGCAAAGCAAAAATCATGGTCTTGTAAAATGAGTCAATGTTCACCATTGGGAGACTTGAAAGCACTGAGAGTGAGATAGCCAAGACTGCAATCTTAGAGCCAAGTGACAGTCAAGACATACCGTGTGTGAGTGTGTCTTAAGCTTCAACCTGATAGAAGATAATGAAGACACCCACTTATTACAATTAACAAGAAGAATCTGTCCGGCCTCTCTGGTTCAGGGAAAACCATAGAATATCATTTTAATCCTTTGTCGAGGTGGTTTAAAGCCATGTGCTTAATGGCTTTCTGGGGCTGCTAGCATAGCATCTTGAATAACAAATTATATACAGTAGATGAATAAAATGATATACCTCTGGGAAATCAGCTCCACCAGGCACATCAAAAGTGCCAGTTTACTGAAAGACTTAGACGTAATCAGGGGCACAAAAACTAAGGTTAGACAAAATTGCATATTTTCTCTGCACCAAATTCCTTTGACAATTATGGGCTATATTTATGACCCGGTTTGCATCGCGTTTGCAGCACGCAACATGGTACACGCGCGTTGCCTTACTCTGCCCTGTAAAGGCATTCCATGGCCGTTGTGTGGGTGCTCCCAAGCAACTCGCATGGATTTTGACACATTCCCAGATTTACCAGAATTGGTAAACCTGGGAATGCACCAAAAAGATACGCCTTCCCAGGGGTGGTGTAACAAGGAGAAATATTTTTATTTCTCCTAATTAGGTCCTCTTTCTATGTGTGCTGAATTCTGCAGCACACATAGAAATAGGAATATGCCTCTCAGGATTGTTTTTGTGCCCCTTCCTGCACAAAAACAATCCTGCATGCAACAGAGGCACCCTTGCACCATGGTGCAAGGGTACCTGCATTGGCAATAGTCTGCCAAAAGGGCACCAGGGCAGGGGGAAAGGCAGGAATGCCCCATATTGACTTAAATACAGTGCATTCCTGCCCTTTCCCCATCATGCAGTGCAGCGCAGCAAGGTGACTTGCTGTGCTCTACTGCGTGATTAGTTTGCAAATCTCCCCCCATGTGTTTAATGCATTGCCTGTGAAGAAGGACATCCATGTTAGAAATAGTACTTTTCCAACGCTTTCTTATCACGGCATCCTCATTTTCAAACTCATCTTGCCAGAATAGAACCTCATGTGGATTTTAATTGTGACTATCAACTGTCCAGAGAGTCACAAGACAAATGCCAGGGAGGTAGGCACTCACATACAGTAGGGATTCATAGATACCTATCTATCTCCATCCAGTCTCTGTAAGTTGTGTGGTGATCATTTTCTACTTGAACCAAGTCTTATTAGAGACAAAGTGATGGGAGTAAGTGTAAACAAATCAGAAGTCACATGAAAGATGGGCTTCCCAAAAATTAAGCTTTACATTAAATTACACTGATGAAATACAGCACTTGTGCCAGGTGCAACACTCAACACAACAGAAAAAGATGAGCAAATAGGTTCCATGGCCTATGCCTAGATTGTCATAGTGCATCTTGATTTTTCCTGATACTCACCTGTTATTTTAAAAGCCAATCATTGGGACCTCTCTAATTTTCTCTCTCATCCATGTAGTTCAGGTAGCGGCATAGTAATGGTGCCATGGGCCATAATGAAAACAAGAACAATCGGCATCCCTACCCATCTGGATGGTATTTAAAGAAGACCATAATTGGTGTACAGTTGGCCCCAAACTCCTGCTCTCCCACTGATGCTGATGCACCTGCTGCACTAATGAAAGCTAGGCCCCTGCGAAGGAGGCACAATTTGAGTTCTCGTTCAATTTCAAAAAGGCATGGGGTGGACTTGAGCTGCTGTGGGATGTAATGTTCCAAAGAACAGGATCATGAAGCTACTGTGATCAGAGTCTAGATGGACAATATTGGCTTTTGAGTACAATAAGGATGCAGTGAAGGCTGGACATAAAGTGTGTGGCTAAGGGTGCCAAAAATTAAGGGAAAAATTGAGCTGGGGGCTGAGTAGAGTCTGTAGCTCGTATTTGGCATGAATACGGCCAGGATGGTTTTTCATTTACATTATGCTTTTAGTAGGTAACTCAGAGGTTTAATTAACTTATCTCTCTTTCAAGGATGGCACCTGATGCTTTATAATAATTCCAAAAAGACTGACTGAGGCCATTCTCTGTAACTTTTCTACAATCAGAGTAATTAGAATTATCATTAACAAGCCAATACAAAAGGCCTCCAAGGTGCAGTCCTAAGGAGGGCCCCAAACCTATTGGGGCAGAACACATCAATGTTCTGTTAGGGACGCTTACCTGCAATCTGGATCCGTGTCTTCTGCTGTCCAAGGTAGAGGCAACCATTTCCTGGAGTCACAATGTCATCATATACTGGAATATGTGGTAGGTAAGTGTTCTTTAGAACCTGCCTTCTTCTCAGAATTAGGTCGTGCCTCACCAATGTTTTTAAATGGTTGAAGCAGAACTAGCTCAAGTGCAATCCCGACAAAACCGAGATCGTATTCCTCGCCCAACCAGGGGAGAACAATTGGAGTCGGTTGTGGCCCACAGATCTCTCCCCCCCCCAGCACTGCCCAATCGTCAGTGAAAAACCTGGGTATCTACATCGACAATGAGATCTTGATGCGATCCCAAGTTCAAGCCCTCGTAGGAACCTGTTTTGGAGTTTTGCTGATGCTGAAGAAATTTCTGCCGCTTCTTCCCCTGGATTCCAGGAGGACAGTGGTTCAGGCACTGAACACATCCAGTCTGGACTATGCTAATGTCCTATACCTAGGACTGCCGGACTACCTTCTCCAACGCCTCCAGGTGGTGCAAAACTCAGCAGCAAGGGCGATTCTCAGACTGAAACCCAGATCACATATGACCCCCCATCTGAAGTCCCTACACTGGCTCCCTGTGAGGGAAAGGATAAAGTTTAAGGCCCTGGTTATTTTTTTCAAAGCCTTCCATGGCACAGGCGCCACTTACCTTAGAAAACGAGTTAGCCGTTATGTTCCTACCAGGACACTCAGATCGTCCTCCGCCGACCTGGCCTGCATCCCCAAAGCTCGTCTGGCACGCAGAGGCAGCAGATTTTTCGGCTTCCTGGGAGCCCACACCTGGAATAAACTGCTGGCAGTTCTGAGAGCATTAACAGTTCTCTCCCACTTTAAAAAACAGCTGAAAACATGGCTATTTAAAAACTAAACCCTGGCGGGGGATGCACATATGAACTGTTAGCGCCGGGATGCTCCGGAAGGAGTATCTGTGCGCTATACAAATATTGGTAATTTATTCATTCATTCATTCAAGGAAAAAGCAAAAGGTGTAAAAAAAAACTACTTGCTCGATGAAGACTTCAAAGTAATGAAGAAAACCAGGAATCAGGAACCCAAAAATTGAATTCTTCTGAAGTGAAGAGTCACGATCAGCTAGTGGAGGGAGTGAGGAAGCAATTGAAGGAACATGGCTTTGTAGCGATGCACCCTCAGCCAGACTGAAACCTTTATGTAGCAGAAGAACAGGAAATGGCATCAAACACCACATGAGAGGAATCATAACAGACTGGGAAATTCTATTCTATTCTGCAGTATTTGTATAACACATGGCTACCCATGGGCCTCCCAGCGCTTCAAAATAAGAAAGAAACAAAGGAAGAGATGGCCACGATGTCATGAGCCATAATTTAGTGAAGTATTTAGCACCCAGAAAAGACTCAAGAATGCCTTTGCTGGGTAGGAGTAGGTAATGGTCCTGTATGATGAACCTATTCAATCCAAAATAGACTATACATGACCTTAGCTCCTTGAACTTTTTGGGACAAAGAAGAAAGGAGCTCCAGCGGGGAAAAAAGACCAGAAAATAAGGCTATTTTGAAGATTTGTATTCAAATATTCACTCAGAACCTGCTTCTCATGCTGTGAAAGAGAATATATCCTTCTATTTATTGGCTTCGGGTATGGTATGGATAGCAAAGTCCAAAACTCTATGCAGAGGGAATGACAAAGAGGTATGCTTTTGAAAAATGTCACGGCATTCTTGATAAGCAACAGGAATGGAAATGGTCTGAGTAATGGTAGAACAAGAGTGGTATTCTGAAAGTTCTTGTACAAGTGTAGCTCAGTAGCTCCTGTCAGAATAACAATTCTTTCTACAGTTCTGGGAAGAAAGAGACACAATCCTGGTTTTCCAATTGATATAGGGATTTTGTCATTCCAGCCAATGTATCCCAAGCACAATGGCATAATTAGGAGATGTGATCAAATCAAAGGCAACATCTCTTTAGGATTAACTAAGAAAACTAGTAGAGTAATAGTGATGGAGGTCACAAGATCTGATGGCAATTGAAAAACCTCATAGTTTGTACACAGGCTGGAGTAGATTTCTTCTTGACTGTGGTATTTTTATCCTATTGTAAATGATACGAACAATGCAGCGAATAACCCTGGACTGCTTGAGTAATCGCACATGGAAGAGGCAAATTCGAGAGCTCTTGATCTTGGACATTGGTTTTGGAAGGCCCTCCAGGTACGGTCCACGCAAGCTCTAAATCAAGGACGTAACAAAGGCCCACGGAGCCCCTGTGGTGCAGGGGGGAGCCCAATCTTACCCATACTGGAGGGGGCCCCCTCAGCCCCTACTGATGTGAGTATGCTCCGGGCTCAATTTCAATCCATATGTATTTTGAAGGCACCAGAACATAATAGAGCTAAAACAGAGATGGACTGACCAGGATGAATTAAAAAAATTAAATTCAACAAGAACAAGCATGAACTGGACGATTGGAGAAACTGAAAACTTTAGGGCTAGCACAATCTCCCACCCTTTCTTCTATGTAAAGGACAGGGATCAGGCATTTCCCTGAGGTCTGGAACAGGGCAGTCTCACAGCAGATGATCTGGGCTTGCACAACCGAGACACAAGCCTCCCTTAGTTTTTCAATCCTTTTCCGTGTCGAGCTATGGGCCTCTATCAGACCAGCCCTACATTGGTTCCATTAATATATAATGGGGTAACCCATAAAAGTCAATGGACCTGGGTAGTGATCGATATAGGAAAACAATGGTCCTAGACTTATATAGAATTAAGGCCTAGTTGCATGAAACATTTATACAACAGCATATCATTGATGCACCATTAGTTTTTTGTTTAGCATTCAAAAATGTATATATCGAACAAACTATCTAAGGGACAGGCTCCAATGTAGAACTGGTGCCTACATGAACCACTACCAGTTTTACTAATGAGACTACAATGTATAAAATGATGAACCACTAATCTGTCTGATTGGATTCCCTTCTTGTTTACTCTACCCTACCCCACGAGCACCTTCTCTTCTTTCACACTCCCCCCTTGGAGCAACCTTTTCTATCCTAATCATCGAACTTGACAATATGTTATGAAAAGTGACCGAATAAAATAAGTGTCACCTACGAAGTAATAGTGTGTGCCATCTGTATTCTGAGGATATATACATTTTTGAATGCTAAACAAAAACTAATGGTGCATCAATGATATGCTGTTGTATAAATGTTTCATGCAACTAGGCCTTAATTCTATATAAGTCTAGGACCATTGTTTTCCTACATTGGTTCCATAGCTGCCAAGGTTTCAGATTGCTATGTGTGTCATAATTTCAGTGTAATTATGAGTGACATTTCCACAAATATGAGTGACACTTTCTCGCAAGCAAATCAAGCAATGAAGACAAGAAAAACATATAAATATCAGAAATTATACCCATTAAAGCACATCTGCTAATGTTTCAGATTGCTTATGTGTGGCATTTTCATTGATTAAGTGGATTTATGAGAGACATTCAGTGACTAAATGTGTGACACAAAGTGACACTTTCTTGCAACCAAAATCACGCAATGAAGTCCATGGAAACAGCCAAATATCAGAAAATACACTAATTTGTGCAACATGAAAGTCACACTCTGCAGCAGGTGCTTTTAAAGCAATTTTTTAATTTCTAAATAATCAGCACCTTCCAACCCAACCTCAGCTCCAGGTGCGGCTGAACCACAAGTAACAAAGGGAACTCTGTGACAAAAGCAGCAACCCACATACAATACAGTTCTGTAATATGCTGGTACACTTTCTTTATAGTAGGCATATTAACCCTCTGCACTACTTTATGGTGAAAGTGAAAACTGCCAGTAGAGAACACTGTGACCTCTCTCCAGCGGGAGCATTAATCACCCTGACTAATCTGTGACTTTCACTTAGCAAGTCTCTTAGTGTTGCGAAAATAAAACCTGCTGCTTCGTACTGTCAAGCAAGGATATTAAACCCTTTGAACTAATAAATCAGCAAAACAACTGCTAGTTTAATTAGACAAAACTCCAGCCTTAGATGGCTCTGTATTTACAGCACAGACAACTTTAGTGTGCCATTTTCACGGCGCTATGCTGTGCTGGAGCCCCCTCCCCATTCTCGTAGCAAACATTTTAAATGGCAGGAGTAAATTATATTAAATGTGACTTACTAAGGGGCTGATTACGATGGCGGGCGGTAGCACATCCGTGGTGCTGGCGGAAAATGCCCTTTTCCGCACTCCATCGGCGGTCCTTGCGTCCGCCGTATTACGATGGGCAAAGATAGACCATTTCCCGTCCGCTGCAGTGTTCCGGGAACCGCCAGAAATCCCCCTCCGTAGCGGTGGCGGACGTAGCCAAAAGGGAGGGACCACCGTGCGGAATGCGGTTACGACCACCGGTTGTATAAAGATGCCACAAACAGCCCACCACACGGCTGCGGAGAATGTGGCCAATCGAGGATGGCGGTGGCAATATTGCGAATAGCTCCATGTGTTCCTGGCCGCTGGGGAAACGGCGGTCTTTGGCCTTTTCGCAGCAAATCCGAACGCCGCGGACGGATTTTCAGCTTTTCCGCCGCTGAATCCTGGAATCCGACCGCCGCAGTAGGGAGTTACTGGCGGTGCATCCTAATCTGGCTGGCGGTTTTGCCGCGGTACCTGCGGGCGGCAATTTCCCGCTAGCATGGCGGTCGGAGTGCTTTTCCGTCCGCCATCATAATGAGCCCCTAAGTCTCCTGATAGAATGATCCACCGAGAGGAGCTGCTGTGGCACCGTGGAGATTGCTTGCCTGTCTCTTCTTCAGAGTCTGAGCGAGCCGTGCTGGCTGCACTGCCTCAGCCTGTGCCACCTGCTCCCACTATGAGACTCATCCTGTTAGTGGTGAGTCCGGGGCACAAGTTAGGCTCTGCCTGGGCAGGGCACAGCAACAGCACATGGCGAGGTCAGGAGGAGGTGAGCAGGTGATCGGTTCTCGAACACCGGCTTCCTCCTTTTCTCGGCCATGCAGCAGGGCGCGCAGCTGAAAAGCAAGTAATTCCTGGGTGCCTTGGGCCTGGCTGGCGGGCAGGAAATTGAACATCCCGCTACAGCCTGGGCCCACCGGACACGGCTCCTCCACAACCAACAGTGTGTCCACGTGGGACCTGACGGGACCCGGGAAACATCTACAGAAAGCAGGTTTGGGGCTGAAAGCCTTCTTTAAATCAATAATTAATGCACTTGGTTATTGGTTAGGAGGGTAGCCAGTGGCGGTGCCTCTGCAGAATGGAGTTAGAGACGAGCAGCAACCCTCTCCTCGATCCCATCCCCCGGGCACGGCACTGAACCTCCTGCTGTCGAGAGAAAGTGCGGGAAGTGTGTGAATCTGCCGCCTTTGCCCCTGATAGCATTTCTGTTGTGAAAGCAATACGCTGCAGTTTCCACTACCATTAGCAATAATGGGGTAACCCTGTGTCCCTCAGAACCTGGGTATGTATGATATATAAGGAGTGGTTCTGTCGGGGGAGTGACAATTTCTTTGTATTGTTTTATTGACAGCCATATTCATTAATATATGTACATAATACCCATACAATACAATCATCATTTTTGACCAAAAAATACTTTGTCTTTGTGGTGTGTTCCATGTATCTCAAATTGGTTCTTGAATAGTGCTGTTGAACCATTTGTTTCATTTTATTTTTTACATTAAGTTTGTATTGTTTGCCACCAAAAATTGAATATTTAGGATATATTGATTACATTGAACAAAGAAATTGTCACTCCCCCGACAGAACCACTCATTTATATATCAGCAGTTTCCACTACCTACACGCTGCGTTTTGCAAATCACATGAGCGCACTTTAGCACTAACTCCACTAAGAGGGCACAATTCATATTACCAGAGGAGCAATAATAATCCCATGATAAAGATCTGTGCCAGTCACTCTTTCTGACTGTAGCCGCCCGCTCACTAGTCGTCCGCAGCGTCATGAAGGTGATGTCATTAATCATGCTGCGGCGCAACGCGTGTCAGGTGAATTTCTGTTACTTTGTAGCAGCTTATCGCTGCAGACTCGCCCCAAGCCTATTGGAAGCAGCGTGCACTGTGCGCTGCCAATCCAGACGGACAAACCAACTTTAGTTTCATATCAGTAAGGTGCATGATTACTTAGCGCTGCTGATGAGGCGCTATCATGCTTGACTTTGCATTTCAGTGCGGTGGTGCGGACCACCACACTGAAATGCGTTAGTCTCACGCCTGATGCGTGGTACTTGGCAGGGCTGTGGTTCTTTAGGTGATGGGTCAGTAGATTCAGTAGTAGACTGAGCCATTCTTAAGACTCGGGGAGGCAGAGTAAAGGAGAACCTCTGATCTTTCTGTTTTGCTATTCTTTTCTCCTAAAGTCTGTGTTCTATCAGGAGGACTTGATCCAGGAGTTCAGCAAATGAATAGACTCGGGAACCTTGCAAGCTCATCCTTTCACACCTCCTTCAAAACCCTTCAGAATAAGGCCATCTGAGTCAGTTCTACCCAAGTGGTTTCAGCAGCAAGATCACTAATATAAAAGGATAGTACATCAGAGTTTCCCTCAGATATTTCACACATGATGTCCTCAATGGAAGCTTCACAATCTGGGCCTGTATTACAGACAGCGCTCCAAGGCTGCAACAGGAGTGTACGCCCATTTATGGTACCCACAGGGCACTATAGTATTACAAAAGAGGCTGTAGATGGTTGTCTGGCCCATTCTGTAATACAGATAGTGTCTGCGCACATACAGAACTAGCATTTTATTAAGAGGGCATTCCCCCATTTGCATGGAATGTCGCAAGACCTAGAGTCAATTGCTTGACAAAAGGCAGTTTTCTCAGTCCTCAACTATAATCAGATTCCAGTGTTTGTTGCTGGAGGACAGTTGCCAGGCCAACACCAGGACCCATGTCAGAAACTGATGAATATATTGGGCGTCTCAAACTGTTCTGGGCAGGACCCATACCCACAATCCTGATCCAGGTTTTCCACTGTCAGAGGTAAGTGCAACAATATTCCAAAGCTGCGATATCAACAGGTACTCAAATATGTGGTAAGCAGGTGTCCTGAGAAGCTGCTGCCTTCTCAGGAGCAAAAATCCCAAGGCAGAAAAAATTCTCCTTGCCTGATGAAGACTTCAAAGGAATGAAGAAAACCAGAAATCAGGAACCCTATGATGGAATTCTTCTGGAGCGAAGAGTCAGTCTCAGCAAGTGGAGGGAAAGAAGAAACAACCAAAGGAACACAGCTTTTTTGAAAACACCCCCAACCAGACTAAAACCCTCATATAGCACAAGGACAGGAACAGCCACAATTGAAAATGAAAAGAAAAGAGAATGAAAGCCTGAACTGGATTAGCTGTGGAGTAGCTTTAAAAGGCAAATTCTCTGACAAGTGTTCGCCATTTTGGACCAGGAGGGGTGAGGGGAGGCGACCAAGTGACCAGAAGCACGAGAGAGGCTGCCGCAGAGAAGTGAGACTCACAGCTCTAAATTGTGGTTGTCTAGTGGCGTTTTATGATGTCCGTAAACTGAGGACCCACGAACCTTAAAGGCCCAGATGGCTGAGATGCTGCAGTCACAGCAGCTGACAGCCTTATTTGGATTGCATGGCAATTCTTCAAACATTTAAAGACAGAGATGGTTCTCAAAAGGACTCTTCATTTCCCCACCTTCAGAGTTCATTGTAATTAACAGGGGAACATCTTGAAAAGCACCTAACAAAACTCAGTTCCCACATTGCCAAGATATGTATAGACTGGTGTTAATTTCTTGATATCTCTTGATACCTATTTTCTGTATACTTTACCAAATGGAGACTCCACAGTCGGACCAGACCTCTCCGCATGGTAAAGTATATGACTTTTTATTTTTAAATTTAACTCGAAAATTAATAATACAAATCTTTTTATTTTAAATATTGATGTAAATTCATTGTATCTATTAACTTTAAATGTGGAACAAAATAAATGCTGCCGCTCTATTAAATTAATATAGAATTAAAACTTTAATTAATAAAAATATATTAGAATAATTGAAAATTATTTTTCAGAAGTTTAAAACAAAAAGTCAATTTCTACGTGAAGAAAAACATTTTTATTGTGTCTTCAAAATTGCTAAAACTTATGTATGGAAATACATTTAATTAAAGTTTTTTTAAAATAAGAAGTTAAATGTATTTTTAGATTTTGAATAGTTTGTTAAAATGGTTCACTGACAAAATATCGATGTAAAAAATATAGAAGTAAAAAATATTGACTCCCTATACTTAAACAGGAAAGTACAAAAAGATTGTAAAAAATATCGATGTTAAAAATATAGTTGTACAAAATATCGATTTATATATATATATATATAAAATAAAATAATAAATATTAAATATAATAAATAAAATTAATTTAAAAAAAGTTGATTTAATATACATTTTAACAAATATAACAAATAAACTTAATTAAAAAGATTAAACATGCATACATAATAATCAATATATATATATGTATATGTGATCAAAGCCGCAGTTTGGCGGCCGAAACGCGTCATCCTGACATAATTTTGCAATAAATTAATTTTGCCATATCTGCAACGGAGTCTGTGCCCGTGTTTTACCCGGCGTGGTGTGAACCTGGGATCTTGGATGAATATATATATATATATGGCGACAATCCAAGGTTGCCCTTTGTGAGAAAGCCCTCACAAAAACATATCCCATTCAGCGAGGTCAGCAGCAGGTTACTGTTCTCCATTAAAAACATAGTGAAAGCTTCGTGGGCTGACGCATTTCGGAGTTTATCCTTCTTCTAAAGCCCCAAACAGGTAAGACAACGACCAACCTGGTTCAGAACACCTGCATTTATTTGAATGGAGTCCCGCCGTTCACAGCGAGCTCTCCCGCCCACATGGCCGTGTGCCGCATAGCACCATGGTATTTGCAGTCCGAGGCAAAAGTGAAACCCCAGTGGGTGCTGCCGCTGTAAAACTGTGGAAATAACTGCTCAAGTGAGTCAATGTCTTTAAGAAGTTTGGTACCTGCTGCTTTAAACAGACCTCTCGCTGGCGAGCGTTAGTCGTCCCTTAAGCGTGCCGGTAAATCACAGCATGGCAGGACCGCTTTGATGCAGCGGGGCTTTCTCGCGACTTGAGCCTCGACATTTGGCCTAAGTAATTATGGATAATGCTGTTGCCCCTACCTATTCGGAGGAGTATATTTCTAGGATTAAGAGTGGTCCATCACTGTTGGGTTCAACAGTGGTGGAACCAATCGTGAATGAATCACAAGCACTACTTGATGAATTGGAGCAGTGCCGTAAGAAACATGTACGTACAATTTTGCATGCCTTGATGATGACCGAATACCTTAAAAAAGATGTAATACCGGTAGGCTTACAAGCACGTAATGTCCCGGTAATCTTTATAAATGATCCGAAATTTAGGAAAGGTTTTAGTCACATAGGAGTTACGTGCTCTCGCCATTGGCTTGTCCATGGCATTGACACTGCGTTGGAGCACAGTAAAAAAGAAATGGAAATTATTGCCGATTTGGAGAAACGTCTAACGGAAAGTAACGTGGTTGCTGATGCTAAAGCAGCCCTTGAGAAGGTTACTAAAACCATCGCGGAATTTGAAAAGATTGAACGTAACAAGAAAACGAATAAAATACAAAAGGATATAGCTAATTTTGACCAAACTAAGTTTCACCCATATTTGTTAGATGAATTTTATTCTCAGCCAAGACAACAATACAGTGAGAATTATCCGACATGGGGCCGTTTCAAAAGAAATACTGCTATCACTTTTTCGGACTCTTCAGCTAGTTCAGCTGATGATTCCGATACAAGCACAAATTCTCGACCAGGCCCTTCCAATTCTGGTTATACCCCTTTTTTAGAACAGCGGGGACGGGGGAGGGGGAAAGTGAAAACCAGACCTCCTCAACAACACTGGAATTTTCAAGCAGGGGAGAGACAGACACGCAGGAAGTTTTACAAGTGGGGGCCTCCGCAGTAGAACTTTCTGATCTTACCATCATATCTGACACTATCCCAATTTTTAATTTATCCAATCATTTGCTATCCTCAGCTGAGGTTTCCCTTTTGACTAAAGGTTTAAGTTTTGTTCCAACAGAGAAAACTTGTTTGTTTGAGACTCAATTGGAATTGCTTCAATTCTTTAGAAATTACGTTTGAAAGCATTCTTTATGAATAAAATGACGAATGAGGTCTTTAATCCTTCTGGATTACGGCCTCCATCTGTTTTTAATCCTCCCACAAATAAAATGCCCATTGAATTGTTGGCGTTTGAGTCAGTGGTTTTAAAAGAAGTTTCAGCTCTGAATAAAGTTTTTGAATATATCCCCTATAATATTTCCCTGATGGAGCGACAAGCTTTGAAAAACGCTCAAGCAGAATCAGGAGGTTATTATAAAACCCGCGGATAAGGGTGGGGGATTGTTGTTCAATCCATGGACAAATATAAATTGGAAGTCAAACGACAACTTGACAATGTAAATCATTATCGGGTTTTGAGAACTAATCCTTTATTTGAAATTCAGAAATTGGTTGGTACTGTGACATCGATTGCCAAATCCGAAGGGTATCTTAGTGATAAAGAATTTTCTTTTCTTAATTCCAAAACTCCAAGGACTCCTGTTCTTTATACCCTTCCGAAAGTCCATAAGGATTTGGTGAATCCACCTGGCCGACCCATAGTCTCTGGCTGTGGGTCGGTCTTGGGAACCACTTTGCAAATACATTGACATTTTTCTTAGGGATTTTGCAACTTGTACTCGCAGTTATGTGCGTGATAGTGGTGACATTATCTCACAACTGGAAGTAATGCAATTTTGCCCCGATTCTGAATTGTTGGTATGTCTGGACCTTGAGTCCTTATATACCAACATTCCTCAATTGGAAGGCATTGAGGTGATCAGAAAAGTCCTGGACACCCGTCCGGCTCCGGTGTTGGTTCCTACTGATTTTATCGTGGAACTTTTGACAATTTCACTAACACGGAATTATTTTGAGTTTGACGGACAATATTATTTACAGGTGAAGGGCACTTCGATGGGGGCTTCTTATGCCCCCAATTTTGCTATATTGTTTGTGGATAATTTTGAACAGACTTTTATTTATGATTCTATTAAAAACCCTTTTTTTGATAGCGTACGCCATTGGCGACGCTTTATTGATGATATTTTTTTCATTTGGACTGGTACAAGTTCAGATCTATCTTTATTTTTGAGGTGGCTCAATTCGTGTTCTTCTGATTTGAAGTTCACCTCTAATTCTAGCAAAGTTCAGGTTGATTTCTTGGACTTAACAATCTTTCCCCATGAAAGCAGACTGATGACGAAGCTATTTACTAAACCTACAGCACGTAATACATTGCTGGAATATTCAAGTAACCATCCGAGAGGTTTGAGGGATGGATTGCCCTTTGGGCAGTTTCTGCGTATTCGCAGAAATTGTTTCTTTAAGGAGGACTATTTTTGTGAGGCAGAAATTCTGGCAGATAAACTAAGGCTACGTGGTTATCCAAGGAAATTGATCAAGAGGTCCATGAAAAGGGCATGGTATAATCATCGTGAGTTTTTGCTAACTCCTAAGATAAAAAAACAAACCAATCATATCCCATGTGTTACCACCTTTGGGACAAAAAGTAATGCAATTTCAGCCATTATTAAAAAACATTGGCCATTGGTTATATCGACTGGAATCACACAGGAACAACCCCTATTTTCCTACAAAGGGGTAAAAATCTCAGAGACCATTTGGTCCGTGCTGTACTACCCCGAACTGATCCTCCCAATTTGACGTCTATTTGGGGTCTGAATAAACTTGTAGGACATTATAAATGTGGGGGATGTCTCATGTGTGGTTCCAGCCTGAATACGAAACAATTTGTCCATGGAAATATTTGTCATGATTTGCGAGATTATACCAATTGCAACACACACAATGTTGTGTATGCAATTTGGTGTCCATGTGACCTCATTTATGTGGGGCAGACGACCCAAAAGATAAAAACTCGCCTTGGTCAGCATAAAAGTCGAATTCGCTGTAAAACTGAGAATGCACCTTTGGTGTCCCATTTTTTGGAATATAATCATGCCCCGACCGACATGCGGTGGCAGGTTATTGAGATGATACGGATTCCTCCAAGGGGAGGGAGTATTACTAATATTCTGAATAAAAGTGAATGTCGATGGATACTCCGTTGTGACAGTATTAACAAAGGCCTTAATTCTATGGAGGAATGTCATAATGTTATTTTGTAAGATTTAGTTGAAGGATTGAGAAGGAACTATGTACTGTCTGCTTGGTAGTGTGGGTACTCTGTGTATCGCAAATGGAACCACTATATAGCAGATTAGTCTATCTCTATTGGTTCATCTTTTATTAAAAATTTAACATGTATGAACAAAAAATGGAATACAGTGATTTGTGTTTCTGTAATTATGAATTCTGTCTTTATATAATGACTGTAATTGCGTTATATATGCAGTAGGACTATGCACTGTATTCAAGATGAAGAAGAAACTGGGTTATGTAGATAAACCACCATTCTTAATGAAACTGAAATTGCTTTTTCGTGAGGTTATTATAATGTGAATGTTTGTCATTGTATCAAACTAATGTTATTACAAAGTGAATTTTTACAAATGTATTAATTTAGTCCAATGTGAATCACTTTGTTGGTATGGACATAATTCAATTATGGTTTGCCCTCTAAATTGCGAGGTCATGAAATTTTCCTTTTTCTTCTTTCTTCTTTTCCCTTTCTTTTCCTTTTTCCTTTTTGATTCATCCTTTGTAGTAGATATGTATATAGTATTTGTTTTACTTTAGAGTTGGATGTAGACTATGGCCCTTTATTCTATGAGGGCATTGATGTTTAAATCGAGCAAACTGGCTGTAAACACGCATTGGGTCATTAGCTATACACTTTGACCTTATAAAAATGGCGCCCGTTACTAAACCCGTGAAACACTTCATAGTCCGCAATTGGTACTGGTATTGACTATGGTCTGTTATTTTAGTAGGGTATATTGTCTGGAAAACACGCACTTGGTCAACAGTTATATAGTTTTCACTAAGATAGCGCCCGGTGTCAAACTTGTGAAATACAACACAGTCCATAATCGATATCGGTATGGACTTTATAAAGATATGATCTGGTTGTGCCTCTAAGGAGGTTAGTTTAGTTGTAGATGAGGCATGGTTAATTTATCAAAATACTGTCACAATAAGTAAATCTCTTTGGACTCTGGATAATTATCCATACGTTTGAACCACTCTGAGATGGCGCCCGTCGGCGTTTGCTGTTAAGAATAGCTTACATTTTATAGTCCGTCATTAGTGTTGTGTGTTTTGAACTGATTGCGCGGTCTTTATACGCTATTTATAGCGTTTGCAGTGAGCACGGAACGGCTTTCGGAATTTGTTACCGCAGGAGGGACGTTCCGGGTAAGTTGAGGCGTGCAGCATTTGGTTCGAGTTTTGGTTCCACAATAGTTTGAGTATAGAATGGCCTCCGGTTTTGGCTGCTGCAGTATGTATGTTTTTAGAAAGTTGAGTTGCTTTGGTTTTGGGTCTGAATTAGTGCAAACGGACGGCTTGTAATCCTTTTTTAAAGCCGCTTCTACAGCTAATGGTGGCTGTGTGATATATGGTTCGGGTAAAAGTGTGTTTGGGCAGTTGTCTGAACCTGTGTATACTACATTGTTCATCGCCCATTGGTTTGAGTGAGACGTGGTTTTTGCTATCGGGCTCAGGCGGTTGTGTTTCCGTAGGAGTAGAGCCTTTATGTATTTAGGAAATGGATACGAGATATGCGAGTTAAAACGGCACTTTACCGTCGTTTTGGGACTTTGGTGATGTTTGTTTTGTGTTCTTACATGGATTGTTTGACATATTATATACTATATATATACGTCCCATTATATATGGATGTTTGTGATTGACAGGATATATTAGAAATTTAGGCTCTATCTTTGTATATTGAGGATTGGCTCTATCTTTGCATACTGAGGATATGTTCTTTTGTCCCTTCATTTCTCTAGTCCTCTGTGGCGTAGAAGTGCATTGGTGATTTGTTCGCCTGCTTACTGGCATGATCTGCTAAATTGTGTGGACAAAGACTGCCAGTCTTAAAGTTTATATTTATGGACAGTTTTACATCGTGCCCGCCCATTGTCTACCTTAAGTAAGTGACTGATTAATCTGGAGGGTTTGTTTAAGTTCTTGGATTGATACGTAGAACTTATCTTTATAAAGATTTATCTTTTTCATTCTAGTGTGAAATATTGTTCCAATCCATGCAAGTAATACAGGGTTGGACTATTTCTCGAAATAGGTGATTTTTATTTACCATTGATTGTTTGGTGATGGTAATTTTCTTTAGGGTGTGGGAAATAGTTTCTTATTTCTGGTTCTTATTACTTTGTTTTTCACGAGTGCTTTTGGTGTTAATTTTTTAATTTTTTCCTTTTTCTTCCGTTTTTCCCCCTCCTTTCTTTGATAGAGGGATTGTGAAAAATAAAGTCTTATAAATATCTTGTTTTTAAAAGGTGACCCATATGTTTTTATACTATACAGAATTTTGGACGCTCAAACGAATTTTCAGTCCTGAAGATGACCGTGTAATTGTACAGTGGTCAAAACGCCGTCGACGTATATGTGGCCATAAAATTGATGAAGGACACATTATTTTGTTATATGTTGTTTTTTCTTTTTTGTGACGTGTAATTTGTCGTCTGCCACGTGTCTGGTTTGTAATATATATTGTTTGTGTACCAGCACACTGTATTGAGTGTCATTGTTTTAACTGTTTTAGCATTCATTAAATGTAATAAATTTGTTATATATTTTTCTAATAATTCTTTGCATATGGGTATTACTTTATTTTTCCTTTTTCTTTTTCTTCATGTTATTTCTTATTTAGGGTGTTTTATAGTTGTGTAAATAGTGTATTTTTGAGTAAATTGTCTCTTGAACTATTGTTAGTATTATTCATCCGGTAAATCACAGCATGACAGGACCGCTTTGATGCAGCGGGGCTTTCTTGCGACTTGAGCCAAGCCGCTATAAATCCACAATCCAAGGTTGCCCTTTGTGAGAAAGCCCTCACGAAAACATATCCCATACAGCGAGGTCAGCAGCAGGTTACTGCTCTCCATTAAAAACATAGTGAAAGCTTTGTGGGCTGACGCGTTTCGGAGTTTATCCTTCTTCTAAAGCCCCAAACAGGTAAGACAACGACCAACCTGGTTCAGAACACCTGCATTTATTTGAAAGGAGTCCCGCCCTTCACAGCGAGCTCTCCCGCCCACATGAGCGTGTGCCGCATAGCACCATGGTATTTGCAGTCCGAGCCAAAAGTGAAACCCCAGTGGGTGCTGCCCTTGCTTTGGCGTAATTTCCACCTGGGAGTGCATCCCACCTAGAGGCAACTCTTTTTGTATTTTGTGCAGCAGCCTGCCTGGTCGCGGGATTGCACCACCGCGAAACACTTGCGGGTCCGCGGCTGCTTTATTGGGGCAGCTAACTGTGGAAAAGGAGGTGCCTGTTATATGCAGGGGTGCCGGCGCGAACATCGGCAATCCTTTTAAAGACATTTTTTAATGTGAGTGCCGGCGGCGACCCACTTGGGTTTTACTGAACCACCAGTCCCAGGAAGCATTGCTTCAGGTGGTTCACCTGAGCGTTATTATTATGGGGATTTACTGGTGGTTGCCGCATGCCGGTACGTCACATGGTCTGCCACTGAAGAGGGCGTTGGCCCGAAACGCGTCTGACAGGTAAACCAGAAAGGGACTTTGTTCATGGCGTGTGCCCTTGCTTTGGCGTAATTTCCACCTGGGAGTGCATTCCACCTAGAGGCAACTCTTTTTGTATTTTGTACAGCGGCCTGCCTGGTCGCGGGTTTGCACCACCGCGAAACACTTGCGGGTCCGCGGCTGCTTTATTGGGGCAGCTAACTGTGGAACAGGAGGTGCCTGTTATATGCAGGGGTGCTGGCGCGAACATCAGCAATCCTTTTAAAGACATTTTTTAATGTGAGTGCCGGCAGCGACCAACTTGGGTTTTACTGAACCACCAGTCCCAGGAAGCATTGCTTCAGGTGGTTCACCTGATTATGGGGATTTACTGGTGGTTGCCGCATGCCGGCACGTCACATGGTCTGCCACTGAAGAGGGCGTTGGCCCGAAACGCTTCTGGCAGGTAAACCAGAAAGGGACTTTGTTCATGGCGTGTGCCCTTGCTTTGTCGTAATTTTCACCTGGGAGTGCATCCCACCTAGAGGCAACTCTTTTTGTATATATATATAAATATATATGTCCACGCTCACTTTTCTCCTCCAAATATGCCCAAGAAAAAAGCAGTCACAGGGGGTTTTTCTTCATCCATTTATTCCGGGGCAAACATGACGCGTGGATAATTTTCGCGGACGCACCTCCGCGATCACAGCACCAGTCCGTGAGTGCGTTGGCAAGGTGCAACGGAGCGGCGATATATATATATATATATATATATATATATATATATATATATATATATATCTATATATCAAAACCAAAGTCCTGTCCCTCTTATTGTAGCCAAGAGGGAAACACCACAGGTACGGACCACCATCGTATTCCAAAGAATCCAGAGGCACACGTTCACAGTTCCATAATTTATTTTGATATTCACCCAAGTGAAACAGACAAGTGTCCGCCCCAGATGCGTTTCGATTGCCACAGCGATTTTGATCACCTGACGCGCTGGTGACGTGTCACTACATTTAAACTCAGTGCAACCAATCATAACAAGGGATTGGTAAATCAGTGAAAAGAAAAAATAGAAAACATACTATTTTACGGAGCATACCATTGGGAAAAAAAGCCTTTTTCTCAAATTAGTGTTGCCTGTAATTCACATACTCCAATGTTAGCATTGACAATGCATAGCTGACTTGAACTCTAGGTAAACTTTCAATGTAAATAAATGATTTTTTTACAGGTTTAACGACATTCAGTTCTCTACGTAATATTTGGCATAAATAATTAAATTCCATATAAAAAACTAAGGGGCCCATTACGATAACCGGCGTTGGACGTTACATCACTATACACTAGTATCAAATATGTTGATGGACTACGTGCAATACGTCACTTTTTATCCCAGAGACCAGAACAGTTTAAAGATCACAATGAAATGATTTTGCAAATGTTGGAGCACTGTTTAAACAACAATGTGTTCATGTATAATAACCTGCTTTATCGACAAGTACAGGGAGTGGCAATGGGGGCCAGCTTTTCTCCCAGCTACGCCTGTCTGCACATGGGTAGCTGGGAGGAGCTGGTCCTCAATGTGCAGTTTAAATCTATTTGTGAAAAAAATGTAGTTGTCTGGCTGCGTTACATTGATGATCTATTTGTAGTGTGGAGAGGTACCAGGGAACTGGCTGAAAATTTTGTTACAAACATCAATGAAAATGACCTAAATCTTAAATTCACAGCAACATTGAGTCAGTCAGCTGTGCCATTTTTAGATACAGAGGTTTACATTGAAAATAACAAGATGGAGACTAAGTTATTTAGAAAAAGCACCGCTGGCAACACAATCTTACACGCAGGCAGTGCACACCCGGCACATTTGATAACAAGCATACCGTATGGGGAGATGCTTCGCCTTAGGAGGGTGTGCAGCAATGATTTGGAGCTAATAGCAGCACAGCAGGCCAGTAAGCACAGGTTTTTAGAGAGAGGCTACACAGAAAACATCATTGATGCTGCTATAAACAAGTCTATGAAAAGTAGCCGATGTGAGCTCCTTGAAAAATATAGGACAGATGGAGCTGTAGTGTCAGAAACCAGTGTAATGAACTTGGACCAGAAAGTTACCCCATCTAGCACATTCAGAATCATTATGGGCTATAGTAAACAGCATTCTGACCTATATAAAATTATCAATCGTAGTTGGCCTATTATACTAAATGATCCAGTTATAGGTCCAACATTGCCACGTAAGGCCTCTATTACGTTTAGCAAGGCGCCCTCTATGAAGGACTGCCTGGTCAACACTAGCCCCGAGACTATTGAAAAAACGACATGGCTTCAAACAAACAGTGGCTTCTATAAATGCAAAACATGTAAATCCTGCACGCATGGTATCAATATGAAGACCTACAAGGATGCTTTCAGCAATAAGGAACATCAAATCAGTAAAGTGTTAACCTGTAAAACCGAATTTGCAATATATGTACTTATATGCCCTTGTGGACTCAAATACGTTGGTAGTACCAAACTTGCGGTGCATAAGCGCATACTACAGCATCTTCGGGCGATAGCCAACCAGGATAACACCTATCCGGTAGCTAGGCATTTTAAGGAGTTACATCACAGCAACAACCAAGGTTTAAAGTACTTTGTTATTGATGCAGTGGCTGCAAGCAGAAGAGGCGGGGATAGGGAGTCCAAGCTTCGCAAGTTGGAAACCAGATATATTCTCCAGCTCGATACCAAGAATCCTGGTGGGCTTAATGTTACGGAGGATTTACATACATGTTTGGCGTGAGAATTGATAAACAGATAGATATATTTAAAGAGGGAAAACGGATACTGTCTTTTTAAAGGATAGGGAAGGGCATAATACATTTTAGATAATATTCATTATATAAGATATAATTGTTTAATTGATTGGCTTTTTAACTCCAGCCCCCTTCCCCGTACCCCCTTTTCCCTTCATCTATTGATGACTACATGAATTTTAATATCATTTTAACATCATGTAGTCTGTTTTACTCATGTCAGATTGTAGTAAGAGTATACCCTATAGATACCACCAATATCAGCTCTCTTAATAAGCCTTTAGAACTAGTCGTATGAGTCATTTAATTTGATTCAATAAAAACATAGATGCTGTCAATTTACTTTGTAACATGTAGGAGGTAAAATTAAAATGAAGATGAGGAGAGCAATTTAGCTGAATAGGAGCATAAAAGGTAAAAGATATTCATAAAAAGTGTGGAAAATATTGAAAGAAACAGGGGAAATCAGCAGAAGTGAAGAATAAATATATTAGATGGATCACTGTTTTTAATCATCACTAAACACTTAGCACAGTATCAATTTGTACATAGTTAATTGGAATATGATAAGGACAATTTAAGAATGGCTTACCACCGAATAAAATGTAATAGGATTTATCCCATTATTTTTGTACTTTAATACAGAGTGGTTTGCACATATAGGCCATTTGAGATTTGAGGGTTGAGTATTATCTCTAGGGATTTATCCTATGAATAATGATATTAAGTATCTTGAGTTTTAATCTGTCGTAGGCCCTCGACAAAGACATTCCCAGCCACTAATTTTTAACATTTAAATTGTGGTATTTTAAAGAATGTATTTTTAGGAAATTGGAATTTTATTTAGAAATGTATTTTACAGGAATGCAGTTTTGCACATATTAGCACTTTATGCACTTTATTTAGTAAATATTGGGATATGTAGTATAAAAATGTTAAAAAAAAGTTTTTAGGTCGAAAGACTATATATGGCCGCAGTGTCTTTACTATTTCCATTGCAATTATGGTCATGTGGTGAGTTTCTAAACAATGCACTGTCACTTTAAAAGCTGTGATCTGCTATTATCACATTGTCATGTGAACAAGGCTCGGACGAGCCGAAACGTTATGGCGACATATAATAAATAAATTTTGCACTTATTCGTTGGTCCGTGTCCGTGCCTGCTGTGGAAGTGACGAGGAGAAGTTTCTGCTCAGCTGCGGAGTAAACGATATATATATATATATATATATATATATATATATATATATATATATCTATATATCAAAACCAAAGTCCTGTCCCTCTTATTGTAGCCAAGAGGGAAACACCACAGGTACGGACCACCATCGTATCCCAAAGAATCCAGAGGCACACGTTCACAGTTCCATAATTTATTTTGATATTCACCCAAGTGAAACAGACAAGTGTCCGCCCCAGATGCGTTTCGATTGCCACAGCGATTTTGATCACCTGACGCGCTGGTGACGTGTCACTACATTTAAACTCAGTGCAACCAATCATAACAAGGGATTGGTAAATCAGTGAAAAGAAAAAATAGAAAACATACTATTTTACGGAGCATACCATTGGGAAAAAAGCCTTTTCTCAAATTAGTGTTGCCTGTAATTCACATACTCCAATGTTAGCATTGACAATGCATAGCTGACTTGAACTCTAGGTAAACTTTCAATGTAAATAAATGATTTTTTTACAGGTTTAACGACATTCAGTTCTCTACGTAATATTTGGCATAAATAATTAAATTCCATATAAAAAACTAAGGGGCCCATTACGATAACCGGCGTTAAAAAATCCGCCATCTACTATAGCCTGAGAAAACCGCCCGCCTGCACCATGGGAATACCGACCGGCAATTATGAAGTCGCGAAGCAACCTCCGCCCGCGGCGGTAAAAACACACAAAATTCCACCCGTCCATGTCCGAGTAGAAGATTATCCGTCCGCCACGGACGCAATCCCGCCCGAAAACCCAAATCCGCCCGCTCTGACGACCGAGACAACGACCGTGAAATTATGATCTCCCCGACATGAGCGCGCAAAAATCCACATATTCCCCACCCGCCACGGTCAACAACAGTGATGAATAACTGACATGGCGGAAGGCCTGGCGGCCACGTCCGTGCACAGAGATCTTCTGCGGAACAAAGAAATACACACAACATGGCCAACAAGTCCACACAGCAAACTACGCCAAAATACCCAAACACAGAACACATCCCAAAGACACATCCCCCCTGGCAAAACAAAAAAACTACAAATCCCAGGACACCAGACACAACACACCTGAAAACGACAGCCCATCATGACACACCCACATAGGTAAGTACAAAAGCAGCCCCTTTACAGACCACAATCCCTTGCACTACTACAAAGCGAAGACGCCATCAGAGAACCCAGAGAGCCACAAAGGAAAGCAGCACACCACACGCACGCACACATCACACTCATCACCAACACCACCACCACCATCACCACTGAAACAACGGCACCACGAACCCCCTGCACATCACACACCACACACCACACACCCACCACACCAGCACCACAAATACCAAACCACACACCATGGCAACACAAAGAATGCCGAAGTACACTGCCACTGAGTTGACGGTCATGGTCGACGAGATCATCAAGGTGCACCCACAAATCTATGGGAACCAGGTCCAACAGACACCAGTAGCCACCAGAAACAGAATGTGGAGCAGGATCGTAGACCAGGTGAATGCAGTTGGGAACGTGCCACGCAACTGTGGTGAAATCACAAAGAGGTGGCACGACCTGAAAAGCGTGGTCAGGAAGAAGGAGGCCAAGAATCGTGAGCTGGCTGACAGGACTGGCGGCGGAAATCCCGCGCTATTCAAGACCTTCAAGGCGTGGGAGGAGAAGGTGCGAGGCATTCTACATCCGGAGAGTCTCACCGGAATACCAGGGGGAGTGGAGGCTGGTAAGTACAAACAAATGTATACCAGCACACCACTATGTACTGTCATGCACTACCAGAATGCCATAGCTCCGAGGGCCAAACACCCCCATGTCCAGTACACAATACACAAGACATCTCTCACACATGCAACAGACACTCCCGCACACTCAGCCCAAAGGTACCAACAAACAAAACCATGGGGGCATGTGTACAGTCAGCCAGCACCACAACTCCCACCAGGTCCCCTTGTACCCCAGATGCGCCGGAAGGAGCACTCCCCACACCCACACTCATGTGTCAGCCATAGCTGCACTAACCAACAAGTAACAGGTAAGTAGCCTTACCACAAAGTCCGAGTATCGGAGGGGGACTGCAGAAGTACAACCTCCACCAGGCCCCTAGTCCTACAGCGCAGCAAGATGGAGCACTCCCCACACCCATGTGTCAGCCATTGCAGTGCACACCTTCACCCGACAGGTAGATATGTTTCCCTACATGGAGGGGTGTCTGTGGGTGGTAAGCCTTCACCACAACTCACAACACGGCCCCCACTCCCACAGACCAGCAAGATGGAGCACCCCTCCCTCTCATAACCATGTGGTAGCCATTGCATTGCTCCCTCCAAACCAACAAGTAGGTAGACTACTGTACAGGGTGGGGTGTCTGTAGGCATGAGGACTGTACTACGACTAACATTTGGGACATGTCACGTAGCAGAGGAACAGGTAGCACTGCTCCCTGTCATAATCATGTGACTAATGTGCACACGGACATGAATTACAGAGTCATAGCCCACATGAGCCATCTCAAATACACTAACACGTAAGGAGTCACGTCTGCATGCACAAGTCTCACTGGAGTACTGACCCACATGGCGTGCACTGTGCCAGTCATCACACACATCAGCAACACCATCGAAGTCTTGTCCATGTAGTCGTGTCTGCTTGTTCCGTTGACATCGTACAACATCACCCATGTAAGTCTATCTTGTCTCAATGTAACAGAGTGGAACCCCAGTAATGTCACATACACCACTGGACCCATGAACCACACAGCTACACAATGCACATTCAAAATCTCATCCATCTCATCTTTCAGCCCCAGTGTCATGAAAGGTATATCATCTAAACAGTTGTCCCATATACAGTAGTTCAGCAAAGATTCCTGCCGATGACCAAAAATTTGTCTGCAGTGACTGAAGCGCACGTCACACTGTGATTTACAACATACCTAATATAGTCAACACCCCAAGAGCACTGCATTGCTGCACATGGCTGAGGGTAGCACGCACACCAAGGAATTGTCCCATCTGCAATACGTCGTGTGGCACACAACCATTACTCACTCACTACAATGCTTGCAGTGTAATGTCCCTAAATGATAACAGTGAGCAGATATGCTGGGTATGTCAGACATACACACACCTTTGTCTCTGCAGTGTCGTGTGGCCAAAACACATGTCCCCTTCTGCACCCATATGTCACAGTATGTACCACAAAACCATATTTCACCTCAAAAGCGTTGATGGGGCTGTACCCCTCTTGCCATCTGCGTTTCTAAGCGTTTCATTTGAACCCCAAAACCATATTTCACCTCAAAAGCGTTGTTGGGGCTGTACCCCTTTTGCCATCTGCGTTTCTAAGCATTTCATTTGAACCCCAAAACCATATTTCACCTCAAAAGCATTGATGGGGCTGTACCCCTTTTACCATCTGCGTTTCTAAGCGTTTCATTTGAACGCCAAAACCATATTTCATCTCAAAAGCGTTGATGGGTCTGTACCCCTTTTGCCATCTGCCTTTCTAAGCGTTTCATTTGAACGCCAAAACCATATTTCATCTCCAAAGCGTTCATGGGGCTATACCCCGTTTCCACCAAATCCACAAAATGTAGGGGTACTGCAACACACACCGATTGGCTAACCAAATCCGTCCCATGCCATATGCACCCATCACACTATTCCATTGCCTTGATCACGCACACACATTGTAGAGCCATACACACGCATCTGGGAAATCAGTGCACAACTGTGCACCAACTGTGAATGTCAGACATCTAACACAAACCTTGCAAGGTGCAACACAATAACCTTTCGTCTCCGCCCCACAGGTGACGAACAGCATGATGCTGGAGAGGGAGACAGCAGCCATCACAGCCAGTCCACAAGCCCTCCACCCGGACTCACGGATGTGGAAGACCTGGACACCTCTTCGGACGAGGACTCCCGACCAGGCACATCTGGTGTGGCAGGGCGCAACCGCTCCCCAGGACCCCTCCTACCCACCAACCCATCTCCCAGGGCTGGTGACCAGTCCCAGGCCCCTGCTGCCACGCTCATTGCGACCACCACCACCACCGCCGCAACCACCACCACCACCACCACCACCACCACCACCAGGGCCTCCCTGACCACTCACCCTGAGCCAGGGGTGGTACGCACGTCGACATCGACCCTGGGAGCCACAACAAGGCCCCGGGTGACCAATGTGGTGAGTGGGCAGGTCGGTGGCAGCAGTTCAGGTGGGAGGAGCAGGGTCAGGCCAACGCCATCAGAGCCTGGGAGCCAAGCCCTGCCGCAAATCGCCAGAGTCCTTGGGGCCTATGAAGAGGCCCAGGGACAATGGGCCCGGTCAGCTGCCGATACGCGGGAAGTCCTTGGGGTGTTGAGGTCCATGGACGCCCATATGGGCCAATTCGTGACCCGTATGGGCAAACTTGTCGACCTCATGGGCCAGCTAGTGGTGGCGGTGAGGGCCCAATCAAGGCCAACCACACCACCTCCGCCACCACCTGCTGGGGCGCAGGGTCGTGCAACATCCAGTTCCCCTGCGTCCACAGCGAGTGGGCAATCCTCAGCCACCATCAGCAGCCCACAAACACAACCCCCCCCCTCCCAAACGTGGAAGGGGTCGTCCGAAGAGGAAACAGGTGTCCAGAGATGACTTCGCACGCTCCAAACGCCAGTGAGTCAGCCAGCCACGGTGGCCATCTACTGCATTCACTTGGACTACTATCCTACCCCACACTGCCATGTGAATGGCATGTGTCTGTCGGACTGTGGACCCAGAACAACATGGGTACACCTTGACCATCACGCGGACATGTCCGTCAACTCATTGTTTCAGCATGCACCACTTTTGTGATCACCTTGCCCACAATCACATGTCACCGCTTAAAATAAATACACCTGGATCACATTCTGTTTCATCTGCTCTGTGTTTAATCAAGGATGTGCAACCGTCACCATGATCAGAAATGCATCTGGAGTGTGGTATGTCGATAGGCCAGGAGAGGCTGTAGGGACCTAGGGGTGAAAAACAGAACAAGAGTCCATTGAATGTGTGTGTCACACACTCATCACACAGTACTTGTCATCAAGTTTAAGCAATGTACACACATCTCACAGAGCAACAGGGCACAATGCAACAGCCACTGTCAGTGGCATACTACCCTGGACATGGACCATTGCCACACAGCACTCAGTGAACAATAGGCCGCCGTGACAATGCACACATACACCTACACAACTACAGCAACATCATCCGTCGCACATGGTCACTCACCGTCAAGTGAAGTAGCGGGCGATGAGCTGCTGACGCTCATTCACTGCTTCCTCCTCTCCACTGTCCTCGTCACTGGACACGGCTTGGTCTGCAGGCGGGGGCCCTGGCTGATCACCGTCATCCACTATCAGGGGGATCTGCCTGCGAATCGCGAGATTGTGCAGCATGCAGCATGCCACCACTATCTGGCACACCTTCTGTGGGGAGTATGCCAGTGCACCCCGGTGCGGTCCAGGCATCTGAATCTGGACTTCAGGAGTCCAAAAGTCCGCTCCACCACACGTCTGGTCCTCCCATGTGCCTCATTGTATCTGACATCAGCATGTGTCCTAGGATTCCGTAGTGGGCTCAGCAGCCAAGGCCCGTTAGGATATGCAGAGTCACCTGGGTGTGAGAAACACAGAGAATCGTTGCAATTCCAACAGGATACAACTCAGCATGTCACACCCAGCACGCTACACGAGTATGCATACTCACCAACAATCCATGCACGGTCCGGTTGAAGATTGGTCATCATTCATGGGAGGATGCTGTGGCGCATGATGTGCGAGTCATGGGCGGATCCGGGAAACTTCGCACACACGTGTGTGATAATCATGTCCGCCAGGCACACCACTTGCACATTCAGGGAGTGGAAATGTTTCCGGTTCCTATAGATGTGCTCCATGACCTGTGGTGCAACAAGGCCAACATGGGTGCAATCAATTGCACCAACAACGTGGGGGATGCGTCCAAGGGCATAGAAAGCACCCTTCACTGCCGCCAAATCACGAGCCCTGGGGAATCGGATGTACCGGTTCCTGTACAGCATCATAGCTGACAGGACATCCCGTAGCACCATGCTGAACATGGGCTGGGACATCCCACCTCCACTGCCCACCGTGTGTTGGAAGGATCCGGTGGCGAAAAAATGCAGTGCAGCCATCACCTTAGCCGTGGGGGTGAATGCTGTAGGATACACCCTGCGAGGACGAAGGTGGGGTTCCAACATTGCACATAGGTGATGCAGGGTGGGTCGGTCCAGACGGAATTTCCGTATAACCTCCACATCCTCCATGTCTGCCAGCAATTGGTAGGGGCGATGTATGTTTGGTCTCCTCCTAGGACAGATGGAAGTGGACACATGTCAATGCAACACACCACATGGCATTTTCACATACACAAAACTAAAATTACTGACAAAGCAATAGAATCACAGAACAGCTGACAAGTAGGGACAGCACAGCTACAATACTCTTACACAGGTCCCCTTACCAATAGCAATGACCACTGACACAAACCATTGCCATGAGCATGCACATGGGGATTTAGGCCATAATAGCTTGAAAGGCATGATGATGATTACAGACTGCATATGTGTGAAGCGGCAACACCACGGCAATATACCTAGCTGCTGTGCCTGACACAGCTTCCGAGGCTGGGTGAGTATGGCACACACCAACAACACAATGTACACAGGCTGAGCGGCCCAAACAAGTGGGTCCTGTTGCACAACGGGATATGAGACAGTCAATGATGTCCCTAGTTCACCCAATGTACAGCACTGTACGTATCACACCTCCAACACACATTGACAGGTGTACACATTGACAACTCCATGACAACACAGCTGTGTGAATGCAAATACACATCACAAGTGACACGTAACGTTGCACGTGCCAAGTGGGAGATGTACATTGAGAAATATGGCATGTGTGTGCATATGCACATCCCATGCTCCCATGCTAATGTGTACATGATGATGTGCCAACAGACATGTGGGGGCTGAGCACTGGCCGTCAATGCCTATGCACACAGCATGAAGTGGCCCTGTCTGGTGTGGACATGCTCCAACACACAAATCATGGCCACACCTGCAAATGCATGGCGCACATTAAACTGTGGATTCCACATGGCACCAGCGGACTGTACCCGCCATGGACCAGGCCCTTGAGGCCAACTCTAATGGCCCTCGCGGTTGCATCCTGCGTGTTCGACTATAGAGGTAAGCGTACCGGGACAGCTCGGAGCAGGCCATTGTGTGCATTTGAAGTAGGCAGACATGGTACACCAATTGCAGCAGCTTGGACCCACTGAAACAGCCCCAGGGGGCTTCATGAGTGTGGGGGAGACCGGCATTACCACAGCTTCCAGGGACTGCTGCCTGGCATCCCACAACAACACCTGCTGATGCCACATGTCCACCTTCATGTCGACGACTCTGAAGATATGTCCAGGTACACTCACCAGCGAGGAGTTGGAGATCCTGGATTCCGAGCTCCACGCACACTGCCCAAGGCTATTTCTTGCAAAAGTTGTGTGTGTAAGACAACTACAGTGTGTGTGGGAGTGCATGTGGGGGACACACATGTCGTTGATCCACAGCACTATGAGTCTGAGCCTGTGGCGTTCCAACATGCACTGCTTACCATGCTTACTACAGGTGGAAGGGGTATGTAGGCTCTCTGGCGCTTTCCCATGCATGTCCCTCCCGAGTGGTGGTACATGGCATTTCCATGTCAGACATCCAGTGACGCAGCCACTTGGCAATGCAGGACTCAGGGCAGTTATTGCTTGTGTGAATGGCTGGCTGGGTCCCTGCTGGCCTTCTCAGTCTCAGCAGACCTGGGCTGCACATTGACCGCACAATCCTAGAAGGAAACAACACTGACTGTACAGTGGGTTACATGTGTCTTTTGTTCACAACTCTCCGGAAACGCGCAAACTCAGCCCTTGCGATTGAACACTCCAGGCCTTGTGATAGGGATGTGTGTGAGAGATAGTGGCACTGAATGTGACCTCCATTGCGGGGTGAGCCATTCACAGGGCGAGTACGTTGAGGGCTGCGCAGTGTTGGACACAGTGAGTCCACCCACAAAGATGTGTTGCCTTGTGATCTATGTGTTGGGCCACCTGACAATGGACAGTAGATGTGGGCAGACTACACATTGCTCAATGTGCTGGCATCCTGCATGTGAATGGGATGGACAGGTACTGTGTACACACTCCCACCAGCATGCATTCACGTGTGGTGTACACATGCTGTTAGGCCATGTCCGATTACTTCTTGGCTCTGTTACACATCTCTGAGTATTTTGGATGGGTCAGCATCATGCCATTGTGATTGGTGGATGTGGGTGATGATGAGAAGTGTATGAGTGATATTCCAACCCTCCTGTGTACCATCCCTGCAGTTGGAAGTCCTCCAGCCCAAGGCCTTGTGATGAGCCATTGCATCCAAGTTGATGCCTCTGTGTATGTGCAACCGACAGTGCAGCCAATTCCACAAAGGGTGTGACGTCATCTGCCGGATGAGCGACAACGTGTCGAAAACGAATCGGGGGATGCCCCCTCGTATTGTCAGGTTAGCACGGCGCTGCATTTCACCACTAATGGTCTGCATCTTGACAGTCACACAGCCTGTGCCGGATGCACGTTTGTAGGGGCATCAGCAGCAAGCAAGTGTACAGTATTGTGGGATGGTGTCTTTTGGTGTGAGAGGCAGCATGTGTCCACAGCCTACCCATAATCTGGGTAATGTGATGTTTGTTGTGTGATGCAGTGGGTTGTAAGTGTACTCTGTGCTGGGTGCATCTGACATGCATATGCGATTCCTGAGGGTCAAGATGTAATTTGAGCACTCTGCATTGTCAATGCATTCAGAGTCGTAGCCCTCAGGAACAACCTGTAGTAGGCTGGAGTGGCAATTCACATGTATGTTTGAGGCACTGTGCCTACTCTGATTTCGTTCGGACATATGTGTGCGATGCCTCACCTCATATTCCTGGTACTTACACATCCGGCACACTGTGCAACAGTAGTTGTGCTCGTGCGAACGACAGGTGGATGGCATGGGCTCATGACCATTGTGGACTGTCATGTTGCAGTCTGTGTGAGTGGTGTCCCATTCTGCTCCATGCAGGTATGTCCTTGGCCTAATTACGTAGTGGTCATCCTTGCCACCATCAGGACAGTGGGTGTGCACACAGCGATTTGTGGCTATGGTCGCAGGGTGACACAGGCCGGGTGTTGTGCTATGTGCACAACACATGTGCCACTTATTAGCGGCTTCATTTTCTGTACGCCAGCCATTACGTGTTGATTGTGGTGGCTGTATACAATTGCACAGGTGTCGTGCAACATGTGGATTTGGGAATGTTCTGTGCTGCTTCCCTTGCACATGTCTGTTTAATTGATGCCAAATGAGTGAGGCCACCTCGCTCTCTCTCATGTGGCATCTCCCGTGGGTGCTGAGGGACAGGGGACGGTCAACAGTGGTGAGGCATCGGATGAAGCAGCTGCACAGGAGCTGAGTGAGACAGATGTGACCAGCGCCTCGGAGGGGCCAGACGTGTGCTGGATGAATCACAGGCCGAGACGGCAATTTCGGCATCATCTGAGGACAGAGGTGATGCATCCATGTTTGCTAGCACAGGGGACGTGGACTCTGGCTCCTCTTCAGCCACGCGGAGGCCAATGCCCGCCCTCCCATCTACTTCCACTGGTGCAACACGTGTCGGCACAAGGATGAAGGATAGGGTGTCCTTCACACCAGGCACAGCTGCCCCTGCACATGTGACCCCTGCTGCCCTCAATGCTGGGTCTGTTGAGCTTGTGCGGCATCTCTGCGTGGGGCAGACAGCTCTCCTCAATTACTTCATTGCCCATGACATCACCTTGACGCATGTGACATAGTTCATGTAGGGCCTACATGTACGCGTGGGTGGGCTACACCAGACTGTCCAATGGTTGTCCTCCCCAGTCAAGGTGGGCCTTCAACTGGGCCAATCTCAGGCTGACATTCCTGACCCTTTCTCCACCCCCCTGGAAAGTGGCACATCTGACAACAGCAGGGCACGAGTCCTAAAAAAAGAAGTGAGGGGACGCTGACGTCACGACAGGAAGTGACATCACGAAAGGTGGCTTGCACCGTCAGACTCATTGCCTCCCCTCGCTCACCCCTTATATGCGATTGCATCGGAGAAGCCAGCGCGTGAGCAGCAGCTCCGATCTCGCCCCAGAGAGGCCAAAGAGTGAATGTGTGGCTCCATTTGCTCCAGTTATCGAGCTCGCGGTAAAATAAGTGGGGGGACGCAGTCCACCCGCGTGGTACCCCGACTCGAGCCCTGGACAACAGTGACGATGCATGACAGTCTCCGGAATCCGGATACACCACATGCAACACACAGAAGCTGTAGCTGCCCTAGCGTGCCAGGCCGCAAACACCATCCCAGACGAAAGGTAGACCCACCCCGGCGCGCATAGTCATTACATCCGCTGCCATTGACAAGGGACCCATAGAGTGAGATATGGTCCTCAGGGTGACGGGCCTCCGAGCCATCCCCCGCCAACGAGTGTCATGCAACTCACACATATCGCAAAGCCAATAGGACACTTTGCCTGCACACCAGGGCTCGAGTCGGGGTACCACGCGGGTGGACGGCGTCCCCCACTTATTTTACCGCGAGCTCGATGACTGGAGCAAAGGGAGCCACACATTCACTCTTTGGCCTCTCTGGGGCGAGATTGGAGCTGCTGCTCACGCGCTGGCTTCTCTGATGCAATCGCATCTAAGGGGTGAGCGAGGGGCGGCAATGAGTCTGATGGTGCAAGCCACCTTTCGTGACGTCACTTCTTGTCGTGACGTCAGCGTCCCCCACTTCTTATTTAGGACTTGTGCCCTGCTGCACACTGAGAATGTGTCGCCTGCGAGATGTGACCAGGAGAAGGGCGCCATGACCTCCCACCCACCAAGCTCCACTGCCATCCCGTGCCCTGGGTAGCCTGTGCAGGTGGACAATGTAGGGGGTACACCTGGAGGACAGGGGATGTAAGTGCCTTGGCAAGGGCCTGGCAGACGCACAGCAGTATCCAGCATGTCCCCAGAGGGAGGACTAACGTCTACACCTGATGCAGCATTGATCGTGTGCCCGCCTGTTGTGCCCACACGAGTTCACATTCATCCCCAGACAGGTAGGCTTTCCAAATACCCAACACAGTGGAAATCTACCCCTCCGGAATCCTCACCACACAGTCTGTTACAACACTGCATGAGTGCACCTACCCATGCCACCCACCCACCTGGGCCAAGCAGCCCTCCCGCTTCGCATGCCACATGTGTGTCTTCCACAGTTGTGCTTCTCTCTCAGGGGCGGACCTCCAGCTGTCCCGTAGCACACAGACAGCACCGAGTCGGACTGGCATCCTGTTTGAATGGTAGGCACCCTCACACAACTACCTGTGACACAGTGGTGGCTGTAATGGCTATTGTGACTGCCATGGCAGTGTTGCTGGGCATGGCAGGGTACACTCACACACATTGCATACGCAGCTTTTCGTATCACTACTCTGCACATCGGACTGGCCACTGTCCCTGGTGTTGAACAATATTGCCGCCTGTCTATGTAATCTGTGACTGGATGCTGTTGTTCCTGTAGTCGGTTGTGTCTGTGTAGTTGCTGATTGCAGTTGTTTCTGTGTGTGCATAGTTAAGTGAGGCACATGCCGTGTATGGTACCTCAACAATTGCAATGTCTGGTCTCACATTCCAATGTATTTTACACGTGGCAGGGACTTCACTTCTTTCAGACTCTGCTACTTGTGTGTGTGATGAAGAAGTATTTTTGTGACACGGATTGTCTGCATGTATTTGGTGGTGTTTCTGCGAAAATGTATAAGTGTCATGTTTGCGGGCAAGCAAAGCACAGGGTGTGAGTCTTGCCACAGGATGACAGGTAGCATGTGCAGAGTGTGCGTGTATGTGTGAGCTTACTTTCTGTGTGGCCAGCAGTGTAGGTGTATGTTAATCTTGTGATGAACATTGAGCCTGGGCACACGGCTTACTTTCAATGTGTGCATTTGGGAGGTGTAGGTATGTGTGGTGTGAAGGGTGTGACTTTAGGGTAGTGTTGGTGTGTGTGTGTGCGCTCTGGCAATGTCGACTACACACATGTGTTACCCAGGGCCATGGTGGGTGTTTGTATCCGTGTTCAGATCTGTGGATGTGAGCACATGTGTGTATTGTATGTTGCACAGTGTGCAGTGTGTGGGTGTGTCCTTGCAGTTCAGGATGACTCCTACTTGATATGTTTTGGACATTGTGGGTCTGCAGGGTGTGTGACTGTCAAGATTGTGCCTTGTTTAATTGAGCATGTATGTGAATTTCTGCAGTTCGTACTCACTGTGCAGACCTGCCCACCCACACTGATATCGTGTGTGTGTTTTGTCATGCATTGCTGTAGCATGCTTCTTGCGTGCCTCCTAATTTTGCTTGATGACTGTGATGTCAGACTGTGAAGGTAATTGTACACATATGTAGGACTGTGCTTTGTAGTGACCAGTCCGTCAGTGTTAATGTGATGATCTGTTGGGCCACGTCAGAGTCTGACAAGCCAAGGCCCACGACCTCTGGTATTTCACTCGGTCCACTGTGGCGGCAACTCATATGCATTGACATCCAATGACACTAGACTACATGGTCATCTCACGACTCTCGTGTACTTCACACACTCTCATCCTCTCTCATTCGTACTTGTCTTCGATAAATAATTCTACATAGTCACATATTTGCTTCAAGGCATGTATTTGAACTTACTTCCTCTGTGATGCAGTATAGTGGACACTACTGGCAGCAAAATGCATGTGGAGGATATACTTAGCATGATTACACATACAAAAGGGGGTACAGGTAGATGTGATTGGTTGTTGACTGTGGAATGAAGGCTTCAGAGTTACAACTGCTTTGCCCTTGCTATGCTAAAGTACATTTGCTCATTACTGAAGAGCTCTAGACTTTGACACAGACAGTATTCATTTTGCCTACCAGACAGCTTGACATCATAGGCACAGTACATCTCAGTTCCATGGTACGGGATTACTACAATAGTGACTCCGACACACCTGCGTCAGAGGTGACATCAGAGCATGTGCCTACATGCATGCAGCAGCGTCTCACAGGTTGTTGCTATGTGGTGGCTACTGAACATGACACAATAACTAGGGCCATGTTGTAGGGGGTTGCATTTGTTGTCCATGCAAAAGTCCTGGCACGGAAGTACAGACGATGGTGAGGTGACAGTTCTCACGTAATACAGCAGACAGATAAGTGTGCACTGACAGGTGCATGTGTTCAGGTGCGCAGAATACATATTATAGCATAGTTGTTCGTGCAGTATTGGCCATGTGGTTACTGTACACAAGTCCCATACCTCTGCCTCCCCTGTTCATGCAGAGACACGGGATATGGTGAGGAACAGAGTGCATGTCCCGGAAATGTCCGATGTCATGGCAGTGGAGTTGATGGTAAGGTGTTTGTTGCAGATTGTATGGTATAGTTGTTGTACAGCTAACTGCCCACTCCGTGCGAAAGCCAAGCATAGGTACGGTGTTGAACATCAATGTTCAATTGGGGGTATTGAGTCGGGGACCGATGAATTGACAAGTTGTCAGGTATGCGATACCTTCCAGCAGGGCATCCATGGCATTGGTGGTAAACATGGATGCCATCCAATGAAGCGGATGGTGGCTAGCAACGTGTTCATCGTAAGTTGTCCCTTGTAGAAGCCTGATGGGACATGTTGGATGACATTCGATGAAACTGTGATCCAGAATACGTTGTGTGGAGGCACACTGGTCCCATTGCAGTGTGTGTCCGATTGCAGCCACATACGCCATGCCCCCATACACTGAACAGATCCTGTCGTGGGCGTCCAGGGGTGCAAACAGGTGTACCAAGTCCGCCTTTGGACATGCCGGGTTGGAGAGACATAAATCCACAGGACAGTGGAACGGACACCTCCGACAGTAGAAAACGGGGATGACGCAGCTGAACATTGCAATGCGGTAAGTTACTCGGTAACTTACGTTCAGCATAGCCAGATTTTCACAGCCCACTAGCTGTAGCAAGCTCTCAATGTACAGCTGCATCTGTCCGGCGTAGTTGGGAAGCAGTGGTGCAACAGCCATTTTGCTACAGGGTGATGTGGTGGCGTGCTCCGGCTGCCTGTGCAGTCAGCAGAGTGCAACCTCCGACGATGCTGGGAATTCTGGAATGGATGTACGGCGGCAGGACTTGGGTTATAGCTTGGGCGGAGGACACAGGACCTCATCCCACATGCTTCATTGAATGGTCAAGGCCAGTGGTGTCTGACTCTTTCAAGATTTCTTGCATTTGACCCACATGGAGGAGTGGTATAATTTTTTTTTGTGTTATTATCTTTCTTTCATGTTGGGCGCTATCTGCCAGTGGACGGTTTACTCTGCATGGCTCTGTTTGGCTTCTTGTTGGTACAATGGCTCCATTCTCCTGCATAAATTGTTGCAATGTGATTTCAGAGTAGGAATGGAAGGCCATTCAGTGCTATCTGCTCTCCCGTGTGTGGGTGGGACACTGCGTTTCCGCTATACATTGGGGCTTCTGTGTGGGTGTAGTAATTGGAAACACCTGTTCTCAGGCAGCAGGGTTTTTCAATTTTGTACATTGCATGGCTTGATATTGCGAGCAGGATGGTATAGGTATTTTTGGATGAGACTGGCGTGCCTTTTACGGACAATGTCCATATTCTGCGCTGTTATGTAGCAGCCGCCGTGTGCTTCTCCATTTTTTGCCCACAAGGGTGTGTCCTATTTTGCCATCACATTACTCCCCTGTTCGGGACACTTGTGTGACATCAAGTTGACAACTGTGAGTTGTCGGTTGGGGACATGATTTATGCAGGAAGGCCACGTGACATGTGCCTTCAGGGTGGGGCTGGTGTGTGGGGTGTGTAGTTGTGACCCTGTGGTGTTTGTGTGCAGCCCATGCATGGCGCTGTCGTTGGCCTCTGCGTTGTGCGCATGTGTACCTGCGTCATCGCCGCTGCGCTGCGGTGCCGTGACGGGGACGTCACTTCCTGGTCCCGGGTAGTGGGTGCCCAGGATGTTGCGAGTTGTTTTATTTTGACAGGTGGGACATGTGTGGGTACAGTGGTGGATGTGTCCTGTCCACACAGGGGTGTCTGGGGGGCCATGTACAGTTTTTCCGCCCTTGCATTGTGTGCAGTGTTTGCGTGCCCTTGTTGTGTGTCTGCCTACCTGCGTCGTCGTGGCGCGTTCACTCCTAGGTGGTGCATCAGGTAGAGCATGGGGATGGCCTGGAGTGCAGGATTCATCTCTGGGTGGGCCGCCTTTTTAGTCTCCGTGCTGAACAGTCGGGTTTCCGCCTTGGTATCTCGTGTGGTGTCTCTTTGCCGGTGAGGCTGTTTGGTTGAGGCATCGTAATTTGTACGCCGGGCGGTACGTCATTTCGTCGGACGGTGTGTCTCCATTGGCTCGCGCAGCTACGTAGACGGGTGCACTTTGATGGCGGGCGGCATCGCAGGCTTACGGCGGTGTTTGCCTGACTTTTCACATCCTAATTTTGTGGGCATGTGGGCCGTTGCTGGCGGATGGTAACTAGCGGTTTTTGCCTCCGACAGCACGGCGGTTGTGCTTTCGCCCGACATCGTAATGTGCCCCTAAGTCTAAGCACTAATGGCTGACTTCTTGGCTAGTGCCCACAATTGATGTAATGCCAAAAATAATATCTCTATCAACCTACTTTATAGATCAAAAAGACCCTTCAATGTTTAAAAAGTCTTTTAAAATATACCAGAGTTATACAAAGGAATAAAACTCAACATTCTCATATCGTTGTGCATATGGAGTCATAAATAAGAATTAACTAGATAAAAAACGCTCCATTAAAATGTGCAAAAAGGTGCTGATAGTGCTAACATTTAAAAATTCCCATAGTAAACACTGAAAAACATAAAGTAGTGGGGCTGTGCAAAAAGTCGCAAATAGTACTATAAAAGACATAACCCGCAGGTTCATAGTTAAAGTGCTAATGCTTAATCTATAAAGTGTCAGTGCCAAAGTTAAACAGTACAGATGATATCAGTTATACATGTGCAAAAAACGCAATATAGATTCATGATTACAATATTCAGATGGCAGAGAAACAACAAACACTGGTCTGTGCAAATTGGAAATCAAAAACTTGAGAGGAAGAGACAGTGAGTTCATACCCCAAATATACATTATGTAGCCCAGCTATTTCCTCTGGAGGACCCTGCTGCTGTTGTTACTATAAATAGTTATGCAGGTCCTCGCTGGTATTCAAACCATTTGGCATTCTTGTATCAAGGGTTAAAATAAAAGATGACTCTAACTGTCGCAACTTCCTCTCTCTGTTTCCCCCACGAATAGAAGGAGGAACTGCCCCAATCACAGAGTATTTAAAATCACTGACTTTGTAATCATGGATGGCTTTAAAATGTCGGGCCACTGGATAGTTGGAGTCTGAGTTGACAATTGCACGCAAGTGCTATAATATCCGGTCGAACACTGGCAGTTTGGTACTGCCGATATATTTAAGATGACAAGTGCATTCAAGTAGGTACACAGCATATTCAGTCCGACATGTGTAATGATCTTTTATTGGGACTGGAATGTCACTAAAAGCTGTTCGATACTCGGACAAATTGACTCCAAACTTGCATGCCTGGCAAGAAGAACATTTAAAAAAGCCAGACTTAGAAAGCCAAGTGGTTTTGAGTGTTAGTTCAGGGCTTGATTTAACCAAGGCATCCCTCATAGAGGGTGCCCTCCTGAAAGTGATGGCAGGGAGGGTTGGTAACAGAAATTTCAATGTTAAATCCGTCAGGATAATAGGCCAGTGTTTGTAAACAATTTTTCGAATGCTTTTTTCCTGTTTACAATAGGTGGTAATTAATCTAATAGGTTGAGTGTCAGCTGATATAGATTCAATCAATGTTCCTGCATTGCGTTCTTTTTTAGTTATAAGACAGTGCTCACGTGGTAGGGAATTGGCCTTATCCAAGGCCAATTGTAAATTAGAGAATTTGTACCCCCGGGCCAAAAAACGGTCAAGAGCCTCTCTTTGACATTGTTTTAAATCAGACTCAAGACTGCATATGCGTCGTAAGCGAAGAAATTTGCCATAGGTTATGCTATGAATGAGGTGTGGAGGGTGGGCGCTGGAGGCGTGTAGTGTAGAGTTACCCATGGTGGTTTTTCTGTGAAGATTTGTTTGAATCTGATTGTCACAGATATATACCTCTACGTCTAAAAATTTTAACCTTTGTTTTCTAAAGGTGGCAGTGAACTGAAGATTCATTGAACTGTCATTGATGGATGCTACAAATTGAACAGCAGCTTGTTCCGTGCCCTCCCATATATTAAATACATCATCGATGTACCTACAATAGTATTTTATATGGGTATCCCAAATCTCCTTGTGAGTAACTCTGAGGACGTGCTCCTCCCACCATCCCACCAATAAACAGGCGTAGGTAGGAGAAAAGCACGCCCCCATTGCCCCTCCTCTCAGCTGTTTGTACAAGATTTTATTAAACAAAAATAGATTATTGTTAAGGCACAAATTTATCATTTTGAGTAGCATGCAATTGTGATCATGCAAACAGATGGCACGGTTATTGAGAAAGTGCTTCACTGCTTCCAAACCATGGACATGATGAATACTAGTATATAGCAAAGCTATATCCATGGCTATTAGAACATTACCAGGCCGCCACTCAACTTCATTGATTTTTTTCAAAAAATCTCCTGTGTCTTTTATGAAGGAGGGCAGATTCGTCATATTAGGTTGTAAAAAGTAGTTGTGAGGCAGCAAGCACGGGGACACCGTTCTTGCCTGCCCTCATGGATCAACAACGTAAAACACTTACTCGATTGGGGTCCGGTCTCCGAGGGTCGGTTTCCGGGATGCTGAGTTCAGGAGATTAGACACTCCCACCTGTCGTGTTTCCCTACAGCGAGAGCGAGGCCAGAGGATGGAAGCAGGAGGAGCTGACCCCGGAAGCAGTTCCCCACGGCCTCTGAAAACGGACCAACACCAAGAGGGATGGTCTTCGACCAGTAGCGGAGTGGAGGCGAACAACGAGCAGAGTGTGGAGAGACCGGAGAGTGAAAACAGGGACCGCAGCGGAGCGATTGACGAGGAGACAGACGAGCAGTGGAGCGAGGAGTGGTGTTGTCCACCGGAGGAGGCTGGAGAGCGGCCGCAACTCAGGAGAGTTGCAGCGGAGCCGGTGAGTGGCTACAACTCCGGGGAAGACGGGGATGGGTACGAGGGTGGCGGGAGGATTGCAGAGACAGCGGGCACAGGTTAGAGGAGCGGGAACTCCGACCAGCACTTACGGCACGTTTCGTTTTGACACTACATCCTTGAAGCACCTTTTTATTTTCCATCTGTAGAGAAAGAACCTCTTTGGTCTCTGATTACGATAGACCACACGTCCCCTACTTTATTCCGTTTCGTTCCTCTGCATTGTGTTTACTTTGTGAGATTTTTTTTTTTTTGAACGTCCGGACAACACCCTTCTGGTGTGGTGATGGGTAGCGTCTAATTCCCCACCCCACGCTCACACGATAACTGACGGCCTCCTTTTCTCCCTTCTTTATGAGCCTCCGGGGTAACACCAACGAGACGGAAGAGCCGGATCGAGCGTCGTCAAACCCCCGCCCGAGAACCGCGAAGACGGACCATGGAGAAGAGGAAGGAGGAACATCCATAGTAATTTCGAAAACCCTACGTCCTGACAATAAAACACGTTCCTTTGGAAAGTACATTCAGCCTCCGCGTTTGTTTATCCGGCCCGCCCTCCCACAGGTGGTGTCAGAAGTGGGATCTGCCGGAGACATGGAGGCTGCCCTCGCCAAGATGGCGGAAAACCAAGAACACCTGGGAAAAGTAATGGAGTGCTTTCTCACTGTAGTAGAAGAAGACCGGGGCAAGTTGCAGCAAGCGCTCACGGGACAGGGTCAATCACATGGGGCTGCTATGGATAAGATTACTGAGGCCCTTGGACATCAGAGGGGGCCTACTACTCTTCCCTCAGTATTCCTACAACGGTATGTGAGCGGCGAGGACCCAGATTATTTCTTTAATAACTTCGAGCGAATGGCCACCGCGGCCTCCTGGCCAGCAGACAAATGGGGACAATACCTGGGCCCCCTTCTGTCCGGCGACCTACAAGCAGCCTACCAAGCTGCAACCACACAAGGAGTAGTCCCATATGCCAATATCAAGCGATGTATCATGGAGCGATTGGGAGTGGATGACGAGACGTACAGGATGAAGCTGCGGCAAATAAAAGAGGGACCCCAAGAGACACCTCGAGCCCTGTACTTCCGGGTAAAGGACATGGCCGACCGCTGGCTGAAGCCCACCACTACAGATAAATATGGGATCATGGCTAAAATATACCTGGAACAATACCTGTCCTCCCTTCATCCACACAAACAGAGGTGGGTCCGACAACAGGCCCATCTCACTCTGGAAACGGCAGTAGAAATAGCCAGTGCCTACAGTCGGGCCCAAGAAATCCAAAAGGGGCGAGAAGACCCATTCTGGAGACCTGGGGGAGCTGGGGTCCATCGGCCACCCCATCCTCCCGTTGTAAAGAAACCCGAACCTGTCACCATCATCCCCAGAACCCCGGTGTTCCGACCCCCTCCTGTTGGACCTCAATGCTTTAACTGTGGAGGGTTGGGACACATAGCCAGGTTCTGCCCCCAAAAGGAAGAGCCAATGGAGATAGGGATGGCCCGAAATTACTACTGTTCTCCCTCCGGAAAATGGCCACCCCCATATCACTGTAGAGTGACCGTAAATGGACAGCCTGTTACGGCATTGGCAGACACGGGCTGCCTCCAGAGTGTCGTAAGGCCCCAGGAACAGGGGATCGGACCTATTGACAGGACCGTGGCCATACGATGTGTTCACGGAGATACGAAGCAGTATCCCACCACCCGAGTACAGATACAACACCAAAACGACCCAGGGACCTCTCTGAAGGTGGGCCTTATTCCCCGTTTACCCGAACAAGTCATTCTTGGGAACGATTACCCAAACTTGCCACAAATGATAAAGAACACCCCAACAAAAGATGAAGAGTGGTGGACCACGGCACCCTTTTCCAGGGAGGAGGACCAGGAGTGGCCACCCACCGGAACCCGAAAAAGCAGAAAACAAAGAAGGGCGGAAAAAGGGAAGATCCCAGCAGTGTTGCCTGTTTTTCGGGATGAAAATCCCTGGGAAGCCGATAGAAACTTTCACGCCACTTAAAGGGAGGACCCCGTCCTACGAGAAGCCTGGGAGAAAGCCCTAGCGAATGAAGATCCTCTTCATGTAGGTCCCTATTTCTTTATTAAAAATGGGTTGTTGTACAGAAAAGGGAGTCCCACCCCAAAACCACCAATTATTGGTCCCGGGGCCGTTTCGAGAAAAGGTCTTATATCTAGCCCATAGCCACCTATTAGGGGGACATTTCGGGAACGAAAAAACAGAAAAGCAGATCACAGAACGTTTTTACTGGCCTGGCATATACCAACAAGTAAAGAAATACTGTCGAGAATGTCCCATATGCCAGAAAAACAGCCGGTACCGAACTCCCCGTGCACCCCTTCATCCTCTCCCCATCATTAGTGAGCCCTTCTGCAGAGTAGGGATGGACATTATAGGTCCTTTGTTGCCTTCCCGAAGCGGGTGTCGTTACGTTCTTGTTATTGTCGACTATGCCACCCGTTTCTCGGAAGCTATGGACTTACGCCGTCCGGATGCCTCCAACATCGCCAAAGCTATGGTGACGGTCTTTTCATGGGTAGGGTTCCCAAAGGAGATCTTAACAGATCAAGGGACTCCGTTTGTGTCCCGAATAATGAAACAGGTATGCTCCCAGTTAGGGATCAAGCAGATACGAACCGCTGCATACCATCCCCAGACGGATGGATTAGTTGAGCGGTACAATGCCACCATTAAAACTACCCTCAAGAAACTCCTGGCCCTAGAGTCCAGAAAATGGGAGGACATGTTACCCTTGGCACTGTTCGCTATTCGGTCGAAAGTACAAAAAAGCACTGGTTACTCTCCATTCGAATTGTTATACGGCCATCCGCCACATACGCTGTTGGAAATGGCTCAAGAGAAATGGGACACAGAACAGAACGATTCAAAACCACTGGTAGATTATGTGTCTGATCTAAAAACGCATTAGGGACAAATCAGAACCATAGTCCGGAATAACCTGGAAGAAGCACAGACAGCCCAAAAGGGGCAGTATGATAAAAAAATGAAAGAGAGGTCCTTCGATGTAGGTGACTCCGTGTTGCTAATGATGACTTCCTCTGATCACAAATTATTGGGACAATGGCAGGGACCTTATGCAGTGATCGAGAAGGTGACACCTCTGACCTACCGCATCGAAACGGACGCGGCTAGGGGTACCTCCCAGATCTATCAAATTAATTTGCTGAAGAAATGGGAGGGGCCCTTACCGGCGCTTATGAGCAGAGCGGGGTCACAAATCCCTTTATTTGATCAATGTATAGACCCTGTTCTTCCTTCTGATTTAAGAAAGGAATTAACGGACGTCCTCTTTCCCCTCCAGGACAACTTCTCCTTATCTCCAGGTAGAACCTCCCTGTTGGAGCATGCCATTAAAACCCCTCCCGGGAAATGTGTGCGTCTTAGACCATACCATATACCCGAGGCACGCCGACTTACCATTAGAGAAGAGGTACAGCAGATGTTGCAGATGGATATCATTGAGCCGTCCATAAGTGAATGGAACTCGCCTATTGTTCTTGTGCCAAAGCCAGACGGCTCGGTACGCTTCTGTATTGATTTTAAAGAAGTAAATAAAATATCTGAGTTTGACACATATCCCCTTCCCCGGGTCGACGAAATGGTCGAAAGAATAGGCAGAGCTAAGTATATCAGTACCCTTGATCTCTGTAAAGGGTACTGGCAGATCCCATTAAGAAAACAAGAGAAGGAAAAAAATGCGTTTTCCACCCCTGATGGGTTGTATCAATTCAAAGTGCTACCCTTTGGGTTACACGGGGCCCCGGCCACCTTTCAAAGAGCCATGAATTTGATACTGCGACCCCATGAAAACTATGCCGGGGCATACATTGACGATATCATTATCTACAGTGACACCTGGGAACAACACATGACACATCTGTCCCAGGTGATACTGGCTTTAGGACAGCATGGTCTCAAGATAAATCCCGTCAAAAGCCACCTGGCAGCTCAGACAGTTCGATACCTGGGATACCTGTTAGGGGAAGGGGTTATTAAACCCCAAAGCACCAAACTCAAAGCCATCTCCCAAATCCCACTGCCAAAAACAAAGCGGGACCTCCGAGCTTTTCTGGGTTTACTCGGTTATTACCGATGATTTATCCCCAATTTTTCACACCTGGCGGCCCCCCTTACAAATCTACTTCAGAAAACCGTAAACACCGAGACTCTGTTAAAACACCCTTCTTCCGACATCGTACAGGCCTTTGAGACCCTGAAAACATCCCTTACTTCCGATACTGTTTTAGCCAGTCCTGATTACTCCCTTCCATTCATTCTCCAGACCGATGCCTCAGAGCAGGGGCTAGGGGCAAAACTGTCTCAGGTAACGGGTCAGGGAGAAGAGAAGCCCATACTGTATATTAGCCGGAAACTGTTCCCTCGGGAGCGACATTATGCAGTTCTGGAGAAAGAAGCCCTTGCAAGTAAATGGGCCATAGACACCCTACGGTATTACCTTGAAGGGAGGGAGTTCACCTTATACACGGATCACGCCCCTTTAGAGTGGCTAGCACGAAACAAGGGCAACAATGAAAGGGTTCTGAGATGGTTCCTGTCTTTACAGCCATACAGGTTTCACACAAAACACCGAAAGGGAACGGAGCAAGTGAATGTGGACTATCTGTCAAGATATCCCCAAGTACAAAACCATAGTAGAAGGACAGCAAGGGTAAGGGGATGTGAGGCAGCAAGCGCGGGGACACCGTTCTTGCCTGCCCTCGTGGATCAACAACGTAAAAACACTTACTCGATTGGGGACCGGTCTCCGAGGGTCAGTTTCCGGGATGCTGAGTTCAGGAGATTAGACACTCCCACCTGTCGTGTTTCCCTACAGCGAGAGCAAGGCCAGAGGACGGAAGCAGGAGGAGCTGACCCCGGAAGCAGTTCCCCACGGCCACTGAAAACGGACCAACACCAAGAGGGATGGTCTTCGACCAGTAGCGGAGTGGAGGCGAACAATGAGCAGAGCGTGGAGAGACCGGAGAGTGAAAACAGGGACCGCAGCGGAGCTATTGACGAGGAGACAGACGAACGGTGGAGCGAGGAGTGGTGGTGTCCACCGGAGGAGGCTGGAGAGCGGCCGCAACTCAGGAGAGTTGCGGCAGAGCTGGTGAGTGGTTGCAACTCCGGGGAAGACAGGGTTGGGTACGAGGGTGGCGGGAGGATTGCAGAGACATTCATTTTTAGATAATATACCCTGTCTCTTCCATTGTTGAAGATGTTTAATAACAGTGGGGCATATTAGCAAGACCCACGTTAAAATTATCGCCGTTTTAGCGGCAGGAAACTGCCGCTAAAACGGCGATAATGGGCTTGCTAATATGCGTTATGGAATTCCAATAGAAGCCCAGGTTAGATGTCCTGCACATCTAACCTGGGCTTCTATTGGAATTCCATAACGCATATTAAGCAAGCCCATTATCGCCGCTTTAGCGGCAGTTTCCTGCCGCTAAAACGGCGATAATTTTATCGCCGGTCTTGCTAATATGCCCCAGTGTCTTTTACCTGGGTTAAGTGTTCGCGACCAACTTTTAAATAACAACTAGAGTCAGAAAGATGGCCTGAGCTTCTGAAAGGTAGTCAGACTTTGGCCATAGCACTATGTTGCCACCTTTGTCCGCACTCATAACAACAATTTCATTCTTTTCACGTAATTTCTTCATCAGAGCCCAGTAGCTTTTCACATGGTAGCTCCGCTGCTGACGCTGTGAATTGACAGAGATGTTAAGTTTTTTTAGGTCTTCGATTACCATCTCACTGAAAACATCGACAGTCTTTAGGCGTTAGGGGATAAATGGACGAAGGGGGACGGAAAGGGCTGGCAGCCGCCACTCCTGTATTGATCCCCTCAATGGGCAAGTTATCTGTATTTGACACCTCACTCTGTGAATCCTCATTGGCTAGCGACTGTAACAGTTGTATGGTGGAGAGATCTTTAGCTTGCAAATTGCCCAAATTAGTACTATCATTGCTTGGCAAAGTTGATGGTTTATTCAGTTGAAAAAACTTTTTGAGTTTTATCTTTCGTATAAATTTGTATATATCGATACGAGATTGTTTGTACGAAAAGTTCGATTCCGGACAGAATGACAGGCCCAGAGCTAACAACTGCAGTTCCGCTTTATTGAGTGTGGTGTCAGTTAGATTAATGATGGTGATGTCCTCCTGCTGGTTTATCGATTCCACCTCCTCGCTCCTCTTCCCCTGCCTGATGTGTTTGAGCCGCTGCCGGCGCCTCTCCCTCCGGCATTGGCTGCTGTTACGGCTGTCATGTTTTGAGGATTCCTTGGGCGTAATGTCGATCGCCTGTCCATTGTTAAAAAATTCAACTCTTCACCTGGAGTGTACTTCGTCGCCACTCGCGACTGTACACTGGGGGTCATACCTCTACCATCATCCGAGTCCCCACTGATCAGGGAATTGATGTCAGAATCCTCTTGGACGGTGCTGTTACCTTCCCCACTAGGTGCTTGTAATGGAGGTATTTGACTAGTTAAAGCTTTCCTCTTCACATTATCAAATTAGCGGGAAAAGGTAAACACCCTTCCCGACGCATAATCATCCCTATCCCGGGCAAATTTGAAAGCTTTACGTGATTTTATGGTGTCTTGGTGCTGCTTTAATTTTGTCATTATATCCGCTCGACCCTTAGAAACCACGTCTTTATGGTCACTAGCTTCGAGAGTATCGATTAATTCATCAATCTCCTTGAGAATCCTATCCCTGTCAATCTCCGCATACTTGATTAAAATATTAACCATATTCATTGACGCCTGAAGATTATTCGCCGCCCATTCTGAGTGCATATCCGGATGGGTATTCTCGAAGGTAGGTGCAATCATTACCCGCAAACCACGTGGCACTCTTCCAGCATCCGAGTATTTTTCTAAAGATTTTTTTTCCCACCATTTAGTGAGTTCATTTTTGGGGAGTTTTTCTAGTTTCCTTAATAAACTTCTGATATCGTTGATGTTCGTACTGTTTGACTGTCTTTCCATTTCAGGATTGGCAACCGGTAAGTTTACAAAAAGCGCCTCCGCTGCAGCCTCCCAGTCATGCAGCGCGTCTTGGGCTGACATTATTAGTGGTGAAATAAAGTACTGTGCGGAACCCCATGCATAATGGTGTCTGTATGGAGATACACAATCTCCCTACCCGTTAATCTTGTCAACAACGATCGTCGCTCCTTACCAGTGATTATTCTCGGTATCCGGGGTCCTCCGACTCCACAATATCCGATGAGAACTAGCAACACAGAGATCCTCACGAACGCTGGTTGCAAAACGGGGGGCGTGGCTGGCTTACTCCTTCCGAGTTACATCAATTCGCATGCGCGATGTTTGGCTGATCAAAGCCACGCCGCTTCTCAGGGAGAGGGTCCGTAGTCCGGAGTCAGCCGACTTCCAGATAATTTGCATCAAAACTAAAGTCCTGTCCCTCTTATTGCAGCCAAGAGGGAAACACCACAGGTACGGACCACCATCGTATTCCAAAGAATCCAGAGGCACAGGTTCACAGTTCCATAATTTATTTTGATATTCACCCAAGTGAAACAGACAAGTGTCCGCCCCAGACGCGTTTCGATCGCCACAGCGATCTTGATCACCTGACGCACTGGTGACGTGTCACTACATTTAAACTCATTGCAACCAATCATAACAAGGGATTGGTAAATCAGTGAAAAGAAAAAATTAGAAAACATACTATTTTACGGAGCATACCATTGGAAAAAAAACTTTTTCTCAAATTAGTGTTGCTTTTAATTCACATACTCCAATGTTAGCATTGACAATGCATAGCTGACTTGAACTCTAGGTAAACTTTCAATGTAAATAAATGATTTTTTTACACGTTAAACGACATTCAGTTCTCTACGTAATATTTGGCATAAATAATGAAATCCCATATAAAAAACTAAGGGGCCGATTCCGATTCCGGCCGGAAATCTCTCCGACCGAGCCGGACCCGGAGAGAATTCCTACCGAATCGGACCCTAGCAGTCCGACCGTACGAGTACGATGCATTCGCATGCTATCGGACTCGATTCAGTCGGACTCCCATTGAAGTCAATGGGAGCCGGTCGTACAACGCGTACGCGGGCTCCCATTGACTCAATGGGTGCGAGGCGAACAAGGGCGCCCCTACAGCGGGTACGCGTCCATGCGCAATCGCGGCATACATGCACAGGTAGGGGGACCCATGGGTCCCCCCGTGTGCGACTCGCGCGCCTACACGTACAGGGGGTCCGACGCGGACCCCCAAATTCCGGCTCCGACAGCTCTTTCGAGCCGGACGGCGCGAGTCGGTCGGACTGCTCGCGGCGCGCATCGTACTTACCCGGCCGGGAAACGTCTCCATAGCACGGTGCGAGTCGTGTCCGTGCGAGTTGGTCAGAGCGTGTTGAAGCCGCGTACGAGTCGGTCGGCGATTTTGCGGGAGCTTGCCTCGTACTCGCTCGGCCGGACCCGCGTACGATTCAGTCGGGAAACAGGGCTCCGAATCGGATCCGGTAAATCCGAATTCGATTCGGAGCACTACCGGCCGAGATCGTAATGGGCCCCTAAGTCTAAGCACTAATGGCTGACTTCTTGGCTAGTGCCCACAATTGATGTAACGCCAAAAATAATATCTCTATCCACCTACTTTATAGATCAAAAAGACCCTTCAATGTTTAAAAAGTCTTTTAAAATATACCAGAGTTATACAAAGGAATAAAACTCAACATTCTCATATCGTTGTGCATACGGAGTCATAAATAAGCATTAACTAGATAAAAACGCTCCATTAAAATGTGCAAAAAGGTGCTGATAGTGCTAACATTTAAAAATTCCCTAGTAAACACTGAAAAACATAAAGTAGTGGGGCTGTGCAAAAAGTCGCAAATAGTACTATAAAAGACATAACCCGCAGGTTCATAGTTAAAGTGCTAATGCTTAATCTATAAAGTGTTGGTGCCAAAGTTAAACAGTACAGATGATATCAGTTATACATGTGCAAAAAACGCAATATAGATTCATGATTACAATATTCAGATGGCAGAGAAACAACAAACACTGGTCTGTGCAAATTGGAAATCAAAAACTTGAGAGGAAGAGACAGTGAGTTCATACCCCAAATATACATTATGTAGCCCAGCTATTTCCTCTGGAGGACCCTGCTGCTGTTGTTACTATAAATAGTTATGCAGGTCCTCGCTGGTATTCAAACCATTTGGCATTCTTGTATCAAGGGTTAAAATAAAAGATGACTCTAACTGTCGCAACTTCCACTCTCTGTTTCCCCCACGAATAGAAGGAGGAACTGCCCCAATCACAGAGTATTTAAGATCACTGACTTTGTTATCATGGATGGCTTTAAAATGTCGGGCCACTGGATAGTTGGAGTCTGAGTCGACAATTGCACGCAAGTGCTGTAATATCCGGTTGAACACTGGCAGTTTGGTACTGCCGATATATTTAAGATGACAAGTGCATTCAAGTACGTACACAGCATATGCAGTCCGACATGTGTATTGATCTTTTATTGGGACTGGAATGTCACTAAAAGCTGTTCGATACTCGGACAAATTGACTCCAAACTTGCATGCCCGGCAAGAAGAACATTTAAACAAGCCAGACTTAGAAAGCCAAGTGGTTTTGAGTGTTAGTTCAGGGCTTGATTTAACCAAGACATCCCTCATAGAGGGTGCCCTCCTGAAAGTGATGGCAGGGAGGGTTGGTAACTGAAATTTCAATGTTAAATCCGTCAGGATAATAGGCCAGTGTTTGTAAACAATTTTTTGAATGCTTTTTTCCTGTTTACAATAGGTGGTAATTAATCTAATAGGTTGAGTGTCAGCTGATATAGATTCAATCAATGTTCCTGCATTGCGTTCTTTTTTAGTTATAAGACAGTGCTCACGTGGTAAGGAATTGGCCTTATCCAAGGCCAATTGTAAATTAGAGAATTTGTACCCCGGGCCAAAAAACGGTCAAGAGCCTCTCTTTGACATTGTTTTAAATCAGACTCAAGACTGCAAATGCGTCGTAAGCGAAGAAATTCGCCATAGGGCATGCTATGAATGAGGTGTGGAGGGTGGGTGCTGGAGGCGTGTAGTGTAGCGTTACGCGCGGTGGTTTTTCTGTGAAGCTTTGTTTGAATCTGATTGTCACAGATATATACCTCTACATCTAAAAATTCTACCCTTTGGGGCCGATTCCGATCTCGGCCGGTAGGGCTCCGAATCGGATTCGGCTTTACCGGATCCGATTCGGAGCCCTGTTTCCCGACCGAACCGTACGCGGGTCCGGCCGAGCGAGTACGATGCGAAATCGCCGACCGACTCGTCCGGGCGTCCCGACCGCTCCGACCGACTCGCTCCCGGCTCGAACCGCTCCGACCGACTCGCTCGGACTCGACTCGCACCGCGCAATGGAGACGTTTCCCGGCCGGGTAAGTACGATGCGCGCCGCGAGCGAGTCCGACCGAGCCGCGCACTCCGGCTCGTAAGAGCTGTCGGAGCCGTACTTTGGGGGTCCGTGTCGGACCCCCTGTACGCGTGAGCCGCGCGAGTCGCACACAGGGGGACCCATGGGTCCCCCCTACCTGTGCGTGTACGGCGCGAATCACTTCGCCGCGTACCCGCTGTAGGGGGCGCCCTTGTCCGACTCGCACCCATTGATTCAATGGGAGCCCGCGTACGCGTTGTACGACCGGCTCCCATTGACTTCAATGGGTGTCCGACCGACTCGAGTCCGATAACATACCGACGCATCGTACTCGTTCGGTCGGACTGCACGGGTCCGATTCGGTCGGAAATCTCTCCGGGTCGGGCTCGGTCGGAGAAATTTCCGGCCCGAATCGGAATCGACCCCTTTGTGTGCTAAAGGTGGCAATAACATAAAATCTATTAAAAAAACATCAATTTTTTTATAAAGTAAAACATTTAACTATTTAAAAATCTTTAAACTTAAATTAGCCACTCCAGTCAGTGCAACAGTAGGGAAAGTGTTGGATAGCGGAGGGGTAAAACTTACTACTCCTACTCCAGTGAGTGCAACAGTAGGGAAAGTGTTGGATAGTGGCAAGATAACATTTACTATTCCTACTCCAAACAGTGCAACAGTAGGGAAAATGTTGGATTGCAAAGACAATTAATATTCTCACTCCCGTCAGTTCAAAAGTAAAAACAAACGAAATACTATCAACAAAAATATTTTTAAAACACAAAAAAACATATATAAATATATAAAAAATTTAAATGTAATTATAAATAAAAAAATACATATCATAATGTTAAATGCATATGACAAATACATACAAACATTATACTAAATAAAATAAACAATAATTTTAATTAAAAATCATTTAGAATTAAAAACAATTACAAAAATTTACTTTTTGTATTTCCTACCCTATAACACCACACAATTCACAACCCACATCTAAATGTTATTAAAACATTTACTTACATAAGTAACATAATTTATTACCAATTAAAGAAATATTATTAATTAAAAAAAAATCAAAACTCATAAAAATTAATAAACTTCCCACACTTTACCCTACTACTGGTAAATTTAAACTAAATGAATGAATTACACAATTAAAACTTATTTTCAATTAAAAAACTAATAATACATAAAAATGAATTATAAAGTAAGTAAAATTAATTTACTCCCCATGCTTTACCCCTAAAAAAGTAAAACCCACACACCAAAAAATATAAGCAACTACCCTAATTAAATATCAATTAATTAATCAACATTAATGATCAACCAATTATTAATTAATTAAACATAAATTACTTCCCACACTTTACCCCTATAAACCCCATAACCCACACCTAAAATGTATTAAACAAATTCCATATTTAATTTTCCATTAATTAATCGGTATTAATTAAGAACTAATTATTGATTAATTAAAAATAAATTACTGCCCAACCTTTACCCCATAAACCCCACAACCCACACCTAAAAAAACACACAATTACCATAATTAATTATCAATTAATTAGTTAATACAAACTAACAACTAATTATTAAAACATAAATTACTTCCCACCCTTTACCCCTATAAACCCCACAACCTGCACCTAAAATTAATTACACAATTTCCATAATTCATTTTCAAAGAATTTATTAATATTAATTAAAAATAATTATTAATTAATTAAAAATAAAATACTTCCCACCCTTTACCCCATAAACCCCACAACTCGCACCTAAAAATATTACACAATTACCATAATTAATTATCAATTAATTAATTAATATTAATTAACAACCAATTAATAATTTATTACAAATAAATGACTTCCCACAGTTAACACTATAAAATCTAAAATAAATAAATAAAAAATAGTCATTAATTTATTATAATTAAATTACTTCCCACCCTATTCCCCTATAAACCCATAACCCACTACGGAACTAAAAAATGCAAAATTAAAATAAAATAAAATTGATAAGTACTAAAAGTTTAGCACATATATTAAAAAACATAAACAATACTTAAATAAAAAAACATACATCACATACATTTAAAATGTAAACTAAAATACATAATAATAATTAAAAAATCGATATTTTAAACAACTATATTTTTGCAAACCATATTAAAGACCTCTATATTTAAAAAAACTATATTTCTTATCTTAAATTCTATATTCTTGACCACGATATTCTTGCTGTCGATATTTCTGAATCACGATATTTCCAACTCGATATTTGTGTAAGCCTGTTCAAATGCATTAAAATTATTATTTTTGAACATATATAATATTTACAATTTAAAAAGTTATATATATTTTTTAAGTCAAAATATACAAATTTATTTTAATATTATTTCCTTTGAGGTTTTATTTTAAGTCTTTGACTCCATTATTTGTAATGGAAGGACTTACTTCAGGTATGAGCTGGAGTGCATTTGAAACTGTTTTGGGATATCTTTGACTGTGGTAACTATGGAAGTGCAGTTTTTAAATAGCAATGGGCTTATTCTCTTCTGGGTGGGTGCTTGTCCCAACCCTAAACTGCTGCTTATCCCTCCTTTATCCCCTCCTTATCCCTCCCAAAACACCTTCCATTCTGCAGTTAGCATTCCCCATTTTTCAGCCACTCCTCACTGTCCCTTCCACAGTTACTACAAAAACATCAACATACTTGTGCAGAGAATCAGGGTGGAGATATCTGTATAGAAAAGATGGAAGAGGCGGAGGTCTTTTCATGTAGGTTTGTGAATAGAATGTTGTAAGACGTGAGTAGTACTATTGTAGTACAACTAAATATACTACAGAGTGTGGTTTGTGATAATGGCCCAAAATCTATTTGGAAAATCAAATCATGCATATCTCTCTTTCATTGTCTCATGTATTCATGCAACTTCTTTTTTTCAGTTTTTATTTGTTGTGCATTCCTGTGTGTCATTTTCAGTGTTTATAACTAGAAAAATCAGTGGTATTTTTGCATTTTATGCACCATAAAAAGAAATTATGGTTGTATTTCTCCATTGCATTTACATATGTTTCCTTGAATTTCATTCTTTCTTCCCACTTTCCTTCCTACTGTCAATTCTTTCTTTTTTTTCCTGCTCACTACCTTGATTGTACTACTTGCTTTAATTTGTTCCTTCACACAGCTTTTCAATATTTCCATGCCCTCTTTGCCTCGCTTCTTTTCTAGCACTCAGACTCCCTTTCCAGTCCTGCATCATATCAAAGATGTACCTGGCTGAAAATATGTTTGGTCCTCATTAAGGTTTAATTGCAGCAGAAACTTGAAATAAGTTAGACTAATGTAGCATAGGTAAATAACTGTTAAATGTAGGCCCATCACTAAGGCCAGGGATTTTGAATTTTCATGGACCTTTTCTTTCCTTTTTCTTGTGCTTACATTATTGAGCTTTGCCTCTAGAGTTTTCTATTTATTTGTATGTCAGTGCTAGGACTGCAAATCATTGCTTTGTGCCAGGCATGTGAGCCAAAGTTTATTTGAAGGGAGTGCAGGGACAGCTGTGCTTCTGCAAAACATGTAGGAGATTCTTAATTTACACTTTTGCCTGTGCAGCAGTTGTCCTTTTTGCAGTGCTTTGGTAATTGTATGGGAAAGAATGAGGGCAGCTTCATGTGTTGCCTTCAAATTTGGCCACAGTGGTTTCAACAGGTGATATGGTCGTGTTTACAGCTTTGTTTCAGTATCATATGTTCGTGACTTCATTTTGACTTTGGAAGCAGCAGTAATAAGAGTTGACCTTAATAATCATTGTGGCCATATAATGCATGTGCACAAACTGAAAAGGGTTTGATGTAACCATTTGTGCTGAAATTGCGATTTCTCCTGCACTTACAATAATTTGGTAAATATGTGAGTTAGAATAGGAGTTGAAGACAGCACTGCTCTTAATCATAAAGCAGTGATTACTTCTTCATGGCTCCTCTGTCTGCCGTCTGCAGCTCAGACACTAATGTTGTAGGTAAATGTATGCTCTGTAGAAAGCACATTTTAGCATAATGTGCATAAGGGTCCATCCTTAACCTGTCCATGGGTACTAAGATATGTATGATAGATTCTTGATCTTTCTGTCAGTGTTGGCTGGTGACATTTGAAAGTGGTGGGGCGTAAAATTATTGGCATGCTGCACCGCAGCGAGCGAGCGTAGCGAGCGAGCCCGAACAACCTAAGAGTGTTGAAAAAGAGTGGACAAATGGTGCATTTTCAAGCAAATTTGAGAAAGCAGGAAGGTTAATAAAGCAATTGTGAAAGTGCAGTTATTACATTAATAAAGAGATGTCATATAACATAGGTAGCTGCTTATTCAAGCTTTCTTTCACCCCATAGTCCAGCAGGGTCTTGATACAAGACAGATAAGAGAAAAGCAGTGTGGTCCTCGACCAGGAAGACACTCATATTTTGTTGGTAAGAAGTCAAAGGATTGGTCAAATTGAAAACCTGAAATGCAATATGCAATCAAACAATTTGCAAGTACATCTCATCTATGTTCAACAAGCCATGTTTTACCCATGATTGGAATTGTGAATCACCAAATAAACTGAGCCACTGCAATCAAAAGCAGAGGGCCTCCTCAAAAAGTATGCCCTTAAGAGAGTTCTCTCATCTCATGTCCTCTCTATATTTTCTCTGGAAGTTGAAAACTCATCACATTCTACTGCACAAACCTGAACCCTTCTGCATATTCCAACACCAGAACTCATTCTTGGCCATTTAGTTTGGAGCCATTCATACCAGGAATACAGAAAATACCTTTAAATAGAGTAGAAGGTTTATGAATACAAGCACTTAGCAATTGTACATATACTATGAATGAGAGCCAAAGGAAACAAAAAGGAATAAAGAAGGGAGCAACACTCAAACACAACTCATGCTCCGGAACGCCATAAAATTCTCTATGTGGCAAGTTCATCACCTATAGCAGAACACAGTACATTTAATGTCTCCCTCAGTTTAGCATATTAAACAATAGCAAGTGGTAATTCTTGTGATATGTACTCATCACTGTAGACTATTGTAGAGTCGCTATATAAATACAATTAATACAATATGTGCCTGTATCACATTCCAGGAAGCACAGAACTTGTTTGGCATGGGCCGGGGCAGTTACTACAATTTGCGGCCCTGACTCTGGTGGTGAGAAACCAGTGGGCTGGGTTCCCGGCCGTGCCATAGGAGAACTGCACTTTGGGACTGCTGATAGAGCTCGGGTCCTCCAAGAGCCTGGTGTCACTCCCACCTATACCGGGTCCTGAGGGAGGATAGACCACTAGCAGCCATTCAGGCACAGTGTAGCTTAGTACCCTGCACTTCAGCAGTACATTTTAGCCACTCGATCACCTCTTCGTAAAACAAAAAAAAAAGGGAGTGCGAAAAGTATGAACATTGTGGCGATTTCGAGTTTGAGAAAAATTGTACAGATTCGTATTGGCATATACGCATTTAGGGGCAAGGGATGGGCATAGTTTTGTGAGCCAGGGGCATCTGTAGCGCACTTTCTGCTGAGCCATGCATCTTATGAAGGAGTTATGAGGAAACTCGCCATTTCTGTACTGGTCACTCCTTCTTTCACACGTTTCACAAACCATATAAGAGAACTAGTATGTTATGTAGAAAAGGTTCCGCCGAGCCCGCATCATTAGAAAGTAACTTCATTGTTCAAAAAGTAAGGAGCCACGCCTGCAGGTCCATCTCCTGTGAGGTCCAGCTCTGACTGCAGGCAGCTGTCCAGGGTGGAGCTTACAAGAGTGATGCTAGAACATGGACTACATTCAAGGGAAAACATGTGAATGATAACAGGTAAGTAATATTGTAATAAACACAAAGGTAGGACATGATTGTATACATTGGAAACAAGTACTCTACATAGTATTCCACTGAACCTGTAAATGCAGTATGGCGTAAGCAAGACGTAGGGTGGGAGACCTACTGCATCTGATGGTTGAGACCGAGTGTCACGTTGTAGTAGGAGGCAGTCTACCTTAACTCCTTGCAGGTCACACCAGGTTTTACACCTCACTGCTTGCAAAGGTCACCAGCCACCACTCATCTTGTGTGCTAGATTTTTCACCAGAGCTTGTTTGTACCATTTCGGTTGAATAAACTAAAAGTTGAAGCACCCCTTGAAACACACTCTTGGGGCGCCCCTAAGACCAACAGAACAACAGCTGTGGTGATCCGTGTGAGCACCAAAGTCAGAGTGTCCCTGTTTGATCCTGCGCCTGTGGTGGACATCCCTGAACTTGAGGTCCGTCTAAGAACACGGTGCAGGTGGATCATGGACAGAGGCCTGCGCAATCAAGGGCCCTCTCCTGGGGACCCCTTCCCTCCTCTGTGACTCCCCTTGGAACTCCAGCAGAGCCTTGATGGTCCACGCTAGGCCTGTGAACTCTGTGACCTGTATTCACTTTCAGCCCTTTCTGGCTCTGAGGTTTGTCTGTGCCCTCAGTGCTCTGATGCAGCCTCCACAGCTGTGGGCACTTTACAAATCCTCTCAAAAATGCGGTCGAAGAGTTGAAAGGCAGACTCTGAGAGGTCCAGGCTGTGGGGTCGATCCTGCACTCTTTAACCACAGCTCTCATGGAGGGTTGGAGATCCCTGGGTGGGTGGGAGAGACTGGAGGGTCAGCTGAGGGGTACGACTGCTTGCGGCCCAATCCTGGCTGGAGCCGGCTGAGGGGCACTTGCAAAGGTAGTGAGTTGAGCCGAAACACGGCAAATGGTTCCGCTCTCCCCACGACCACCACCCCACAAGAGGATGGGTGGCCAGCAAACTCAAACATAGGCCACGTCATCATTGGACCCGTCCTTCCTTCATGCTTGTTAGTTGATGTATTTATTGTGAGCAGAGGAATTAAAGAACAATAATAAACTGCGGGCCCTGACTCCAGCAAGCTCACGGGTGGGTGGGGGAGGGGAGCTCACGGGTGGGTGGGGGAGGGGAGGGCACGGGTGGGCGAGTGCTTGGGTTCAGGCCTCGGGCACTGAGGCACGTAGCTGCTGTAAAATGAGATGACTGAGTGGGCGGCAATCTAATGTAGCACCTTAACCGAATCAAGTGTCTCAAGGCGCTGGACTGGGATGGCTTGGGTTACTTTATATCTGGTAGTGTTTTAATTAATTTGGCGTAATCTCCTTTTTAAAGGCAGAAGCGCAGCTGAACGCTGCTTGCTTATTTTAAATCATACTATTGACTGTAGTGAAACATTCATGAAAAATACCCTCAGACTCGCGTGGCCACCACCTCCTTCCAAGACAGTTTGTGAGTATTCAGGCGGCTCGGCGGACCTCACCCCCGCACGCCCAGTATTCCAGAGTTGGGATATTTCTGGTGACAAGCAGTGAGCCGTGAGGACCCCCTGCTTTCATCCCCTGAAGGCCGGCTTCAGCCCTGGTATCCGAGGCCACAGAGGGTCTCCGGCTCATCCGCCCTCGGTGTTGTGCAGCCCTCGGTGTGTCTTGGGGTGTGAAACCACTTCACGCCCTTAGTCAGGTCACAGGGACCCGCAGCCTCACCCGCGAGCTCCCTCGCAGCCTTTCACCATTTAAGTGCAGATTCGAGGTTCGGTATCGGGGAGCGGGACGGAAAACATTCTGTTCATGGCGACCTGCTTCGGAATCGTCGTCTAGTAAAGGGATGGTCCGAGACCCGTCTCTTGAACCTGGAACCATGCCATTTTGGGCGCCGTGTTTTCTGAAAAACACGTGCACTTGTGCAGCAGGTGCAGTGGCACCGGAGCCCAGAGGCCTGGCAGGCCCACCGAACCCTCGTTGACGCTGTATTTGATAATACAAACGGCAGCCAGGGGCCCATTTTCCCTCCTTGCCCCAGGGCCCGTGACACACTGGCTCCCTGCCGCACATACATGTGTAAGGGAACGCCCTCCCTTTCTCCCGCCAAGGAGGTGTGATCTGTTACACCGAGCTCCGCCGTCTCCTTCCCCTGACTATATTTAGATCACACCTGAATAATGGGCTTGTGCAAGTGAATTTTATATATTATTATATAATATTCACTCCCAACACTGCATGCCGTATTTCCTTCATTAAAGTTCATCTGTTCTTTCTTTGATCAATTCATTAGAGTAATACTGGATGCAGGAACATTTTAGGATCTTTCAAACCAATCTGCCTTGAGGAAAGGCTGTCACCATAAGTTGCCCCCGTTCCGTGGCTAACAGGCCGACGCTGCCGCTCTGCCAGACGCGACTCGCGGGGGGTTGTTTCGGGGGCCCGGGGGATTTTTAAATTAAAAAAAATCCTACCTGACTCTGGAGGTCCGCCGTCCGCCGTCCGCGCCGCCTCGGGTCCGACTCCGTTTGGCCCTGCCTACAGCCCCTCTCAGCCAATCCTGGCGCTGCTGGCAGCGCCAGGATTGGCTCAGGGCACGGTTACCTCTCGCCCGCCTGCCCATTAGGAGACCGAGGTTTGAGCCTTTGCTCAACCCTCGCTCTCCTAATGGGCATGCGTAAGCCAGTGCAACACAAGTGCGCATGACTGGGCACGGCGCGAAAATTCGGTGCCCTTGCCCACTCATGCGCACTTGTGCTGCAGCGCTGCCTGCTGCCCCTGGTCCCTCTAACAATCATGTCAGTCAACATGACGCAGGACCGCCCACCCCCTTCAGACTCTGAAGGGGGTGGGCGGTCCGACGTCATGCTGACTGACATGATTGTCAGTTCTCCCTCGGCTCTTTGAACTTAAGTAAACTGATTCAGTTTACTTAGGTTCAAAGACGCCGAGGGAGCTTCGGGTGGTGGGGCTACGCCCCAACGCCCCAATGGACGCACCGCCCCTGCTTTCTGTATAAGGTGTTTCATTTCCTAGAGGGATGCATGTCAGACCATCAGGATGTTAGACTGGATGTGAGACAAGGAACAGGAGTGTAAGGCTTAGCACTTTACGGAAGGGCACCAATGTTTCAAGTATCATATGCATAGTGATGTTTTTTGCTCAGTTCTGTTCTGCAAGGTTCCTGAAAGCAAAGTTCAAATAACAGCAAGGTCAAGCTCGATTTACATTTTCCCCAGGTGGGAAAATTGATAGGTATTGAATGATCCCACGTAACAGCATGTGGGGAATGAAGGTGAATGAAATAGGGTCCAGGAGCTGTTTGACTTTATATTTATATTTAAGCAATGTTAGTGCTTTCCATTTCTGACTTTACTGTTATATGTAAACATCCGTAGCATTTTATATTTCTCCAGTATTGGGTCTTTCATAGACTGAAACACATAGATTATTCAACTTCGTCAGGCTGGGGATACTTCATAGTCGATTTTACTATTCCATTGGATCTTTCATAAATTCCCAAGCTTGAATTACTCTACGTCATCAGGCTAGAAAACCACAGTAATTAATGTTCAGATATCTGTGTATGTTTTCACTCAAATAACTTTGCAACAGTCAAAGACTATATGAAATCATTCAACCTCATTATTTGAGATAAAGTTATTGAGGTGGAGAGGGACAAACCTCTTATGCCTTCAAAGGGTCACCTGCTTAGGTTGTCAATGGCACATCAAGTGAGTGGGAGGGAATCTTCAGAGCCCTGTTCCTCATAATCCTTCTTCATACTCTAGTTCAGTTCTCCTGGTAATTTCTGCAAACCCACCCCCAAACTTAGAAAGTAACCCTATTTTACTCCTTTTTTGCTTGGATGGCTAATCACTCGGATTGAGTTTACCTCCTAAAGGCTAACACTCCATCTAAGGGCCCGATTCTGATGCGGTTGGAAACTGCTCTGACCGTCGGTTGGAGTCATTCCGACTGCATTGGAATTGCCCGTTCAGATTCCTTTCCGACCGACCTATTTCGATGGACTCGGTCGGAAGGGAACCCGAATCGGTTTTCTGAATGGCCTCCGACGGGCTCGCCGTCCGCCATTCGGAAAGCCTGCAGTAATCCCTCGGCCGGCTCTTTCCGACCTAGGGATTACGATGGCAGCTTCCCACTGCCTTTCTATGCCGGCCTTTCCTACACAGAAAGGCATTGGGAATCTGTCTTTGGGGGCCCCCAGCAGGGCCCCCATGGGTGCAAGGCTGTCAAATGGCGGCCTAGGGGCACCTATAGTGCCCCCCTGTTGATCCCTGCACCCGGTGGCAGGCACCCTGAGGTGCCTGCCATGGGTTGCAGGGATGAACTGCACCTCTGCTCTTTGCAATGAGAGCATGAATTCCGTTCGGAATGCATGCTCCCATTGTAAAGAATAGGCATGTGACCGAACAGGGTTCAGTCGCATCCTACTTCCTGGGCTGGAACCAACGACAGGAGGTCGTTCGGTTCCAGTTCCAAACCGATGTTGGACGGACTCCGGTCCGTCTGACATTGGAATCGAGCCCAAAGGAGTAGTCCATCATCTGGACGTGGGAGTCCTACATGCTCAGAAAAATTTACATTAGTGATCCCCAAGCAAAACACATACATTGTCACTATCAGTCTGAAAATTTGGCTAAAAATGCACTATTTGCAATACTTTCAGCACCAAGACTCTAAAGGACTGAGAAAGATGCCTTATTTTCACCCTAAGTGTGGCTTCCTTAAGCAAGGAATATGTGAAACTGCCCTGGTGCCATCTTTCTCCAAGGCTAAGACATGGAATATGAAAATTGCCAGCTCCAAATATGCAGTCAGAGCATCCTATTTTGAGACTCACTTGGTGACCACCTCAAATTCTGGTTTAAGTGTTCAGAGAACACCGAAATTTATCAGTCTTCTGATCCTCATCAATTGGGTCTTCTACTATGCTTGGGAAGACGAGCAATTTCGGCGTCAAAGATGGTAGCTTTTGTTAGTAGACCTATCCTCTTCATCAAAAATATTTCCATCAGTGGTCCTAACATTGGCAGCCTCATCATCACCTTCATTATTGGGCATCATTAAGCTTGTCTCATCAATGGTCCCCTGCGTCACAAAGATGATGAGGAATACAGTGAGCAAGGGCTTGGAACTGGAGAAAAATAATTTGCATTTTGTTCTGATGTTGATGATCAACAATGGGACCAGGGACCTGAGGAACCCCAGGGTTTGAACAACCATTTTGTATTTGGTGAATCCAATAATGGCAAAGAACACTATCATCTTTGGCAACAGTTTGATAGGGAAGATCGCTCATTTCAGGAAGGCCTCTGTTTCAACAACCTCAGAGAGTGCAGGTCTCTGCAGACTTTTTAGGTTCCCTCATGCACGTGACGCAATATTTTTTCAACTGTTCTTCCACACACAGGGCCATATGCACCGTCTTACTACTGCACGTTTTCTGCCCTTCTCTTGCAACCCCATTATTTGACATAATGACTGATTCAGCCGTGCTGCAGCCACCTTTCATCATCTACACAGCTATCAGCTCCACTGTAGCTGGATACACTTACCCTGGCTGTCCACAAAAGCAATCAACTCCAGGTTTCTCGACACTAGTGGACCATGCCAATGAGTGGGATGTCTATGTGGTTCCATAGTATACCCACCCAGAAATAGCTTCATCCCGCTCTCCACCGGACTGCAATGCTAAGAGTCACAGCCTTGTCAAACGAGCTTCTCAGAAAATCAATCTCCCATTGCTGGATATTAAGAACACTTTTTAAATTATAAAACTCAAAGAAAATACATCCCGTTCATTAAAGTGCAGAACCACATCTAGGAAGAAGGCCTGTCATTCATGTGAAAGCCAGTCTTAGGCTCTACATCTGCGGCCTTCGTTAAGAAAAAATACAAGGATACCAGCCCTTCTCTCACTTGACGTCTATCATTTCTGCTGCAGACCACAGTCTTGCAACTCATCATCACCTCATTGGCTGAAATTGGTTTAGGTGCATATTTGTACATTACAATGAAAACACTGATTAACAATGCTTTCGAGCCTGATGAAGTGGAGAAATTATGCATGTGAATCTATGAAAGATTCCAATGCAGGTGAAATTCAGTTATGTGTAAGTAACTTTGTTTTAGAAATAGGAGTGCTTCTTACTATCACATTATATATGTGATGTTATTACATTTTCGAACGGAAAACTCTAAATTCAGACGGTTTCGTGTTTTTTTGCACAATCCAGGTGTACAATTCTCCATGTTTTTTGCCACACATTGTGAAATGGCAGTGGAGACCCTTTCACTTATGTGCTGCCACATATTGGAAACAAACAATAAACTGCAAACCCAGAACAGCAAAGAAGGAACGTCGATGTTGATTTAATTTTCATTTAGTTTCCCATGCACTCATTCACATATAGAAAGAAAACCAATCATTGAGAAGGGATGACTATCAATTTATATAAGGCAAAGCACAAATTTTACTTTAAATTAATAAACACTGGCACCTTTTCTTTAGCCTATGTTGTCTTTGTTCATTATGGTGCTCTCAAGTCTCCTGGCAAAGGAACATTTTCTAGAAAAGCATTTCTTTATTTCTTCATATTATAATCATAACATAGATTTGATCGTTAGAGTTACCCAACTGTACAAACCTAGATTTTAGTGATGCTATTTGAGTCTGGCTTACTACACATATGCATCTAATTTACGGGTCATATTACTCTACATCTAGACAGACAACCATTATTATTATTTTTTCAATTTTTTTTTATTTTCTCAGGTCGTAGTATAAGACAGATATATATAAACAATTCATACAGGGTGAACATCAAAAAAAGAAACAACCCAAGTAGAAATGATTATAGTTAGTAAGTTGATTAATTCATTAATAATTAATTCATTGGCTAAGATTATGTTAAAGGAATTTCGCACACATAAAACACCATTTTTTTGGGATTCATAATACATTTCAATATATAATTAATCATGATCGACATTGATAAAATCCCACTGAAATTTTTTCCAAATCTTATCAAACATTAGCAGCGGGGAGGGGCCCCTTGCATTGGCCAGAACGAGCTCTGATTCATCTATCAGATAGATAAGGGTACACCATTCCATATCTTTAGGGGCGCTCCCTGAGACCCATGCCCTAGCAATGCAAAGTCGAGCAGATACCAGCATAATTATTATTAATTTCTGAATGCCCCCTTCGAGATCATATTTGACACCCATCATTCTCTCTTTAGCAGATAATTGTACTGGGAAGCCCAGACTTAGGGCCAGATGTATGTAGCTAGCATTTTGCGATTCCCTAATTGCGAATCACAAGGATTCACAATAAGGAAATCGCAAAATGCAATGTATGAAGGTGTATAGTACACCTTTTGCGATTCCTAGGGGGTCGCAAATGACCTACCTCATGAATATCAATGAGGTAGGTCACAATTTGCGACCCCTTAGGAATCGCAAAAATCACGGGTATGGTGGCCTGCTGAGATCAGCAGACCACCATGTCCGTGATTGCTTTTCAATAAAGCAATCTTTTTTTTTGTAAAGCAGCCCGTTTTCCTTAAAGGAAAACGAGATGCTTTACAAAACGAAAAATGAAAAGTTTTCTTTTCATTTTTTAAGAACAGGCAGTGGCCTGTGGGACCACTGCTTGTTCTTAAAACTGGTTTTACAAACATTCACAAAGGGGTAGGGTTCCCTTGGGGACCCCTTCCCATTTGCGAATGGGTTACTTTCTACTTGAAGTAGGTGGTAAAATGCGGACGTTTTGCAACCGCAATTGCGGTCACAAAACATTCATACATACCAATGCGATTCGGTATTAGGAAGGGACGCCCTAAACATGCCCCTTTCTAATACCAAATCGCAGAATTAGGTTTGCTGCCCGTTTGCAAATGCAAAAATGCTTGCTACATCTACCCCTTAATGACATAAATTTCATCAACCCTTTCCAAAATGTTTGTAGACAACATATGCAAGACATCTGCAGCAAAAAGATTGCACTTAGGCCATTTTATTCTAACTCTTCTAACTGTAGAAGCAGTTGCTCCCCATTTTGAAATCACGTCTGTGGTATAGTATGAAATACAGAGCGTGCACCACTGTTGCAACTTAAGATTAACAGAATGCACTGCGTGATCCAGCAAATTTAAGGACGTCTGGATCTCTCCAACCACAACCTCAGACAAGAGTAGCCTGCTCCACTTTGCTGCTAATAGCGGAGTGTCTTCTACAGCAAGCTGCGAAAACCCCAGATACATCATGCTTATAGTAGGTATAATACTGGATTTAAAATAGGATGAAGAAAACTCTGAGCTATCAATGTCTTTTGCATATTTGTGGCCCGACCGCATATAGTCTCTCAATTGAAGGTATTTAAAGAAAGAATGACAAGGGAGATCGAAGGCGTCTTGCAAATCAGAAAAAGATCTAAAGCCATTCAAATCGAAGAATTGGCCCATTGTTATAATGCTGCAGTGTGCCCCGACCCTACAAGTTGGATCCCGAAGAATAAAGGGAAAAGCAGGCTTGTCCCGTATGGGGGTATCTTTATTGATAAAACCAATAGAATATTTCTTACAAATCCCCCTCCAGAAGTAGATAATATCTTTTAGTATCTTAAAGCGTACCCTTTTATTGTAGTTGGGATTCCCTAGCCGATAAAAAAGAGCCTAACATCTGCTCCAAGAGCAAGCTGGTAGCAGAATGGTGTTGGATATGGCCCCCCTAAGGTCAGTAAACTGTGCAGGCGTCCGGTAAACGCCCAGAAGAAGAGCTTAAAATCTGGGAGAGAGAGCCCTCCTTTCTTATAGGGAAGTTTAAAATATTGACTAGTTTGCCTTGCCCACCAGTAGCCCCAGATAAAACTTCCAATGGCGCCTTCCAGCCGTCTAAAAAAAGAATCCGGGACCCTCAATGGGATCAGCCTAAACAAATAAAGAAATTTGGGAAGAAGATTCATTTTAATAATATTTACCCGTCCAACAATGGTAAGTGGTAGCTTATACCATAATTTTAATTTAAAGACTATTGTAGATAGCAATTTTTCGTAAATGAGTTCAACAATATTGGAAACCTCAGGATACAGCCTAACGCCTAAATAGACCACCGAGGTAGTAACCCCTGGAGTTGGAAAATCAGGAGTAAAATTTAAAAGAGCCTGAGTTTTAGATAAATTCAGCTTATAGCCTGGAAATTTTCCCAAAATATGTGCTTCAAGGGTGATCTGGCTGATTGCTGTTGCTGGATTAGAGGAAAAAATTGCCACATCATCAGCATATGCAGTCAGTTTTAGTTGTTGATCACCAAGGGCCTGCAGTTGAATTCCTGTATTCCTGAAGAGAGACTGCAGATAAGGCTCTATACAAAGAGCAAAGAGCAGGGTAGGGAGTGGGTTTCCCCGTCAGGTCCCTCAGTAGATCCGAAAGGGATTTGAGTAGCTCCCAGCATGGGCAACTCGAGGGCATAATGTCTTACATAGTGCCTGAACCAATTTGATAAAATCTTCCCTTATACCAAAGGAGGATAGAGTGACCCATAGGCAGTCCCAAGCGACACGGTCGAACGCCTTCTCTGCATCGAGTAGTATCATGCCCATGTTTATATTGCATTTTCCAGCAACATCAAATGCAGCGATTGCTGTGTTAGTATGCGCAGTGGTATCTCTACCTGGGACGAATCCATGTTGCTGTGAAGATACTAAGACTGAGATTACTGGAACGAGACGGCAGGCCTAGATTTTGGCAAACCATTTTTCATCCATATTAATCAATGAGATGGGCCTGTATGATCCCAGATTGTCAGCCGGTTTGTCCTTTTTTAGAAAGACCACAATATTAGTTGTGTTCCAGCTTTCTGGGATAGACCCTCCTGCCTGAATAAATTGGATAACAAAAGAAAATTCCACACTCAGTAGCTCTTTAAATGTCTTAAAAAACTCAATAGGTAGAGAGTCCTCCCAGGCCGCCTTTCCCGAGGGCAAGGCCATTAGTGCAACCTCAATTTCCAGCCTCGAGATTTCTGTCAGTAAGTCATATGCCTGCTACTCCGTAAGATAGGATAAGAGTCACTGGTGAATATATTCTAAGCACTCATCCTGATCGAACCTTTGCGACTGGCTATACAACTCTCTGTAAAACCGAGAGAATTGTTCCAAAATGAGTGTGATATTTGTATAGAGCCCACCATCTGTTCCCCTAATTGCCTGAATTTTACCCTTGGTTTGTTGTTCTGTAATTCTATGTGCTAAAACTCGGCCAATCCTTTCACTGTATTCATATTGTAAATTCCTGTATTTAACAAATCTATCAGATACCTGCTCCTTTAGTCTGCGTCCAACACAGGATCGCATTTCTAAAAGTTGGAAAAATACTTTTCACTCATCTGCAGCTCCTTGGGTAATTTTAACGGAGTGCAATATTTCAAGCTGGCGATTGGTTTGATTTAAAGAATGAGATTCTTCGGAGATGACTCTAGTTTACTTAACTGCATATTTTAGTGTTATACCGCGGACATATGCTTTCATAGAGTCCCATATTATTGTAGGTAATGCTGCTTTTCCATTAAAAGAAAAAAATCCCTGAGTAAACCTGAAATATAATTTGTATATTCACTATTAGTTAATAGGTGATGAGGAAAGGTAAACCAATAACTATTAGGCTTGTCCCAATTCGCATCAGGTGAAAAATGAAAATAAATCAGATTATGATCTGAGACTACCCTTGGACACATGGTCATTTCCATATTATCCAGCAGCGTGCACTTAGTAAGGACCATATCTATCCTTGAATAGTGCTGGTACGGAAAAGAATAATATATATAGCCAGGTTCTGTTGGATAAAGAGTTCACCAAGCGTAGCAGATGCCATATAACTTAGTCAAATCACTGAGAGAAGCCCTAGTTCTACGTTTACAGGGAGTAACACTGCGATTGGTAGAGTCAATACTGTAGTTCATTGCACAGTTAAAATCGCCCATTAAAACCAGTTATCCTGACCAGTCCAATAATTCAAGTGATAATGTGTCAAATATTTCTGGATCGTCAGTGTTTGGTCTGTAGACAACACACAGAACGAACTTAAGTAAAGTCAGTTGTACCAATACCCACCTTCCCCTAGAGTCAGCCGCAGTTTTTAACACCTGACCTTGACATTTTTTAGAAGAAAGCACCGCCACCCCTCGGATCGATACAGTTTGAGATGTACAGGGAACTATATTATAGCCCAGCTGTTTAAGTAGAGCCCTATCTTTATATGCCAAGTGAGTCTCGGTCAGAGCCACTAAATGAGGTTTATACTGCCCAATCTCCTCCCGAAACATTTGTCGCTTACACCGAGCATTAATCTGTGACACATTCCAACACATACATTGAATCTTAGCCATCTAAATAATATAAATAACCTGAATTCCCATACTTTGACATTCCAGTATGAATTTCCCATAAACATTGAGACACTTGGGGGCTGGTTACGATGGCGGACGGACTAGAGTCCGTCCGCCATCGTGGTGGTAACCGGGGCCGTCCGCAATACATTCGGCAGTTCTGCACACCAAATTATGATGCGAACGCCACCGTGGCGGATGCATCTTGCATTTTAACATTGCGGTGGTTGCTGCTGACAGCAGCACCTGCCGCAATGTTGAAAATGCATGTTGTGCATTTCACTGCACTACGTGGCAGGCACCACACAGAGCCTGCCACTTAGTGCACTGAAATGTAGGGGGGTACTATGGGTACCCCCCCAGTGCACAAACACCTCCCCCCAACACAAGTGGGCCCGCAACGGGCCCCCAAAACCAATCCCCGCCAGCCTTTCAATGGCGGTTTACCTGCCACGGAAAGGCTGGCTACCGCCGGCATCGTAATTCGGCGGACGGAGCCTGCTAGGCTCCGCCACCATTTGCAGGATGCTGACCGCTCCGCCAGGAAATCGTAACGATTGCCTGTGGCAGTTCCGTGGCGACCACTGCAGTCCGAAAGCGATTCCCACTGCCATCGTAATTGGGCGGTGGGAAAATTGCTGTCAATTGACGGAAGGATCACCACCGTTCCTTCCGCCATTGTAATCAGCCCCTTAATGTATACCCTGTATGCATATCCACGACTGTGACCTGTTTCCCCCCACCCCAACCCTCTACGTGTGAGCCAGTTTGCCTGCAAAAGGCCGTGAGTAATGTCGTTTCTTCTCACCACCCCCCACACTGCCCTTAAAACCCCACAACCCTACCCAACCCTCGTGCTCTGAAGAAGGAATCACCCCACCCTGAAGTCGTCAATGAAAACAGCCCAAGAGAGACCCCAGCCGTCCACCCCGCATCCCTAACCACCGACCATCCACCAACCTTTCGGTAAAAGAAAAGGAATAAGAAAAAAAGATGAAACAGAGACCAAGTCAGAATAGAGGAGAAAGCACACTCTTTCAGCTTAACATTTGTCCTCTTTACGATCCTTCAGCACCCAGAAAGCAAAAAGGCAGCATTATTATTTTCATATGTTATTTAGGTGTTATTATTCACCCCCTTAGTCGAGCCAGAACCTGTGCAGCGCCTTCCTCAGAGAAACACATCTGCGATCGCCCATCCTTAAAAAAATTTGAGGTGGGCAGGTTCCTGCAGGAAAACTTGTGCCCCTGAGACCTTCAACAGGTCAATAAACTGGCATAGGTTCCATCTCCAGTCCATTGTGGATCTACAGAGATCTGACCCTTCAACAATTGACAGGTTGTAAATTAAGACCAGGGATGTTTGTCGGGCTGTAAGAGAGACAGCCTGTCTCAGGAAGAAATTTCCAATATGTATCAACATAGGCCGGGGTTGAGTCACACTGGTGCCAGAAGCATTGCGATTGAGGGGAAGGCAATGAGCATGTTGTATTTGTGAGTCCCAGTCACTCAAATCTGGAAAAGCCCTCCTAAACAGTTGCACCATATACTGCCGGGGATCAGAGCCTTCTTTGCCTTCTGGTATCCCCAAAATCCTGAGATTATTTCTCCTGTGTCGATTTTCCATATCCTCGATCTTAGTTTGGAGAAATTTTAGCTGGTCCTCATGATTCCCAATAGCCTTGGCTGTTGTCATCACCATCTCCTCGGTATGGGCCACTCTTTGCTGCAGATCTGCAACCTTAGTTTTAAAGTTACTGATCTGTCCAGAGACCTCATCAAGTGATTTTTGCATCTGCAGATTATCTGCCCTTGCCTGGGTGTAGTAGGCCTGTGCCTCGACCCTTTGGGCTTGTAGGGTTAAAATGATTGTTCCTAATGATGGTTTTTGTATAATCTCCTACGTATGCCCCTCCTTGGTCATAAATGGGGAGGAATGATCTGACAAAGTCCTATAGGATATGTCTGAAGTAGAACTGGGATTTGGGGCGGAACATGTGTGCTGAGAGTGTTGAGTGTGTTGTTCAGTACGCTGCTTTATCACCTCTGATCCTGGGAGTGTTGCAGATAATCGAGAGATAAGTGATTTCACTTCTCCCTTTGAAGTCACCCACTTCTTGAGTGGGCTGCTCTTAGCCACCTGATCGCCAGCGTTACTAGACTGATGCTATCTTACAGGGTTAGACAATTGGTGAGTTGTGACCTGATCTGTATGTTCCTTCTTGGATTGTCTTGGTATGCTCTGATCTTGGGGCAGCCCACCCCCCTGAATAGAAACAGAGTCAGCTTGTAAGACGTGGGACATGTTGTTCTCAGGCTGTAAAGCAGAGACCTCAGGACTCCCAGGAATGGATAAATGATCCTTTTCACCAGTTATCTTTAAATGCACCACTGCCTTGGAATGGCATTTTGACGTTTCCATAATGCCTTTACCGATTAAATCCTCATCTATCTCCTCATTGGCGGCATGATATAACTGACCAATATCATCAGTACCCCTTCCGGCCAGCACCAGAACACCAGAAAAAGTACTTACATTTGCTCATCTTGTTTATGGCTATCTTATGAGCTGATAACTGTCATATAGTGGCATGGGGCACGCTCGGCTTGATGTTTGCTGCGAGTTTAGTTAATGTTATACAAAACCACATTACGAGTGTTTCCATAGTTTCTAAGTGCACGCTTTTGGAGAGGGATGTCAATTTCTCTTACCCGTGGCACGACAGGATTATTCTAAACAAGGCACTGCGTTTCACTTTATACGCATGGTGCAACCCCCGACATAACGCCATGCTGTTTTTTGCTTTTTTTATTGTATTGATTTATGAAACACTTGAATCGTTGCTCTTATCGGTGCAATGTAGAATACTGTGTTCTACAGCAGAGGGAATTGCCATAGTATTTATGTGCAAGCTTTTTGAAAGGGATGTAAATTTCTCTTCTCCGGGGCAAGACAGGATTGTTCTAAACAAGGCACTGCCTTTTACTTTAAACGCATGGTGCACTCGCAGATATATGGCCAGCCTGTCTTTTGTTTTTTTTTAAAGCGTTGAGTTAGTAAACACTTGAATAATCGCTCTTATCTGTGCAATGTAGAATACTGTGATCTACAGCAGAGGGCATTGCCATAGTTCGGGCATTTGCGCGTCATTAATTCACAACCTTTGTTCTATCGTGCTGGTGATAAACATGTTGACCCCACGGCATATATCATGTTATAACCGTGGCTATACTCAGGCCGCTAGATAAAGATAGGATTTGCATGGTGGTATCAGTTGTTAGGACCACACTTAGAGCTTGACATGGCCTTTTAACACACTCCAGGGACCACTTACACAACTATACTGGGTCTTGGTCTATACTTTAGATATTGTTTGTACAATTGGCACTATGAGCTAATTTACATAGGACTTTAAGTTGATGAATGAGTTGGTTTTTTCGTGAATTTGGTTTTTAAGTGATCTGTTTGAACCTTAACAAACTCTTTCCAAGGAGTAATGTCAACATAATTGTGGTTATGTTTGAAACCTTTACATCCCCTTCTTTACAGACCGGTGCCCCCTTCCCTGAGCTGTTGCCAGGTTGAGGTGAGGCTACTTATTCGTGCACTACAGGTAAGCAAATTTAAAGTAAAGTCCTCCTAAACTGAGAAAAATCCTAACTTTAAGACTTTCGGTATTCACAGAAGGCATTTAGGAGTCCTAAAGTTAGGAGTCCTAACTTTACTACTCCTAAACTGAGAAAAATCCTAACTTTAAGACTTTCGGTATTCACAGAAGGCATTTAGGAGTCCTAAAGTTAGGAGTCCTAACTTTACTACTCCTAAACTGAGAAAATCCTAACTTTAAGACTTTCGGTATTCACAGAAGGCATTTAGGAGTCCTAAAGTTAGGACTACTAACTTCTGTGAATACCGAAATGAGTAAGTTCATTCTGTGAATACCAAAATGAGTAAGTGTATTCTGTGAATACCATAAAGTACTAACTTTACGTTTTTGACGTAAGTTAGTTCTGTGAATCAGGCCCTGTGTTTGTTTCACAAGCATATGTGCTACAGGCTGGGTACACTGATGGAGCATCGGATGCCTTCCAACTCTTTCTTAGTATATTTTGTATTGTTAAACATACACACAGCAACAGTACCTCTCAGATCATGTGCAATGTACAAAGAAATGTCCATTAAATTGATATTTCTATCTCTATATAATACACAATCAACATTACAAACAGGCATGCAGGTGGTGCACACCTATTAATTACATTACCAATTCACTTGCACATTCTGCTTAGAGGTTTGAGCATATTAATGTATGGCTTCACAAGCAAAGGGTGATCTTGCATTTTGTAATAAAATGTAAATAGAACTACCTGCATTTACAAGAGCACCCAGGGTTGGACTGGCCTATAGGCCAATCAGGAAGTGCCTGATGGGATGACCTGACAGATCAGTGCTTAAGCCAGTGTTTTGGCTGTTTTTGGGCCTGTTTTATGGTGTGGTGGGCCAGTTTTTACTATTGATTTCTCTGATATTAAAAATCATTGCCTGCAGCAAGTTCATATTCATGCAGTCTTCCAGACCTTGCTAAACACTTATACAGTGTGCCCTTAAAAATTAAAAACTGCCTCAATTTTCAAACATGGGCCACAGTTTTAACTATCTAATGCAAGTTATATTCTGTCCCAAACTGACCCTGAGAGGAGCCACCCTTGGTAATGGAAACAAAAATGGCTTTACTTTGATCCTCAAAGCAATGCTGCTTGAAGGACAAATACATTATTCAATCTTCTAGAACTGCCACAAAAATCTCAGGAACCTCAAACCCTTTGCTCCCATGTTCTTTTTTTTTTTTTTAAATATCTTTATTCAGTTCCCCCCCCCCAAAAAAAACACCCTACCCAGACCCTCCCACCGCCCTCCCCTGTCAGACAGGAATACATACAAATTCATTATTCATTATAACATTATCTATCGTCTTATTCCATAATATAATCCATTATGCATTTCTATAACTGTTACATACATCACTATCAAAATACTACTGCACATAGGGTTTATCAGGAATAAGTAATAATCTTCCCCTACTTACAGGCTACTTCGGGATTGACACCAGTCTAGTAGGGGGGTCCAGATCTTCACCCCTCTTCTACGTAGTTTCCTACCCTTCCATTTATAAATGGCAGCTTCCATATTGGAGATTGCTAACAGCCTGGCTAACCATTGCTGAAAAGATGGGGCCATAGGGTCCAACCATGCGGAGGCTATGCACATTCTTAAAACTGCCATAGCAATAAAAATAAGTTCATGACCTATTCTTGCATTGCTAGGATCTGCCGCCCCTAGTAAAATAACGTCACTAGACAGTACTATTTCAGTTTGGAGTACTTCGGTCAGGAATTTCCCTATCTCTTTCTTTAATGCTGTTAGTTCGTCACATGTGGAGAAGATATGTATGCTGTCAGCATTAAATAGCATACATCTTGGACAGAATGTCCCCTTACCACTCCCCCACTTAGCGATTTTATCTGGCGTATAATATACAAAAAAACATGTTTTAAAAAACTGTGCTTGTAATTTCGTAGACATGAGGATAGATTGTGACATCAAGTAAGCATAATTAAACTCATCATTAGACATTCTCACTTTTTCCTGCCACTTCTGAGATATTTTCTCCATATCATCAGGAAATACCGCATTAATAAGAGAATATATTTCTCCAATAGTACTTATTTTAATGTGAATTAATTTCTCCACAATTCCGACTTTCTCGAATTGTGCCCTACCCCCCACCTTCCGTGACAAAAAATCTCTAATTTGGAGGTATTTAAAAAAGTCCCGCCAGTCCAGCTTAAAATCTTTTTTTAATTCTTCAAAGGATTGTATCCCTGTAGAGGAGAGGAGACAGCCTATCTGAACAATTCCCACCTCTTTCCATTTATGCATATAGCTACCTCTGAAGATGTCCGGGAGGATTGGGTTGTCACTTAAGGGGGTATAGAATGAGATTCGCCCTATACCGAGCATTCTTCTTACTGACTTCCATACCTTAAACCCACTATATAACATTTTATATCTAACTTTTTTTATGGTAACTGTCATGCAGATGACGCCAGAAATATCTTCTACTCTCACTGCCTAGAACCAGTTGGAAAATAGATGGTGTGCTATCCCCTAGTGCCTCCTCCTCCCCCACAGTCTGTATTAACTCTCTGCTATATAATAAAATGGAGGCCCAGTAGTATGCTTTTAAGTTTGGGAGTGCTAACCCTCCCCTATCCTTAGAAAGGGTGAGGAATTTATAGGCCCGCCGAGGTTGCGAGTACGCCCAAATAAAGCTAGAAAACATGCGCTCTATTGATTTTAACCATTGAGTTGAAAATTCTAGGCATATCGCTCTGAATAGATATAGAATTTTAGGAAAAAACACCATCTTTACAACGTTGACTCTGCCAATTATAGAGAGATGCAAATTGTCTAGGCGTTGGAGATCTCTCTGCATTATATCCATCATTGGTTTTAGATTTATTTTAACCATATTATCACGTTTGGATGAGATGCAAACTCCTAAATATGTAGCCTTTTCTAATACACGAATGTCATTCATATTAGCTTTATTATTCAATACTATCTGAGTTTTCCCTTGGTTCAATGCATATCTGGAGACTTGTCCGAAGTTCTTGGCCTCGTTTTCAATGGCTGTCATGGCCGTATTAGGATCGGCAGTTACCACAGCTATATCGTCCGCGTAAGCCAGGGATTTGGTGGGATAATCCTGTGACCATATAGGTTTTATTTCCCTGTTTCCTTCAAGTCTATGAATGAAGGGGTCGATGTATATTGCAAACAACAATGGTGAACATGGACAGCCCTGTCGTGTTCCGCGGGATATTGTAAATTCCTTAGATAAAATACCATTCACCATTACTGCCGCTATTGGATTAATATACATTTTTTGTACTGCCAGGATATACCCATCCTTGATTCCAACCCTGGACATGGCAGCCCACAGATATTGCCAGGAGACCCTATCAAAGGCCTTCTCGGCATCTAGTAGAACCAGTGCCATAGGGTCTCCTGCAACATCCATACTGGCAAATAACGTGATCACTCTCTGGATACGATTTATAGTGGATCTCCCTGGCACAAAACCATGTTGGCATTTGGCAATTACTTTATAGATGATGGGTGCAATTCTATTAGCCAGGACTTTCGAGTAAATCTTTGAGTCGGCGTTAATAAGAGTGATAGGTCGATATGAACCTAATTGTTCAGGAGGCTTGTTCTTTTTGGAAAAATAACTATTTTAGCCCTAGACCAGGAGCTTGGAGGCTGGCCACCCTTAAAAATATGTATAATGAGGTCTGTAAAAATACTTCTGATCTGATCTATAAAGGTGACATATAATTCAGATGGAATACAATCCATTCCGGTTGCTTTCCCTTTTGCCAAACTTTTGATTATCGTTAAAATTTCTTCTGCGTTAGGTACATCCTCTAAGATTGCCTGATCTTCAGGATCAAATTTTTCGTTTACTACATTATCTAGATACCCTTCAATATCTAATTGTCCACCTCCTACCTCTGCAGTATATAAGTCCCGATAAAATCCCCAAAAAGCATCTCTTATAAGTTCTGGGTCAGTTATTTGACCTAACAGAGGATCACATATCTCTCGTATCAGATTTGAAGAGGTCTGTTGCCTTGTACGTACGGCAAGTTGGTGGCCGATTTGTTCATTCACCTCATACACCATTTCCTTTTGAGATAAAGCTTTTTTAACAGCTTTATCAGTAAAAGTGTTGGTAATTGCTGCCTTGGTGATTGCAACCTGACTTTGTACTTTTGACACTTCCTCTGCCCCATTATTTGCTGTTGTCGCCCTTACCAATTCCTCTTCAGCCAGCCTTAGATTCCCCTGAAGTACCATCAAAGATTCCCTAGCCAGTTTATTGGCATTTAATGAGAATCGTAGTGTTTCCCCACGAACTCCCGCTTTTAGGGCATCCCAAACTACTTCAATTGACGTGCTCCCTAGATTATCAGCTAAAAAGTTCGGGATCCACTCTCTCATGTGTGCACAGTACTCATCATCTAAAAGCAGGGACTTCTCGAATGTCCAGGACCTTGTTGGTAAATAACCCGTTCCTATTTCTAAAGTGCAAATTAATGGATTGTGATCCGATAGGACACGTGGCAGCTTCTCCATTCGGCATTTTGATTTCAATGAGTTAGAAATAAGTATGTAGTCAATTCTTACATGGTTGAGATGCGGGTTGGAAAAAAAAGTATACCCTGGATCATTGGGTTTTAAAGTCTGCCAACCATCCACTAAACCATGTGTGTGACACATATTCTTCAATGCCCTAAACACTTTAGGTTTACGGCCAACATATTGCCAACCCTCTTTCATAGACCAATCATTAGGAAGGTTAATGTTAAAATCACCGCAGATCATTAAGGGTAGTGGCTAGTACGTAAGTTCATTTGAAATCTCATCAAATACCGTCGGATCATCACTATTGCTTCCATATATTGCGCAGAGCGTTATCTTTTGCCCACTCCCATATTGGCATTCCGTAATTGCCCAGCGACCAAATTTGTCTGCTTTAGATCGACTAAACACAGGCCCACTCCCTTTGGCTAGAATAGCTACCCCACGAACCCTAGCCCCCTGTGTCGTTGCACAAATCAACCTAAACCCAAGTGTTTTTAAAATGTGTGTTTGTGAACCTTCTATGCGTGTTTCTTGCAAGCAGACAATATTAGCACCCAATGCTTGTAGTCCTACTGCTACTTTTTGCCTCTTTTTTATATCGTTTAGACCGCAAATATTCATGGACATAACCCTTAACACTCCTATCTGGTTAAATCATGCGTTCCGGATAAACCTTCATGCTCAATATTTTGCGCAACCCGTTTGTCACTAAATATCCTGATATTAACAACATACCAGTTTAAACCAGAATTGTTTCTCCTATCCTTTTTAACTGCCTGTCTGACACCCTTCGCCCCCCTCCCTCTCCCACCCCTCCACCCTCCACCAATTTTAGAGGTTACCTGGCCTAACCAAGGCCAGGGGTTTGACATCCGAGGGAACAGAGCCCCGCGCGCCCGCCAGATCTCCCCCCCCAATGTAATTCTTTCTGTGTCTAAGAACAAGAAAAAAACATATTTAACCTATGTGAACAAAGATAACAAAAAATTATTGAGATCCGTGTCTGTGACAATGCAGCTACACAATTCTCTTAATCAGGCCAGGATATAGAACATTATGAACATTATATTATTGCTACCACTACTTATTCCCAGTAACTTCCTCTAAGTATGCTTTGGCCTGGATCTCTGAAACAAAACTGCGTGTGGTCCCCTTATATACGATCTTTAGTCTAGCAGGGTTCTGAAGGTACACATCAGCTCCAAGTTTTTGAAAAGGGGCAAAGAGCTCCCTTACTCTCCATCTGCGTTCGACTGTGGCATGCGCAAAGTCAGGTCTAGTGAAAAAGGTTATTCCGTCAAAGGACCGTCTACTTCTGGGTCCAGCCAAATCATAGAGAGTTTGACGGAGGAGAAAGTTCCCAAAGAACAAAAGCATGGCGCGAGGGTGCTGCTACGTTGACGAAGGGCGTTTGGCCGGGGACAGAGGGAATCTGTGTGCTCGCTGAACTTCTTTATCCCAGTCCCAGGAGTGTAATTCTGGAAAAGCCCCTTTGAGAAACGTGATCATAAAGCTTCTGGGATCATCCCTTTCCACACCTTCCGGGATCCCTAGGATACAGAGATTGTTGCGCCGCTGCCTATTTTCCTGCTCCTCCATCTTCCACATAAAATCTTTGACAACACTCTCGTGTTCGTCTCTTTGCGTTTTTAACGTGGCTACATCTTTTTCTAGATGCTCCGTCCTTTCCTCCACAGAAGCCATCCGATCTGCAATTTCGGCACAAGTTTTACCAACCCTCCTGACAGCCCCTTGCAGTTTCTTGGTAGCCAAGCGTGATCTACGGCTGTCAGCTTTAGCTTCCTCCTGGAAACTCTTGATAGATTGAAGAACAACTGCCAGAGCTGGTCCGCTCTTTGATCCTCCATGGTCTCCACTTTTGTTGCTACCTATAATTGTTTGATTGCCACTTGAGGCATCCATGGAGTCAGATAATATTGTGAGCTGAGTATCAGTATAGTCCCACCTCAGATCTGTGGCACTTCCTTTGTCAGAGATTTCATGTTTTTTTTGGCGACCCCCATTTTTCTTTTTTTGCAATTTTTTCAAACCATGTTTATTTTTCTGAGGGTCCGTATTAGAGCTACTATACCATTTATGGCCATCTTCCCCACTTGACACAGAAATGCTTATATCTGACAGCTCTGATTCATCTGTTAATGAGTAGAACTTTTCTTGATTGTCAGGCGTTTTGAGTAAGTGGCTTTGGAACGCATCGCTTGCAACTTGTAGTGTTGCTACATTTTCTGCATTTCTGTTAGATTTGGGGGTCTCTAGTTGGCAGAGGTAGGTACCTTTGTCCAAATAGGGACCCTTGAGTCTAGTCAGGGAAAGTAGGTACACTCCCGAAATAACCCCTGCTCACCCTCTTGGTAGCTTGGCACGAGCAGACAGGCTTAGTTCAGAGGCAGTGTGTAAAGCATTTGTGAACACATACAGTAATCAAGTGACAACACTACAAATGGACACCACACAGGTTATATATTTATAAAAATAGGTATACTTTATATAGATTTATCACAAGACCATAAACGACAAAAATAATCCACAATACTGTTAAGAATACTTAGTTCTGATCAAAAAGGCTTAATTCAAGGTTCTGTGCGAGTCGGTAGCCTCCTCCGGCTACGGCGATGTCGAGAACAAACAGAGTCTAACAAATCCAGCTGACCGCGTCGAGACGGGCCAACACAGCGTAGACAGACTCGGTCACAGTACCTTTTACTTGAAGCGGCAGGCACGGGCGTGCGAGCCGGATGGCTGTTCGTCGCGGTCGCGATGCAAAAATGGAAGCGTTGCAGGACGCGTTGTCCCTCGATGCGGTGCAGGCAGCGGCTTGTTGACGTCGTCGAGACGGAGTCGGTGAGACCAGGGCCGTGCGTTGCAGGGCGAGACGGTGCTTCGATGCGGTGCTGGCAGGTTGCGGTGCGGCGACGGAGCCGGATTCAGGAGCTGGCGTCGATCAGTCCGGACAGCGGTGCGAGTCGGGCGGTGCGTCGCAAAGCGTGCGAGTGGTGCCCAACTCCGGTGCGGTCACAGGACTCGAACTCAGCAGCAGTGACCGTGTTGGTCGGACCAGTTCGATTCGGCGTAGCGAAGCGTTGCAGGACGCGTTGTCCCTCGATGCGGTGCAGGCAGCGGCTCGTTGACGGAGTTGGTGAGACCAGGGCCGTGCGTTGCAGGGCGAGACGGTGCTTCGATGCGGTGCTTACAGGACACCGAGTCGGTCATGAGAGTCGTTCACAGCTCCCTACCTCTGCAGCCACTGAAACAGAGTTTCCAGCAGCAATTCACAAAGGGGGTGAAGTCCAATGGTCCTGGGACTTCGGTCAGGGGGCAAGCTCTCTTCCAAGCCCTTGGAGATCCTTCACAAGTTGATGAAAGTCACAGCAAAGCAAAAGTTCCTTTCTCCTTTCTTTGGCAGTCAGGCAAACCACTGTAGGCCAATCCCCCAAGCAGCACTTCAGGCTTAGGGATAGTCTCTCCTCAGTTTCTTCTTGGTTCCGCTCCTCAGCAAAGGTTTCTTCTTGTTCCCAAAAGTGATCTAATTTTCCTGGGGTCTGGGTGCCCCTCTTATACCCTGATTCTCTTTGTTCTCTGGAGGCAGAGAGGCCTCTGCCTAGTCCAAAACCAGTTCTGGTCAGTCCTGGAGCACTTTGTTTTTCTGACTCCTTCTTTCCTTTCAGAATGTGGGGCAGAGTGCTCAGCCGCCCGGCAGGAGGTGGAGCCAGCATTGTGGAAGGCAGGCACAGCCCTATTCAGACCCAGGTGCAACTCCTCCCTCCACTCTGGATGCAGATCTTTCTATTCAGCCCTGGGCTGACTCACCCTGTCTCCTGTAGCCACCCCCAGCCCCTGTCACTCAATCTCCAGACAAGGAATACACAACCTAGCAGAGGCAGGCTTGGATAGTTAGGCAAGAAAATACCCACTTTCTAAAAGTGGTATTTTCAAACACAGAATGTTAAAACCAACTTCACTAAAAGATGCATTTTATCATCCTGAGTTCAGGCATACTAAATTCGTTTTTCTACCATGTTCCCTGGGTCAGTTCTGACTATAAGGTGTAATAGTCAGTCTGCCCATTCTGGCCTATGGGGAGCAGGTAGCCTTGCAATAGTGAAAAACGAAAATGGCTGTAATTCACTATTAGGACATGCCACACACACCAGGGCATGTCCTACCTTATACTTACAATGCACCCTGCCCTAGGGCCTACTTTAGGGGTGACCAACATGCAGTAAAGGGAAGGTTTAGGGACTGGTAAGTGGGTGTACTCACCAAGTCGACATGGCAGCCCTAGGCTGCACACAGGCTCTGCGATGGCAGGCCTGAGACACATTTTACAGGCCGCTTCTGTGGGTGGCACAACCAGTGCTGCAAGCCCACCAGCGGCATTGGATTTACAAGCCCTGGGCACACTGAGTGCACTGTACTAGGGACTGACAAGTAAACCAATCATCCAATCATGGAGTCACTAATACATATATCAATTAACGATAGGGAGCACTTGCACTTTGGCACTGATTAGCAGCGGCAAAGTGCCCATGAGCATCTAGTCCAGCAAAAACATATCGGCAACAGTGGAGGCATTACGAAAAAATGGAAGGGAGACCCACGCCAAGGATGCCAGGTCTAACACGTGTCCCCTCCAGCTGAAATGTGGGGAGAACTATCCTACCCCTAGGGAGTTCTCATCGCTAAGGCGGAAAAATCTGGACAGACCATCAGCATTGGCGTGTTCTGTACCAGGGCGGTGTTCCACCGTAAAGTCCATCCCCTGTAGGGAAATGGACCACCTCAACAGCTTTGGATTCTCACCCCTCATCTGCATCAACCATCTGAGGGGCCTGTGGTCTGTCTGAACCCGGAAGTGAGTCCCAAACAGGTATGGTCTCAGCTTCTTCAGTGCCCAGACCACAGCAAATGCCTCCCGCTCAATAGCACTCCATCTCTGTTCCCGGGGAAGTAACCTCCTACTGATGAAGGCTACAGGTTGGTCTAGGCCCTCCTCATTGATCTGTGATAGAACAGCCCCTACACCATGCTCTGAAGCGTCGGTCTGAACAATGAACTCATTGGAGAAGTTGGGTGCCTGGAGCACAGGCGCCGTGCACATGGCAGTCTTCAAGGTGTCAAAAGCTTTTTGACAGGCGTCAGTCCAAATCACTTTCCTGGGCTGCTTCTTGGAAGTCAGCTCTGTCAAGGGGGCAACAATGCTGCCATACCCCTTGACGAATCTCCGGTAATACCCGGTGAGTCCTAGGAAGGCTCTCACCTCTGTCTGGGTCTTGGGGGCTCCCAAGCCAGAATGGTATCAATTTTCGGTTGGAGGGGCGCCACCTGGCCGCTCCCAACCTGGTGTCCCAAGTACACCACAGAACCCTGCCCAATCTGGCACTTACTCGCCTTGATTGTGAGGCCTGCCCTCCGCAGCGCCATCAACACTTCCCAGAGGTGGCGCAGATGTTCTTCCCAACTGGCACTGAACACTGCGATGTCATCCAGGTAGGCGGCACTGAAATCCTCCAGTCCAACCAACACCTGGTTGACCAACCTCTGAAAGGTGGCAGGGGCATTCTTCATCCCAAAGGGCATCACCCGGAACTGGTAGTGCCCATCTGGTGTGGAGAATGCTGACCTCTCTTTTGCCCCATCAGTCAAGGCGATCTGCCAGTACCCAGACGTTAAGTCAAACGTGCTGAGGTACCGCGCAGCCCCTAACCGATCTATGAGCTCATCAGCTCTGGGGATGGGGTGGGCGTCAGTCCTGGTGACGGAATTGAGTCCCCTGTAGTCCACACAGAACCGGAGTTCTGGTGTGGCACCAGGCGCGGCAGCCTTTGGAACCAAGACCACGGGGCTGGCCCAAGGGCTGTTAGAGGACTCAATCACCCCTAGCGCAAACATCTTGGAGACCTCCTCCTTGATGCAGGCTCTGACCCTGTCAGTCACCCTGTAAGCCTTGTGCTTCACAGGAAGACTGTCCCCAGTGTCCACCTCATGGACGCACCAATGAGTGACACTGGGAACCAGGGAGAACAGGTCAGGGAACTGTCCCAACAGTTGGCGACAGTCACCCTGCTGCTCAGGTGTCAGGGAGGTAGAGAGGTTTACTCCCTCCACTGATCCATCTTGCTCTCGGGCTGACAGGAGGTCAGGAAGAGGCTCGGTCTCCTCCTCCATTCCATCATCTGTAGCTAAGAGCATGCCCACTTGGGACCTCTCCAAGTGGGGCTTCAGGCGGTTCACATGCAGGACCCGCAAGGGGTTCCTGGGAGACTGCAAGTCCACCAAATAGGTAACTGGACTCTTGCGCTCCACCACCGTAAAAGGGCCGGTCCACCTGTCCTGGAGCGCACAAGGCTCCACAGGGGCCATGACCCACACTTTCTGACCAGGCTGAAGCTCTACCAGAGTGGCATTCTGGTCGTACCACCGCTTCATCTCCTCCTGGCTGGCTTCCAGATTTGCCTCAGCAAGTTCTCTGAAACGCCTAGTCTGGTTCCTGAAGGCCAGCATGTAACTGTATACATCCTGGGGAGGTTTCCTGGGAGATTGCTCCCAGCCTTCCTTGACCAAACTCAGAGGTCCTCGCACCGGGTGTCCATAGAGGAGCTCAAAGGGACTGAACCCTAGAGACTTCTGTGGCACCTCCCGGTATGCAAACAACAGGCATGGTAAGAGGACGTCCCATTTACGCCTCATGGGTTCTTCCAGACCCATAATCATGCCCTTGAGGGTCCGGTTGAATCTCTCAACCAGACCATTTCCTTGAGGGTGGTAAGGAGTGGTGAACTTGTAAGTTACACCGCACTCCTGCCACAGGGACTTCATGTACTTGGACACGAAGTTGGTACCTCTGTCAGACACCACCTCTTGAGGGAATCCCACACGTGAGAAAATTCCCATCAGTGCCCGTCCCACCACGGGGGCCGTCACTGTCCTCAGAGGGATGGCTTCAGGGTACCGGGTGGCATGGTCCACCAAGACCAGGATAAACCTGTTGCCCATGGCTGTCTTGGGGTCCAGTGGCCCCACAATGTCAATACCCACCCGTTCAAAGGGGGTGCTGACCACAGGGAATGGCTGGAGAGGAGCCTTGTGCTTCCTCCCACTCTTTCCACTTGCCTGGCAAGTCTGGCATGTCCTGCAGTGAGTGGCGGCACTCCTGCGCATCTGGGGCCAATAGAAATGGGTAACAAGCCTGTCAAAGGTCTTGTCCTGCCCCAGATGTCCCGCTAACGGTACATCATGAGCCAACCCCAGTAGGAAGGCTCTGAAGCGCTGGGGTACCACCAGCACACGGGCTGACCCAGGCTCAGCAACCTTAGGCTCTGAATACAGGAGACCATTCTCCCAGTAAACCCAATGTGATCCAGACTGATCACCTGCTGCCTGGTCTGTGGCCTGTTGCCTCAGACCCACGAGAGAAGGGCATGTGTTCTGCTCCTTGCAGAACTCTTCCCTGGAGGGTCCTCCTTCTTGCTGCCAATGGGTCAGCTCAGGTAGGTCCCCCAGTTCAGCTACCTGTTCCCCTGTAGGCTCCAGGGCATCCCCCTCAGGGTCTGCCTCCTCCTGGACCGTGGGAACTTCGGGGGCCGGTTTCCCGCGCCCCCTGCCTCCTCTCTCTCCGGCAGGCACCTGGGCCTCCCTCTCAGGCTCCAGGTCCTCTTGAACACCTTTAGCTGCCATTGACCGGGTGGTCACACATGCCCAATCAGGCAAGCCCAACATTTCTAAATGCGCACTCCGCTCCACCTTAGCCCAAGGTGAGCTCTCCAAATCGTTCCCTAACAAACAGTCAACAGGCATGGCTGGCCTCACAGCTACTTGAAGAGTACCCGAGACCCCCCCACTCAAAGGGAACCTGAGCCACCTTGCAGTGACTCTCTGTGTTGTCAGCGGCAACAACCGGATAGAATGCATCAGGGATAACCTGCTCTTTAGACACCAGGTGACACTTGACAGCTGTCACACTGGCTCCTGTGTCTCTCAGAGCCTCCACCCTATGGCCATTGATGGTCACCCACTGCCTGTATTTCTTAGTGTTCTCAGGCAGCGGGGTCCTAGGGACCATCTCAGAGTCTCCTAATGAGACAAGGGAAAACACTGTGGGATCCCCCCACCTTGGGCACCCAACTCCTCCCCCAGGGCTACACTAGCCAACTGCCGGGGGACTGCACTGGTGGGTGCTGGTTTTCCATGCAAAGGGCAACGAGGATCGTTTGCCTTGTGGCCAGGGGCGCCACACTTGTAACATACCAGTGGTCCCTGGTGAACAGGGGGCCTGTCAGGGCCACTGGCTTCTTCTCAGGGGGAGGCTGGGAACCTTTCCCTTGGTTCCCTTGGGGTCTACTTTGGGGCCCTTTATGGAACTCCTTCTGTTTACCCTTGTCCCCCCCACTCTTCTGCTGGGGACCCTGCCCACCCTTGGCGGAGTCTCCCACGTGACCCTTGTGGACCCGGGTACTCACCCAGCGGTCCGCCTCCTCAGCAAGCTGCCTAGGGTTAGTCAGCTTACTATCAATCAGGTGCTGGCGTAGCTCAGGAAAACAATTACCGGACAAGTGCTCCCAGGCAATTAAATCAAAGAGCGCCTGAAAATCAGTCGCTTTGCTACCCTTTACCCAACCATCCAAGGCTCTGCAAAAGAAGGTCACATATTCAACCCAGGTACTGCTTTCAATCTTACTACAGTTCCTGAACCTTTGCCTATAAAGCTCAGGGGTCAAACCATACCTAGTCATTAAGGCATCCTTCATGTGGCTGTACGAATTATAGACTTCAGAGGGCAAATCCAACAAGGTATCCCGCCCTTCACTGAGGAACCGTCCCCACAACCCCGCTCCCCAATCCTTCTCAGGGACCCGGTGGGAAGACATGGCTACCTCATAGGCTTTGAACCACTGCCCTATGTCATCATTTTTAAAAAACTCCTTCACCACATCTTTGGGAATATACACCCTAGCTTCAACAGGCACAGGCGGTACACTGCCACCAGAGGGAGTAATCTCTAAGCTTTTGGCCTTCAATTCCAACTCCCTCAAAACTTTCTCATGTTCAAACTGCATTTTCTTTTCCTCTAGGGCCAATTTCCTAGTTTGCATTTCGAATTCTAACTGCCCATTCAGCTTGAGCTTGGTCAGCTCCATTTCGTGCATCCTACTCTCTTTCCTGTCCTCCAACTCCTCTGGAGACAGTCCTCTGGCAGAAACACTGCTACCTACTGGGGAAGGTGGTCTTCTAGCCCCTAGACCCAATAGCCCCTCCAGCTGCCCTTCTGCATTCTCAGCCCCCTCCACAGGGGCACTCCTTGATTCGACCCAGGCCCTCAGCGCCTTTTGAAGGTCCTCCTTCCTGGAGAGTCCGGTCATGGACACTTTAAACTTTTTGCAGAATTGCCTGAGCTGCTTAAGGGTGTAGCATTCTAGCCTCTCTTCTTCCCAATCACACTCAACAGAGGCTACTGATGCTGGTTTCTCCATAGTGACTGAACTTGGCATTTGCAAAAATAGGAAATCCCAGAAAAAATGCTATAAAAGTATGTGGTTGCGTTTTGGTCTGCACTCACTAAGTAGTGTTCACCAATCACTGTACATGAGTCACAAATGCAAGTCCAGAATCCTCACCGCTGACCACCAATGTTAGATTTGGGGGTCTCTAGTTGGCAGAGGTAGGTACCTTTGTCCAAATAGGGACCCTTGAGTCTAGTCAGGGAAAGTAGGTACACTCCCGAAATAACCCCTGCTCACCCTCTTGGTAGCTTGGCACGAGCAGACAGGCTTAGTTCAGAGGCAGTGTGTAAAGCATTTGTGAACACATACAGTAATCAAGTGACAACACTACAAATGGACACCACACAGGTTATATATTTATAAAAATAGGTATACTTTATATAGATTTATCACAAGACCATAAACGACAAAAATAATCCACAATACTGTTAAGAATACTTAGTTCTGATCAAAAAGGCTTAATTCAAGGTTCTGTGCGAGTCGGTAGCCTCCTCCGGCTACGGCGATGTCGAGAACAAACAGAGTCTAACAAATCCAGCTGACCGCGTCGAGACGGGCCAACACAGCGTAGACAGACTCGGTCACAGTACCTTTTACTTGAAGCGGCAGGCACGGGCGTGCGAGCCGGATGGCTGTTCGTCGCGGTCGCGATGCAAAAATGGAAGCGTTGCAGGACGCGTTGTCCCTCGATGCGGTGCAGGCAGCGGCTCGTTGACGTCGTCGAGACGGAGTCGGTGAGACCAGGGCCGTGCGTTGCAGGGCGAGACGGTGCTTCGATGCGGTGCTGGCAGGTTGCGGTGCGGCGACGGAGCCGGATTCAGGAGCTGGCGTCGATCAGTCCGGACAGCGGTGCGAGTCGGGCGGTGCGTCGCAAAGCGTGCGAGCGGTGCCCAACTCCGGTGCGGTCACAGGACTCGAACTCAGCAGCAGTGACCGTGTCGGTCGGACCAGTTCGATTCGGCGTAGCGAAGCGTTGCAGGACGCGTTGTCCCTCGATGCGGTGCAGGCAGCGGCTCGTTGACGGAGTCGGTGAGACCAGGGCCGTGCGTTGCAGGGCGAGACGGTGCTTCGATGCGGTGCTTACAGGACACTGAGTCGGTCGTGAGAGTCGGTCACAGCTCCCTACCTCTGCAGCCACTGAAACAGAGTTTCCAGCAGCAATTCACAAAGGGGGTGAAGTCCAATGGTCCTGGGACTTCGGTCAGGGGGCAAGCTCTCTTCCAAGCCCTTGGAGATCCTTCACAAGTTGATGAAAGTCACAGCAAAGCAAAAGTTCCTTTCTCCTTTCTTTGGCAGTCAGGCAAACCACTGCAGGCCAATCCCCCAAGCAGCACTTCAGGCTTAGGGATAGTCTCTCCTCAGTTTCTTCTTGGTTCCGCTCCTCAGCAAAGGTTTCTTCTTGTTCCCAAAAGTGATCTAATTTTCCTGGGGTCTGGGTGCCCCTCTTATACCCTGATTCTCTTTGTTCTCTGGAGGCAGAGAGGCCTCTGCCTAGTCCAAAACCAGTTCTGGTCAGTCCTGGAGCACTTTGTTTTTCTGACTCCTTCTTTCCTTTCAGAATGTGGGGCAGAGTGCTCAGCAATCCCGGCAGGAGGTGGAGCCAGCATTGTGGAAGGCAGGCACAGCCCTATTCAGACCCAGGTGCAACTCCTCCCTCCACTCTGGATGCAGATCTTTCTATTCAGCCCTGGGCTGACTCACCCTGTCTCCTGTAGCCACCCCCAGCCCCTGTCACTCAATCTCCAGACAAGGAATACACAACCTAGCAGAGGCAGGCTTGGATAGTTAGGCAAGAAAATACCCACTTTCTAAAAGTGGTATTTTCAAACACAGAATGTTAAAACCAACTTCACTAAAAGATGCATTTTATCATCCTGAGTTCAGGCATACTAAATTCGTTTTTCTACCATGTTCCCTGGGTCAGTTCTGACTATAAGGTGTAATAGTCAGTCTGCCCATTCTGGCCTATGGGGAGCAGGTAGCCTTGCAATAGTGAAAAACGAAAATGGCTGTAATTCACTATTAGGACATGCCACACACACCAGGGCATGTCCTACCTTATACTTACAATGCACCCTGCCCTAGGGCCTACTTTAGGGGTGACCAACATGCAGTAAAGGGAAGGTTTAGGGACTGTTAAGTGGGTGTACTCACCAAGTCGACATGGCAGCCCTAGGCTGCACACAGGCTCTGCGATGGCAGGCCTGAGACACATTTTACAGGCCGCTTCTGTGGGTGGCACAACCAGTGCTGCAAGCCCACCAGCGGCATTGGATTTACAAGCCCTGGGCACACTGAGTGCACTGTACTAGGGACTGACAAGTAAACCAATCATCCAATCATGGAGTCACTAATACATATATCAATTAACGATAGGGAGCACTTGCACTTTGGCACTGATTAGCAGCGGCAAAGTGCCCATGAGCATCTAGTCCAGCAAAAACATATCGGCAACAGTGGAGGCATTACGAAAAAATGGAAGGGAGACCCACGCCAAGGATGCCAGGTCTAACAATTTCCTTCAGTGATATTTGCACCATCACTTGAGTTGCTGATTTTACTGCTGAGTCTTACAGTCTTGTCCACAAAGCTACCCTCATCTGTCTGGATCAAAGGTGTAGAATGTACCTCAAAGCTTATCTTATCCACCAGATCTGCAGGAAAGGGAGTGCCTGGAAGCCCAGGTTCATAGAATGCAGCTGGCAACTTTGGCTCAGACAGTGCACCTTCAATCTGCTCCACCGCCTCTGCTGCCACACTCGAAGCTTCTTCTAAAGACTTGGGTCCGAGCCCCTCCGTTGCACCAAAACTGCTGTTGATTAAAGGTTGAGAGTAACTGGTTTCTTTGTATGATTTAGCTGGACCTTTTTTTGTAATTTCCGTAGTTTCTGAGTGATTTTCCCCCGTGGTTTTATCAATGGTCTCCCCCTTCTCCCTTTTCTCTCCCCGCTTTTACTTCTAGCGCCCAGGGTGTCAAGCCTTTTCTGCCGGGTGGCTGCTAGCGCTGTGCTGGGCTGTGAGGCTGCGTGCGTTTGGGAGTTAAGTGAGGAAGCATTCTTTCCTTTACCCGCTTTCACCCCCCTGCCAGCCATCCTTACTTGTTTGTAGTGATCCTGGCTGTTGCAACAAAGTATCACTGAGGCGTTTTTCTGGAAAGCGACGTGCTGCCCAAAACGCTGTGTACTCCAAGAAGCTTTCCGCTTGTCAGGCAATGCGCTGTGGATCACCGATGAGCTCCTGCGTTTTGGCCGTGCTGGTGAGTGATCACGCAGGTCAGGAGGAATCCAGGACCCCCGATCCGTGCAGGCGTCCTCGAGGCTGGGGAGAGGTGAGAGCATGTATCTTCCAACGTAGATAAAAAATACTTGTTAACCTCGGGGAAGGTTTTTCCGCTGCATTACTCTTGTTTTACTGCATTCTTAACTTTGAAGGCATACAGAGCGTATAGAGCAGTCACTAGGGGTTCCGATCAGCAGAGCATCGTGGCGGAGATGTCACTCGGACGCCATCTTGCCTCCCTGCTCCCATGTTCTAATGCTTTCTAATGTTTTTGTTATAAAATACTTTTGGTTATCTTGCCTGTAGTCCCTCATTCAGGAAGCAAAATTATATATTTGAAATAAATTAGTTTGCTTTCCCAAAAGTTAACAAAATGAACACTTACAGTTAAAAAAAGAGGGAGTATGATTTCAATGGCTACAAAGATGGTCTGCATTCAGAGGAATGGTTGGGATGGGAGGCAGTGAGTAACGTAAAACATGGGAGTGCTGTCGGTGATTAATTTATGTTGTCACCTGTTTCAAGTTAGCATCTCACCAGCTGAAAAGAGGGCTCCCTTCTGTGCCTACTGTCTGTACTGGGTGCTGGTCACTGACCTCTAAGTCAAGGGCAGGGCCATTGGAATTATGTGATTGTGTTTCAGCAGCATTTTTCGCATGATTATGGATTTGCAGCAATTGTCACAAACCATCATCTGCTGCATAATCTGCAAATTTTAACATAAAAAAATGAATTTCTAGGTCAAACAGTTCAAAAGATACTAAAAAAACAACATGTGTTACTTGCAGTGCAGGCCCTTTTCAAAGGCTGAATGGTCACTTTTCTGTTGCTTATTGCTAAATGTGAGTGTTCAACTGCTACTAATGAGGTGCAACCTAGGTCCAAACAGTGTTAACAAGTGTAAAAGTGACAAATTAATGAGGTTATACTATCACAAAATGTGCAGAAGTATGCCACATAAGTTTCCTTTTCGTGCTACATAATTTAGTCACCTCTGCAGCATAATTTATCCCTCTCCCGCTGCATAATTCCAGTGGCCCTGCCAGGGGCTACATTAACACTTTGCTCAGTCCGTCCCATTTAGAGGAGCTGTTTATATTCATCAATAGCATCTAAGTCCTTTAGCGTCTCGTTGGGGTTTGGGTAGTCATCATAAATGCTGTACCATATAATTTCTGGGCCTGGGCATGAAATTCCGCTCCGATCGTGGAGTTTGCGGAGTTTTTCCCACTCTGTGCTCTGCGTAGCTCGTGGAGTTTTGAAAAACTCTTTGGAGCGGAGTTTTTCCCTCGCTTGCACTTGTCAACATTAGGTTGGTGAGTGTGAGCGAGGAAAATCTTACTCCAGACCACCTCTCGGCAAAATTTCTCAATAGGAGCGATAACGGATGGTCGCTACCGCTCGCATTGAGAAAGCTTCCATTTGTGTTTAGGAAGCTGCAGCTCGAGTAGAACATCTACTTGAGTGCCAGAAAGAAGCAGCACCCTCTTGCAGAATGCATGATGGACTGCAGCAGGGGTAGCCACCTGGTTGGTTTTCTACTGGCACTACCAGTATTTTAATGTCCCGGTAGGTACAAAAACCAGTAGTATATTGAGCCCTTATCTGTACAACTTCAAATAGGAAATAAAAATAGAAAGCACTTTCAAATGTGTTCCAAAGTGGAGTTAACAATCCCTTACAAATAATTACGGTATACAAAGGCAGAAAAGTCATGTTACTAATGAGTACATTCGATTTTCTTTACAGTCCTATTTAGTATCATGTCCCTGCAGACTTCTAAACAACAAATGGCTGGTATTTTTCTTCTGCAAAGGTGGCGACGCTAACTGCAGCTCCTTCTTGCCAAGAGCCCTGTGAATAAACGCTGCCACTTCACCGCTCTGTCTCTTTTAATGTCTTCTAACAACAGGACATTTTGTGCTCTAGGCCGCGCAGATGAGGCAGGAGGTAGACTTTGCTAAAGCCCCTCTGTGCAGCTCCCACCCCCAGGCTAATAGTAAAACAGGTGGTGCAAGTTAAAGCTGCCTGCTTGATTCCTAGGTAGCCCTACCCCCTTGTGTGCTCTACATGCGCAGGCTGTTGTGCAGCTTTCTCTCATCACACAGGGGTCTGACACCTCTGATCCCCTTCCCAGCTGGGTTGCTTTATCTTTCTCACAGGTAGGACATCAAGAGAGACACTGCCTTTCACATTGATTGTCATTCTAAAAGACGATCTGCTAGGTGATAAATGAGTGTAATAGTTGATAAAGTTACAGCGAGCTCTCTGCTGTCCATCTCTCACCTGTCTCCTTTTCTTATTTAAAACAAATGTAAATGGTATTTTATGAAGTTCATGGAAGTTTACTTTGCTGGATGATGCCATCAGTGATGTAATTAGTGATTTCATTTGAGATGTCATCAGTGATGTCATGAGTGATGTCACTGACCATGTCATGAGTGATGTAATTTGTGAGGTAATAAGCAGTGCATTGCGAGGAGCATAAATCATAGTTAGCTCAGGTAACTATAACTACTGAATTTCTATGGCTTTGTGTTTGCAAAATCTGAACCTAACTATAATGTCCCTGTAACCTTTGGTTTTTGCATTGAATTTCCAATTTTTTTTAATTCAATTAATCAATCAATTGTTTTGTAGAGTGCAACTACTAACCCATAAGGGTCTCAAGGCTGGGGGAGGGACTGCTGATCCGTCAAAGACACTGAGGTTCAGTCGAAGAGCCAGGTCTTGAGGTCCTTCCTGAATTGAGGCAGTAATGGCGATTGCCTGATGTGGAGAGGCAGGGTGTTCCAGGTCTCTGCTGAGAGGTAGGAGAAGGATCTTCCTCTGGCCATGGTCTTGCGGATGCGTGGGACAGTGGCCAGGGCATGCTGGGCGAAGCAGAGATCTCTGGTGGGTGTGTGGAATGGGAGGCAGTGGTTGGGGTCTGCAGGTCCCACGTCATGTAGGGCTTTGTAGGCATGTGAGAAGCTTGAAGGTGATTCTTTTGTTGACTGGGAGCCAGTGGAGGTCTCTCAGGTGGCTGGTGATGTGGCTGCGTCAGGGGATGTTGAGGAGGAGTTTGGCGGACGCACTCTTAATGTTCTGCAGTTTCTTGAGGAGTTTCTGGGTGATGCCGGCATAGAGGGAATCGCCGTAGTCGAGTCTGCTGCTGATGAGTGCGTAGGTGATCATCTTTCTGGACTCTGTGGGGATCCGCTTGAAGATCTTTCAAAGGCAAACACAACAATTGATGGACAGAATGCAGAACAATGTCATACATTCTCCCCAGTACAGAGATCTGGGCCTAAATCCATCATTTTTTTGCTCCCCATGCCATTCCAGTTTGAACCCAGCCATATGCAAATCAGTCTTGACCCTGCACCCAATGGGAACAGTCCAGCCCGAACTGCCAGGCCAGGTCCTCACTGGACTGGAAACAGGCATCCTAGGACCGGTTTCGGGGTTTCACCCCTCCTCAGCCAGGATAGCTTGACTCCAGTGGCATGGAGAGCACGGGACCCACGTCTAGGCATACCCGTCCCACTCGGGGTGACAAATGCAAAAAGAACAATTGATGGACAGAATGCAGAACAATGTCATACATTCTCCCCAGTACAGAGATCTGGGCCTAAATCCATCCTTTTTCTGCTCCACATGCCATTCCAGTTTGAACACAGCCATATGCAAATCAGTCTTGACCCTGCACCCAATGGGAACAGTCCAGCCCGAACTGCCAGGCCAGGTCCTCACTGGACTGGAAACAAGCATCCTAGGACCGGTTTCAGGGTTTCACCCCTCCTCAGCCAGGATAGCTTGACTCCAGTGGCATGGAGAGCACGGGACCCACGTCTAGGCATACCCGTCCCTTGCTCACTTTGCCACTGGATTCAAGCTAGCCTGGCTGATGAGGGCTGTTAGCCCAAAACCGGTCCCAGGATGCTTGATTCCGCTCCGGGGAAGACATGGCTTGACTGTTCGGTCTGGACTGTTCCCATGAGGCACAGGGTCAAGACTGATTTGCATATGGCTATGTCTGAACTGGGGTGGCAAAGTGAGCTAAAAAATGATGATGGATTCAACCCAGATCTGTGACTGGGGGTGAGTGTTTGAATAGTTTCAGCACTCCGTTCATCATCTCCTTGTGTTTGCTTTGTTCGCCCTAAGTTGGCAGGTTATGCCCAGACGTGGGTCCCTTGCTCACTTTGCTACTGGATTCAAGCTAGCCTGGCTGATGAGGGCTGTTAGCCCGAAACCGGTCCCAGGATGCTTGATTCCGGTCCAGGAAGACATGGCTTGGCAGTTCGGTCTGGACTGTTCCCATAAGGCACATGGTCAAGAGTGATTTGCATATGGCTATGTCTGAACTGGGGTGGCAAAGTGAGCTGAAAAATGATGATGGATTCAACCCAGATCTGTGACTGGAGTGAGTGTTTGAATAGTTTCAGCACTCCGTCCATCATCTCCTTGTGTTTGCTTTGTTCGCCCTAAGTTGGCAGGGTATGCCCAGACGTGTGTCCTTTGCTCACTTTGCCACTGGATTCAAGCTAGCCTGGCTGATGAGGGCTGTTAGCCCGAAACCGGTCCCAGGATGCTTGATTCCGGTCCAGGGAAGACATGGCTTGGCAGCTCGGTCTGGACTGTTCCCATGAGGCACAGGGTCAAGACTGATTTGCATATGGCTATGTCTTAACTGGGTGGCAAAGTGAGCTAAAAAATGATGATGGATTCAACCCAGATCTGTGACTCGGGATGAGTGTTTGAATAGTTTCAGCACTCCGTCCATCATCTCCTTGTGTTTGCTTTGTTCGCCCTAAGTTGGCATGGTATGCCCAGACGTGGGTCCCTTGCTCACTTTGCCACTGGATTCAAGCTAGCCTGGCTGATGAGGGCTTTTAGCCCGAAACCGGTCCCAGGATGCTTGATTCCGGTCCAGGGAAGGCTGGCTTGGCAGTTCGGTCTGGACTGTTCCCATGAGGCACAGGGTCAAGACTGATTTGCATATGGCTATGTCTGAACTGGGGTGGCAATGTGAGCTAAAAAATGTTGATGGATTCAACCCAGATCTGTGACTGGGGGTGAGTGCTTGAATAGTTTCAGCACTCCGTCCATCATCTCCTTGTGTTTGCTTTGTTCGCCCTAAGTTGGCAGGATATGCCCAGTCGTGGGTCCCTTGCTCACTTTGCCACTGGATTCAAGCTAGCCTGGCTGATGAGGGCTGTTAGCCGAAACCGGTCCCAGGATGCTTGATTCCGGTCCAGAGAAGACATGGCTTGGCAGTTCGGTCTGGACTGTTCCCATGAGGCACAGGGTCAAGACTGATTTGCATATGGCTATGTCTGAACAGGGGTGGCAAAGTGAGCTAAAAAATGATGATGGATTCAACCCAGATCTGTGACTGGGGGTGAGTGCTTGAATAGTTTCAGCACTCCGTCCATCATCTCCTTGTGTTTGCTTTGTTCGCCCTAAGTTGGCAGGATATGCCCAGTCGTGGGTCCCTTGCTCACTTTGCCACTGGATTCAAGCTAGCCTGGCTGATGAGGGCTGTTAGCCGAAACCGGTCCCAGGATGCTTGATTCCGGTCCAGAGAAGACATGGCTTGGCAGTTCGGTCTGGACTGTTCCCATGAGGCACAGGGTCAAGACTGATTTGCATATGGCTATGTCTGAACAGGGGTGGCAAAGTGAGCTAAAAAATGATGATGGATTCAACCCAGATCTGTGACTGGGGGTGAGTGTTTGAATAGTTTCAGCACTCTGTCCATCATCTCCTTGTGTTTGCTTTGTTCGCCCTAAGTTGGCAGGGTATGCCCAGACGTGGGTCCCTTGCTCACTTTGCCACTGGATTCAAGCTATCCTGGCTGATGAGGGCTGTTAGCCCAAAACCGGTCCCAGGATGCTTGATTCCGGTCCAGGGAAGACATGGCTTGGCAGTTCGGTCTGGACAGTTCCCATGAGGCACAGGGTCAAGACTGATTTGTATATGGCTATGTCTGAATTGGGGTGGCAAAGTGATCTAAAAAATGATGATGGATTCAACCCAGATCTGTGACTGGGGGTGAGTGTTTGAATTGTTTCAGCACTCCATCTATCATCTCCTTGTGTTTGCTTTGAAGATCTTTCAAAGCAGGCGTAGCGTGTGGAAGCAGGCTGATGAGATGGGGTTGATCAGGCGATTCATAGTGAGCGAGGAGTCCAGGATGATGCTGAGGTTTCGTGCGTGGCTTAGGGGTGTGGGGGGGGTTCCATGCACTGCGGGCCACCAGGAGTTGTCCCAGGCGGAGTGTGTGGAGCCCAGGATGAGGACTTCAGTCTTCTCTGAGTTGAGCATGAGGCAGCCGTCCTTCATCCAGGTGGTGATGTCTGCTATTTCTGTGCTGGGCTTGGCAAATTCTTTGACCACGGCAAAAAGTAATTTGCTATTGAGTGTTTTAGTGTTGATCCTTCCTTGTAGAGCTGCTTTCTTTGTTGTTCTAATGAGGTAGTGGTGTTCAGTGACAGATGTTTTGAAGGCTGAGTGGTCTTCCGGGGTCTTGCTGCTCCTCCATCTCTTCTCAAGCTGTCTATAGGTGCGTCTGGACTCATGAAGGGCAGGATAGAACCAGCTGGCTTTCTTGGAGTGTTGCTTGCCTGGGGTTTTCTTTAGGGGAGCCAGTGTGTTGGCACAGTTAGAGATCCATAGATGGAGGCTGCTTGCTGAGGTGTTAGCGTCCGTGGATGTCGGTGAGGTGTTTTCCTGAGGGTGGTGGTGAGCTGGTCTTCGGTGACCTTGTTCCAGCTTCTGCGATGGTAGCGGTGGGTGTGGTGGTGTAGGGTGAGTTTGGTGAAGGAGAAGTGGACGAAGCAGTGGTTGGTTCAAAGGCGCTCAGAGGTGAGGCTGAAGGTGATGTTGTCGCTGGGAGAGAAGATGGGGTCAAGCATGTGTCTTGCTGAGTGGGTTGGGCAAGTGACCAGTTGTTTGAATACGACAGTGGTGATGTTCTCCAGCAGGAGTGAGGTGTTCTTTTCATTGGGGTTGTCCAGGTGAAAGTTGAGGTCTCCGAGGAGGATGTAGTCATGGAGGTGAGAGTGTTGGGTGCGATGAAGTCGATGATGGAATTGCTGAAGGGAGGGCGGTGTCCGGGGGGTCTGTAGATGAGGGTGCCATGTAGAGTGGTGTTTGGGTTGGTCTGGACCTGGAAGTGGAGGCGCTCCAAGTTGGTCGAGTGGTCGTCCAAGTGGATGGTGAGGCAGAGGGGGATTTTCTGTACGATGGCGATGCTTCCATACGGTTTTTTCATGCAGCCCTTGTGGATGATTTTGTAGCCGTTTGGGATGGCAGTGGCAATGTCCGAGGCGGAGGTGGAGTTCATCCAGATCCCAGATCTCTATGGCGTATTTGTGGCAGGAGCATGTGTTTTGCAGGATACAGCTGAGGTGGTCAGGTCCGGTATTTGTTGGTTGTGAAGTAGGTGGGGCTGGTGTGCGGTGGCAGGCAAAGGTGCAGCTGCAGTTTTCGCAGGAGAAAGGGCCCTGGGTGTCATTTGGTGACTCCTGGCGGCAGGTGGTGTGGCGTCCGGTGTTGAGGGCGTGAGAAGTACTGGTGTTGTAGTGGTGGATGGTCTGGGAACCAGGGTCCATGGCGCTGGCTGCTATCCAGGTGCTGACAGGCGCAGATGGGCAAGGTGCGCCACCTGCGTGCCCTCTGCATGCGGCCACCATTAAGTAGCTTGAGGGGGAGGGCTGGACAGCTGGGAGGCGGGAAAGCGGAGCTGGAGCTGGGCGGGGCCGCAGGAAGCGAGCAGCAGAGGGGACACAGTGAGGAAATGCGCAAAAGTGCAGAAAAGGGAAGAAAGTGAACAGAAAAGCAGAAATGATAGAAATGTGAAAATTAAGGAAAATAAGAGGTCAGAGGAAAAAAAGCAGAAACAGGGAAAGACAGAAACAGAGAGACAGAGGACAGAGCAGCAGCAGAGAAGAGATGTTCCCCACTGGACCATGAGGGATGAGGTGCAGGCAGGTGCCTGCAGGTGGAGGGGGGCCTCGAACACAGGACCTGGAAGGGTCAAGGGGCAACAGCTACCAGGTGGAGCTGTGCCACAAGGGAGGCTACTCACTGACAATGTCAGTGAGATCTCTCCTTTACCAAGCAGCAGCTGCCATTAAGTTGCTTGTGGGGGAGGGCTCGACAGCTGGGAGGCAGGAAAGAGGGAAAGCAGTGCTGGAGGGGCGTGGGGCAGCAAGGGGCGAGCCTCAATGGGGACACAGTGAGGAAAGGCACAAAAGTACAGAAAAAGGAGGAAAGTGAACAGAAAAGAAGAAAAGATCAAAATGTTTAAAAATTAAGAGAAATCATAGTGAATTTCACTGTTTTTTTAATAATAATTGTACTACAATTTGACCCATAAGTTAAATTTACTAACACACATTTTTTCAAGTTTATAAATACATTTTTTTCACACATTCATTCTTATTATATATTTTGAAACAAAAAATTTAAAAATTAGGGTAGGGTAACGTTTGTTGTTTTTCTATAAATGCAGTGCACCAAGTCTTTTTTTTAAATTCATTTTATTGATCCATGGATCCTTTCCCAACCAAAAGCACATATTCAATACTAAAACAGCAACACATTTAATACAAACATATGGTATTGGAATGTTGATGTGTATCACTGCCTGTGAGTGGGTATGTGAGTAGCTGTGTGAGTTAGTGTGTGAGTGGTATATGGGTGTGTGAGTGGGTGTGTGACTGGGGGTGTGGGTGTGTAAGTGGGTGTGGGAGTGGCTGGGGTGTGTGAGGGTGTGAGTAGGTGTGTGAGTGGCTGTGTCAATGGTTTTATAGATCTGTGAGTGGGTGTGTGAGTAGCTGTATGGGTGTGTGAGTGGGTGTGTGGGTATGTAAGTGGGTGAGTGAGTATGTGAGTGAGTGTGTGAGTGGGTGTGTGAGTGCCTGTGTGGGTCTGTGATTGGGTGTGTGAGTGGTTTTGTGGGTCTGTAAGTGGGTATGTGAGTAACTGGGTGTCTGAGTGGGTGTGTGAGTAGTTGTGTGGGTGTGTAAGTGGGTGTGTGAGTGGGTGTATGAGTGGGTGTATGAGTGGGTATGTGGCTGGCTTTGTGGGTCTGAGAGTGGGTGTGTGAGTGGTTTTGTGGGTCTGTGAGTGGGTGTGTGAGAGGCTGTATAGGTGTTTGAGTGGTTGTGTGGGAGTATAAGTGGGTTTGTGAGGGTGTGTGTGAGTGGCTGTGAGGGTCTGTGAGTAGATGTGTGAGTGATTTTGTGGATATGTGAATGGGTGTGTGAGTGGCTGTAAGGGTGTGTGGGTCTCTGAGTGGATGGGTCAGAGGCTTTATGGGTGTGTGAGTATGTGTGTGAGTGGTTTTGTGGGTCTGTGTGAGTGGTTGTACAGGTGTGTGAGTGGTTGTGTGGATATGTAAGTGGGTTGTGAATGGGTATGTGAAAGCATGTGTGAGTGGCTGTGTGGGTCTGTGAGTGGGAGTGGGAGGGGTTTTGTGGGGTTGTTAGTGGGAGTGTGAGTGGCTGTATGGGTGTGAGCTGGTGTATGAGTGGCTGTGTGAGTGAGGATGTGAGTGGCTATGTGGGTCTGTGAGTGGGTGTGTGAGTGGTTTTTGGGTCTGTGAGTGAGTGTATGAGTGTCTGTATGTGTATTTGAGTGGGTGTGTGAGTAGTTATGCGGAAGTGTAAGTAGTTGTCTGAGTGGGTGTGTGAATGGGGGTTTGAGTAGGTGTGACTGTGCAGGTCTGTGATTGGATATGTGAGTGGCTTTATGGTTCTGTGAGTAGGTGTGTGAGTGGCTGTATGGGTGTGTGAGTGGGTGTGTGAGTATCTAAGTAGGTGTGTGTGAGTGAGTGAGTGTGTGAGTGGGTATATGGGTCTGTGAGTGGGTGTATGTGTTTTTTTAATTTGGAGCACACAGTGGGTTGCGCTGAGCACCATGGTAGATCCACGGACCCTCATGCGCTAAAAAAGTGATTTTGGTAAATTTCATGCCCATGAGTGGTCTCTCACAAACCCCTCCTTCAGTCCCATGAAATGTTTTCACTTTTACATTTTATTCCCCCCCTGTTGTGCAAAATGATGTGCAAAATGGCAGCTACAACTTTCCTCTCAGGTTGCAGCCAGCCAATCACAGAATTGCTGTTGATGTGTGGCTATGCAAATCCACAGATCCACAGCAATGGTTCTGCAGTAAATCTGCATTGCAAGATATACATACATCTTTTATTTTAATACCTCCAAAACTACTGAACCAATTTACACCAAATTACAAAAAGCACTCATTCTGGGTAAGATCTAGCTTTCTGCTAAATTTGGTGTAATTTCCTTCAGCGGTTCGGGCTTTAGTCGTGTCTAAAATCCCTATGGGAAATTGCATGGGGAAGGCGTGCTTTGGGACCCCCTCTTTTTCTCTGCCCCCGGTTGATGGATCACCCTGAAACTTTCCAGACAACAGATGAAGTGACTGGCAAACTAGTTTTGAAAGTTTTCTGAAAATTTGTCAAACAGCTCCAAAGTTATTAGCAAAGGAAAAAACACCCCAGTTTAAACTTGGTTTGCATAACTAACTTTAAACCTTTGTTTTTTCCATTGAATTTCAATGTTTTTTTTTTAAATTAATAAAAATGTGTTTCAAATCATAGAGCCCAGTGTTGCAAGTGGAAAGTTGTTATGTGGAGTATCATACAGTACAGTGGAGGAGAGTGTTGTAAAGTCTATTGTCATAGACTGGAATTTTGTAGATTGGAATTGAGTGGAGTAGAGTAGAGTGTATTAGCATATCGTACAATGTAGTAAAGTGATATATGGTGTACCAGCATGGTGTCTCATATAGTGGAGTCAAGTATCATAGACTGGATCAGGGAGTTGTACAGTGGAACGGCATGTCGAACAGTAGAGTAGGGCGTTGTAGACTGTCATAGAGTGGAGTAGAGTGTTTTAGAGTGTAGTAGGGGGAAGTATGGTGTCATTAAGTGGAGGAGAGTATCGTAGAGTGGAGTGCCACGTCATATAGTGGAGCAGAGTATCGTAGAGAAAAGTTGAGGGGCAAGTCATCGAGTGTCATGCAGTGTAGTACAGTGGCATAGAGGGGATATGCATAGAGTGAAGTAGAGTGTCATACAGTGGCATATAGTGTAGTACAGTGTTGCAGAGTGGAGCTGCATACAGTGGAGGAGAGTGTCTGACAGTGGAGCAGCGTAGCGCCGAGTATAATACAGTAGTGTAGAGTGGGAAAACATTTAATAGAGTGGAGTATAGCGGCGTGGAGTACACTGGAGTGGGGTAGTGTAGAGTGCAGTAAAGTTCCATAGAGTAGAGTGGCATGTTGCAGATTATAGTGGTGTGGAGTGCAGTAGAGTGGATTGGCGTAGCTTACAGTCAAGTAAAGTGTCATAAATTGGAGTACTGTGTTGTACAGTAGAGTGTAGTGGGGTTTCATACAGTATTGGAAAGTGGTTTAGACTACAGTAGAGTAGAGTGGCATATAGTCTAGTTGATTTTTGTGTAGTGGAGTGGTATATTGTACAGTGCAATATTAGTAGAGTGTGGTACAGTAGATTGGCATACAGTACAATAGAGTACAAAGGCACTGAATGGCATAGAGTGGAGTGGTGTACAGTGGAGTAGCAGAGTAGAGTGGAGTACTGTGTCAGATTAGAGTGGAGTAAAGTGGGGTGCAGTGGCCTACAGAGAGATGCGTACAGTGTTGTATAGTAGACAAGAGTATTGTAGAGTAGAATGGAGTTGAGTGTTGTACAGTGGCATACAGTATAGTACAGTGTTGTACAGTGGAGTGAATGGGGTTTAGACAGGAGTAAAGTGTTGGATAGTGGCATACAGTGCTGTAGAGTAGGGTTGCATTGAGTACAGTAGTGTCTGAAACAGTAGAGCTGCATAGAGTGGAGCGCAATGCTTGTGCTGCTGGATCTTTCACCAGCTTTCGGCAGCATTTCTCATGAAGTTCTGACTAGCAGTCTGCATGAGATTGGTGTCATAGGCACTCTTCTGCAGTGGTTAGCTGATTGTTTAGAAGATTGGACCCAAATTATCACTCTGGGTGCTTTCAAATCTCTGCTGCTCACTCCTTCCCAAAGGAGTTCCTCAAAACTCATTGTTGAGAACAACGCTGTTTATTACCTATGTTGATCCGTTGGCTCAGATTGTTAAAATGTATAGCTTCCACATATCTTTTATGCTGACAATACTCAGCTAATCATTTCTATGGGACAGGACATTGATGGTACTATGTACCATTTTCAAGACTGAATGAGGAACTTCGCTGTCTGGTTGTCCAGAAACTGCCTTCAGCTGAATAGCGAGAAGACGGAGGTTCTGCTGTTTGGTAAAGTGCAACATCGCTGGTCTCCTGACTGGTGGTCTGCAGAACTGGGAGCTGCCCTGTGCCCCAGTGAATTGGCAAACAATGTAGGTATAAAAATTAACCACGAACTGACCATGAAAAGTCATGTAGCTGCCACAAAAGGGACATGTTTTGCCATCATGCAGCTTTTGAGGAACGTTTTCCCTTGGCTTCCTGCCTCGGTCAGAAAATGCTGGTCCAATCGCTAATAATTAGCCGCCTAGACTTAAGCAATGCATTGCTTATGGTTACCAATGACATCCTCTGAACTAAACTCCAAGTGGTGCAAAACATGGCTGTCTGGTTAGTTTGTAACCTTCCAGCAGGCTCTCCCTCTGCCCCTATCCTCAAGAGCCTCCACTGGCTGCCGGTCAGAAAATGCATTTTCTTTAAGATATGCTGTCTCCCTCACAAAGCTCTATTGGGCAGAATTCCTCTGTATCTGAAAGACAAATTATGTTATTACTGTCCTTCTCATACTCTGAGATCCAGCGACAAGGCGCTTCTGGCCATTTCTCATATTTGTGACTGAAGATATGGGGACAGAGCTTTCTCCTATACTGATCTGAGGGCATGGAATCAGCTTCCAGGCCACCTCCATAGCTGTGTGGACTTCGCCCATTTCAAAAGATAGTTAAAAACCTGGCTGTTTTAATGAATGGATGGGACTTATGAGGAGGTTGAATGACGAGACACCTTCAAGTGTGATTTGTTGTGCTTTATGAAACGGAGATAACATAGCATAACACAACATTGTTGTATAGTAGCATAGAGTGAGGTAAAGTCTTGTACAGTGGAGTAGGGTTGATTAGAGTGGTGTAACGTAGTGTGGAGTAAAGTACAACAGAGTGTATAAGTATGTCGTAGAGGAGAGTGGCATAGAGTGGAGTGTACTGGTTTAGTATAGGTAGTAAACTGTTATAAACTGGAGTGGGGTATCGTACAGTAGAGTGGAGTGCTATGTCGTACAGAAAAGTGTTGAATAGTGAAATAAAGTGTTGTACATTGGAGTGTATAGGCATAGAGTGGAATATAGAGTTTGGCAGTGAAGCGTACAGGGATAGAGTGGAGTAGAATGTCATAGTGTGCCATTAAGTGTGGTAGACTTTTATAGAGTGAAATTATATAGAGTGGAGGAGAGTGACATACATTGAGCAGCATAGAGTGGAGTGGCGTACACTGTAGTGGCATAGAGTTGATTATCATAAAGTGGAGTAGCATACAGTGGAAAAGCATACAGTGGAATACTGTACAGTGGAGTAGAAGAGTGGAGTGGCATGGAGTGGAATAGCGTAGTGTACTACTGTAAAGTGGAGTGGTATAGAGTGGAGTAGGGTACAGTGGATTAGTGTAGGCATATAGCGTGGCATATATTGAAGTGACTCAAAGTAGAGTTGGGGAAACAGTTATAAATTGGAGTGGCATCTCATACAGCAGAATGGAGCACTGTATCGTACAAGTGTTGGAAACTGTCGTAGAGTAGAATGTTGTACAATGGAGTGTATGGGCAAAGAGTTGAGGGCAGGTTTGCACATCAGAGTGTATGGGGATTAAGGGCCAGATGTACGACCCGCCAATTTGCGAGTCGCAAATTGCGTCGCATTTGCGACTCGCAATTTGTGACTCGCAAATTGGTATGCACAATAGTGTCTGAGACACTGTTTGCGATTCCCAATGGGGTCGCAAATTGCGAGGCTCATGAATATTCATGAGCCACTCGCAATTTGCGACCCCATTGGGAATGGCGTGCACTCCCAGGGATGGTGGACTGCTGGGCTCAGCAGGCCTCCATGTCTGGGACTGCTTTTAAATAAAGCAGTTTTTTTAAAAAATGCAGCCCATTTTACTTAAAGGAAAACGGGAAGCATTTAAAAAAAAAAAAAAAAAGAAACGTTTTGTTTCATTTTTTAAGGGTAGGTAGTGTCCCTGGGACCACTGCCTGCCCTTAAAAAATATTTTGGGGGCCAGTCAAAAAGGGGAAGGGGTCCCCTGGGGACCCCTTCCCATTTGCGACTCCATTACCACCCTCTTAAAGAGGGTGGGAATTTGCGAGTGTTTTACGACCGCAACAGCGTGTTGTACAATGGAGTGGTGTAGACTGTAATAGTGTATAGTAGAGTAGCATACAGTGGAGTGGTGTATAATGGAGTGGTGTAGATGGGAGAGCCATACAGGGGCATGGAGTAGAGTGTAATAGCATACAGTGGACTGGCATACATTGGAGTGGGGTCCAATCAAATAGCGTAGAATAAATTGGCATAGAGTGGAGTGCCATACACTGGAATAGCATACAGTGGAGTGGCATACAGTGGAATGGCTTAGAGTGGAATGGCATATATTGGAGTAACCTATAGCAGAGTGATATACAGTGGAGTGGTGTGTACTAAAGAGGTGTAAGTGGAGTTACGTACAGTGTAATAGCGTAGAGAAGACTGGCATAGAGTGGAGTTGTATACAGTGTAATAGTGTAGATTGAAGTGGCATAGAGTGCAATAGTGTATAGTGAAGTAGCGTACAGGAGAGTGGTGTATGATGGACTGGTGTAGACTGGAGTCGTGTACAGTATCATGGGGTAGAGTGTAATAGCATACAGTGGAGTGGCGTACATTGGAGTGAGGTCCAATCAAATAGCGTAGTATGTAGTGGCATAGAGTGGAGTGGGATACAGTGGAATAGCGTACAGTGTAGTGGCATACATTGGAATAGAGCAGAGTGGTAAGATGTAAAATAGAATGGCGCGGAGTAGAATAGTGTATAGTGGAGTAGCGTCTAGTGGAGTGGCATACAGTGGTGTGACGTAGACTGGAAAGTCATACAGTGATGTTGCGTACAGTGTGTGTATTAGCATAGAGTGGAGTGGTGTGGGGAGGAAGTCTTGTAAAGTGGAATGGCGTATAGTGGAGTGGCTACGGTGGCATGGCATATGGATGTACATGAAATTTAGCAGCAATGTAGATTATGGTACGCAGAGTAATGCAAAACAGCAAATTGTGCTGCCATGCAATTCTCCAGATTTACCAATCAACAGGGTCACACATGGTGGCCTTGTGTTCCTTTGTAAATCTGATGTAAGTATTAACTTGTCCATGCAACACCATGAGTGATGCAAGGGTACCACAATCATGTAATACAGCTAGACCTTAGTTATATTTTGGGCCAAGGTATACTGTGATAATTTTGCCATATACCATGGTACATGGCGATGACAAGCCAGTATATAGTTGGGCAAAGGCTGTTTTTAGAGAATGAAAAGGCAGCCATATTGTTTTTACAGCACTTTGACTGTGTTCAGTGTTAGGGCCTTAGATATAGGTAGGTAGTTGGTCCCTACCTTTTACCACTTTATTCAAGTGGTGATAGATAGAGGAATTTATTCATATATTTTTATATATTTAAAAAAACTCTAAGGCCAGAATTTTATGGAATTCCATGAAAGTACAGCAATGACACATATCACTAAGTTAAAATGCCTCATAACTTAAACAAAATATTTCCCTACTTAACTGAGTATCCAAAGAGCATAATCTGTCACCATAATGTTTAATGCTGCTAAATTTCATGTCAATCAATCAGCCATTTTCGCGCTACATCAAATACAATAGTCTATGAAAAATGCATTGGTGGAAAAACGCATTTTGGGGCCCCCTTTTAAATTGCACCCTCTTAACAATTCACCAAAAGAATGTTCATCTTCTCAAAATTTAGAAAATGCGTTAGGTCTGGAAAGTTTTGTGGTGCTTTGTCAAATTGGTGGAAAGTTATTAGGGATACCAACTATAAATACAGAGTGGCAATCAGATTAAAAGTGATTTCTTTATTTTTATATATTGTAATTGTTATGTATTTATTTATTGGTTTGCATAATCATGTGACCATAAATGTGTCTTTTAGTTGTTCATGTAGTAATTTTGAAACTTTAAATATGCAGTCTAGTTTATTTTTGGTCTTCCTTGCTACTTTTAGTAGGAGTGTGCTACATATGAAGCCTAAAGTGAAGGAAAGCCAATTATTGCTGTTATAAAAATAAAGATTTTTTTTTCCTAATGGACAATTATCATGTTCTCCATATATTAGTTTGCGTAGCTCGCTGCATGGTCACTTTTCCATTTTGTTGCACATGAATACATAAGGAGGATGGTTTTTGTTTGTCTTGTTGGGCTTTGTAAGCCAGAGAGCATGCAAAGAAAACTTATGTAGATTAACCGCTTAGCTGCTGGGCCTTCCCCACCTTACCCCCTCACCCCCACAGCGCTGAGCCATTTTTTGGGGTTATTTTGGGATAGTTCACATATAGGGCACCATAACTTTTTTCCACTTAAGGTATACATGCCAAATTTGTGTCCTTTTTTCCAACATCCTGGGGATTCTAAAGTTATCCAGAGTTTGTGCAATCCCCTGGAGGGTACCGAGAAAATAGGCAAAATATAGCTACATTTTGAGGAAAAAAGTGATCCAGATAAAAGTGTTTTTTTTTTCCTAAATATGGCATCCATGAACGGTTTGCTGTACTAAAGTCACCATCTTCCCTGCTTTCAGGAACAAGCATAGATGAATCAAAAAACCTAATTTTGTACCACAGTTTTGGCATTTTTCAAAGAGGTAGCCCATTTTTCCAATTTTTGTGCTCTCAACCTACTGCCAGTTTGTGGTGGAAACCAGCTTTAAAGCCATAGGTGATCCAGAAAAGCTATAGATTTCTGAAAAGTAGACAAAATTCCTAATTTATCAAGGGGTCATATGTGTTGATGCCTCTAAGTTTTTCCAAGGAAAATAACTGTTGAAATAAAGAAATATTAAAATGAGTAGGAAAAAACTGCCATTTGTGACAACATTTTCATCTGTAACTATTTGTCACAATGGTCGTTTTACAAAAGCAATATACCATTACGTCTGATATACCCTTCTGGTTGTGATGATATATAGGGTTTGTAGGTTCTCCAAGAACCAAAGGTACCCAGAGCCAACAACTGAGGTGCACTGTACAATGGTTTTTCATTGAGTACAGAGCATAGACCAATTTATATAGTGAAATAGGCAGAGTGAAAAATGGCTAGCAAGGAAACTTTTTTTTTTTTTAAATGGGCACAAGATGTGGAGTTTAGGAGCAGTGGATATTGGTACATCTTTGAATTTGTGGGTACCCCTACTAGCGTTTGATTTAGAGAGTATATTTCAAAATGTATTCTTTCTTATACACTGGCTTACATTTGAAGGGCACAAATGCAGCAAAATCCAATAGGTAATAACAAATGTTCTACTATTCTATGCTTTTAATATAAAAATGGTACCTCACTTGTGTGAGTAGGCTTGGTGCCTGTGACAGGAAACGGCCCCAAAATGCAACATGAACGCATTGCATTTTTCCACTGAAAAATAGCCATTTTTTTCCAATGTTGGTAGCTCTAGCTTTTAGACCCTAGCTCAGCCGGCACCTAGGGAAACCTAACCAACCTGCATATTTTTTTTTTATTAAACACCTAGGGATATCCAGGGTGCGTAAATATATTGTTATCCAGGGTGGGCTGACTTGCTTATCTCTCAGCAGGTTTTTTTTAACCAGAATCCCTTGCAAACCTCAAACTTTGATTAAAAGAACACATTTTCCTCACATTTCTGTGATGGAAAGTTCTGGAATCTGCAGTGAGCCACAAACTTCAATCCACCTGGTATTTCCCCTAGTCTCCCAATAAAAATGGAACCTCACTTGTGTGGGTGGGCCTACTCCCGCAACAGGAAATGGTCCAAAACACAACATGGACGCATTACATTTTTCCAAAGAAAACTGACCCTCTTTTTCCAATGTGGGTAGCTGAAGATTTTGGGCCGTAGCTCAGCTGGCATCTAGCGAAACATAGCCAACCTGTACCATTTTTTAAATTAGACGCCTAGGGATATCCACGGTGGGCTGACTTGCGTGGCTCTCACCAGGCGTTTGACAAAAAAAAGACATTTCTCTCACATTTCTATGATGGAAAGTGCTGGAATCTATGGGGAGGCACAAACTTTCATCCACCCGGCATTACCCCAAGTCTCCAAATAAAAATGGTACCTCACTTGTGTGGGTTGGCCTAGTGCCCGCGACAGGAAACAGCCCAAAACGCAACATAGACACAATGTGGGTAGCTGAAGATTTTAGACTGTAGCTTTGCCAGCATCTGGCGAAACAGAGCCAACCTGTAAATTTTTCAAAACTAGACACCTAGGGGTATCCAGGGTGGGCTGGCTTGTGTGGCTCTCACCAGGTATTTTTTAACCAGAAAGCTTTGCAAACCTCAAACTTTGACTACAAAAACACATTTTCCTTACATTTCTGTGATGAAAAGTTCTGGAATCTGTGGGGAGCTACAAACTTCTCTCCAACCGGCATTCCACCTAGTCTCTCATTAAAAAAATAGTACCTCACTTGTGTGGGTGGACCTAGTGCCCGCGAAGGGAAATGTCCCAAAACCCAACATAGACGCATTGCATTTTTCCATCAAAAACTGACTGTTTTTTCCAATGTGGGTAGCTGAAGATTTTGGATCATAGCACAGCCGGCACTTAGGGAAACCTAGCCAACTTGTAATTTATTGAAAAGTAGACACATAAGGGTATCAAAGGTGGGCTGGCATGCATGGTTCTAATCAGGTTTTTTTGCCCAGAACCCCTTTCAAACCTCAAACTTTGACTAAAAATACATTTCCCTTCAATTCTGTGATGGAAAGCGGTGGAATTTGCATGGAGTCACAAACTTGCATCCACCCTGCATTTCCCCACATCTCTTGATAGAAATGGTACCTAACTTGTATGGATAGGCCTAGTGCCTGCGACTGGAAATAGCCCAAAATGCAACATCGATGCATCTCATTTTTCCATCAAAAACTGACCCTTTTTTTCCAATGTGGGTAGCTGAAGATTTTGGACCATACCCCAGTCAGCACCTAGGGAAGCCTAGCCAACCTGTAAATGTTTTTAAAACAAAACACCTACGGGTATCCGAAGTGGGTTGACTTCAGTGGCTCTCACTATGCTTTTTTACCCAAAACCCCTTGCAAACCTCAAATGTTGACTACAAAAACACATTTTCCTCACATTTCTGTCTTGAAAAGTTCTGGAATCTGTGGGGAGCTACAAACATCTGTCCACCCTGCATTACCCCTAGTCTCCAGATAAAAATGGTACCTTACTTGTGTGGGTGAGCCTAGTGCCCGCGACAGATAACAGCTCAAAATGCAACATAGAAGCATCACATTTTTCCATCAATTACTGACCGTTTTCTTCCGATGTGGGTAGCTGAAGATTTTGGACCATAGTACAGCCGGCATCTAGGGAAACCAAACCAAGCTGTAAATATATATATATATTTTTTTTAAACTTAACACCTAGGGATATCCAGGGTTGGCTGACTTGCATGACTCTCACCAGATTTCTTTACCCTTGCAAACCTCAAACTTTCACTATAAAACACATTTTCCTCACATTTCTGTGATGGAAAGCTCTGGAATCTGTGGGGAGTCATAAATTTCCTACCACCTAGTGGTCCCATCAGTCACCACTGATAAACGTTGCCTCACTTGTGTGGGTGGGCCCAGAACATTTTGTGGGTAGGTTGTGGGATCACTGGGCCGGCACAAATTTCCTACCGCCCAGAATTTGCCCAGGTCTCCCTATAAAAATGCTACCTCACTTGTGTGGGAAAGCCAAGTGCCAGCGACAAGGGAAGGGCCTAAAACGACCTGGCTTTGGAAGGGGGGCACCTGCCTTTTTGGATTCAGGCTCGACAGCCATCTAGGGAAACCTATCAAACCCAGACATTTCTGAAAACTCCACACATGGTGGAGTCCAGGAAGGTGCAGCTTGTGTGAAACCCCAAATGTTTTCTTACCCAGAATCGCCTACAAGAATCAAAGTTAGCTAAAAAGTCACATTTTCTGTTTAGTTATGTTTGGGAAAGTTGTGGGATCACCAGGCTGGCACATATTTTCTACTGCCAAGCATTCCCCCAGGTCTCCTGATAAAAATGCTACCTCACGTGTGTGGGTGGGCCAAGTGCCTGCAACAGGGAAGGACCCAAAACATATTTGGAGACATCAAAATTCTCTCACACAAAGTGACCTGATTTTGCAAGGGGGGCACCTGCGTGTTTGGTCCCGGGCTCAGCAGCCATCTAGGAAAACCTACCAAACACAGACATTTCTGAAAACTAAACTCCCAGGGGAGTCCAGGGATGTATAAGATAGAAGAGACGGCCCAGAGATCCTGACTCTGGATATGAATCCCAGGGGTACCGGAGGAACTTGGCTCAAGGCTCTGGGCCTCCTCAGCCTCAAAAAGACATATAGGAGAAGTGTTATGAGCATATGTTCCTCTTTTAGTTGTCACAATCAAAGGTCAAATCCTGATTCAGATGCAGCACAGTACACGTTAAATTGAGTGCAAATTTTTCTTTTTATTCATGAATTGATTTGGTCCATTGCACTCATTAGCATTTTCTGTTATTACATATGTTGTTCAGAAAAACAGCCGACACGTGTTTCACCCTATGTGGCAGATATTGCCTAGGGCTTTCTCAAGGGCTTTCGTGCACAACAGAATCTCCTGTTGTGCACGAAGATGGTGCAAAGCTTCGGAATTTAACGCATCTTGAGGTGTTGAGAAGGCCCTAGAAGCTTCAACCAAAGCTGCAAATTTCAGTGCGAAACAGCCTTGAGAAAGCCCTAGGCAATATCTGCCACATAGGGTGAAACACGTGTCGGCTGTTTTTCTGAACAACATATGTAATAACAGAAAATGCTAATGAGTGCAATGGACCAAATCAATTCATGAATAAAAAGAAAAATTTGCACTCAATTTAACGTGTACTGTGCTGCATCTGAATCAGGATTTGACCTTTGATTGTGACAACTAAAAAGAGGAACATATGCTCATAACACTTCTCCTATGAGTCCAGGGATGTGTGGCTTGCATGGATCCCACAACATTTTATTAATCAGAATCCTCTGCAGACCTTACAATTTAGCTAAAAAGTCACATTATATGCACATTTCTGTGTGGGAACACTGGGCCGTCACACATTTCCTACCACCCAGCATTTCCCCATGTATCCCGATAACAATGCTTTTGTGTGGGTGGGCCAAGTGCCCGCGACAGGGAAGGGACCGAAATGTATTGTGGTGATAATGAACTATGGTAGGTGCACTAATTAGTCCTGGGGTCTGCAACAATGTAGGGAAACTGTAGGATGCTGGCTCTCTATATAGTGCACTAAAATGAAGTACACTGTGCAGAGAGTCCAGTGGATCCCCAATAGGTGTGCAGAGATAAAAGCAGATAATTCTAATGTTTGATTTGTGGTAGTGAGGGCGAGGAGTTAGGCTTATCAGAGGGTAGTGCTAAGCATTTTTTGTCACACACAGAGGCAATAAATGAGACACACACTCACGAATAAATCCGAGACCAATTAGGAAAATAAACTCGGATCTTTATATCTATTTTTAGAAAACAAAAACTTTGTTCAACAGTTAGTAATTGCTTTGTATGTCGACTGTTAACCAAATGCAGTTCAAAACACAAATGCTTACAGGTTTTAAGCAACATCGGTCAATACCGTCAGGCAGAGACCGTTGTGGTCAAGGGAAGAAAGCATAGGGTTAGATAGATAGAGTACTGCCAACACATTTACCATCGCGGTTGATGGAAGCAACACTCCACCATGGAGTTTTAGGGGACAGTGGTCGCCCAGAGCTTAGTAGGTACAGGCTCACAGAAGCTGGGCTGTTTCCAGCATTGGTCGCAGGTACTGTGAGGACCCCTCAGGCTGGTGGATGCGTTGTAGGGGTTGGTTACCGGTCTGGTCACCAACAAGCCTTGGCTGCTGCAACTTTTGGTTGGTGAGATGAATCGCGTCTACATGATCCATGGGGGTCTTCGCCCCAGTGGTCTTTACCTGCTCCCAGGCAATTGGCAAAGCCTGGCAGGGTTACGGGGTTCTTGGAGGCTGCACAAGTTTTAGGTAGGGACAGCAGGCCATAGTTGTTGAGCCCTTTCACAGTTTGCAGGGTTTGGCACTTGTTTCTTCTGCAGCAGGGCTCAGTTCCTGGTTCAGCAGCACGTCCTCTTTCTTTGTCTTCTTTTGGCCCATGGAATCTGAAGTCAAGTTTTTGAGGACCCACATAAATACTGAATTTAGGGGCGTTAGAAGGGGAAAGAGGCAGTAGCTGTTGGGCTACTTACCTTAAGGGTGTCTACACCCTCTACTGACTACTTCCTGTGGGAAGAGGGGGCTGCTGCTTTCTGCCGCTCGAGTAGACATTTTATTGGATCAGCAGCTTCCTAAAAGCGAGCGTCATATTTCTGAATGCGAGCGTTCACGACATGTTGTGACTGCCAATGTTAAGAAATCTCGCTGGGAGGTCTAGAGTGAGATTTTTTCTCATGAGAGCTCACAAACTTAACGTTGGCGAGCTGCTTGAGAGAAAAAACTCCGCTGTGCGTCACTTCACGGAGTTTTGCCACAAAACTCTGCGAACTCCACCGGTGGAGCAGAATTCTTCGCCCACCCCAAATAATGTCTTCCTACACGCCAGGGAGTTTATAGTTAATGGCCAAGTAAGCACATTGTATTTGTAATGGAACTGGATGAGAAAGAAAATTGGCAAATTATCATGAGTGTAATTAATGAGATTGCATTTCTGGTGTTTAGCAGATCAAACATTATGTTCAAGCAGTGCTATGAGCTACGATAGTGTGTGATGCTTATAACAGCCAAGGTTGTGCTGCTCTGGAGTCTCCTGTCCAGCCGAGCTTCTGAAACCTATCACTGCAAGTTTTTATTCAAGTGGCTCAGAGGTAAATCTATCTTCAATCGGTCCATGAAAAAGGCCATGATACATCTACTTACTAGAAGATAAGCCTTGCACCATTAATTCTTAATAATACACTGGACCCAATGAGAGCTGAGTGTAAAGTTCAACCTTGCAACCATTCAAGAATAAACTAAAAAAAGCTCAGTTTTCACGTTTCAAAACCAATGCTGCAAACGCAATTGAATAGCAGACATATTTAGGTCTCACCTAGGCAGTGCATGAACTGCATGTGCGGTCCCTTCAAGACATGCTATATCTACTCAATGGGCTTTAAGCCATGTCAATGCTTTTCATTGGTTGTTTCATGTGCCTTTCCAAATTCCTTACTTTTCAGTTGTAAATTGTGGCCTTGTCCCTCCTTTTGGTGTGTCATTCCCTCCATTGGCTACTGGCCCTGTTACAGGTCTTATTTTGCTTCTTGCCACTTAAGTTAGTTACGGCGCACTATTTTTTCTGATTGCCTCGGCTCATGTGTTTGGAATGTTATGTTTGTTGGCTTTCGGAGGCAAACGCGTGCAACTGATGTTTTCAACCACATGCAATTGTTTTTTTTTCCTTCAGAAACACACTGGTTACTTTGATTGCTTTGATTCAGAAACAAACGCGCTCTGCTGACGGTATAATCTGTTGGCAAACACACATGGCATTCACATTTTTAAAAACATTATCAATAAATGCACGGGGAAAGTCGATACCGAGACCCCGCCCATGCCCTCCGCTGACTGCATAATAAGGCTTGTCATTGCTTGGAATGAGGCTCAGGAAGAGCATACTGAAAGTTTTGTCTGGAGATGTGTTCTTTGTACCATCAACCAGCAGGCCCAAATGGTTAGGTAAAGTCTCATCAGGGGTCTGATTGAACTGGCACTGAAAAATGGAATTAGCATAAATGTAAGGTAAAGTTCTATATACATTTTTTAAATCATAGGTAATAAAAGGGCGAGTAGACAACATTTATAGCTCTTACAGTACAGGCTTTTATGCGAAGCTTCTATCGGGTTACACCCATCGGGTATCCAGGAGTGCTTTGTCCTTCTTTGTCCTTTCCGTTAACATAAATCTTTAAATTTATCAGTCATTGTTTGGTTTCCAATGCCCTGGTGGAATGATTCAAGTTGTACCCTAAATTATCATAGTATTGTTATTTTTGTTCTGGGATATTGTATGGCATTACAAACTGAAGCTTCCCCACCTTGTACTGGGTTGGCTCAGATTGTAATAGTAGTAGAGCCGGCTTTCCATTGCTGACTGAGAGCACTGTTGATCCAGTTCAGACGATTACAGTAGTATGTAAAGTTTATTTTTCCACAAATAGAGGGCATTTTGATTCTGTGTTGATCGAAATGTAAGTTCCATTCGTATAGAGCAAACACAGCAAACGTTCTGCAATATGCCTCTCTGTTGAATGGAGTGACTGGAGTGTGTCTTGTGGTGGGATAAAGAGAATAGGCAAAATCCTCTTTCTCAGCACCCGCGAGGCCCCACCTCAGCAGCAACTCAGCGCCAATACAGTACCACTTCGGCATCAGTGCAGCACCACCTCAGCATCAGTGCAGCATCACCTCAGCACAGCCCCAACTCAGCAATGACTCAGCACCACCTGAGCACCAGTGCAGCACCACCTGAGCACCAGCGCAGCACCACAACCTCAGCATGACTCAGCACTACCTGAGCACCACCACCGCACAAGCACACCACCACCTCAGCACCACCTGAGCATCACTCAGCACCACCTCAGCACTCGTGCAGCACAACCTCAGCACCAGCACAGCATCAGCACAGCACCACCTCAGCATCAGCACAGAACCATTACAGCACCAGCACACCGCCAACTCCTCATCAGTGCACAACCACCACTGCAGCATCTACTCAGCATCAGCGCAGTACCACCTCAGCACCAGTACAGCACCACCTCGGCACCAGCTGAATTCCACCTCAGCAGCAATTAAGCACCAATACAGCACCACTTCAGCATCAGTGCAGCATGAACGCAGCATCACCTCAGCACAGCAGCAACTCAGCAACACTCAGCACCACCTAAACAACAGCAGAGAACCACCACCTCAGCAGGACTCAGCACCACCTCAGCATAAATCAGCATGACCTCAGCATCACTCAACACCACCTCAGCATCACCTCAGCACCCCAACAGCACCACCTTAGCATCAGCACAACACCATCTCAGCATCAGCACAGCACCACCTCCTCATCAGTGCACCATCACCAGTGTAACACCAAATCAGAATAAGAGCAGTACCACCTCAGCACCAGTGCAGCACCACCTCTTTACCAGTGCAGCATCACCTCAACATCAGCACAGCACCATCTCAGCATCGGCACAGCACCACCTCCGCATCAGTGCACCACCACCAGCGCAGCCCCACCTCAGCACCAGTGCAGCCCCACCTCAGCAGTAATTCAGCACCAACACAGCACCACTTCAGCATCAGCGCAACACTGACTCAGTATTAGCGCAGCATCACCTGAGCACAGCACCAACTCAGCATCACTCAGCACCACCTGAGCACCAGTGCAGCACCACCACCACAGCATCACTCATCACTGCCTCAGCATCTCTCAGCACCACCTCAGTATCACACAGCATACCTGAGCATCACCTCCGCACCAGCAAACACCACCTCAGCATCTCTAAGCATCAACTCAAAATCTGGCATCGGTTGATTCTCCCCTAGTGTCCCTCCTCTGCTTGTATCATTCAGGTACTATTTCCCAACCTCCACCCTCCCGTTGTTTATGTACCCCATAATATAAAAAAAACTATAACAAACAAGTATTATAACAGGCAGGAAGAAGTTGCCAGCATTGCAAGGACAAAAAAACTAGAAGACATTTTTGTATGGTAATTCTTTTTTTAATAAGGTCATTCCGTTGTACATAATGTCTTCTTGGTAAAATATAAGGTAACAAAAATGCTTGTAACACTTTTTTATTATAACTTTTCAACAATGCTATGCAGCATAGTTTAAAGACAATGGCAAAGGCAATAGCTCTGGCTAAACACATATAAGGTCCCAAAGCTGAGACCTATTAGCTATGCCAATGCTTGTTATATTATGCAGCACTCAGAACGTTATGTGGACATAAACTCCCTTTTGCACCCACATGGAAGGTATAACAAGTGTGACTCAGGTTTCTGCCTGCATGGTTTTTCCTACGCCACCCTGCCCACGTCATGTAGGCAAATACTACGCATTCCCAGTTTATCCACCTTGAAATTAGAAAAAACTGGGGTTGTTTGTACAATATCTCCCGTTTCATGGTGCAAAACTTGGAATAGTGTGGTAAATGTTGCTGGATTCATGGAATGAGCCATTAAGTTGGTAAAGGTTGATATTTTTGGTAGTACAATGTGAAACTAGGTATTGAAGGCTCGGGGAACATCTTTAGTGAATAAAACAAGATTAAAAAGCAAACAATGTAAACTGCTTGCTCCCTGTCAGGATTCACTAATGTAGAAAATACATGGAAGTGAAATAAGTGTTACTAGTGCTGTCTACAATATCCTAAATAACCACATTTGTAAGAGGGTCCAAAGGATACAGCGGATGAGCAACGGATGATTGTAATGTAGTATACAAATGCACTGTGAAAATCCAAATTTAGCACAAAGCTCGAAGAGCAATTGAGCCAAAGGGAAACTTAGGAAGAACTCACATATGGTGCTATCAAGATGTAATAAATAATCCCATAATGCCTACAACGCACCGTCCTCTCTTGCAATTGCTGCACTTAACAAACTAGTAAGTCATTTGTGTTTCCTTGTTTCAGAAAATGTTAGAAAACAGATGAAGAGAAGGAGGAAGGTGAGAAGGTGCAAACAATGACAGTGTTTTACAGAATGAGTGACTGATTCACACAAGGACTTGTGACTTGTAAAGTTATGAATGCAGAGCCTCTGTACTTGTGGCAGAATCTCTGCACTTGGGGTGGAATCTCCATACTGAGCACTGCAGTGCGGCGATTCCTCCCCGAGTGCAGAAAACTTTACGAGTAGTAAGTCCCTTTGTGAATCAGGCCCTGAGTGGGAGATTTGCATGCCATACTGGCTCAAAAGAGAGAACCTACACAATCTGATCCAGGATCCTGACCTTATGCTGAGTGGCAACACAGAGTTAAACCAGTCACTACCTGTAGTGTCCTGCTGGACATGTTCTAGTGTTCCGTCTTGTGTTGCACCCACACTGTACACCCACCCATCACAGGCATCACCAGTCAGATGATCCTGCTAATAAAAGGGGCCGGGCGCACGTGCCCTGGGTCAATTATCCCGTATACCACTACTGTGTCCATGTGGCTCATTTATCGGCATGTGGGCCTAGTGGCCCAAGACACCACATTGGCGACAAGCGGGTCTGACTCCATGTGCTTGCTGGCAGCCGTTCTGACGTCGTTGTGGGAAGCGAAGCCTGAGTATGCGACACCCCCATACCTGCTGCCAGTGTGCGCCGGCACATGAGGCAGGACAGGGTAAGAGGGCCCCAGAGAGCGAATCCAGCGGCGTCCGTTGTTGGTGCCCTGCAGCCGCCCGCCGTCGTGACCGACCCTTAGGTGGAAGAGAAGAGACTGTTCGTCTCCTACAGTCAGATGCCCAGCTGCCATCCACCTACTGCGAAGCTGAGCGAGCTGGTGAGGAGCGCGAATGAGCCCGTAAGGTGCTGTCAGCGGGATGCTGATGAAGCAGGCGCACCACGACCCATAGAAGTATGACGGGTCCATACACTGCCCTGTTCCCTGCATGATGCTGCAACAGTAAGCTGCACCCAGCGCAGTAAGAATTGAGGAAGGCCCTCCCCAATGAAGCAGACGGCACCCAGTGTGCCAGAGAAGCTCCTACATACCCGAAACCTGCCATCATCTGTGCCAGGGAAGACATGCTGCGGCCTGGGTGAGAAACGTCCTGCAGCGTGAAGTCGGTGCTGGTAGCAGAGCACAGTGCACCACACTCAAGACAGGGTGCCAGGCCTAGAGGTGAAGTGACCGCACCAAGACTCCGACATTTCCTGTATACACAGGAAGCTGCTGCAGACAATAAAGACAAGCGGCAATGGTGACATTTCTACAGTGCCCTGCTCCTCACCACGAGAGGTGCGTGGTCTGTCCGAAGGCATCCAGCATGAGCAAGACTCCCAGGCAGCGATGGCGACAGCGCCCACCACTGTAAGCATGGCCTGCATTGCTGGGAAGGCTGCTGTGGCCTCTAGGTGAAGTGGCAGCAGCATTATACCTAAGTGACTCGTGTGCGACGTCTCAGCCGACACTGACTTCGACGGATGAACAGCCACCAAGCCGCACCAGCAGGTTGATTCTCACTGCCCTGCCTGCTGCCATTTGCCATGGAGACGAGGAGCTGAATGGAGGCACCCGCTGCGAGGAACCAGTATCTCCAGTACGCCGTGAGGCCCGCAGCATCATGAAAGCCTCCGCGGCCTCCTGCACTGACCCCAGCTCCACTTTAAGGTTGTTATTATAGACCACATCCACGAGCCCAGACGTGGCTCACTGTAGCATTAAAGGCAAACCGCCCACAATTGAGAGAAATCTCCAGTGCCCCCACGGTACGCCCCATGGCACAAAAAGAAAGCGTGCACAACAGGAGCAGCCCTCTTGCACAGGCACTGTCTGCCCCATGCATCCGCACTTTCAGCCCTACGGAACCTGACATCCATGCCAGCTGCCATAGTACAAGAAGAATGGTAGATGCAGCGCCACCTAGAGGCCGATCTGCCACATTGCACCTGGAAAAATAAGATACAGTCTTGTTTTAAAATAAGGCAGCCTCATGCAGCCAAATAAAAGAAATAAGCCGCCCTGCAGCCCGACAAGGAAGCATAAGAGCCACAGTGACACTGCCATGAGTCTGCACCTGCACTAAGTTCCTCCACATCAGTTTCCACGGCACCCGCATGGTTGGAATGAGCATAGAGGTTACCACAGTAAGACAGGAGTTCACTGCAATGCACCAGAGCCTCTCTACAAGTGACTGCAGCTCAAAGGCAAAGCTGGAATAGGACTGTTAGGCCCCTGGTGACCGCATGTCATCACCACAGGAGTGGAAAAGAAGTGTCTTTCTTGACACACCGGTCCATGACCCACAAGAGTAAGAGGACAAGACAACACTGAAGTACAGCCTACACTTGAGGCTGCAAGGGGGCAGAACACACCTGAAGGGCCTGCTGTGCCATGTGCTCCAAGGATGCCACACGCCCCTGGCAAGCTGCTAGGTGTCATGAAGGGGTACAAACTGGGCTGCACACCCCTTGTTTGTCTGTCTAGCAGTTTTGAGGGGAGAGAGACTGTGTAACCCCCCCCCCCAGCAGAGAACCGCAAGGAGCACACAGCTAACCCAGCCAAAGGAATCGTTAAGCAGCCAAGCATGGCCCAGCGAACTAAATGGGACCGATGGCACCAAGCAAGCCCCTAGCAACAAAAAAAAAACTGAAGACAGCAAGCCCTGCTAGAGAGCTAACAAACACACAGGGAGCCAACCGAGGGCCCCCTGGACAAGAATATGCATGCACAGACATGAGGCACTGCGCACCACCAGAACTCCACAGAGCCAAGATGATAGGAAAGGCCTAGCATGGCCCGCATGCAGAAGAGATATCTTCTAAATCTCCACCGCACCAGCGAAGCCCTGCAGTGGGCCAAAAGACAGCACAGAGTGTCCTCCCTCACACTGCCTCAAGATGGAGTCACCAGTGGCCCCAGACAGGCAAGAGGAGAGTCGCACACTCAAAGTGACAAGCTGCCACTGCAACATGTGCTCCAAGGACATGCAACACGTGGCCAGATGCCACATCGCACTGCAAGCAAGGAGCACGTCACACAAAGTGACCGACCCCACCAAGCATGCCCGAACGGAGGCAGGAGCAGGTGCCACGATGGCCCAGGCTCGAGGCGCAAGCACGATGCCCCCGAGTGAAGAGGTAACCTGTCATCATGGCAGAGGAGCACCGCAAAAATCCCTGAGGCGGGAATGGGGCCCGCAAAGGTGCTCAAGGAGAAAAAGCAAGTCCTACCAACAGGAAATACCTGCGACAGGTCCGCAGCAAAGAGAAGACACCTTCCTAAGAACCAGACACGACCAGTCAGATGTCCATGTGGCACAAACAAGACATATGGCAGGATGCCACATCTGAGTGAGGCACCTATTCGGAAGCAAGGAAGAGCATGGCAGGATGCCACATCGCGAAGGGGAAGAACAGTGTGACAGGACGCCACTCCACAAAGGAGGAGAGGAGTGTGGCACAATGCCACAGGGTGAACAACCACCACAGGCGCGCAAGAGGGAAAAGGAGAAGAGCGATAGGACAGAGGACTCATGCTAGCACTGGAGAAGGTGTTCACCAACACAAGCCAGCAACAGAAGTGTAGAGACATCACTGGAGACAGCTCCGCGGGAGGACCAACCATAAGCTGCTAGCAAGCGTCCAGGCCCCACGCTTCACAGTGCGACGACCACTCACCTGTCACCGGCTGCTTGGCAACAATGGCATCATGTCTAGCAAGTACACCTGCCAGAAAATAACCGTAAGTGGCCACGAAGGCCTTCCAGTCCTCCTCACTCCACGAAGTCACCTAAAGCAAGAGATTGGCGCCTGTTGCCCAAGTGTAAGAAAATTATCATATTCATCATCCAGGTACATCAACACCAAGAACATCTAAGGAGCATCGCACCACCAGAGTGGATCCCAACACTCAAGACATCTGGAGTTCAACGAGACACTCCTGGCGCCGTGGGAGGCTAGCCACCCAGGAACCTTCTGTGTGCTCCCGTAAACCTGAGGCCTGCCAAAAAAGAGCATACCCGACCATTGGACTATCCACCCTTGGGGTTACACGAGGCTTGGTCGTGGCCCGGTTGAGAGTTCCGCAGCGACCCCTCAGCATGGCCTACGAGAGGCCCGCTCAGCCCACGCAGTCACTTGGCAATCCAGGGGTAAGGGCCTAAACGGAGTTCCTGTGAGAGGGGAATCCCAACCGGAGAGGTACGTCAGCAGCAGCTCCACGACAGGCACTGGGAATCATGGAGGTCAGAGATGGAGATTTGTCACCCCACGGCTATCTGAGGAAGGCCCTCATCCACCAAGGCCATCATCAGTCGTTGCTGGCTTGCTATCCAATGGAGCCTGAGCGTACTCAAGACAATCTCCAGAGTGGACTCAACCACAGCTCTAGATGCACCGCTATTCGAACTGTGTAAATAGACTCCAACACCGTGAGACCAACCCTGTCTGAACTACATCGCTGAGGTGGACTAAAGCCTAATGACCGTGCGGTCCAGAGCTCCAGCACCGCCAGGCAGATGGTCTGAAGAGACTCATTGTGCTGTTTATTGTTGTTTGCTTTTTCCATAGGTTGGACTTTTGTTTGTTTCTTTTCCATTAAAGTTTGGGAAGCGAATGCCGATCCGGCGGAACCATCTAATTTCCGCCCGATCTCATTGCTCCCAGCTTTTTCTAAAATCTTAGAAAAACATGTCAATCAGCAGCTGACGCAGTTTGTCGACTCCCAACATTTTTTACATACCTCACAATCGGGGTTTAGAGCTGGCTTCTCTACAGAAACCACTCTCTTGGGAGTCACAGAAGCTCTACGCCAACGTCTTGATATGGGTGAAACTGTGGCACTCATATTACTCGACTTGAGTGCTGCTTTCGATACTGTGTCTCACGTTGCCCTACTAAAAGTCTTGCAATTGCTGGGCATCAGCGGATCGGCTCTCAAATGGCTTAAGAGCTTCTTGACCGATCGGACTTTTCAGGTCTTTTCTTCGTCTGCAAGCTCTGAGACTCATGTTTCCCCTTATGAGTGCCACAGGGTTCTATTCTCAGCCCTTTACTTTTTAATATCTATGTTAGTCCCCTGGCTACAATAGCGGAAGAGGCTGGGTTATCTATCTTTTCGTATGCTGATGATACCCAGCTAATCTTCTCTTTGTCCACCAATGATGTATCTGAGGAGTCATCTCTTCAGGTAGGACTACATAAGATAGCTAGCTGGATGCTTGCCAATAAGCTAAAATTAAATGGTGGGAAAACAGAAATTCTAATCCTTTGGAAAAGCAAAGACCTCTGGAGCCCCCGACATTGGACATCTCAAATGGGCGATCTTCCACAACCGGTGCAAGCAGTTCGCAATCTAGGCGTAGTCATAGATGACCAGCTATCTATGAGGCAGCAAGCAGTTAAGGTTGCCTCAACCTGCTTCACCATCCTGAAATGGCTCAAAAAAATACTGTGGATGTTGCCTAGTTCCACACAAAGAATAGTGATCCAGGCCCTGATTACATCCAGGCTGGACTATGGCAACGTCCTGTATTTAGGAGTCAATAAGGAGGTGGTTCGTAAACTGCAGGTAGTTCAGAACTTAATGGCCAGACTGATCTGCCAGGTGCCTAGAAAGGCCTCCATTTCTGGTTCTCTCCGTGACCTTCATTGGCTTAGGATGGAGAGTCGCATCAAATTTAAGGCCCTCTGCTATATGCATAAGATCAAGACTGCACAGCACCACAATATTTGAGTGCATTAGTCCATCCTTATTTCCCTACGCGCCTGCTTCGATCCTCTACTCACGCCAAATTTGTAGTTCCTAGGATCAAACGGTCGTGTTTGGGCGGTCGGTCCTTTTCTTATCTGGCCCCTTCATTATGGAATTCACTCCCTTCGCCACTTCGGCATGAAACTACCTACAACAACTTTCGCAAAAGCCTAAAAACGTGGTTATTTAACCAATAGCTGTCTCTCTTTTTTTAGCGTGTGTCCAATGGCGCTGGGAAACCTCCGGGTAGCTGTGCGCCTTATAAAACAAAATTAATTAATAATAATAATAATAATAATAATTAATATTAATTAATGTAGTGTCCTGCTGGAAACGTTCTAGTGTTCCGCCTTGTGTGTTGCACCCACACTGTACACCCACCCATCACAGGTCAGGTGACCCTTCTAATAAAAAGGTGCCGGGCGCACGTGCCCTGGTCCTGTTATCCCGTATACCACTACTGTGTCCATGTGACTCATTCATCGGTATGTGGGCCTAGTGGCCCAAGACACCACACTACCCATTCATTTCTAGGAATTATGCACCAGATATGCACAGCAATTTACTGATCACAGTCCCTCTGATTTGGTAAATCGCAGGTTTTTCCTAACAATCCAAACATATTTTTCAATTCAGATTTCTATTCCAAATCTCAAAATGTATGTTTTTCAAAACAGAAAACTTTTCATTTTTATAAGCAGTCCTGTTTCCTTTAATGAAATTGGGCTGCTTTAAGAAACAAACAAAATGTGCATTTTGAAATGTAATGACAAGGATGGTGGTTTCCAGTCCCTTGGAAAACACTATTCCTGTCATTGTAGACATTCATTGGGGGTCACATATTGCGACTTGCTTAGTTGTTCTGCAACTCTCTACCATTCCTTATTTTTCAAATGACCTATTAGTACACAGAATGATTTGCAAAATTAGATACCCATCGCAGAAGTCGGGTTGCAATTTGTAGCCACTTTTTGTGACCATTATCTTAGTACATCTGGCCCCTGTGTTCTTTACAATAGCCTCATTGATTTACCAGTCCTCTGTGGTCACATGCTTCCAGTGCCCGTTTCTTAAAGCCATTTTCATTATGATCTAACACCCACATTTGCTTCCTTGAAATGCCAATTGAATTACAGCATAGAGAGAAGGAATGCTACTTGATTGACAATTTATCAGATACAATATCGCAAGAGACTTCGAGAACATTGAAATGCATGTTTTATGCATATGAAGCTATCAGATGCATTGTCTAGGAATTTTATTCTACTATATTAATTAGCTATAAATTCTAACTTTAACTTTTTCGACAATATTGAAATTAAAAATGTGTGACCACACTAAAATGTAAGTAGCATTAGTTCATTATTCATAGTTAAAGTTTGAAAAAAGGAGATATACTTTAAAACAATTTTAAAGACATTTGCAAAGTTTATCAACTTTTTTCTATAGAGAGATAAGTTCACATGTATTTCCGAGTCTGTCACAGATAGAAATAGACTACACAAGACTCGTTCATAGGAGCCATAAATATTAAAACTTACTCAATGATCATATCAAATTTTCCTAAAGACAGTTGAGTGAGATATTTTAGGTACTGCACATCTAATTTTGGATGTTCAACGAGCATTTATACACAGAGCATCAGAACTTAAGTGTGCTGGTATGTGCCGGGGGGGCCTCCCCAGCTCTTATTTATAAGGAACCTGACTCTCTGGTCCCATCCCACGAGTAGCAGTCCCACATGTTCAAAAAGTTGCACTGCATGCCTGTCATTTGCTTCTGCCCAAGCCCAGGCATGCCTTTCCAAGGTAGCATCTACGCAGAAGACATGGTGGTGGTGTCAAGCCACTCTAGCCATGACTGTTGTGCATGCGCTGATTGGTCCTGTGCATTAAAGAAAGGGGCTTGCTTGCACGTGGACCAGACTGGCACAAGACATAAACTTCAATGTGAGTTGAACTTCAAGCCAGCATCTCCACTGGCTTCAAGAGCATTGGTGCTTTGAGGCAAGCGCCTACGGCTCTGGCAGGAGCCTTTTCAACACTCCGCTCTTTCAAGCACCTTACCGGGATTGTCCAGCGGATGTGTGTGGGCACCTTGAGCTGGAGTAGGACACAGATTACAGCAGACTGAGCTTCTATTTACTGCATCAATTGTGCTTGATTTGTCATTTCTGGTGCTAACTCCTGTAGATTGAATTTTAATTAGTCAGCTGTCCTGGGCACAATCGTTTAAAAGCCCGATCTTCCACCTCCATCTGGAGCTTGTAGCCTTGTGGTGCAAGCATTTAAATGACCGAGAACGGGAGGCCGGAGTACAATTAACCTCCAGATTCCGTCATTCAGTTGGTGTTATATTTTCCCTGCACTTTACAGGAAGAGTTAGCACAATGATGTGCGTGCTGAGCAAGAGGAGTTCTTCAATCATATGCCTTTTTTCATGGTACTGGGTGGAGGGTAAAATTCTTTGGCTTTCCCACTATGTTTTTGTTGTAACGTGACATGTTCCTTTCCGGTGCCATGCTTTGTCAGTGCTTTGACGTTGTTGCAGAGTCTTTTGACTGGCATTGTAAAGGAAACAAAGGGGGATATTCTCAAGAACGTGTGATAATTATCGCAAAATTAGCTTAACGCAACTATGCACATCGCAGTCCATCGCGGGAAAATAACGCTGTGTTAACGTTGTATTCACAACACAGCGGTACCATGCGATAGTCTCACGCTAACGCGCAAAATGTCAGTGAAATCATTACCGGGACGGCGATGAAAACCCAAACCCGAACGCGAAAAAAGTTGCGATGGGCCCAACCGCGATAAGACAATCAGCAAAAAGCAGTGCCAGGCCTGCAATTCACACACGTCAGGCGGGAAAACCCACTACAAAAGCACCAAAAAATAACACAAACAAAAAACAAACAACAGCGACGCACAATGGAGGCAGCCGGAGCAGTGACAGAGGATGGCCAGAACCCTACAAGCCCCCCGGAGGAGCAGGCTGGTACCTCGGGGACAGGGAAGGGCAAGGAAAAAAAGAAGAGGAAGACGCGGTTCAGTCCGCAGGAAAACAGGATCCTGATCACGGAGGTGGTAGAATGCCATCAACATCTGTTCGTCACCTCCACTGTGTCATTGGCAACAAGAAATGGAATATGGCAGTCCATCGTGGACAAGGTGAATGCAGTCGGAGTGCGGAGGAGGACAATGGATGAGGTCAAGAGGCGCTGGAATGACGTGAAGCGCAAGACCAAGCAGAAACTCGCCAACAACCAGAAGGCAGCAATGCAGACTGGAGGTGGGAGTCCAGCGCCACAGGAGGAGCTGGATGAGATGGAGGAAATGGTGTCCACAGTCATCAGTGGGGAGACGGTGGCAGGAGTGAGTGACCGGACACTGCTCAACATGACCGGACACAACAGCAACAGGGTGAGTAACGACCAGGGACTGGGGGGACGGGGTGAGATGGGCACAATAGCACACATGCACAATGGAGTATAGCACACTGCACACCCACAATGACTCTGGATCATGTCCCTGAACCCCTTGGCACACTGCAGCACACATAGCAACTGCACCTAGGCCCCCGTCGACTATATGCCCAGAGGAGTCCCTCCCACACATCATTCATCTCACTACCAACCCATGCACATGTGCTGAACCCAACAAAGCTGCGGGTCCGTGAGCCACACTGAGAATGCAAGTGACACCGCATGACGATTAGCATGGCTGCAGTCCGATCACCATGACATGCTGCACGCCACCACACTGTGGTGGCGGAGTGTGGACCACATCTGTAAAGGAGCAGGTCACACTCTGACACATCCACCTGCACAGACAACCCCTGATGTCAACTACACATCTGCGGAAAAACCATGCCCCAGAGTCCAAACTGCCACCAAGACCCAAATCCACCCCAGTCTGCAACATCTCAGCACTGTATGGGCACAGATGTCAAAGGCACACCACCTGAAAGGGACAAGGGGCAGCCAAATCAGAGCTGCAGGGGCGACCCCCCCAAAATGCAGCACACACATGTGACATTCAGAGCACATCAGCATTGACAACAATGTGGTACAGACTGCAACACGTTAACAACAGGACAGAGGACACCACAGGTGCTGCCTGTGTGTAGAAACGTGCCAATCACATTTGGCATAGCAGGGAAATGTGAGATGTCAATGTACAGGCACAAACACATATCCGTGATGTTGTCGAAATGTCCACTGTCCCGCATCAAATAGGCAGCACCTCCTGGACAGCCACAATGTACATTGCCATGCAGTCTGTATGTGAACTTGTACAATGCGTCAACACACATGTGAACACAATGTAATACTGCATCTCCCCTTCACATTGCAGAGGGAGCATCAACACCTCCTGCACAGCAGCCCCACCAACTCTTCATCGATGACGGGGAGGACACCTCCGACATCGACACCGAAGCCCTGCAAGACCTCATCAACTGCCTCGGCACCCCATCTCCAGGAGCAGGGCAGCCCAGCTGCATCAAGGAGATCCCACCCCCTGCACAGACCACACAGCAGGACGCACCTACCACCCAGGCTGTCTCCCAGGACCCCCACGAACAACACATGGCCTTCCAATGCCATGTTTTGGAGGCCCAGGAGAAGATGGACGATCAGGTGTGGGTGGGGTTCGACCTCATGGCAGCCAAACTTGATGCCATACATGGGTGTCTGATTCCCATCAGGGACCACATACAGTCCCTGACGGACACCCACAGTCCGCTCCATACTCTCCAATGATCCATGGCTGACATTGCTGGAGTCATGATACTGAGACAAGAACAACTGTCCAGTCAGAGTGGCTCCAGCGATGTCAGCTGGGAGTTGGGACAGATGCGGGGGCACATGGAGAACATGGAGCGGATGACGGCCGAAAGAATGGCTGGCACGGCTGCACACCAGCGAGTTGTGGCTGGGACCTTCCATGCCCTGCAGCACATCGCCATGGCATTGCTGCCTCAAGGCCTTGTGCAGATGAATGCTGCTGCTGCTTCTACCTCCACATCTCCGCCCCCTGATGTGTCAGTGCCTCGCAGTGCGGCAGGCAATCCACTTCCGGCCCCTGATGTGTCAGTGGCACACAGTGCGGCCGACATACCACCACCACCCACGTGTGAGGCACATGTGGCATCAGAGGACGAAGATGCGGGTGAAGCAACCTTACTGGTACGGAGGAGGCAGTAGCATTCATCTCCGCCATATGGCCTGTTCCTGCTTGGTCCTGCCCTTTGCATCATCAACTTCCACTGTCCCCCGATGCACTCTGTGACACTGACCTTGGACCGCGACATGGACTGCCATATTCTGTTTGGTTGCCAATGACACAGCGATCAGACTGCGGACTGCACTCTTCCTCTTCCGTGGTACTTGTCATTCCCTGAAGGACTCTGGCTGGCCCTCCACGGGCCGAATATGTGAAGTGGGGTTTGCATGGCCCTGTACTGCTCCAGCTGCACCACTCCATTGGATGTGAATAAAACATTCTGATTCGCACAGATGTGTCATGTCTTTGATCATTCAAGTATGAAAGTATGGATGAATGTAGGGTCAGTGATTCCCCCTTACGTCCATGTTGCTCATGTCGTGGGACTTGCGTCACAGGGTGCAACACTGTCGATTGCCGGCCGTTTGGCGCAGACTAGGCCTGGGCGGTAAATTCCGTTCCGCTCGCGGAATTTGCGGAATTTGGGTAATTTCGCGTTCCGCGGAGAACGCGGAATTGCCAAAAATTCCGCGATTCGTGGCTTCGCGGAATTCTTTGCTTGTTCGCGCTTTCAAAATGCGTGTTCGCGAGATATTTCTCCCCGAGCATGCAAACAGCGTTCGCGAACAGGAAAAAAGCATCGCAAACGGGCGGAACAAGCAATTCGCGACTACGCAAATTCCGCCCACCCCTAGCGCAGACACAGCAACAGAGACACACGCATCAGTTGGTTTCCTGTGCAGCCCAGATATGAACCACGCCCAGACGCAAGGGATATCTGTTTACACCCCTACACTGGCCTGGCGTACGCCGAGCCAGCCCACTCGGCTTACGTATAAAGGGGGGGACGACGACGCAACGTGTCCCAGTTCTTCCCCAATGCCTGAGGTGACATGGCTGCGTCCGCCTGCCATATGACGAGGCTCAATCAGATAGGGTCCATGATTTGCGTTGCACGGAGACAGTGGCACCGGTTACACTGCGGACGGCACTGGCCTACCGCCACGGGATGGTGACTTTCTGTGCACTGAGGTAGGGGCACCTAAAGTGCTGAGCGGGTGTGCAGCCTGCGATGATGCGGTGTGCACTGATATGGTCTCTGCCATTGCAATATCAAGACCCAGAATCAAGTGTGAGACCTGGTGGACTGCAGTGTAGGCCTGAGCCAGCGGGCAGCGCGGGCCTACCGCCACGTGGCGTTGCCTCGCGGTTCACAGAGTTAGTGGCACCTATGTAGCTGAGTGGGTGTGCAGCCTGCGATGATGACGTGTGCACTGATATGATCTCTGCCATTGCAAAATCAAGACCCAGAATCAAGTGTGCGACCTGGCGGACCGCGGTGCGTGGCTGCATGATGTGGAGGCTGCCAGGGTCGCGGGCCCCGGGCTTGGAGTTTGCACTGGCACGTGTTGGGCCCTCTTGGAGACATGCCAGTGGCGGAAGGTGAGCAGTGAGGCCGGTGTGCACAGGGGCGGGCAATTCCCGCTGGGCGGCGGGAGGGGCTGGGATGCATCAGCCTGTGTGCGCAGGAGTGGCCAAGCGATGTTGCCGTGTGCAATGATATGTACTCTGCCATCATTAGCTGTAGACTCTGTTTCAGATGAGGGACCTGGTGGACTGCAGTGTATACCGGCACGTGGTTGGAGACACACCGGTGGCAGCAGGTGAGCTGTGAGGCCTGGGTGCACAGTGTCGGCACTGTCTCTCCCTGTCCCTCTCTTCCTTTCACTGTCTCTCTCTCTCCCTCTCTTTCTCTATCTTTCTCTCTCTCACTCTCCCTCTCTTTCTTTCACTGTCTCTCTCCCTCTGTTGCTCTCTCGCTCCTTCTCCCTCTCTCCCCCTTTCTCTCTCTTTCTCTCTCTCCCTCTCTTTCACTCTCTCTCTCTCTCTACATTTCTTTCTCTCTCTCTTTCTCTCTCTCTCTGTCCCTTGTTGGGCGCATGACGCACCTTCTTATCTTCAATTATGTCTTGCAGGTTTTGACTTGCAGATTGTCCAGAGGAGACCAGCCATAACTCTTCCACTTATTGGTGTTGAGTTAAATTTGAATAAAATAATTATTTTTGGAATTCTAAGATGTATGAATGTTTTTCCTTTTTCTGGCCACACATGAATGTTAATTGTTGTACTTGTGCGACATCAGGCGAATTGTTGTGTTCATGAATTTGTAAGGTAGATGTGAGATATCTTTGTCCGGGGGGGTTCCGGGGGGGTGGGGGGCCTGGGTGTGGTGGCGGTGGGTGATGTGGCCCTCTTGGGGCTCCGAGCTGCATGATCGGTGTCTCCATGGCATCTGTTGTTCTTCAGGTGTGGCTCTGGGCTGGGCTCCCTTTCATGGTGCAGGTTGTCGTCCAACTTAACACCAGGTAGGAGCAGGTGTTAAATCCCTGCTGCTAATGCGCCTTATTGCATGTTTTTGATTCTTATCGCTGATCTGGCTGGTCGTTGAGAATGTTGCGCAGTGGTGTTTCCGTGGCTTTTTGCACGGGAACGCCTACTCTGCATCTCATTAGGGTTAGTTGCTGATGTCATCTGTGACGATGTTTTTTGCGCCTTCTATCGCAGGTAAACTGGTGATATGGGCTGTTAGCACCTGCTTGTGAATGGTGCGATGCATTTATCGCCACTTTGGCTGTGATAAAGTGTCGCTAACTCGGCGATAAATCCTTGAGAGTATGCCCCAAACTGTCTTACCACTCTTATTGAAACTTGTTCTGTATTGCGAGTTAATTTTCAACTCTCTTCCTAAAAAAAATGAAGAAAGCTGTCTGTCTCTCTAAAGGAGAGATGACATGAAACAGACTTTTCAACCTCTTTCTTTCTGTCTGTGTCGTATCTCTGGTAAGCAGACTGTCCAAAGGCATTCTTTGTTACTCAGGAGAAATTCTTAGGTTTAGTGTTAGCCAAGACATTTTGATATCACTAAAAATTATATATATAATATACTTTCATATAGGGCTTTAAGCCATCCCTGTTTATCCGTTGGTGTTTTGTTGTGTCATTCACGTTTCCCCCCCCCCCCCACACACACTTCAGCATACAGCCTTGTGCAATGGATCAGCCCACTTCTGTCATTGGTTCACTTCTCTCTGAGTGATGGCGTTTCGCCCATGCACATATGCACATTCACTTAAAAGCTATTTGCTGTGTGAGAACCACTGGTAAGAACCTGTCTTTCCTCAAGAAAATCGCAGCAGAGCAGGGTCTCTCAACATAGTTGTCTTTTCTCCCTCGTTCCATTAATTCATGCCAGGCGGGTTCTTTTCTCTCATCCTCTCTGCTTTCTTGCTTCCCATGGGACTGCTCCTTTCATTTTTGCGTTCGGAGGTGTCATGTACATCCCCCTTAGCTGTGCTTCCCTCTACCCACCATTACCAGCTCAGATTTCCATGCGGTTTGACATTTTTTGACACTAGCGAACTTGTGTTCCTAACCACCACCCCTGTCTTCGCCAGTTCATAAGTTCTGCAGTTTTTGCTACCAGAGCTACCGATGATGCTCTCCCAGGCGTGCGTCTATTTGTGTTAATTGTTTGTTTCACTTGAGTTGTCATCACCAAATCATGGGTGTGCCACTTAACAGTTTTTTTCGTGTGGTTTTAAGACAAAGCCTGTCTCCGGAAGACTTGCGTTTTGCATACAAATTACAATTTTTAACAAGAGCACCAGGGCTGCTGCAGGCTGAATGAATTATTGACACCATTTAGTTTGAGGCCATGCACGATCCAGAATCTACGCTTGCTAGCAACATGTAAATTCATTTTCTTTCTATCTGTTTTGTACTAACTGTGTAGTGGCAGGGGGTCAGAGGTAGACGGGAGGGCAAGTAAAGGGGCTGATAGGGTGTTAACAGCACCACGTTAAAAATGATTAGCAACGCTTTAAACGGAATCATTGGAGCCAAGGTAGAGGGACTGCTGTCTGCAAGACAATGCATGCTCTTAAAAAACACCACCGTTCCCAAAGGGGAAGGGGTCCCTTGGGGAACCATTCCCATTTGCGAATGGAGTTACTACCAACTTGAAGTTGGTGGTAAATTGCCAATGTTTTGCGACCTCATTCACAGTCACAAAACATTCATACATACATCTGTGATTCGCTATTTGGAAGGGACGCCCTAAACACGTCCCTCCAAATACCGAATAGCTTACCCATTTTGCTATTCGGTAACAGGTTTTCAATTCACAAAATAGGGTTTGATACATGTAAAAAGCCTTTTTTGTGTTGCAAATGAGCCTATTCTGCGAAACGGCCTGTTTGCAAACGCAAAATTGGTTGACACATGTGGCCCTTAGTTGCTTGAAAAGGAGAATCAATACTTAATGATGCCTCTCAGTTTTCATTACCAGTGCTATATTTGGTTGATCATGTCTCGCAGCTATGCAAGGGAATGCTTGTTGGTAGTATGAGTGGGTTCCATAGATAAGGCTGTTATATTTGAGGTTTCCTTGGATGAGGCCCAAGGGGAAAACATTGCAGCATGTCCTCTCAAGTAACAGATGACCCTAAAATATCTGCACCCCATCTTTGTATTCTGAGGTTCTTAAGACATGCATAATAATTTCAGGGAAGTGCCCTCCTCTGTGGTCACTCAAAACTCTTTCTAGATGTAGCTTTGCTTCTGCTGGGTTTGGTGAGAGCCTGACTAGAGGGACAAATCCTGGGGCTTCCCAATTGTCACCTAACATCTGCTTGTGACAGGGCAGGCCCATTTGAAAGAAATTAAGGTCCTGGGACTACCCCAACTGGTCTTCTTGTCAGGGGAAGAAAACACCTACAAACTCACAGGCCATTGTCTCTGCTCTGGGAGCAGTTTTCATAACTCTTTAGCCCCTAGTTCAGGCAAAGAACAGCTGGGCACTTGCTGAAAAGTGAATGCAAATTAGCCTTCAGCAGTTTCCAGCAGAATAAAGGTAACATTTCTAAAAGTTACATTTCCAATATATTTAATAAAACTCAAATTTACCTTTACTTTAGATTTTTATTAAATATAAAAGTAAGTCTTTGAATGGAGTCTGTAGCTGGCATAGTTCAAACGTTATAGATGAAAGTGTATAATTTATACTTTGACTTTTCCTATGTACCCTATGTACTGGTTCATGCTTGACCAGCAACAGCGCAATTTTGAGCCTAGTCCCTGGGGGAACATGCCATTTCTAATGCCGCACATATTTCATTCTTTATTATCCACCCTAACTGGTGGGCATCAAGGTGTGCTTACAGGTGACCTATTTAATATTAAAAATGACATTTCCCAATCTGTCAAAAAAAGGGTGGTTTTGACAGGTCTGTGCAGCATGGTTCAAGTTGCCGCTGTCAGGCTATGCAGGATAGGCCTGAAGGACTGTTTGCACTTCCACTGTAGTGTTTGGCACAATAGATGCTGCAGTCCACAAATGACATTTAACTTTCCATGGCTTTGGTGTATTTGTGCTCCATTTACTATCGTCTTCTCGGAAAGTTAAATGAGCCAATCAGGTTTTAAGCCAATGTTGACATGCTTTACGCATCAGAGCACATACACTGGACACTGAACAGAAGTGTCCCAGTGTTAGAGTTCTAGATTACCTACAGGTAGGCCTGGGCGGAAAACTACGCTACGCTCGCGTAGTTTGCGTAGTTTGCGCAACTACGCGCTACGCGAATTGCACATAGCACAGTGCAAAAACGCGTAGCGGGCATTTTTTGCTTGCTCGCAGTCCTCAACGTCAAGTTGGCGACCGCGAGCGAGCAAAATGACATCCTGGCGAGACTTTTTCCTCGTTCACGATCAGCAACATCAAGTTGTCGATCGCAAGCGTGGAAAATAAACCTCCCGGCGAGATTCTCAACGCGGGGAGGTCAGGTTTCTCATTGCGAGTGGTCGCGTATGCTCACGACCGCTCGCGATGAGAAACTACCAGTCCGCGTTGAGAAAACTGCCGCTCGAGTACAAATCTACTCGAGCGGCAGAAAACGACCGCTTGCACTGTGCAAGATGCCGTTTGCAATGATTGCACAGTGCGGACAAGCATCTGGCACTGTGCAATCATTGCGAACAGCATTTCCTACTGCACTACGCAGTTCGCGTGGTGCTACGCGTAGCTCGCGTAGTGCGAAGTGCACTTCGCGTAGCTACGCGTAGCGCTACTACGCGAACTACGCCCAGGGTTACCTACAGGTGAGTCCCGAAAAACAAGAAAAACTGGGGCTGACCATCCAAAAAGGGGTCACTTTGCAGCACCCACCACACCTCTTTAGGTTCTAAATCAGTTTTTCTGATTGGGGTGCATTCATCGAAGTTGTGATTCAAGTTCTTCCAACTTCTGTATAACGGTGTGCTGTTTTTATTCAATTAAATTATCTTCTTGTTAACCTGCAGATCATTTCCTGCTTCTTCACAAAGCAGGTATAGGAAATGTTAGGAGTGCTTTTTCATTTTTTCAGAGGCCGATTTTCCTTCCTCTCTCTTCCGCAGGCTCAAAAACTTCACTCATTTTTGGCAGCCTTTCTAATTTGCAAATAAACTCCTTCTCCCTAGTGGCTTTCAGGGATCAATTGGCATGACTAAATCAATAACCACTGGCATAGAAACACTTCTATTGCTAGTCACCGGTCGTCCATTGGCTTGCAAAGTCGATTTATTTATTTATTTATGTTTTTGTAAAGCACTTTTTACCACACTTGTGGTCTCAGAGCACTTTGGGCTGTGGGTATATAAAAGCAGCAGTGGGAAAAAGAATAGTGCCAGGCAGTACCTGTGGTAGGCCATGAGGTACAGGTGGGCAAGCACATCATCAAACATTTCACAATAAATGGCAAAGCTTGAAAGGATAGAGTCCTGACAGCCAAGAGTGAGGAGGCATGACACCATTTCGGCATTCTACCAGCCACTTTCATGCTGGGTTTTATCATAGGATCCTGTTGGATCTATCATGCACTTTTGTGCTTAACACTTGGCTCAGCAGAAGTGACTGGTTTAGGGCCTGGAGTCTGCTATCTGCTTTTGGTCCTAGCCAAGGCTGATATTTCTCAACTAGGATCCTTCAGCTATCTTTCTTGCTCCACTATTTTTTGTCCCTTATCTATGACAACATAACATCTTTCTCTGGGCAGACATTCTCGTAGACAAGGTCAACATTATTTGCCAAGAGGGATCTCACAGTAGGTTTCTTGTGAGCTGGGCTCAGCATCTGTATGACTTTGATGACTCACATCTTCCACTCCTCATGGCATTGGCCCTTGGGTTGCCCTTCACAGAAAGGCATTCATTTGTACCAGGAGTGTGACACAAGTCTCTACACTTTTGTTCTTACCACTTGGCTCAGCAAAAGGGACTGGTTTAGGGCCTGGAGGCTGCTATCTGCTCTTGGTCCTAGCCGAGGCTGACATTTTCTCAACTGGGATCTTTCAACTATCTTTCATGCTCTGCTATTTTTCGTTCTTCATCTTTGACAACAGAAGGTCTTTCTCTGGGCAGACATTCTGGTACACAAGGTCACCATTATAAGCCAAGTGTGATCTCACATAAGGTCTCTTGTGAGCTGGGCTCAGCATCTATGTCACTTGGATGGCTTGGATTTTCCACTCTTCATGGCATTGACCCTTGAGTCAACCTTTTCAGAAAGGCAATCCTTTGTACCAAGATTTTTGTGCATCAAAGTGTGAGTTGATAAGTGCTGTTGCAGTTACAGACTTTCTCAGTCAGACCAATTTATGTTCAAGAGTTGGCACATTGTTTTCCAGTTTTTTTTACAGCATTGTGGCCTGGAGTGTAGGACCTCTTCTTTTGAAAGTTCAGTGTTTGCAAGTCTCTCATATTCTGCTTCTACATTTTCATGTTGAGCATGAAGGTTAGCATCCATTCCATGCTACTTGGAATTACTTGGCTGCTAGGTTTTGAATCAGGTTCAAGCAGTCAACCATGCCCTTAAGTAGATGGGCAGCCACCTTATTGAAACAATGCATTACACCCAGTAACATCTGAACAAGATATGACATGGTGGTGGAGACGAACTCATTAGCTGTGCCATCTTGGTCACACTTTTTTATTATTATTGTTATTATTATTTTGTAAGTAGTAATATTGTTCTACATTTCTAAATTTTTATTGGGTGCTACTCAATACCTCAGTTTAGAACTGCACATTAGGTTCAAACAAATTACCAAAGAAATTCAAATAAAGTATGGTCTCAGTTTTTCCTTATTGTTCCAGCATTAGGGGATAAACAGAAAACATAAAATATTTATTTAAAAGACAAGTTCTTGCACTTTCAGCAATGTGACTGACCTTTGCAATCTTACAATTGTAATCTAGTGAAAAAATATCTCAGAAACACAAACTCACAAAGAATACACATGTAATGACAATGCATCCTCGTCGCCAATGTGGAAAAGAACCCTTCACAGAAGACATGGGTTCTTGATTTGTAGTTTATTAAGAAGGGAATAATCTTTGAAATGTCCCTCCACAGAAGCAGGCAGCAGGCAACTACGCCAGAGTGTTTTACTTCCTACTAACATTCTGCCATTACATTCTAAATTCTAAAATCCCACAAGAGCAACCCTAGGATTTCATAAAACATGATACCACAAATTCCCTTGCCATTGTGTCTTGAAAAGCAAAATACAGGGACTTAGCATGCTTTTATCTTCAAAGTCAAACTGTCGTTAACCATGCCTTAGGAATGGGTCATATATTGTAAGCACGCTGTGAGACAGGAAGCCTGCTGCCAGGGTCTCCATTGCTGCACAGAGTTTCCCAATTCAAATTGTTAGGTGGTCATCTCACATTTGTCTTCAGCTGCTCTCCTGTCCACTCGCAGCCACTCCCACTAGTCCTCCTCAGCCCCCAGGCTCCACTTTCATCCCCCATGGCGCCTCCTACAGTTGCCTCTTGAAACAGGCAAGCTCCAAATTTTTTTAATGAGGCATGTTGCTAACCAACATGCTAGGGTGAAATTATTTTCATAGCACTCACAATATGCATTTGGAGGCTCAGAAAGTAAAAGCCCAATTAGCGATATGTGGGCTGAAAAAATTCAATCGCAGGTATGGTGATATGTCCCATAGACCGCAGTTAACGGCCTACAACGCTATAATTCCCCCGCAACTTCAGTATGGAGCTGAAATTCTTTGCCTAGACGGCAAAAGTTCCTGGAATAAGGATGAAGGGAAATGTCTAAAATCATTACTGTCCCTCCCTAGCTCATCAATGATCCAGGCTATTAGAATGGAGCTAGGACTGACCGCATGGAATGTTCAGGTGCAAATAGGTCTACTTAGATTTTGGAAACGTTTGGGAACGGGGGAAGTTACGAAAGTGTCCCAATGGTGTATGAAGGGGATTCAGTTCAGTGAACTAAAATGGGCCAAAGCTACAAGAAAGAAACTTCATACCATTTGTGAACACTTGAAGGTGAAAATCGATCCGCAGACTTTGCACATTGACAAACAAAGAGTGTACTTAAATTGTTAGGGAATTTTTTTTCTAGAGAGATAGATATGGAGTACCTGAGCAAGAAAGATTCTGTGAAGTTTATGAGAAATAGCTGGGAGAGAGAAATTTGATACCCCTATCTAGACACATTACCTAACCAATGGCTGAGAATGGAGGTATTAAAGCTGAGAATTGATATCAACCCGGCTATGTCAAATGGCAAAATAAAATCAGAATTGATGCAACCAGATGGTAAATGTACGTGTAAATTGGGTATGAAATGTAATATTTTACACATTTTAATGGACTGTCAAAATTTGCTAGTTCAGCAAAAACAGCTCTTACGCCCAATCTTTTTAAAATATGATATTAGGTCGCGTACTCAAGCATGCGAGATTCTCACTGACATGGAAAATCTTGATATTGCAATAGCCATTGGAAAGTATATGCAGGCTGTAAATAGGTCCTTAATGGAATAGGAAATTGCCTGGCTGCAAGTCTAGTGGAAGCAATGAGAACAGAGACCTTAATGAAATTTTATTGTTTTAAAATAATTTTACAATAGGATTTTAGTAGTATTTGGACTATGTATGCACTTTGCGTGTAAGAACAGTCATGAATGGAGTTTTTCGACAAATAGGAGTGAAATCTATGGGAATTTGGATTTTAGAATGGTACAGGATGATGAATTTGTATTGTTTTGGAATATTTATATAAAATGTTATGTTTTTATGTGGTTTAAAGACCAATGGCCTAAATAAACTTTATTTTTGACTTGACATAGCACTCACAAGATAACATTTTATCACCATTTTATAATACCTGTATTCTGGAGATGGTAATCTGTGACATGAATGTTTGTGCACATTTGCCATGTGGCATGTTGGTGTGCTAATGTTGTGTTCTTTTGTTTTTTGTGCTGTCTTTTTGCACTGCATTCTAACAATGTGATTCTGTTTTGTTGTACTGCAGTTTTTGTGCTACAGTGTGTTTTGACTGTTTTGTTACAATGTTGCGATGTGCCATGTTATGTTTTAATTGTGGTGTTATGGTGCTTTGTGTATGTTAATGTGTTACGTTTAGTTGTTTTCGTTATATATGTCAACAAACTGCTATATTTCCAATCAAGTGCAACATATGCCTTGACAGTACCTGTGACAAGCATTGATTTACCCCTGTACTAGGTGGTAATAGCACTGCTCCAGCTTAATACCACTTAAGATACCTGTCAGCCAAAAACTGTGGCCTATGCCAATGCTAACTTTATACGATAAGGCATTTGGTCTCTACTACACTTTCGAGGTGACAGCTGTTTTAAAATGTTGAAGAGAAAAAACTGTACGTTTTCTTTGGGAATCAGGCTCTGAAACTGCAACAGCACCTATCTGCACACATTTTCATGCACAAACATTGTGGTGCAAATAAGTGGCATAACGCATAATGATTAGGTCCTGCTGAAGAATGTAATGAGGGGACCCTGCGTCTCACATAAATCCCAGATATTCATTGAAGTTGGTCTGAATGGGGCCCCCTGAAAGGTTTGGTGGCCCCTGAAGGGAAGCCCCCATGCTTCAGGGACTGCAGAGACTTGTGTTACACCCCTGGTACAAATGAATGCCTTTCTGTGAAGGGCAACCCAAGGGCCAATGCCATGAAGAGTGGAAGATGCGAGTCATCCAAGTCACACAGATTTTGAGCCCAGCTCACAAAAGACCTAGGGGTCGATTCCGATTCGGGCCGGAAAAAGCACCGACCGACTCGGATCCGGAAATCATACCGACCGACACGTACCTGTGGCGCCCGACACGCCAAGTACGATGCAATGCGTGCAAAATCCGACCGACACGTACCGAACCCAAGTCGAACGACCGAGCCGCACGGAAAACAGCAATCCGGTCGGAAAAACACGCGAATCCAACCGACCGACACGCACCCGGAACAAATCTGACCGAAACGTACACGCGAACTCCAAACCGCAAAGTACGATGCAAGGCGCGAAACCACGACCGAGTCGGACGGAGGCCAAGCCGAGCGACCGACACGCATACAAAACCGAGCCGAAGTAACACAAAACACCGCGACCGACGCGTACGCAGCATAAAAAACTGCACAAACACAGCGTGAACGAAACGGAGAATACCGTACGAGACAAATGCAGGGTCCGACTCGGTCACAAGAACGTTTCCAACATGCACAGACAGTACAAAGGAAAAATCACACAAAAAAGGCCAAACAAGCAATCACTAAGCCAAAAAATACTGGGGGGGTGGGGACAGAGAACAAAGACACACCCACAACTCCACCCATATAAAGGACACAAATCACAACCATGATCCTTTGCAAATGCCATTCCACTGCCAGCACCCAAGAGAAAGCAACCACACACCCACAGCTCATCCCTCACACAAGCCACACACCATCAGCACACCAACAAATACCTACCTCACATACACCCAGCAAAACACACACTCACACACCCTCACCTGCACACCAACACACACATCACTCACCATCACCATGCCCCCCAAGAAGAATCCCAAGTTCCTAGATTGTGAATTGGAAGTCATGGTGAGACGAGATCCTCAGGGTAGAGCCACAGCTGTTTGGCACACTGGTCCAACAGACCCCCATCTCCCAGAAAACCAAGATGTGGGAGAGGATCATCAACAGGGTGAACGCACAATCACCATGTCGGCGCACCAAGAGCGACATCCAGAACAGGTGGTATGACGTGCGCAGGAGGGTACGGGACCTGCTCAAGAAAGACTACATCAACAGCCAATACACCGGCAGTGGCCCTCCTGCCAAGCCAATATACCTCAGGCCCTGGGAGGAGAAGGTGTGGGCCATCCTTCCGCCAGTGAGCGTATATGGACTAGAAGACATCCCAGAGCCTGGTGAGTACACAACAAATGTACACAATATACTGCCACAAAACACACACACATCACTGTCAAGGGGAGAGTCAAACCATGCACTCATAGCAATTACACAGCAACCAGAACAGAATCATCCCAAAATGAGTATGTCAGTCAGATAAGCACAACACATGCCATCAAAAAAGTCACATCCAACTGTGCCATCACATGTACAAACACAACTACAACTACAGCTAGGCATTGGCACAAATAGAACTAACAAAAACATCCAGACATGTAGCCACCACAACAACACCAACACACAGTGAAGACCACTCAAAGGAAGGAATTTTGTGTATGCTGGCCAAGTCAGTGTAGCCAATAGCATCATGGGAGTCGCAGTCACACATATTGCCCCCCCCCACAACTGTCCCATCAACACCACCATGAACCATGCGCACATCACAGGGAGTGGAGAAGGACTCACAAGATGGCTGACACTGGCTACTGCTGTGGGGAGCACAAGGCCCTGCTGGCAACTGTGCACCAACAAACAGCAGGACACCACTGACTGACATCCTGAGAGACAACTTCCACTCCCTGCAATGCAAGCACGTACCATGGTGGGATATCTGGCTGGCTGGGTGGGAAGGAGGACTTGCAGCACTGACCATAGTCACAAGCACCTCCCCTCACACACCCCCAACACAAACTCCACAGACCCCACCTGGTAGAATGCAATGCCCCCATCCTAACACAAGATCCCACAAAGAACTACCACCCTGGGTCATGTTGTGTGAAGCACAGGGACACTCATGGGACTTTTAGCCAAACAACTGCCAGGACAACACTCCCAGCCATCCTGTCAGCACAGCCAGCCCACCCCACAGGGAAGCAGAGTCAAAAGGAAGGAAGCATGGGCATGCTGGGAAGGGGGTGGAGGCAATAGCATGATGGGAGTCGTAGTCACTGATATTGGTCACCCCCACAACTGTCCCATCAACACCACCCTGAACCATGCTCACATCACAGGAAGTGGAGAAGGACTCACAAGATGGCTGACACTGGCTACTGCTGTGGGGAGCACAAGGCTCTGCTGGCAACTGTGCACCAACAAACAGCAGGACACCACTGACTGACATCCTGAGAGACAACTTCCACTCCCTGCAATGCAAGCACGTTCTATGGTGGGATATCTGGCTGGCTGGGTGGGAAGGAGGACTTGCAGCACTGACCATAGTCACAAGCACCTCCCCTCACACCCCCCCTCAACACAAACTCCACAGAACCCACCTGGTAGAATGCAATGCCTCACATCCTAACTCAAGATCCCACAAAGAACCACCACCCTGGGTTATGTTGTGTGAAGCACAGGGACACTCTTGGGACTGTTAGCCAAACAACTGCCAGGACAACACTCCCAGCCATCCTGTCAGCACAGCCAGCCCACCCCACAGGGAAGCAGAGTCAAAAGGAAGGAAGCATGGGCATGCTGGGAAGGGGGTGGAGGCAATAGCATGATGGGAGTCGTAGTCACTGATATTGGTCACCCCCACAACTGTCCCATCAACACCACCCTGAACCATGCTCACATCACAGGAAGTGGAGAAGGACTCACAAGATGGCTGACACTGGCTACTGCTGTGGGGAGCACAAGGCCCTGCTGGCAACTGTGCACCAACAAACAGCAGGACACCACTGACTGACATCCTGAGAGACAACTTCCACTCCCTGCAATGCAAGCACGTTCCATGGTGGGATATCTGGCTGGCTGGGTGGGAAGGAGGACTTGCAGCACTGACCATAGTCACAAGCACCTCCCCTCACACCCCCTCAACACAAACTCCACAGAACCCACCTGGTAGAATGCAATGCCTCACATCCTAACTCAAGATCCCACAAAGAACCACCACCCTGGGTTATGTTGTGTGAAGCACAGGGACACTCTTGGGACTGTTAGCCAAACCACTGCCAGGACAACACTCCCAGCCATCCTGTCAGCACAGCCAGCCCACCCCACAGGGAAGCAGAGTCAAAAGGAAGGAAGCATGGGCATGCTGGGAAGGGGGTGGAGGCAATAGCATGATGGGAGTCGTAGTCACTGATATTGGTCACCCCCACAACTGTCCCATCAACACCACCCTGAACCATGCTCACATCACAGGAAGTGGAGAAGGACTCACAAGATGGCTGACACTGACTACTGCTGTGGGGAGCACAAGGCCCTGCTGGCAACTGTGCACCAACAAACAGCAGGACACCACTGACTGACATCCTGAGAGACAACTTCCACTCCCTGCAATGCAAGCACGTTCCATGGTGGGATATCTGGCTGGCTGGGTGGGAAGGAGGACTTGCAGCACTGACCATAGTCACAAGCACCTCCCCTCACACCCCCTCAACACAAACTCCACAGAACCCACCTGGTAGAATGCAATGCCTCACATCCTAACTCAAGATCCCACAAAGAACCACCACCCTGGGTTATGTTGTGTGAAGCACAGGGACACTCTTGGGACTGTTAGCCAAACAACTGCCAGGACAACACTCCCAGCCATCCTGTCAGCACAGCCAGCCCACCCCACAGGGAAGCAGAGTCAAAAGGAAGGAAGCATGGGCATGCTGGGAAGGGGGTGGAGGCAATAGCATGATGGGAGTCGTAGTCACTGATATTGGTCACCCCCACAACTGTCCCATCAACACCACCCTGAACCATGCTCACATCACAGGAAGTGGAGAAGGACTCACAAGATGGCTGACACTGGCTACTGCTGTGGGGAGCACAAGGCCCTGCTGGCAACTGTGCACCAACAAACAGCAGGACACCACTGACTGACATCCTGAGAGACAACTTCCACTCCCTGCAATGCAAGCACAGTCCATGGTGGGATATCTGGCTGGCTGGGTGGGAAGGAGGACTTGCAGCACTGACCATAGTCACAAGCACCTCACCTCACACCCCCCCTCAACACAAACTCCACAGAACCCACCTGGTAGAATGCAATGCCTCACATCCTAACTCAAGATCCCACAAAGAACCACCACCCTGGGTTATGTTGTGTGAAGCACAGGGACACTCTTGGGACTGTTAGCCAAACAACTGCCAGGACAACACTCCCAGCCATCCTGTCAGCACAGCCAGCCCACCCCACAGGGAAGCAGAGTCAAAAGGAAGGAAGCATGGGCATGCTGGGAAGGGGGGTGGAGGCAATAGCATGATGGGAGTCGTAGTCACTGATATTGGTCACCCCCACAACTGTCCCATCAACACCACCCTGAACCATGCTCACATCACAGGAAGTGGAGAAGGACTCACAAGATGGCTGACACTGGCTACTGCTGTGGGGAGCACAAGGCCCTGCTGGCAACTGTGCACCAACAAACAGCAGGACACCACTGACTGACATCCTGAGAGACAACTTCCACTCCCTGCAATGCAAGCACGTTCCATGGTGGGATATCTGGCTGGTTGGGTGGGAAGGAGGACTTGCAGCACTGACCATAGTCACAAGCACCTCCCCTCACACCGCCCCCTCAACACAAACTCCACAGAACCCACCTGGTAGAATGCAATGCCTCACATCCTAACTCAAGATCCCACAAAGAACCACCACCCTGGGTTATGTTGTGTGAAGCACAGGGACACTCTTGGGACTGTTAGCCAAACAACTGCCAGGACAACACTCCCAGCCATCCTGTCAGCACAGCCAGCCCACCCCACAGGGAAGCAGAGTCAAAAGGAAGGAAGCATGGGCATGCTGGGAAGGGGGTGGAGGCAATAGCATGATGGGAGTCGTAGTCACTGATATTGGTCACCCCCACAACTGTCCCATCAACACCACCCTGAACCATGCTCACATCACAGGAAGTGGAGAAGGACTCACAAGATGGCTGACACTGACTACTGCTGTGGGGAGCACAAGGCCCTGCTGGCAACTGTGCACCAACAAACAGCAGGACACCACTGACTGACATCCTGAGAGACAACTTCCACTCCCTGCAATGCAAGCACGTTCCATGGTGGGATATCTGGCTGGCTGGGTGGGAAGGAGGACTTGCAGCACTGACCATAGTCACAAGCACCTCCCCTCACACCCCCTCAACACAAACTCCACAGAACCCACCTGGTAGAATGCAATGCCTCACATCCTAACTCAAGATCCCACAAAGAACCACCACCCTGGGTTATGTTGTGTGAAGCACAGGGACACTCTTGGGACTGTTAGCCAAACAACTGCCAGGACAACACTCCCAGCCATCCTGTCAGCACAGCCAGCCCACCCCACAGGGAAGCAGAGTCAAAAGGAAGGAAGCATGGGCATGCTGGGAAGGGGGGTGGAGGCAATAGCATGATGGGAGTCGTAGTCACTGATATTGGTCACCCCCACAACTGTCCCATCAACACCACCCTGAACCATGCTCACATCACAGGAAGTGGAGAAGGACTCACAAGATGGCTGACACTGGCTACTGCTGTGGGGAGCACAAGGCCCTGCTGGCAACTGTGCACCAACAAACAGCAGGACACCACTGACTGATATCCTGAGAGACAACTTCCACTCCCTGCAATGCAAGCACAGTCCATGGTGGGATATCTGGCTGGCTGGGTGGGAAGGAGGACTTGCAGCACTGACCATAGTCACAAGCACCTCACCTCACACCCCCTCAACACAAACTCCACAGAACCCACCTGGTAGAATGCAATGCCTCACATCCTAACTCAAGATCCCACAAAGAACCACCACCCTGGGTTATGTTGTGTGAAGCACAGGGACACTCTTGGGACTGTTAGCCAAACAACTGCCAGGACAACACTCCCAGCCATCCTGTCAGCACAGCCAGCCCACCCCACAGGGAAGCAGAGTCAAAGGAAGGAAGCATGGGCATGCTGGGAAGGGGGTGGAGGCAATAGCATGATGGGAGTCGTAGTCACTGATATTGGTCACCCCCACAACTGTCCCATCAACACCACCCTGAACCATGCTCACATCACAGGAAGTGGAGAAGGACTCACAAGATGGCTGACACTGGCTACTGCTGTGTGGAGCACAAGGCCCTGCTGGCAACTGTGCACCAACAAACAGCAGGCACCACTGACTGACATCCTGAGAGACAACTTCCACTCCCTGCAATGCAAGCACAGTCCATGGTGGGATAACTGACTGGCTGGGTGGGAAGGAGGGCCGGCTGTCAACCAAATACAACCAATGCAGACCATGTTCACATCCCAACAAATACATAGAAATGCCCAAATAATGCAGGACAATGTGCCACACCAATATCAACCCCTGACTGTGACGACTTAGGACAATGCAATGTACAGGCCCGCACCCAGAGGCACAGTCACAACTGTCATGTGTGTCAACCATTGATGCCTGCAGAAACATAACATACATTGTGTGTGTATCCCAAAAACAGGTGATGATGGGGACACAGCAGCAGACGCTGAGGAGTCCCAGTCCCAGGCTCAAGAGGATGCGGAGCTCACTGGCGTCGAACAGCCTCTGCCCTCCTCGGACGAAGAAGACCAACCTGGCACATCCGGTGCAAGTCTACATGCAGCACCAGCAGGACCACCAGCTGCAGCACCAGCAGGACCACCAGCTGCACCCCTGCACCCACCCCTCCAACGACTGTCACCACAAATACCATCCCTGCCGACATGGACAGAACAAGGAGCAACACCAGCACAGGGACCCTGGACCAACCTGGGGCCATGGACACCACCACCACCACCAACCCCCAAGGTGGACCAGGGTCATCTGTGCGTGCCACTGCACGCACTGCACATGTCAGCAGGGGTGGTGGGAGGGGTGGGAGACAGAGGTCGCTGCTTGCAGAGGTTGCTGGTGTGCATGATGACCCACAACTGGTACGCATAGCTGATGCGTACCAGTCCAGCACCGGAGACCTCAGCCAGGTAGTGGGGCTCCTCAGAGACATGAAACAGCAGCAGGCTGCCCATCATGCCCGCTTGGACTCTCACATGTCCCACGTGGAGTCACACATGTCCCGCGTGGACTCACACATGTCCCGCGTGGAGTCCAAGTGGGATGCACTGCATGAGATGACGGCGGTGCACAGGGACATTTTACAATGCCTCCGCCAGATGAACAGCAACCAGTCCACACCTCCCTGTGTGCCAACAACATCTGGTGCTGAACAAACTGCAACTGCCACAGGGAGGGAGGATGACTCTGGCGGAGAGTCCTCTGCACCGCAGCAGCCTGTACTTGAGGGCCCCCCCCAAGAAGAGGGGTCGTCCGAAGAGGGACAAGTGAGAGGCCGATGGCCAAGCGCTACTCCCAGGAAGCCTGAACCTGTTCTGGATGTTCACCTTTGTGCACAGACTGTTCACCCTGTTGACGGCAACACTACTCCCACACATTGCATGGGGAGTACAAGTTGGACCAATGTGTCAGACAACTGTGGCCCGATACTGGGGATTCTGTCTACCAGGACTTTCAATTCACCTAGGAACTTCTGATTGCAAGATTTATGTACAGCACTACCCATCCTATGCACTATTCACACAAATGTATCACAACAAACACACTAATACACCATACTTGCCTCTGTTGTGATTCCAACGTGGGTGCTGTTATGGGGATGATGGACTGCAAAATTACACTGTGTATGCGAACTGCAACAGCAAGTACAACACAGGCATGTGAGTAAAGGCAACGTGACACATATGAGGGAGACACACCACCAGGGCTACACAACACATACACCCCTAGGCCATCTGACTCATTGCCTACACTGATGTTGCCAGGGAAGACGGTGCAATGCACAGACACCACACCCATTCCCAGTTGTAGTCAAGTAGCCCACAGGTGCAGTAAGCAAATGGCAGTCAAATGTGTGACCACAGACAACGCACATCACAAAGTGAAGCACAGGTTTATTACACAGTTGCAACATGTCGTAACCACTACAGATGCAAGGTAATCCCACCTGGCAGCGGGCACACAGTCAACAACTGTAGACAGAAGGGAGTCCATGGGTGTGGCGCACATCACCTGTAGGGACACAACAGCTACCAGCCTGGAAGTGCAATCACGTCGTCGGTGGACACAGTTGACCAAACGAATCTGGAAGTACCCTGTGAAGGACAGAAATGACACACAGTCAAAAGCAGTGGAGTACAGGACAGAACAGCAAAACTCATGCACAATACATGTTACAAGATACCCACCCAGAACCAAGTTAGCATGTCAACACTGTTGGGGAGTACAGCCCACCTGTAAGCACACATCGCAACACACATCCAGTCAAGTACCCATGGACACACTCCAACAGCACCAGAGCACCACCTACACATATCATGCCAACTCACATCATTGACATGACACCTCAGGATACTCACATTCAGCTAAAGAAGTTGGTGATGAGCTGTGTGCGGACATCACCCTCATCATCATCATCATCATCATCGTCACTGGCATCGTGGTCCAGGCCAGGATCCTCCACAGGTGGCGGATGTTGGTCATTGTCATCCTGGATGAGAGGCAACTCCTTCCGCACTGCCAGGTTGTGGAGCATGCAGCAGACGATGATAATCTTGCACACTTTCGCAGGGGCATATGGGAGGGACCCTCCGGTCTTGTCCAGGCAGTGGATGCGGCTCTTCAGGAGACCAAATGTCCGCTCAATAACTCTCCTCGTCCGACCATGTGCCTCATTGTAGCGCATCTGGGCTGGTGTCACAGGGTTCCTGAGGGGTGTCAGCAACCACGGCATGTTGGGGTATCCCGAGTCACCTACGGACAGACAAGTGCACATTAGCTGACTTGGAAAAGTGGGCGGAATACTACAGATCAGATCACACACAATGGCACAAAGTCAGTACACACCGACAAGCCAGGCACGCTGGTTCTGCATCTGTGCCATCATCCTGGGGATGCGACTACTCCTCATCACAAAGGCATCATGTGCTGAACCAGGGAAACGGGCACACACGTGTGTGATGGTCATGTCTGCAAGACACACCACCAGTGCATTGACCGAGTGGTAGTGCTTGCGGTTCCTGTAGGCCTGCTCCTGGGCCTGTGGTGGTACCAAAGCCACATGTGTCCCATCAATGGAGCCAATGACATGCGGCATCCTCCCCAGGGCATAAAAGTCACTCTTCACGTCAGTGAGTCGTCGCAGTCTAGGGAAATAGATGTACCGGTTCAGGAATAGCAACATTGCCGCCAAAACATCGCGGAGCACACGGCTCAACATGGTCTGTGACATCCCACCAGCAGTCGCAACAGTATGTTGGAAGGTACCGGTGGCAAAGAAGTGTAGGGCTGCCATCACCTTCACCTTGGGGGTCAGCGCTGTAGGATACGGCCGGCCAGGCTGCAAATGTGGGGACAACTGCACTGCCAAATCCTCAATCAGCTGTCTGGTGAAGCGGTACTGTCGGATGCTGTCCCGTTCCACCATCGTTGCCAGGTCTGGGAATGGTCGATGGACAGCAGGAGCCCTGCAGTGCAGAGGAGAAGTAAGCAAGATTGACAGTCACCCCACATATGCGGCATTGAACACACTCAATATCCCAACATACATCATTATGAGGCACAACTACATGAAGTGTGCAGTTCCGTAAGGACACGTATGGTACATACATGGCCAACATCTGTCAACACGGTCCAACAGGTGGCATCAATTAGTCCCAGGTTGGCCCATTGGATATCATGAGGCCGTGTCACAGTTCCCATCTCCTGCTGCCGTGTCACAATCACCCCCCACAGTGACATGTGAGGACAGATGTGCCTCAGGCACCACAGCTCAATGACAGGTAGATTCCCAGGGACCCTGTATTGCCACATGGACACTGGCATTACATGGAGTATCATGTATACACCACAGCAAAACAACCATGACCCCCACAGGTAGTGGTCCCACTTGCCACGGCAGGACAGACATGGACGTCTGTGACACACACACGCACAACATCAAAGTCCATGCACACACACCCTGGATGTGGAGACTGTCTCCCATTGTGCACATGAAATCAGAGACATTGTAAACACTACATGCACAAAGACTGTGGAGGACCATCACAATTGTGCCACTGGGACACCCTGGCTCAAACATACCTTCCCACATGGGACTCACGGGGTATGTGACATGACATACACATACACCACCATGAAATGTGACCATGGCACATGCACAGATATGAACAGTTGCACATCACAGTGGTCATGTACACGTAACACCCAGGATCCTGTCCCCATGAACACGTGCACAGCCTGGGGGTGGCTGCCCACAGGTGACACCCACAGGACAACATGTACACCAACATACACACAATAGGAAATGCAGCCTTACATGCCTTATGATAAAGTTTGGGCAGGCTGTCGTGATGTAGGTGTGCCCCTCACTCCCTGGGAGCTATCTGTGGCTGGCATATGTCCATCTGAGACAGGCATGCTGACATAGGCCAGTCACATGTACAGTGATGCGTTGTACCGCAATGGACTGATCGGTGCCCCCGGCCGGCCCATTGCATGCAATGTGTACGGGTACGCGTTGTACCCCTGTACGCGTTGTACCCCTGTACGCGTTGTACTGCAATGGACCGATTGGTGCCCCCGGCCGGCCCATTGCATTCAATGTGTGCGGGTACGCGTTGTACCCCTGTACGCGTTGTACCCCTGTACGCGTTGTACTGCAATGGACCGATCGGTGCCCCGGCCGGCCCATTGCATGCAATGTGTGCGGGTACGCGTTGTACCCCTGTACGCGTTGTACCGCAATGGACCGATCGGTGCCCCCGGCCAGCCCATTGCATTCAATGTGTGCGGGTACGCGTTGTACCCCTGTACGCGTTGTACCCCTGTACGCGTTGTACTGCAATGGACCGATCGGTGCCCCCGGCCGGCCCATTGCATGCAATGTGTGCGGGTACGCGTTGTACCCCTGTACGCGTTGTACCGCAATGGACCGATCCGTGCCCCCGGCCGGCCCATTGCATTCAATGTGTGCGGGTACGCGTTGTACCCCTGTACGCGTTGTACCCCTGTACGCGTTGTACTGCAATGGACCGATCAGTGACCCCGGCCGGCCCATTGCATGCAATGTGTGCGGGTACGCGTTGTACCCCTGTACGCGTTGTACCGCAATGGACCGATCGGTGCCCCCGGCCGGCCCATTGCATTCAATGTGTGCGGGTACGCGTTGTACCCCTGTACGCGTTGTACCGCAATGGACCGATCGGTGCGCACCCATTGACAATGGGCTTGCCTCGCAACGGACGCGTTTTGGAATTTCGAACGAGTCGGTTGCTGGAAATTCAGTTGGTCACCCACAACAATGTTGCAAAATCATGTATGTCATGAAGTTGAAGATTTGAAGGATGCTGTGGGCGTGTTTTGGTGCTGCTATTCCATGGATTTGCCAGATTCAGAAGATGCAAATGACTTGGACCTATCACTTTGGACACAAGGGACAGTATCTGCCTCTCCAGCACATATATATTGCTGGCTGTTCCCCTGAGAGCTCACTTGCCTGCACTACATGCTCCAGGACGACATCTGCCACTGCACTGCTGCTGTCTCTGCCCCTCTGGACCCTGCAATGGCACGTACTGTGGAGAGAGCCCCAGCCTTCAGCCTTGAGGAGAACCAGGCCCTGCTGGACAGCCTACTTCCACAGTACAGCAAGCTGTATGGGACACCAGGGGAGCAGGTGAGTGTTCTGTGCACTGCCTTTCTGAATGTGCATATTGTCTGACTAGCAAGGCTGAAAGTCTGCACGCCACTGGCTAGCAGGCTCACTGAGTAGTTGTCACCCCCATAGTGTGTAGTGACATGCACTGGACAGGTATGGTGCAGTGACAGTGCATTTGAACAAGGTTTTACTTCCCATGCAATGATACCATGTAGTGACGTCTGGCAAACTGTCCATGGGCAGCTTTGCACTGCCTGTGTACATCATGTGCCCCTGTGATTGAGACATGTATATACAACTGTGTCATGCACGGATATGTTGCATGTGTAGTAATGGCCTTTTCACTTTGTCATCCTGACAGGTTAATGCCCATCGGAAGCAGGAGATCTGGAAGGACATCGTCCGGGCTGTCCGGTCCGTGGGGGTCTACAAGCGCCGGATCCGCAACTGCCAGAAGAGGTGGCAGGACCTTTGCGGCTGGACCCGGAGGATTGCTGCTCGGAGGAGCTCGCTGCTGGACGCCGAGGGGACTGCAAGTCCCAGGAAGCCTGCCTGCCTGCCACTAATTTGCCGCACCTGGGGGAAAGCCTACTTAGTCTCTCGCGGCACCCGCTTCGCGGGAGCCGCATTGCTGCTTGGAGGAGCTCGGAGGAGCTCGCTGCTGGACGCCGAGGGGACTGCAAGTCCCAGGAAGCCTGCCTGCCTGCCACTAATTTGCCGCACCTGGGGGAAAGCCTACTTAATCTCTCGCGGCACCCGCTTCGCGGGAGCCGCATTGCTGCTTGGAGGAGCTCGGAGGAGCTCGCTGCTGGACGCCGAGGGGACTGCAAGTCCCAGGAAGCCTGCCTGCCTGCCACTAATTTGCCGCACCTGGGGGAAAGCCTACTTAGTCTCTCGCGGCACCCGCTTCGCGGGAGCCGCATTGCTGCTTGGAGGAGCTCGGAGGAGCTCGCTGCTTGCCGCCGAGGGGACTGCAAGTCCCAGGAAGCCTGCCTGCCTGCCACTAATTTGCCGCACCTGGGGGAAAGCCTACTTAGTCTCTCGCGGCACCCGCTTCGCGGGACGCGTGTGGGCACGCTCCGAGCGAAGCCCGGGCCAAGGGCGGGCCCGTCTGAGCCCGTCAGAGACAGGAAGAGGCTGGGCTGGGCCACCCCTCCGTGACCACAAGCATTAAGGTGGAGTTCAGTTAATGAAGTAAGGCACAGTATAGTTGTGGACTTGTGTATCTCGAAGGATTGTGTGTAATCAAGCAATAGCTTGTTGACAGAATGAGCAAACGCAAAGTCACGGGTCCATTGGTAGGAGGGGGGGTCGTGGGAACCCTGGACGCTTTCCTGACTAGAGCTGAGTCAGTCTTGACCCATCAGATTCAGCTCACAGAAAAAAGACTCTCACTAGATACTTTTGCGGGACAAAAACGGTCATCAATGGGAGGCCTAGCTATGGCCAAATCCCCCAGGGGTGGGCAGCAATCTGTGGACTATCTATGTTCTGTGACCCCTGGCCTGAGTAACACTGGGGAACCAGTTAATCTCCCAATCCTGTCATCAGCAATTACAGTTGAGCAGATGATTTCCACTAATTCTGCCCAGAATATTGAAGGGGACGATGAGTCTGTCTTTTCGCCCATACTGGTCGAAGAGCCACCAATTTCTTCCATGGAACAAAATGTAACCTTATCTGGCTCGTGTCGTGGTGAGGTTATTACTCGATCTAAAGGGGCCACCAGGCAAAGTCAGACAAGTATACCGAAGTTGTCGACGGTACGCAGCGGAGAGTCACCTGCGAAACGAATGAGGGGAGGAGTCACACAAAAACAAAAGCAAAAACAAAAACCCAGATCCAAGCACCAAGTATTGAGGTTTCCTGATAAGCCCGCCTCAGAATCTAATAAAGGATTGGTTATGGATCAATTTTTAAAAAGTGGCAATGACATTAGTGTGGGGCTTGGGGACGACCCCGATCAATGGAGAAGATTGGAGACTCTGATGACTGTTCTCTTGGGGCCCATTTTATGTAAACTAGGGACAATTGATGAAAAACTATTGTTACTTCTGAAATCTAGCAGCCCATTAGCTAACCAAGGGGCATGTAGCTGTGCACGTGTTGCCCAGGAAGAACCTGAAGCCCCTAAAGTCCAAGACCCATTGCCTGTAAATGTAATTGAGGGGAGGAAAAATGGGGATAGTGAATATATAACAGGGGCAGTTGTTGCAGCTAATAGCGTCACACACGTATATCCGGAAGTAACTAGACCTAATGCAAGCACTGGTGCTAGGGGGCCCAGGGAAGTGATGATAGGGAGCCCATGTAAGCCCTTATTACAGCAAGCAGACCCTGCAAGGATAGAAAGGGGAGATAATGTAAATCAATATCTAAAAGAACTGCCTTCTTCAAGTGCACAGAGCACTATAGGCCTACCAGTTTTAGACTTACCCCCAGCCTCATGCCCGTATACAGTTGTTTTAACTGGTGTCCCAGCACACACAAGCCAAAAAGAGGAACCGGTGACCCAATTGATTAACAAGGTGGCGCATTGGATGGGTAGAAATGCAGGGTTTAATATCAGAGATCACAGACATATCCTGATGGCAAGAAGGGTGTCTTGGATCGGTAGAACCAGGAAAGCCTTTTCAGGGGACTGTGTAATCGTGACGCTTAGACACCCCGGCCTTGTGCGCAAGATTCTCTCGCAGAGTAATGGGCTTTTCCAAGCTGAGGTGGACTCAAGCATTAAATTGCTTCCGTTAGGTTTTTTTATAGACCCCTACTGAATTTAAACCAAAGTTGCGGACATGTGGGTTATCAGGAGAGGGCAATCGGGTGGGCCTCTACAGCACTGACAAATAACATCTTTGCCCCATTAAGAGATTTAAATGACATCGACTGACTAGGTATGTTGGGGAACGCCAACAGAGCCCGTGACACCCCTGTGATTATTAAAGATCCTGGGGGAGAAGAGATCAATCCGGGGATAGTTAAAGGCCAAATTACCATTGATTATCAGGTTGTAAACGCCGACGTGGACAATAGCTTAAATAAGAAAGTCTATAGGACCCACAGACCCCAGGCACTTGTTAGTGTAGAAAGGCCAAATGGTAGAGAAATAAAAATAGTCTCTTGGAATATAGCAGGCCTATCGACGAAATTTAAGAACGAACAATGGCTATTTTACATCCGGGAGTTTCAGATAATTTGTTTACAAGAAACATGGGAACCAGTAAACAATAATTTTTTTCTAGAAGGTTATAAAACCTTCTTTTGTCCAGCGCGCAAGGCTATGTCAGGGAGAGCCAGGGGAGGGTTGGTCATATTTGTAGAACTTGCACTACAAGGAAGATGGACAGATTTGGCTTGGGGCTCAGAAGTAGCGCAGGGGCTCACATTTTTTAATAAGGATTACAGGTTACTTTTTGTAAATTTTTATAATGCAACACCACATGGACAGGGTTCTGCTAGTCTGCAGGAATTGGACACTAGACTTACCCAGATATATGAGCGAGGGCTGGTGGCGCTTCAGCTGGTTATAGTAGGTGATTTTAACTGTCATCTGTGCCCAAACTTGAGAGTAGCTTGTGGGGATTGGGCGTCCTGTACGATTGAGGATGGCCCTCATATGGAACACACAAAGGAGGGAAGGGAACTCTGTGGCCTACTAAACACGTATGCGTTAATACATACCATTGACCTGATTGATGTTAGACAGGATAAAATGGTTCATCCTACATTCAAAGGTAGAGGATGTGCCTCATTTATTGATTTTATTTTTGTTTCTGTAGCACTTAGAAACTGTGTGTCTGGGTTTAGTATTGGTCATAGTGCCTTTAGCGATCACAATCCTCTTGTATTATCTCTTGTTGACGCACACTCCCGCCAGGAACCCCTTGGAGTGGGAGGGGGGGTGGTAAGGGCTATGGATCAAGGTAGGAGGCTGAGATGGACACAGGTCAATGGTGAAGCCTTTTATAGATCTCTTTTAAAAGAAGGCGAACAGGTCATCCTAAGGTGTTTAGACCTAGAAGTGGAAGGAGCAGAATTAGTTGAGGCTTTTAAGGGCGTTGCCCAAATTGTTGATAGTTTGCTCAGAGCCCCAGCTTATAGGGTCAAAACGGACAACCCGAGATGGTTTGACCCACATTGCTCTCGTGCCCTTAGAGAGTTGAAAGATGCTCTAAAGATCTCCCCAAGAGACCGGGACCAGGTGACTCTTTGTCGGAAAAAATATAAGGCTGCTATTAAGGGACGTAAAGGTCGATTACAACAGCAAGCCTGGGAAGATTTGACAGAGGCGATGGCACTAAAGGATTCCACCGCCTTCTGGAGAGTCATAAACAGTCCCTGTTTTAAAGATGCTAACAAACCAGGGCTAGGCAATAATATTCTGCCGGAGCAATGGTATGAGCATTTTCAAGGGCTTTATAATTACCATCCCAGTACGGCTCAGTCGCAGGTCCATAGTGGGGAACAGAGGACAATTCCACTAAGATTCTCGTTGGATGAGGTTAAAACAGGAATTAAAGGACTAACAAGGAACAAGGCCCCGGGCCCAGATGGGATCCCACCTGACCTTTTTTATAAGTAACGTGGATCTCTGGGCGCCTATTCTGACTAGGGTCATAAACGCAGCAGTGGATACAGTAATGCCAGCCTCCTGGTCCACAGCCACGATTGTCCCTATTTTTAAAAAAGGTAACAAGGACAGCCCACAATGTTATCGCCCTATTTCCCTCATTGACGTGTCAGCGAAGGTTCTGGGGCGGGTGGTTTTAAGCCGGCTAACCGACTGGGCTGAGGACCATCAAGTTATAACTGACGTCCAATTTGGTTTTAGGCCTGGGAAATCCACCACTGACCAATGCCTTAATTTATATCTTCTTTCTGCCAAATATACAGCAGTCAGTCCAGGAATGATGTATTTGGCATTTATGGACTTGACTGCGGCGTTTGACAGCGTCAATCGAGGGAAATTATGGGCGATTATGGGTGGGCTTGGTGTGGATCCGGGGCTTATTAACATCTTAAAATCTTTACATCTGAATACCACTGCTGCGGTCAGATATAGCCAGGAGGGCAAATTAACAAAATCCTTCAGGTGTTCTAGTGGGGTCAGACAGGGCTGTATATTAGCTCCTTTTTGTTTACGTTATATATAAATGGCCTTGACCGAGCACTAAGCACCTTACAGGTAGACACTCCTAGGATAGGTACTCGAGGGATTCCTGTTCTGCTTTACGCAGACGATGCAGTACTCCTGGCCCGTACCCCTAAAAGCCTGCAGCTCCTAATAGATGGCTTTGAGTCGTTTATGGGGAATTTGGAGTTGTCCCCTAACTTGGCAAAATCCTATGTTATGGAAGTGGGCAAAAAACCAAGCAAATCCTACAATTATAAAATTGGACCTCACTGTTTGGGAAAGGTACAGTCTTTCTCATATCTGGGGATTTTATTTGATGGTCGATAAAATTTCAAATATTTACTAGAAGAGAAATGCCGTTTGATGACCAGATGCACTGGGTCAATAATGAATTTTGCACAAAGGTTAGGACGGTGGTCCCCAGATCAGGTTTTAAGACTATATAGTTCTATGTGCTGTGCTAAAGTGCTGTATGGAAGTGAGGTGTGGGGTTTTATAGAGGCTAACCAATTACAGATTGAAGAGAATAAATATTTTCGGCGACTCTTAAAAGTCCCACAGAGTACGCCATCCCTCATTGTTCATGAAGAATTGGGTGTCCGCTATATTACGGATAGGATGGCAGTTAAACCCCTAGTTTGTTGGGTAAAGATCTGGGCAAATGAGGAGGCGGCCTTATGCCGGCAGGTTATAGAAGACTGTCTCTCCTTGGACCATGGACTTAAAATCCCTTGGCTAAAGTATGTGAAGGAGTCTTTTGAGAAAATAGGATGTGCAGAGCTTTTTACTAATCCCTCTAGAATGACTATGCAGGATAAGGCCCGGGTCAAGGATCGGTTCTTTAAGTGCGCTACGACGCTCCGGGGAGACAGAGAATTAGCCAAGTTGTCGGTGAGAGAATATATAGTAATTAAGTCTACCGAGGTCATTGAACCGTACTTGTCTTGTCTAAATAGTGCCCATGACAGATTTTTAATGACCCGATTTAGGCTAAATCTTTTGCATCACGTTTTAGCAGAACCGGCAGGGTTCACACTGTCTACAGAGATGAAGGGGCCCTGTGGCTGCGACCATAGGTCTCCACAGGACACCCTTCACTTTGTTTTACTATGCCCTTTTTATTCACATCCTAGAAGTCGTTTTTTGAAGGGCATTTTAAAGAGAGCTAGGTTTAAACAAGCACGGGTGGCCCTGTTATTTTTAAAATTGTCCCCTGATGCTTTTACACTTTTTTGTACCATCAATTTTTTAAGGGCTGCGGTTAGATTAAGGACCACAAAGGGTAGTTGAAGTCTATAGATTTCTTGCGTCCTTTTTTATGTTTTTATTTCTTAAAAATGGTTTGTTGAGATATGTATAGCTTCATCTAAGTACTGAAATTGTATGGCGTAGGACTTATATTGATGAATTGTTCTGTTCTAACTCTGCTGTAAAATTGTTACTTTTATGGTATCTTTTTATATGCCGAATAAAGGTTTTATAAAAAAAAAAAAAAAAACTGTGTCATGCACGGATATGTTGCATGTGTAGTAATGGCCTTTTCACTTTGTCATCCTGACAGGTTAATGCCCATCGGAAGCAGGAGATCTGGAAGGACATCGTCCGGGCTGTCCGGTCCGTGGGGGTCTACAAGCGCCGGATCCGCAACTGCCAGAAGAGGTGGCAGGACCTTCGGGGCTGGACCCGGAGGATTGCACGGGTCCAGCTGAAGCTGTCGCCTCCTCGCAGGAGGGGCGGAACACGGACCCTGACCCCCACATGCTCCAGATCCTGGCGGTGGTGTTTCCAGACCTGGATGGGTAGCTGAAGGCCAGACAGCAGCAAGGAGGGGGTGAGTCAAAGACTGCACTGTGAACTCTGTATTACATGCTGTGTGCCCTCCTCTGGCCTGGTTCAACTGCCACAGTGCAGCAGTCATGTTGTCCAGGAGCCATGTCCCTCTATTGTGCACTGCCCACTGCTCATCTGATACCCAGGTGTGGCCCTTACATTCAGGGAATTGTGTCACTTGGGACTGTGTCCTTGCAGTTTGCTTCACTAAAGGTGGGGGACAGCATCTGTTTCCCTAACTCTGTTGTGGGCATCATGGGTGGGTCCATTGTTCACACTACGCCTGTGTTCGGACATGTAATCTGCGTGTTGCTTTGATATGCGGTCCACTTGCTGTGCTGAGCCACCACATGTGCCTGGGGTATGTGGCACACGCCCATGCAGCGGGTGGGAACAATGTTTGGGCCCCAGGAGTGTGCAGATTACGTGTGTCACACATACATAGCCAGCTATCCACTGTCCAGGGCTCATCCCTCATTCATGTGGAGCAGGACAGTCATGCCTACTCCAGGCCATGCAATGCACTCTGTACTCCCACTCCCATGTATCAGCTGACACATTGTGCGCAGTGATTTGACCCCTCAGGTGTCTGCCTCTGTGTCAGTGTGCTGTGGATTAGTTGCCAGGACTGCTGGGGTGTTTCTTGGTAGGGGCTCAGCATGCCCCTGGAGATGTGACCATAGGAGACGATACTTGTGTGTCACATAGGTGTTTGATCAGCTGCCCGTGCAGACTGGGGTATGCAAATGTGAAGTTCAGGCAGCTGTTCCCCATTCACAGCAAATTGTAAGGGGCTCAGGTTCAGAGGGTAGTGTCACAGGTCTCCCATATGTCCAATAGGTATGACCTGGACAGATGAGGGTTAAGATGATGTGTTGTGTGGGGGATGTACATGTGCACTTGTGCAGCTCCAGGACTTGCATTCCCCATGACCTACTATTGTGACACAGTGCATAGTGTTGTTGTCTGGCTGCCAAGTCATACATCACTGAGACAGTGATGTATGACTTAGCAGTCATGCCTCTGCCATGGCATGTGTCTACTTATTGGTGATCCTGCAGGGGAGTGACATGTGCTACATGCACACCATTGTGGCGATGGCTATCAGGACATGGGTGCATCATGGTGTCTGTCGCTGGTATGCATCACATGCATTTCCTATTTGACTCTGGGCATCCCTTTCATCCGGAAACCTGTACTGACTCAGTGGCAAGAGCTGTGATGTGTGCATGTCCACATGCCACACCGTGTCCTCTGCACTGTCCAACTACTGTGTACTTGGTGCATGTGTCCACACTGGGGTGTTGCAATCCAACAGACACCAGACAGATGGGTGCAAGGCCATGTGGGATGTGAGTGCCATGCTTGGCATCAGACTGACAATTGGCTTCTCCTGTTCAGTCAGGGCACTTTTAGCAATGTACAACTAATGATGCCAGGGCTTGCTCTGTAATGTGCTGTGCTCACAGTGGTGTGTGCGTTTGGTGCAGGTGACTGATGTCTGTCTGTTTCCCCATTGTTTGCAGATACATCCATGGCCACGGAAGGGGACAGCTCCACGGACCAGGAGGAGCCAGAGAGCCAGACTGGGTCAGCAGCCGAGGAGTGGTCGGAGGGACCCAGTGGCACGGAGGGCGAGGGGAGCCACACCGAGGAGTCCTCAGCACCATCCACCTCAGCTGAGGACCAGAGCAACTCGGAGGATGACTCCCTTATGGAGGCGGGTGTCAGCAGCCACCACACCCCAGCTAGTGTTGCTGTCCCCGCCACCACCAGCACCACCACCGCCCTCCCATCGGCTCCCATTCCCCAGGTCCGTGGAGGCTCCCATGTTCGGGAGCGTGTCTCCTTTGGGCCAGGCACCGCACCCCTGCCCCTGTGTCCCCTGCTGCCCTGAGTGAGGAGTCTGTGTACCTCCTTCGCCAGCTCCATGTAGGGCAGACAGCCATGCTGAGTGTCCTCCATGCGCACACCGCTCTGTTGACTCAGCTGGTGTCGTTCATGGAGGGCATCTCATCGGGCATGTCTGACCTACAGAGGGGCAATAGGTCCATGGACTCCTCCCTGACGGCAGCAATGTCCCTCCTCAGACAGTCCCTCACCGCTCCTGCCTCTGCTCCATCCACACTCCCCAGCACCTTACCCGTCCCAAGCACACACACACCGGCACAGGCACACACCAGCACACACACGTCCAGCACACAGACACACACGCCACGAACAAAACGCACATGCACGCACAGTCAGGGGACTGAAACCAGACTCACAGGGGATGGGGCCCTGGTACACACACACGCATCCACGGGCACTGCGCAGTCCTCAGTTGCCTCTCCCTCCAAAACACCCTCCCTTGCTTCACCTGCAACCCCAAAGACCCAGCGCCTCTTCCTCAGTGACCTCGGCCTCTTCCCCTCCGATCCAGCTGCTCCAGCATCCAGGGGGAAGAGGAAGCCCCCCACACGGAGCAGAGTGCCCTCGCCCCCGGACACCCTCCCCAGGCGCAGACAGACTGAGGCCCCCACCCGCAAGTCCCCCGGAGTGGTAAGAGCAAGACCCCGCCGCCGCCCTGCAGCTCAAGCACCAGGTCTCCTTCCTCCATCCCTCAGGCCCCCACTCCACAGGTACCCCCACCACACCCTGCCCCAGGTTCCCCCACCCACAGATATACCATCCCCAAGAGGATCCGGCCTTCTCCCCTGGCACTTGCTCTCCCGGCACCACACCCCCACTGCGCTTGTCTGTGCCACTGATGTGGTGAGGGTGTCCTCCCCTCTGTCCAGCCCACCTTGCCTGTTCCCCATTCTCCTCCCCTGGTGGTAGGCACTGCAGTGGAGTCCACTACCACCCTGTCTGACTTGGGCACTGCAGTGGCGGACCTGTCCACTCCATCTGCAGGGTCCACTGCAGTTGTGCCGGCACCCACAACATCTGAGTCATGCCCCCAGTTGTGCCGGCACACACCATGTCAGACACCTCCACTGCAGTTGTCAGTGGCTCTCCAGCACCCACCACCCCTTCCCTGCTTCGTCCTGGTGAGCCCTGATCCTGTCCCTGCGGTGCCTGGCCTACCCCCCCGGTTGCCCCTCCTAGTGGATTGTCCCTGGTTTTGTGAAGGCATGTGTAGGGTGGCATCTGCCACTGTCACCCACTTGTGACTTTGTTGATGGACTGGCCATTGGCCTTTGTTAATTTTCTACCGGACTTCTACTTTTAATGCCACATATGCTGAATAAAGCAACTTTCTGTTCTCTAGTGCTTTTGCTTCTGATGTACATGATGTTGATGATGGTAACCATGCCCTTGCTGCAGTGATGGTGATATTTGGTCTCATGATAATGAAGTGTTACTGTGCAGGAACCCATGTGGTCCAGGGGGAATGTGTCCTATCCTGTGGTGTATCCATGTCATCCATAGCAGCATCTGAGGGTGTCATGTGTTCAGTATTTGGCAATGGGATTTCCTACTTAGATTGGCTATTTCTCATCTGTGGCTTCCACCCCTGCACATCTGTTGTGCCTGCCATTGTTCAATTCGTCTACTTCCCTGACCGTGTGGCCATCTCCAGTGGACATGCAGGTTTGGGCATCAATGGGGAAGGACTCATCTGTGTTGTCAGTGCAACATTGCTATACAAGTGTGTTGGATCTGTGCTGATGATTTCGTTGGCACTTCCATGACCAGGCTGATGTGACGGGAGCCCTCATTTGGTGCTAATTGTTGATTGTGTGACCAAGTGCTCAGCTGACATGATGGGGCCCTACTGAGGCAACATATGGCACAGCTTTCCTCACACAGGAGTGGAGTCCCCTCATGGCAGTGTGTACTCCTGTGACATTGCCTGCACCCAAGGTGTGTGTTGTATGTGCATGTCTGTGTGTTCACTTCCGTTTAGCTGTGCATGCTGTGATCCCTAGTGTTGTACCTGTTTGTGATGCTAGCTGAGTTGACCTATGTTCCCCCAAAGTCTTCTCCCTGGGTTCTCTGTGATGTGGGTGCATGGCACATTACTGGTCATCAGGGTGTCACCCATAGGTGTGTTTGCTGTCAGGGCTGAGTTTGTGTGCAGACGCAGATGGGTCACAGTCAGGATTCCCCTTGGCACTTGTTGTTTGCCCCTGTCATGTGATTTCCAGTTTGTGTTATCTTTCAGTGATTGTGACACGTTGTGTGTGTGACTGCTGGCACTCCTCAGGGTCCGGGCTGCAATGTTGGTTGTTGTCTATGTGTGTTCTTTGTGGGTGACCTTGGCTTCTTCATTGGTGTGTGACTGTGGATGGGATCCCATTGGTTGGTGTGGTATTGCCATCATGTCCATGTACAGTGTAGTGTGCAGTGTGTCAGACATTCAGGAGTCTTGTTGAGTGGCCATGTGTGATGTGTTTCTGCACCTTGGTTCCCACCCACCACCCTGGAATAGTCATGGGTGCATGTGCAATGTCACCAGTGCCTGTGTACTTCACTGCTGCACATTGTTGGAGGTCGAGGTGTGTGGTGTTGAGTGTGTGCAGATGAGAGTTGTTGCCCGCCAGGCCCCTGCCTCCATGTTGGCCTTGGCTTACTGGCCATGCTGATTGATTTGTGCTTGTGTAGGTGTGATGGTAGTTAGTTGCTCAGGACACATGACTGTGGTTCACAGTGTGAACCACATTTAGCTTTGTCATCACAGTGGGATTGTAATGCAGCCCAGGGTCACCACATTGTGGGGGCCCTGGGGGTGGTGCTGTGGTGTGTCTGTGTCTTGCTGTGTCAGTTGCTGTCCCTACGTGCCTGTGTGACATGTGTGATTTGAGCTCCCTCTCATCTGACAATGCCTGCTTGCCCACATAGGGGATTTGGATCCATGAGTTACCTTTGTGTGGCACTGTATGCACATCTGTATGATTGGTATTCAGGTCTCCTCATGTGTTGTGTGGTTGCCTGGGGACACTGGCACCCCCTCACCTGTTGTGTATGATGTGCAGTGTGGGTCTGCCTGTTTGTGTTTGTGCATCTGCACCACTGCATTGGCATATCTTGGGTGTGCCATTGGCTGTATGTAGTTTTGTGGGTTTCCCTGCTGTCCCTGGGACTCCTAGGTCATCGGTCAGCACAATGATCATGGTTTGTGTGTCCCATTGCTGACATGGTATGGTATCTGTTCACCTCACATCTGCAGTCTCCACAGGGTATCTGCATTTGTGTGCCCATTGGTGCAAATATGTGGGTCTGCATTCTGATGGTCACTTCTGTCATTGTGTCATTGATGATTGTTGACGGTGTCAGCCCCCATGGGTGTTGTTTGTCTGCACATGGCCAAAGGTATGTCTTATTTGCACTGCAGTATTTGGCTCCCCCAATTTATGTTGCAATGGGACACATACACTACTTTGCCACTGATGTGTTTTTTGTTCTGTGACCAGGAATCATCCATGCAGTTTGGCAGTTGCACCTCTTTCTTTGTCAACACTTACCTTTTGGTCACTGTGGTGATGGGGGTTTAGACCCCATTGCCACAATGTTCAACATGTGCTTCAGCTATGGACCCCACACTTACATTTTGGTCACTGTGGTGATGGGGGTTTAGACCCCATTGCCACAATGTTCAAAATGTGCTTCAGCTATGGACCCCACACTTACATTTTGGTCACTGTGATGATGGGGATTTGGACCCCATTGCCACAATGTTCAAAATGTGCTTCAGCTATGGACCCCACACTTACATTTTGGTCACTGTGATGATGGGGGTTTGGACCCCATTGCCACAATGTTCAAAATGTGCTTCAGCTATGGACCCCACACTTACATTTTGGTCACTGTGATGATGGGGGTTTGGACCCCATTGCCACAATGGTCATGGCCTGCTTGCATTGTGGGTGCCACACACATATATGTGTGGCACATGTGCTAGGGGGTCACATTGTATGTTCAAAGTCATGTTCGGTGTTGTAGGCATTTGACACAGTCTACACACGCTTGTCATGGTGTTGGGGGATGTCTTCTTCTTGCATTCCCTAGGTTGTGGTGTGCTGGTTGTATCATGCATTGTCCATCCTATGAGTGGGGGTGGTAGTAGTGGTTGGCATCCAGCCCCCTGGCTGAGGGTGGTAGTAGTGGTAGGCATCCAGCCCCCTGGGTGTGGTGGTGGTAGTGGTAGGCATCCAGCACCCCTGGGTGAGGGTGGTAGTAGTGGTAGGCATCCAGCCCCCTGGCTGAGGGTGGTAGTAGTGGTAGGCATCCAGCCCCCTGGGTGTGGGTGGTAGTAGTGGTAGGCATCCAGCCCCCCTGGCTGAGGGTGGTAGTAGTGGTAGGCATCCAGCCCCCTGGCTGAGGGTGGTAGTAGTGGTAGGCATCCAGCCCCCCCTGGGTGTGGGTGGTAGTAGTGGTAGGCATCCAGCCGCCCCTGGCTGAGGGTGGTGGTAGGCATCCAGCCCCCCCTGGCTGAGGGTGGTAGTAGTGGTAGGCATCCAGCCCCCCCTGGGTGTGGGTGGTAGTAGTGGTAGGCATCCAGCCCCCCTGGCTGAGGGTGGTAGTAGTGGTAGGCATCCAGCCCCCTGGCTAAGGGTGGTGGTAGGCATCCAGCCCCCTGGCTGAGGGTGGTAGTAGTGGTAGGCATCCAGCCCCCCTGGCTAAGGGTGGTGGTAGGCATCCAGCCCCCTGGCTGAGGGTGGTAGTAGTGGTAGGCATCCAGCCCCCCTGGGTGTGGGTGGTAGTAGTGGTAGGCATCCAGCCCCTGGCTGAGGGTGGTAGTAGTGGTAGGCATCCAGCCCCCTGGGTGAGGGTGGTAGTAGTGGTAGGCATCCAGCCCCCCTGGCTAAGGGTGGTGGTAGGCATCCAGCCCCCTGGCTGAGGGTGGTAGTAGTGGTAGGCATCCAGCCCCCCTGGGTGTGGGTGGTAGTAGTGGTAGGCATCCAGCCCCCTGGCTGAGGGTGGTAGTAGTGGTAGGCATCCAGCCCCCTGGCTAAGGGTGGTGGTAGGCATCCAGCCCCCCTGGGTGAGGGTGGTAGTAGTGGTAGGCATCCAGCCCCCCTGGCTAAGGGTGGTGGTAGGCATCAAGCCCCCCCTGGCTGAGGGTGGTAGTAGTGGTAGGCATCCAGCCCCTCCTGGCTAAGGGTGGTGGTAGGCATCCAGCCCCCCCTGGCTGAGGGTGGTAGTAGTGGTAGGCATCCAGCCCCCCCTGGGTGAGGGTGGTAGTAGTGGTAGGCATCCAGCCCTGCCTGGCTAAGGGTGGTGGTAGGCATCCAGCCCCCCCTGGCTGAGGGTGGTAGTAGTGGTAGGCATCCAGCCCCCCCCTGGGTGTGGGTGGTAGTAGTGGTAGGCATCCAGCCCCCTGGCTGAGGGTGGTAGTAGTGGTAGGCATCCAGCCCCCTGGCTAAGGGTGGTGTTAGGCATCCAGCCCCCCTGGCTGAGGGTGGTAGTAGTGGTAGGCATCCAGCCCCCTGGCTAAGGGTGGTGGTAGGCATCCAGCCCCCCTGGCTGAGGGTGGTAGTAGTGGTAGGCATCCAGCCCCCTGGCTAAGGGTGGTGGTAGGCATCCAGCCCCCTGGGTGTGGGTGGTAGTAGTGGTAGGCATCCAGCCCCCCTGGCTGAGGGTGGTAGTAGTGGTAGGCATCCAGCCCCCTGGCTAAGGGTGGTGGTAGGCATCCAGCCCCCCTGGATGAGGGTGGTAGTAGTGGTAGGCATCCAGCCCCCTGGGTGAGGGTGGTAGTAGTGGTAGGCATCCAGCCCCCCTGGCTAAGGGTGGTGGTAGGCATCCAGCCCCCTGGCTGAGGGTGGTAGTAGTGGTAGGCATCCAGCCCCCCGGCTGAGGGTGGTAGTAGTGGTAGGCATCCAGCACCCCTGGCTAAGGGTGGTGGTAGGCATCCAGCCCCCCTGGCTGAGGGTGGTAGTAGTGGTAGGCATCCAGCCCCCCCTGGCTAAAGGTGGTGGTAGGCATCCAGCCCCCCTGGGTGAGGGTGGTAGTAGTGGTGGGCATCCAGCCCCCCCTGGCTCAGGGTGGTGGTAGGCATCCTGCCCCCCCTGGGTAGGGGTGGTGGTGTGCATCCAGGCCCCTGTGTGCATATGTGGCATTGGTGATGGGCATCCCGCCCCTATGGTGCTGCTGTTGCTGGTGTAAGTATATTCTGCATCCCTCTGTGTGTGTGTGATGTGTCGTGTATGTGTTGTATGTGTTTTGTGGTTGGTGTCTGACTTACCTTCTGCGCCGTACGCGTCCGTGCCTGTTCCGGTAGTAAATGTAGAATATTGGTATGATCGGGACGAAGGGATTCATGGTTGGTTCGTGTAGTTCGTCCTTCTCGTTGCTTCGCGTCGTCCTCGTCGCTTCGCGTCGTCCTCGTCGCTTCGCCTCGTCCTCATCGCTGGCGTGTTCGTCTCGTAGCCGTGGATCGTATTGTGGCGCGAATCGGAGCTTATGTGCGCCTCTTCCGGATGCTTTGACGTGCCGTGCGTAGCGACGGGTTCGGCGCGTACGGAAAGCGCATCGTACTCGTTCGGCCGGACGGAGCTGCATTTTCCCTTCCGTGCGACTCGATTCTGCGTTTCCGGATTCGCCTCGGTCGGGGAACAGGACCTGGTTTGGGTGAGTACGGCTCGGCCGGATTCTGTGCTGTTGTGCGCATCGTACTTACTCGTTCGGTGTGCTGTACGGATCGGTCGGGAAACAGGCTTTCGCATGGCTTTTTTCCCGACCGAATGGTATTGGGTTCGCCTCCGACCGAGATCGGAATCTGCCCCTTAGTGTGAAATCCCTCTTGGCAGATAATGTTGACCTTGTCAACGAGAATGTCTGCCCAGAGAAAGACACTTTGTTGTCAAAGATGAAGGAACGAAAAATAGTAGAGCAAGAAAGATAGCTGAAGGATCCTAGCTGAGAAAATGTCAGCCTCAGCTAGGACCAAGAGCAGATAGCAGACTCCAGACCCTAAACCAGTAAAGTCAGCTAAGCCAAATGGTAAGCACCAAAGTACATGATCGATCCAACAGGATCCCTTGAGAGAAACTTGCATGCCTGATTACTCTAAATTGGCTTGTGGTATGCCTCATTACCTTTGGCTGTCAGGACTCTATTCTTTATGCCACTTATAGTGAAATATTTGATAATGGACTTTCCACACCTTCTCCTGAAGGACTACTTGTTTTATACAATCAGTTATGGCTTGGCACTATTCTGCTACCAACTGCTCTTTATATATATAAACCCCCAGCCCAAAGTGCTCTGAGACCACAAGCATGGTTATTAGTGCTTTACAAAAATGCAAAAAAATAAACTGACTTTGCAAGCAGATGGAACACCAGTCACTAGCCCTAGAGGTTATTCCTGGTCAGTGGTTATTGATTTAGTCATGCTCATGGAACCCTAGAAGCCAAAGGAGGGAGCAAGCTTATATGCAAATTAGAAAGGCTGCCAGGCAAAACTGAAATGTTTGAGCCTGCTTGAGAGAGAGAAAGGAAATTATGCCTCTGATAAAATTAAAAAGCACACCTTCTATTTCCAATACCTGCCTTATGGAGAAGCAGTAAGTTATCTGCAGACTAAGGGAAGATAATTTCATTGAAAACATTCAGTAAACCTTTATAAACAACTTGAGTCATAACTTCGAAGAATGCATACCAAAGTCAGAAAAGCTCACTTAGCACCGGAAGAGGTGTGGTGTGTATTGCAAAGTGACCCCTTTTTGGGTGGCCAGCCCCAGTTTTCCAATTTTTTGGGGACTCACTAGGCAAGGCTGGAAAGCAAGAGTAAAACTTTTGAGCCTACAGGAGAGAGAGGAAGGAAAGTCAGCCTCTGAATAAATGAAAAAGCACTCCTTCCATTTCCTATACCTGCCTTAAGAAGAAGCAGGAAGTGATCTGCAGGTTAATGAGAAGATAATCTCATTGAAAATAGACAGTAAACCTTTATACGGAACTTGGAAGAACTTGGATCAGTACTTCGAAGAATGCACCCCAAGGCAAAAAAACTGACTTAGCCCCTGAAGAGGGCTTGTGGGTGTTGCAAAGTGACCTCTTTTTGGGTGGTCATCTCCAGTTTTTCTATTTTATTTTTGGGACTCAACAGCTGGTAATCTTGAACTCTAACACTGTGACACATCTGTCCAGTGCCCAGTGTATGTGCTGTGATGTCTAAAGCATGTAGACAGTGGCTTGAAAATAAATTTGGTACATTCAACTTTCCTAGAAAACCTCAGTATGCGATGCATAAATATACCAATGGCATGGAAGGATAAATGCCGTTTGTGTACTGCAGCACCTACTGTGCCATCCAATACAGTGGCAGTGAAAGCATTGCTTCAGGCCTATCCTGCTTACATGACAGCAGCAGCTTGAACCCTGTTGCCCAGACCTGTCAAAATTACCTTTTTGACAAGTAGGGAAACCTCATTTTAAATATTAAATAGGTCACCTGTAAGCACACCTTGCTGCCCACCAGGTATGGTGGATAAAATTTAGGAATGGAGCAAGTGTGAAGTAGAAATGACATGTTCCCCCAGGGACTAGGCCCAAAATGACACTTCACAGGTCAGGCCGTAACCGGTACATAGAGAAAGTCAAAGTTTAGATTATACACTTTAATCTATAACTTTTGACATGTGCCAGTTACAGACTCCATTCAAAGAACTATTTTTATATTTATTAAAAATCCAAACCAATGGCAAAGTTGGGTTTTTGTTAAATACATGGGACATGTAACTTTTAGAAAGTTACCTTTACCCTGCATGAAGCTTGTGGAGACTAATTTGCATTAGCTCTAAAGAAACTGCAAATCTGTGGTCGGCCTGAATTAGGTGCAAAAGAGATGTGAATACTGCTTCCAGAGCACAGACAATGGCCTGTGAGTGGGGATGTGTTTTGTTTCCCTGACAGAAAGACCAGTTGGGGTAGACCCAAGAACGAAATTAACATCAAATGAGACTGCCCTGTCACAAGCAGAGGAGGGGACTGCTCGTTGAACTGACCACACATCTGGGGGGTACACAGGCTTTCTACAAGGGTGAAGAGTGTCCCCATATTGGAATTTAGGGTGAGGGGGACCGCGGGATTGTTTGCAGAAGTTAAAACCGGAACTACTGAAAAGGTGTTTAGGTTGCTGCCTGGAACTTTTACCCCATTGTAACCCCATTGAAGTGCCCAGAAGTAACCCCTACCCACTACCCAGTGTCAGGCATTAATGTGTCAAATCCAGGCACCCTCCTCAAAACACTTACTGGACCTATGGAAAATCAAAAGAGGGATGAACTTGCTGTCTGTGACCTGAGAGGAGTTTTATCGGACTGGACCTGCTCCCTCTGTTACCCAAGACTAAGAAGTAGACTCCAAAGCTCAGCTGGCTGACCTCCTGTGTGGCTACAGAGACACAACAGGCTGCAGCAGGTATTTTCTTGGAAGAACCTAGTTGACCAGTGGCAAATGGTCTGTACTGAACTCTGCGTGACTTCTGCTTACCATCCTGAGAGTTTCTAAGTGCCCTCCCCTTAGATCCTGCAGGTCTTAGAAGTGTACTCCTGTGGTTGTTCGGGCACCATAAGAATGGTTGGAAACTTTGAAAAACATTTCCTTCAGAGCTCCAGGGGACCTATGGGATTAATCCAGATGTTGTATCTGACCAGAACTCCATCAAAGTCAGCCTCAAATTGAGCCTAGGTAATGGTCCACTGAACCCAAAGACTATTTTTGGCACTTTGTGATTTTTGGCACTATTTTTACTTAAATGTCAAAAAAACATATCTCTAGTTACACTTGTTGGATTTTTGTCATTTTGGTTTTATATAAATCATAAAAATTGGTTGCAGACTTGTAATATGTTTTGTGTGACTTTTTATGCTGTGTATGCACTGCTTAAAAGCTTTACTCATTGCCTTTAATTAAAGAGTGACTGCTTAGTGTCACATTACCAGGGATTGAGCATAGGTTAGTTTTATTTATTTGTGTGACATCCTTTGAGGTGGAACTTGTTCACTTTAAATAAGAGTCCACTTTCCTACAGCGGATTATTCATTTTTTTAACCAATTTTATTGCATTTCAACAAAAATACAAACAGGAAGAGAAGCATGTCAAGTCTTACCCCAACATGACAGTTCTCAGCAATCCCCAATAGTCAGCAAAGCACATAATCAAAATTTAGCAGAACTGTTGGGGTGCACGGAGGATGGTATGGTGTTATGTTTTTGGTCCCAGTCTAGATCTTGTGAGAGGTTGAGCCAGCCAGTGCCAGGGAAGGAGCATCCCAGGTTAGTCCAAAGGGGTGTATCTTAACTGGAGGTATTCAGCGGCTGGCAATAAAAGGATCTGGTCGGGTTCTACAGAGGATTATTCATGTTCATTAGACAAGCAGAACGAGAGAGAGGGCAGAAAGAAATGATAAATAACAATGCAAACTTTTTTTTCAGTCAACCCACTCAATTCCGGCAACTAGTGGAACAATGAGGACCGCACTCCCTATACAATACCTTTCTCCAAGTATCTCACACTAATCAAAAAGTGAGCTGGACTATAAGCTAATGATGCCACTTCACATGTATGTTATTGCCACATAACAATGTTAATGTTTGTTTCTATCTTTCTGGTCTTTTATTTGTGACGTGTCACTTCCTTATTCCGATTCTTTCTTACCACCAATGCTATTGGGTTAATGAAAAAGAAATATGTGCCAAAAACTTTAAAAGAATTTGGAATATGTATATACCTACATGTTTAATATACTGAACAACAGAGATAGACATGGAAATGTGACATGGATCTAAGAGCGAATACCAAAAGCTGACATACTGTTGAGATTGATACTAAGGACACAGAATTAGATAAAAATGAATATAATTGAGTTACTCTGTTGTTTTAAAGAGTTAACAGAAATAAAGCTTAGACGTTTGCCTGTTGGAAAGTACTTTAAACATTGATAAATAAACCATGTTGTTAAATTCACAGGAACACATAAAACGAAGGCTGTTTAACCACAATTGGGATTGTGAAATATCTGTGGTGTATGAAGACAGTGGGCGATGTTTAGGACTTTTAAACAGATGTAGCCTGTCCATATGGGGTAACGGGCCATGACCCCTCACCTTTTTGCAGAGATGAAGAGTGTCTGTCAGACTGAGCAAAGGTCTGCCTGGCAGACACTCTTCTTGTTCAGGTCAAGCTTCCAGTAGATAGACATGGGTAAATGCGCAGGCTCCTGGATGCCTGAGCTGAACTTTGCCAGGCTGAAGATTTCACAGCCCTGTGGGCGTGACTTCCTCAGCCCAGCAAAAGTGCCTTGAGGCCCTCCCCATCGTGATGAAGGGGAGCCTCACCCATTGCCTCAGACCTGAGCGCTTCAATTTTAAGCCCTGAAGTGCCCAGGACAGAGTGTCAATCAGTGACAACTCGGCACAGACTAGGGTGGGGTCAGGAATCTCACTGAATCCATCCCGTCTGTGACGATGAGGGACTTCTAACTTCCCTCATTTGGAGACCTTATGAAGGCAGCAGTACTGATAGAGCGCTGATAGCCCTCTATTTTGTATGAGTGCACTATACTCCTGGTTTAAACGCACTCTCATGTATTCGTATTGTTTGCAGTGTTTTACGATTATTAAGAAACATTTATTTGAATCATTTGATGTTGAAAACTAGTGAACGCATTTAAGTAGAACTTTATATGTATTATGATTCCTTCATGCATAATGTGCAGGACGATATTATTTCAATACACCGTAATTGTGGTTAGTTTAAGTTGCCTGAATTATAGGCCCAAAGTCTTAAGTTTCGATTCTCCTTGCTCTTGAGAAATAAATAATTAAATGTTGCTGTGATTGAAATTAGAATGTTCTCATCCTACTGCAGGTGAAAGAATACACATCGTTATTTTCAGAGTTAAGGAGAGACCCGGAATGTCTTTGAAGATGGCTGGGAAGCGAGAAGGGAGGATGCCTTGCATATCTGGTCTGTCTGAAAGCCAAGGCCACTGGAAAGAAGATATCACTAATTAAATTTGTGTCATGAAAAAAAGCTACTGCATAGAGGTGCAATGGAAAGTTTTAAGAAGAGTGACGTATTGTGGGTTGAATCCCATCTTTTGTATGATGAGCAGGGACAGCGAGACCAGACTTCTGCTAGCTTTCGGAGGAGAAGGAGCATTTTAGAGCAAGGTCCATAGTCATAAGCTAAATGACCCATTTGACGTGAGTACTTCTTAGGAAGTCAACACGTGCTGACACCGTTGGGGAATGATAGAAGAGAGACAGGAAGGGCCCTCATGTAGAGCAGTGTAGGGAAAGGTTTTGATTTCTTTCAATGAGCCGAGAACTGAATATCGCATCTATTCTGTGTTGCGTTGTGATTTTGGAATTTATAATCATCTGTCTTTTGGGCCGAATTACTTATATTCGTAAACTTGGCTCTGTATTAATTTTTCTGTACCTCTATACTTTGCTATTGAGATGTATTTACATCCAATTGTTTTTGGCCTTATAATAAATAATCAAACTGCAATTTGGAGTTGGTGGTCTTTTCAGGCATGACGACTTTGCTGATATCTGTCTGAGTTGTTTCCTCCCCTCAACCACTTTTAGTAGGTAAATAAAAGATCGATCGCTTACACTATACTTAGTAGGGAACGTTAGGTGTGCAATTTAGCGTAATCAATTGGTAGCAGAGGATGGTTTACCTCTAAAGTGGTTTATCTCTAAGGTGAGGGGAGTATTCAGGGGTAGGGTTGAAGGTCGAAGAGCCCTGAAGGGGAGCGGAAGACGGCGGAGACCGGCGGACGTTGATGGTGCGGCGGAAACAGTGGTGGCATGAGTATGAAAGGAATTGTGGTGTTACATTGCGGTGATGAGTAAATGGGTGATGTCTTGCGGAGTTGGGATGTATGTTGAGTGAATGTGGTTTTTGGTTTACTGGTCTGGACACGTTTGGAGCAGGAAGTTTTGGTGAGCGGACTCAAGAGAAGTCCAAGATCCCGGGATAGTTTTGTATTGTAATTGTCTGATCGAATGTGGGTGTTGTGAAGCGCTATCGACGATCCACTTGTGTTAGGGAACTTTGTGTGAATGAGGAATAGGTCGCTGTAGAAAGCCTCCGGTATCGGGGGTGGACTATGGCGATTGAGTGACCAACGCAGGTCGGGGGGTCACAACGGCTGAATGTTCTTGTGAGAGTGTTCTATCGATCTTTAGAGACAGACAATTACTTGTTTTATGTGACTGTAAGGTATTGTAATTGTGTAGGAACAGTTACTTTGTTTAATACCTTTTGGATATACAGTTACTTGTGGTACGAATGTGTGTAAGCGAGTTTGCGGTGAAATTGTAAAGGCGGGTGAGCCACTGCAAGGAGTGAGAAGTGACGTCAGGGTGCCCCGCGCTGTGATAGGTTGGTTGGTGTAACGCCGTGCTGGGATTGGTGGAAGTTCGTTTGCAGTGGAACAACGTATTTTGGGCTTACAATTGATCGATTTTACAATGAGATGCTTTAGGGTATGGCGAGATTTGTGTAGAGGCGACACAGGGGTAGTGACTCAGGTAGGAGAAGAAGCTCCGCCAGAAGACACACCGGCACATTACATGGCAACGAATGTAGGACTTCATACTATAGTGTGTCTTCAGAATTGGCATAAAATTACAGAGAAAGAGGGTGAATTGGCTTTCCCTCGTTATGGGTCTTTTCGTATGGAGGTGCTGACCCAGCTGAGGGGGGTGATGAATGCACTGAAACCTCCCCTAGACCTACACAATTTGAGGCATTAGATGCATGGATGAGAGCTGCTCTAGCAAAAAGGAGAGAGGCTTCACAAGGAAGAATGAGGAAAGCAATGAAGGCATATCAGGAGGCTAGATGGGATGCCCAGTTGAAAAGATGGAGAGTAGACACCATAGAGGGAGAACGCTTGTACCCATTTCGTATGTTAGAAGAGGGGGCTGAAGGGAAAAAGATGACAGAGGAGGACAGTGATACAGATGACAGCTTCCTCGATAGATTGCTAGCGGAACGTGCTCCACCGTGCGACTCTAGATCAGAGACAGAGAGGTTGCGCCCATCGGAAGAGCTTTTAGGTGTGGGACAACTGGGTTCAGAGGAACAATCGGCAGGAGTAAGAGGCAAGATTACAATGGTACACATTCCGGGAGGGTCTGGAGGAATGAGGTATCCAAACCCTGAGCCAGTACAACCTGCAGGAAACATGCAGTTACCAGATGCTTTGTCGGTACCAGTCACAATAGGGCCGGTGGTTCCGATATATAATCCTAGAGACATAACCGATGTGAGTCAACAGCAAATAAGTGAAGGGGAAGAGACAATGTCTGGAGGGAGCCTTGCAATGAGTGGGACAGGTTTAAGTCGGATGCCAGTGGAATCTAGTACTCCACTGCCAGCTACAACTGATCCATCAAGAATGGATAGTGGGTCAGAACGAAGACGGACAGGAGCGCTAGCGAATTCTAGGTCTGACCTTCGTATGTGGGTTCAACCAGTGAGAGAGTCAATGATGCCGAGGGAAGAGATAAGCAAGAGACAAGAAGCGCCTAGAGTACTGTTTGAGCCACAGGTTATTTGTGCAGGTGACCATTGGAGAAGTCAAAGCTTGGAAAGAGATAGACGCCCAGCTTCGAAGATAGAAGAGGGTGCGGTTCCTAAGAGAACCCAAAGCTGTGACAGGGAAGATACAAGAAACGAGGAAATTCAGAAAGTGTTAAAAAGTGCAATAAAAGCGCCAATGCTAGATGTGGTACGATTAAAGGCAGAACTAGACGAGGTGATTGAAGGTAATCTACCTCTGAACAGAACTGAGACGTATGACTCGAGCGAACTACTGTTCGTAGCAAAGGACATGACAAGAAAGGCCAAACGAGCTTATGATGCATTGTTGCTTTTGGCACAAAGGTATGAGGTTGATTTGTCAAAGACCAAGCTGATACAGGGTTCTTGCAGATTAAATTACACAGATAAGGATTTGGAAGAGAAGCGAACGATTGGATTAAAAGCACAAATTAGAGAACTAGTGATAGGGATGCGGACATGGAAAGAATTAGACAGATGGAAAGAAAGATGGGCCAAAAAGAAAAGCTTCAAGACTGGAATAGGAAATACTCCGCCTCCGGGTGGAGGGACGGGAGCTGCAGGAAATTTCCCCCTCAGGGAGGTACAGAATGAAGGGTATGTACACGTGCCATGGAGCAGGGGTGATTTAGCAGCATTTACGAATGATTTTCCTCGGCTGAGGGAAAAACCTGCTGAGTGGTACAAGCAAATAGATCGGTTTGTAAAGATTTCGAAAATATTGTGGATTGATTTAAACACCTTGTTTGATATAGTAGTGCCGGCGGATTTGTTGGCGGCATGTAAGATTGCCATTGAGTGGCCTACTGCAGAGCCACCTAGAGATGCATTGACTCATGGTCCTTCACCTGATGTAATGAGAAAATATGAGCAAGTGATTACATGGTTGCAATCGAAGGTAGCTCCTCAGATTGTTGATTGGTTGAAGATTGATCGCACCACTCAAGACTCTAAGGAATCAGTACATGATTATTACGAAAGATTGTTGTTAGCTTTTAAGCAGCATAGTGGATTGGATACAATTGAACAGAAAGATATGGGACAATTTGTATCGAAGTTTGTGTTGGGACTGAAATCTGATATTAGTTTGATGATACAGCATCACTTGATATGTTGGCAGAATAAGTCGGTGGACGAGATTCTGCGTTATGCTAAATATTGCAGTGATCAAGTGGAGTCGACACAAAAGAAATTGAAGGACAAGTTGATGTTGGTGCAGTTGAGAAACGCGGATATGACGCAAGGGATTGGAGGAGCGATAGGTAGAGGCAGAGGAGGTGGAAGAGTAATGGGACAACAGATGGTGACCCAACCTGGTCAGGGTAGAGGAAGAGGAATGGATCCAGTGAATGGGTGGCCCAACAGAAAAGGGTTACTGCCTGCCACTATTGTCACAAAATCGGGCATTGGAAGCGCGAGTGTAGATCGAATCCAGCAAATCAGATACAGATGGAAGGAGAGGGACAGCTGTCCGAGACTGTCAATACTGTGACAAGACCCAGGTCTATGTATGGAGGAGGATATGAGCCGCAAGTGCAAGTACCTCAACCTCCTAGGATACCCATGCATAATCAGTTATACCATCAGATGCCTTATTTTGTAATACAAGATAGATTTGATAAAAATCAAGATTTACAAGAGTGTCAGAGGGGGTGCACGAGGAATGCACCTTAGATACGATCCTAGAAGTAGATCAGAGTGGGCCATTTGTAGATGCAGATGTGAATGGATATCCTGTTACCATCTTATTAGACACTGGAGCTGCTCGCTCCACGGTGAGAACTGAAGTAGTCCCAAATTTAACTCTTTCGGGACAATCGATTCAAGTAGTGGGGGTAAGTAATCAGAAAATGACCAATCCCTTGACAAACGAATTACCCGTGAGAATAGGACCATTTCGGGATAAACACCAATTTGTAGTGTGCAATTCAAGTCCGTCTGTCTTTTGGGACGAGACCTTCTGTGCAAGCTCAATTGTACTATATCGTGCACTCCGAGAGGTGTGGAATTGCAAACATATGATGACGATGCAGATTTTAAAATGGCTAACATGAGTCTGTGTGCAGAAATGTTTGTGGTGCTCACAATAGCAGAATTGCCACATGACTTGAGAGACTCAGTTGATCCGAAAGTATGGGATTTTACGGGTGAGGATGTAGGTCTGATGAGAGGGGTTGAGCCAGTTAAGATACAGGTCAAACCCAATGCTGAATTCCCATGAACGCCACAATATAAATTGATTCCAGAAACTGTGGCCGGAATAAGACCTGTGATTGAGACTATGATTGCACAAGGTATTCTTAAGGAGATAAGAGGAAGTCCCTGCAACTCACCTATCATGGGACTGCAGAAGCCAAGTGGCAAGTACAGAATAGTGCAGGATCTGCGTCGGGTTAATGAAATTGTGATCCCATGTTGTCCTGTGGTACCGAATCCAGCTATTATTCTATTCCAGATACCATGCAAAGCAGAATGGTTTACAGTGATAGATTTGTGTCATGCATTTTTCTCCATACCATTGCATGAAGAAAGTCAGTTTTTATTTGCGTTTAGGATGGACGATTGCGTGTTAACATGGAAAGAATTCCTCAGGGGTATACAGAAAGCCCCTCCATTTTTAGTCAAAGTCTGAAAAAGAATCTTGAAGGACTGGTGATGCCCCTAAACTCAGTCTTAGTGCAATATATAGACGACCTTTTGGTCGCCTCAGAGACTGAGGATGCTTGCAGGATTGACACTGTGGGGTTGCTGAATCATTTGGCAGAGAACAGACACAAAGTGTCTCCAAACAAATTGCAGTATTGTCTGTCTGAAGTTCAGTACCTAGGTCACCGGATTGAGAAAGGAAAATGAAGGGTGTCACCAGATCGCATAGAGACGATTCTGCAAATGGGAACTCCGGAAACACAAAAAGAAGTCTGCATGTTTTTGGGAATGGTCGGCTATTGTCGACAGTGGATCCCAAATTTTTCCTTGCAAGCAAAGCCTCTGTTGAAACTGACTCAAAAGGATGTTAGTGATCCGGTACCATGGGATGACGAGTGCTTGAAAGCCTTCCGTGAGCTGAAGGAAAGTATCTGTTGTGCGCCAGCTCTCGGAATGCCGGATTATAACAAAGCGTTTTCGCTCTTTTGTTGTGAAAAGGAGGGATGTGCGTTAGCAGTCCTTTTACAGACACATGGGGGTGCCCGTAGACCAGTAGCTTACTTCTCAGCTACATTAGATCCTGTAGCTTCTGCGTTGCCTGGATGTCTGAAATCCGTTGCTGCAACCGGTGTCAGCATTGAAAGATGTGAAAGCATAGTGATGGGTTATCCACTCATTGTTTATGTGCCCCATTCAGTAGAATTATTGATGACAAGAACGAAAACACAGTATCTGACCAACAACAGACTTACCAAGTATGAGCAGGTTATCTTGGCCGCTGAAAATGTTACCCTGAGACGTTGTACCACCCTGAACCCTGCTACATTGTTACCTGTTCCGGAAGAGGAAGGAGATGAGGATTGTGAAGAGCATGACTGCCTAGATGTTACTGACCTATCTACCAAACCCATACCTGACATTGTCGATGAACCTTTGCCCCAATCTGATTTAATCCTTTTTGTTGACGGTTCATGTTTAATGGACAATGAAGGGTATTTGAGAGCAGCGTTTGCTGTGTGCACCATCATGGGAGTAGTGGAAGCTGCCTGTTTAAATAGAGTATTCTCTGCTCAGGTGGCCGAAATTGTCGCTTTGACATGTGCCTGTATCACTGCAGCTGATATTCGAGTGACTGTGTATACTGACAGTCAATACGGATTTGGTGTAGTTCATGACTTTGGGCAGTTATGGTCACAGAGGGGGTTTCTAACGTCCTCAGGGTCACCTATACGTAACGGCGAGTATGTGTGCCAACTATTGGAGGCTTTGCAGAAGCCCAAAGAGATAGCAGTCGTTAAATGTGCAGGTCATGGAAAAGGAGAAGACTTTGTCACTAAGGGCAACAATTATGCAGATGAAGTAGCACGATTTTGCGCTGAACATGCTTGTATTTTCAATGGAGAATATATAGGCGAGAGCACAGAAGAGACCAAGCTCAGCATGATGTTAGCTATAGCTGATACTTGGGATGAGGTGAAGCGTTTGCAGGATGAAGTCCCAGAAGAGGAAGCTGCTTCATGGGTCAGAGCAGGTTGCACAAAAAGAGACAATGGCATTTGGGTGTCCACAGATGAGAGAGCAGTATTACCCAATTGTCTACTGAGCCCAATGGCAAGGCAAATCCACGGAGCAGTTCATCTGGGAAGAGATGCTATGGTGCGAGTGTTTAGGCAGACGTGGTTTAATCCACGCATTCGTGTGTGGGCTGAAGCAGTATGTCACAGGTGTGTTACTTGTCAACAAATGGATGTTGGAAAGAGAACTGTGGTTGCAATGAGTCACATTGGAAGATCTGGAGGTCCCTTCAATAGGATACAATTGGACTTTATTGAAATGCCGAGGTGCAATAGGTTGAGATACGTTTTGGTGGTGGTGTGTATCTTTTCGCGTTGGGTGGAAGCATATCCAACTAGACGATGTGACAGTCTCACAGTAGCCAAGTTGTTGTTAAGAGAATTGATCCCGAGATATGGATTTCCGACTTCAGTGGAGACAGATAGAGGAACTCATTTCCACAGTGAAATCATGAAATTGTTGTGCTCTGCTTTGAACATTGATCAGAGACTGCATTGTAGCTACAGGCCGGAGGCTTCAGGTCTTGTAGAGCAGGTTAATGGCACCATCAAGTCAAGAGTGGCAAAGGTGTGTTTGTCAACTTCATTGAAATGGCCAGATGCGCAGCCTCTGGTGCTCATGAGTCTGCGTAGCACTCCTGATAGGAGAACAGGGCTTTCTCCCCACGAAATTTTGACCGGAAGAGCTATGCGTTTGCCTATGGTGCCAGCTACAGCATTGATAAACATCACTGATGATTTAGTGTTGGATTATTGTAAGGGACTGGCTGATGTGGTTACTTCTGTATCCCACCAGGTCGAGGCTGCGACTGCATCCACCTCGAGAGACCTGCTGCATGATCTTAATCCAGGTGATTAGGTACTAGTTCGCAAGCACGTGAGGAAGAGTTGTCTTGATGCCAGCAAGCATGTGAAGTGTGGAGGACTGTCGAACTGGATACACGCTTCCCACACACGCCGAGTTCAAGCGCCTGCGGAGGAAGAGAGTCCCCTGGCTCCGAGAAGCGTGTGTGGACCTGCTACAGACAACGACGAAGGCACAGGCCCAGCTATAAGAGTTTCGGATGAAACGGAACAGCCAAGTGAGCACGAGAGACGAGAGCTGAGTGCTCCTGAATTGAGCCCCGATCCTGAAATAGATGATATTGCAGATGTGAACTTTGCACCAGATCAAGGTGAGCGGTCTATTGCAAAAGGATCAGATCAAGAGGAAGAGAGGAGAGCAGATGCCAGAGCGGAAAAGTGGCCAGCAAGAAAAGAAAGGCTGAATATGAGGCTTGCATCCGAGAAAAATCTCGCTCCGATTCCTGAAACATCTGAATCAGATCAAAGTGACGCTGAAGAAAGACCGGATGGTCTGAGATGCTCCAGAAGAGAAAGAATAGCGTCTCGAAGATACGCATCTCCTGAGTGGACGTACCTGGTTGCAGATGCAGAGCCCAGCGAAGTCCGGGAGGTTGGGAGCTGGTACGGTGAGCTACGGAGGGGACACCCTCTCGATTGAAATACAGTTGCTGGTCCCAGGCGTAGAAGCGTTTGGAACACTAACCCTGCAAGTTCCAAATCCTCCAAGGCTGAGTGGATTGCATTTCCTGATCCTCAATCAGGTTGTTTTCCCTTCATTTGGCCGACAGCTCACCGCGCAAGAATTAGGAGAAATTTGTGCGGAGATTCTGCAACTTGTACTCGAAATACTTGGATCAAATATCATTAACGATGAAGCTTGAATTATAACCAAAGAAAGCATTAGGCCTTAGAAAGAAGATAACTTAGACCCCAGTTTAAGAAGATTTAAAATTAGGAACTTTCTAGTAGATGATGGAGTGAGGAATAGGGCTGACTACATCTCTTCAATAGGTTTAGTATCAATCGAAGGAACTTTGACATTAATTTCATGGGAGGAGAGAAGTGAGAAAGACGTTGTTAAACAAAGAAAACAGAAAGAGGCTGTGTTTTCCCTTTTGTGCTTCGGAACGAATGAGTAGAAACCATGGTGTCCGAAAAATCAACACGCAAACAGAAGTGCATCATTGGCACCCTCATTGTAGTGGTGCTTATTGTTATAACTGTGGTGATCGTTACATCTCTAGTTGGATCGCAGGATGTCGGACAGAATAGGGTACAGGCAATACTCACTACACCAATCTCTGAGATAGATGAGGATGCATCCGCAAGGGATCTAGAAATGATTAAGGAAACCAGTCGTAGATTACATGTTGATTTGTCAAAGGGTGATTTCACTTTGAATGCGTATGCTCGATTATTGTATGAGTATGTGGATACCATGGAAGCGAAGGATTGCTATGTGTGTATGCAATTACCAGCCTCAGTAGAAGAAGGCATTCAATACCATCATTTGCCTTTGACCTATGGCATTACATGTAGTGTGTTGTTGAGCATGTTTTATAACAAGGCACACTTCGAGTACTATTTCTCAAATTATGATGTGGTACTCTCGGAAGTCCCAGTTCTTAAATACATTAATAAATATGATTATTATAAGGAAGTAGAGCGAATGTCAAAGTATTTCGTGCCTACCATTACTTTAGATACGGCCTATGCCCATAGACACAATTTAACCTGTATGTTAACTGACATTGAAAAGAAATGTATAGATCAGATAGAAGATAGGCATAGACAAACTCTATTTAGACCAGATCCAAAGCCCAGGGTTACCCCATGGACTAAAGAAGAATTAGATCATAAAGCAAAGGGGAGTTTTGGCCCCTAAGCATTAGATTTCCAGCAGAAGGGGAAGTTGTGTATTAGACATCCGACCACATACTACGATAAGATATTTGTGGGTGAAAGTGATTGTGAGCACGTCTTCTTGATCGAAGAATCAATTAGAAAAGCATTATTGGACAAAATAACAATAGTGCCCAATGTGTATTTTGTGTGTGGAAAGAATGCCTATGTGAAATTGCCCAAAAATTGGTATGGCACTTGTTATTTGGCTGTGGTATTTCCCAAAATTTTTCATGTGAATGATTTATGGCCCCTAGAAAGAAAAAGACCTCACAGAGGAAAACGTGGTGTGAGTGCAGGAGAAGTGATTGGAGACATATTTGGGGCTATGATACCGAGTATGGGTGATTCTGAATGATTTGAAAATCAGAAAGCTGGCAACATTAGTGGATAAGCTCTCAATAAATACAGTTCAGATTTTATTACTTGTAGATGGGGAGATGGTTTCGAATAGGGCTATGGTTTTGCAAAACCGTCTTGCCCTAGATGTGCTGCTAGCAAAAGCCGGAGGAGTCTGCAAATTATTGAAAGTTCAACAGTGCTGTACTTATATTCGTGACAACAGTCAGGATATAAGGAAATATATCAACAATATTTCAGATATACACCAAGAGTTACGTGAGATGGCTGCCGAAGGACTCTGGGAACAAGTGGGGAAAGGATTTGGCAAGATAGGCAGTTGGTTTGGAAGTTTGGGACAAGGAATAATGGGATATATCTTGAAGCCTATTATAATAGCTGTCATTTGTATAATTGTCCTACTAGGAGCCATCAAGGCTTACAAATGGCAAAGGGCACGACATCAGGAGACTGTTTCGAGAAAGCGAAAGCACCAACTTGAACGACTGCAGGACAGTCATTACCAGCACCTTAAGGGGTTAGAACGATTCAGACAGGGACGGCAAGCTACAGCTTCTGTTTAGGTCGGTCTCTTCTACAAGGAGAAAAACTACAGAAGAATAGAAAGTTGGTGTTATGACACTAGTCATAAGAGAGGGGAACTGATAGAGCACTGATAGCCCTCTATTTTGTATGAGTGCACTATACTCATGGTTTAAACGCACTCTCATGTATTCGTATTGTTTGCAGTGTTTTACGATTATTAAGAAACATTTATTTGAATCATTTGATGTTGAAAACTAGTGAACGCATTTAAGTAGAACTTTGTATGTATTATGATTCCTTAATGCATAATGTGCAGGACGATATTATTTCTATACACCGTAATTGTGGTTAGTTTAAGTTGCCTGAATTATAGGCCCAAAGTCTTAAGTTTCGATTCTCCTTGCTCTTGAGAAATAAATAATTAAATGCTGTTGTGTTCGAAATTAGAATGTTCTCATCCTACTGCAGGTGAAAGAATACACATCGTTATTTTCAGAGTTAAGGAGAGACCCGGAATGTCTTTGAAGATGGCTGGGAAGCGAGAAGGGAGGATGCTTTGCGTATCTGGTCTGTCTGAAAGCCAAGGCCACTGGAAAGAAGATATCACTAATTAAATTTGTGTCATGAAAAAAAGCTACTGCATAGAGGTGCAATGGAAAGTTTTAAGAAGAATGACGTATTGTGGGTTGAATCCCATCTTTTGTATGATGCGCAGGGACAGCGAGACCAGACTTCTGCTAGCTTTCGGAGGAGAAGGAGCATTTTAGAGCAAGCTCCATAGCCATAAGCTAAAACGACCCATTTGACGTGAGTACTTCTTAGGAAGTCAACACATGCTGACACCGTTGGGGAATGATAGAAGAGAGACAGGAAGGGCCCTCATGTAGAGTAGTGTAGGGAAAGATTTTGATTTCTTTCAATGAGCCGAGAACTGAATATCGCATATATTCTGTGTTGCGTTGTGATTTTGGAATTTATAATCATCTGTCTTTTGGGCTGAATTACTTATATTCGTAAACTTGGCTCTGTATTAATTTTTCTGTACCTCTATACTTTGCTATTGAGATGTATTTACATCCAATTGTTTTTGGCCTTATAATAAATAATCAAGCTGCAATTTGGAGTTGGTGGTCTTTTCAGGCATGACGACTTTGATAATATCTGTCTGAGTTGTTTCCTCCCCTCAACCACTTTTAGTAGGTAAATAAAAGATCGATCGCTTATGCTATACTTAGTAGGGAACGTTAGGTGTGCAATTTAGCGTAATCAGGTCCAGCCCTCCGGAAACCTCTGATGCTTTCCTCTCCCGGAGCTGCAGAACAGGTAAGTTTTATGTTTTTGAATGCTTGTGTGTATGTATTAATGTATGAATTTGTTGTCATGGACAGTTGTGCATGGGTTTGTGTGAGTGCGCATTTGTGAATGCAGCAGTGTGAGTGAGTTCATTTGTGTGCATGTGTGCCCCACCTGCCCCCCTCCCTGTAAACATTCCCGGCCGCCACTGCTTTTAAAAGCCTGAGAAATGCTATCAAAAAATGTAGCAAGTATATATCAATCTAATGCGCCTGTTGCTGAATGATGGCAGATGACTTTCTTTGGTGGTGAACATCAGTTTTCAGAAATTAATGTCAGTTCTGCTTGTTAGCCTGCAAGTGGCTGGTCATTTTCCCGAAGTACACCGCATGGGCTGTGCTGGCGAGTAGTTATCGATGTAGGCAAAAACAATCAGAGGTCAACATGGTTCATCTGGCAGCTGTGATTTGGACGAGGGAAAAGGAGGGTGTTACCCGACCTGCATCACTAACTGATTGTTTTTCAATCTTTTTCCCTCCAGCAGTGCAAGCTCCCAATCTTTCACTTTCTTTTCACATAAAGACTTTGTTAGCCTTTTCTTTTCAGGTGGGGTCATCATCTAAGTTTATCTATGCACAAACCATTAATTCATAATAGAGGAAAACCTTACTATTTAGGATGATAAACTGGTTCTAAGAGCCTGTGATAGAGCGAAATGTATTTGTGAATTGTAGGGGTGCATCATAATCACTGATAGGCCGCACCCACATGTATTCAGACATATATTCGTTTATATCCATTGTATACTCATGCATGTTTAGCAAAGAATGAATAGTTCACTGAGACGAAGTGAACTCAGCAGTGTAATGGTGTTAGGATAATGATGTAATGTAATGCTTTTTGAATTGTGTGAACATAATGCATAGAGGAATTAGTTCGTGTATGTAATGTAATTGCAGTAGTTTAAACGTGCACCATATTAAAGTTGCACATGTAATTCATTGTTTGCATAAAGAATCGTAATGAATATGCTTATAGGGAAAAGTAAGATGTGTGTTTAAAAGTTATATGTAAGGGCCTGACTACATATATGCTTAAGGAGGGCCTGGTATATTCTTATGTTAGCTTATAATGTAGGCCGAAAAGGGTTTCCCTTGGAAAGGCTCTCTGGGCATAAACGGTAGATTTAATTTGCACAGTAGACGGTTTCTGTGAAAGTATCTTTTGTTGCAGGTGCAAGGACAAATGTCTCGTTAATAAGACTCTTTGTTTTCAAAAGATAGAGAGAGGGGAGGCATGGCAAGGGGAGTTAGATGGAATGTAGGGATGATACTTTCAGCGGAGAAGGTGCCTGGGACTCAAGGTCAACGAAACCGTCCAGGATGAAGTCATCGTTTCAATGGAAAAGCACAAGAAAGAAGACCTGGCCAAGAGGGCGTAAACAAGGCGTGTACCTTTGTAGTATGGTTTTGTATTAGGGATAGTGCCCTGGGGGAGGAGGCTAGAGAAGCGGTAGGGGAGACCTGAGAGAAGGACAGAGCTGAGCTTAGGTATATGGTGATTGCACTTCTTAGGAAGTCTTCACAGCTGACACCTTTTATTCCTTCTTGCCTGGGAAAATCGTTATGCAGGGATGTCACTTAGCGTTAGTGTAGGGACAGCAATTGATTTTGAGCTTGTTTAGGCCAATGAGGAGCAACTTAGAAATAGGAGCAATCATAGTCTGGTTGGTCCTCCTAGAACTTTCTATTCTTCTTATCCTGAGTCGGATGAGATTCCTGCGTAGATTATTATTTGTATTAGTGCCCATCTATTTCTTTAACCTCGTGTTGAGGTGCCTGCACGTTCAGTTATTTTTGGCGATAATAAATTCTCAAACTTGAATTCGGAGTCAGTGGTCCTTTCAGACAAAAATGAATGCTGATATCTAACCTGATGAGATTCTCTCCTTTACACTATTCAACAGGTAAAAAGATCTTGGCGGCCAGACGGTTCTTATAGATAATTAGATAAGAATCGGCGTTATCAGTTGGTAGCAGAGTAGGATGGTTACCTTTGATGGTAAGGGGAGATCTAGAGCAAGATAGGAGACTAAGTTGCCCCATAGAGCCCGAGTGACGTAGATCCAGAGGACCGCGGGAAAAGGATGTCGGAGGTCGCGGAAAACTGACGGAGAGTGACGGTGCGGCGGAAGTAGCAGTTCGTAGTAGAGTGAGTATGAAAAGAGTGATGTTTGATAGATTGCGGTGTTATATTGTTGTGTGATGTCTTGCGGAGTTGGAACGAAAGTTGTGTGATTGAGAAACGGACCGTGAGCGCGCGCGGGACCGGGAGATTTATTGTGGTGTAGAATACACCCAGAGTTGAGAACGTTGACCAGAGTTGTGGGGGTCACGAGACGTCATTGACAGACCCACAGAAGATAGGGACACATGTGTGAGTGTGTGAATAACCAACGCAGGTCGTAGGTTATTGTGTGCAGAACATCGAGTGACTGAATCCTATCGAGTGTATTAGAGGCGATTGTCCGGTCGTTCGTGGACAGACGGTTGCCAGATTGAGGTCAACAAGCTCAAGAGACTGATCGGTCATTGGTAAGACTGACGGTCAGAGAGGTAATTGTTCGGTAGGACGAACATTATTTCAGAGTATAATTGGGACGGATGCGAGTGAGAACAAGTGAATTAGAAAGGAGGGGAACTGCTGCGAGCGGAGGAAACGTGACGTCAGACTAGTGCCGCGCTGCGATAGGCCGGTTGGTGTGAACCGCGCTGGTATTGGTGGATTGGAATCAGGAAGTAAAAGCGGACATTTTGAGTGCAAATACAAGGTTGATTCATCATGAAATGTTTTAAAGCTTTACGGGAACTTTGTAGAGGTGATAGACATGTGGTTGTTCGGGAGGGAGAGGAAGCTCCTCCCGAGGACACACCAGCACATTATATGGCAAAGAATGTAGGATTGCATACTATAATTTGGCTTGAGAATTGGCATAAAATGACAGAAGCAGAAGGAGAATTGTCGTTCCCTCGATATGGTACTTTCAGGTTAGAGGTGCTGTACCAGCTCAAGAGTGTAATGGCTTCATTACGACCACTACCTAGACCAACACAGTTTGAGGCACTACATGCGTGGATAAGGGCAGCGTATGATAGGAAGAAGGACAGATGCCAAGAAAGGGTGAAGAAATCGGTCAGGGCATTTCAAGATGCAAAATGGGATGCCTTGGAGAAAAGGTGGAGAGCAGACACGATCGAAGGAGATAAGTTATACCCACTGCTGATACAAAATGGAAAGATTACAAGAATCGATGAGGATGACAGTGATTTAGATGACAGTATGTTGGATAGGATGTTGGCAGAGAGGCCACCACCATTTAACCCAGATTCAGAAGAGGGAAAGACAACCCCAGCAGTGGCAATAGTTGATGAGAGCCAGAACCAGACTAGCATGAGAGTAGTGGGAAGAATTTCCACAGGAACGGAGGGGGCTACGGCGTCTATGATAACACAGCCTCCTGTGGGGAACACAAGATTACCGGACTCCTTGACAGTACCGGTTACCATTGGCCCTATAGTATCGATATATGACCCAGACCGAGTGAGAGAAGGGAGCTCCGTACCGATGGGAAGGGAAGAAGGAAACAGCGAGAGTGGGAATGGGTTCGGAGTACGAGTGGTTCATTTCCCAAGACTAATAGACACAAGTACGCCATTACCGGCTACAGCAGACTCTTCCGTTAGGAGAGAAGAAGAGAGACCGGAAAGACCGAGGTCTTTGCGGGAATCTAAGTCAGCTTTGAGGGAGTGGACACCAACAGTAACGAACCAAGAGGATAGGATGCATAGAGATAGGCCACAAAATGTCTCGGAAGACAGACCAAGTTCCAGGAATATGGAAGGGAATAGGTCACAAGGACAGAATAGTGACTGTGATGAGCGAGATGGCTCGGGTTGTCGAGAAGTACTGAGGAGTGCAGTACAGGCAAGAATGCTAGACGTAGTGAGGCTGAAAGCAGAGGTAGACGAAATGATCAGTGGGGGTCTGCCTTTGGAAAGGATAGAAATTTATGGATCAGATGAGCTGCTGTTTGTAGCAAAAGATGTGACTCGAAAAGCTAGAATGGCACATGATAGATTGAAGGAATTGGCCAAAAGATATGAGGTGGACCTGAACAAAACTAAAGCGTTGCAAGGACCACATAGACTACAGTACAGTGACCAGGAGCTGGAGGAGAAAAGACTAACAGGATTAAGGACACATACCAGAGACCTGATCATAGGAATGAGAATATGGATTTTGTTGGACAAATGGGAAGAAAGGTGGTCCAAAAAGAAACCAGTAAAGAGAGCAGAAGGGAAACGCCGCCGCCAGGAGGGGGGCGACGGGTGTTGGAAATTTTCCTTTACGGGAAGTACAGAATGGAGGGTACGTGCATGTGCCGTGGAATAGAGGTGATTTGGCTGCATTTACAAATGATTTTCCTCGGCTGAGGGAAAAACGGTGGAGTGGTACAAGCAGGTTGAGCGGTTTGTGAAGATTTCAAAAGTATTGTGGATTGATTTGAACACCTTGTTTGACATAGTGGTACCAGGAGATTTGTGGACAGCATGTAAAGTCGCTATTGAATGGCCGACTTCGGAACCGAAAAGAGAGGCGGTTACAAATGGTCCATCACCTGATGTCATGAAAAAGTATGAGCAGGTGATTACATGGTTGAAGTCGAAGATTTCACCTCAGGATATAGATTGGGTTAAGATAGATCGGACTGTACAGGAACCCAAGGAAACGGTGCATGAGTATTACGAAAGACTTCTGCAAGTTTTTAAACAGTATAGTGGGTTAGATGTTTTGGACCCTAAGGATATGGGACAGTTTGTCTCAAAGTTTGTAACGGGTCTGAGAGGGGAAATCAGCCTCATGATACAGCACCATTTGATCTGCTGGCAGAACAAGCCACTAGATGAAATTTTGCGGTATGCGAGATACTGTAGTGATGAGGTGGAATCAAAACATCGAAAGCTAAAAGACAAATTGATGCTTGTCCAGATGCAGACAGCACAGAGTCAGCCTAGTGGAGGGACCTTAGGAAGAAAGCAAGGAAATTTCCAGGGAAACCAGAATGGGCAGGTACAGGGAAAGGGAAAACCAGTAGACCCCAAGACAGGAGTGGACGTGGCCACACTAAAGAAGACCACTGCGTGTCATCTTTGTCGCCAGGTCGGACATTGGAAACGCGAGTGTCCTTTGAACCCAGCTAATCAGGTACAGGAAGAGGAAGAGGGGGCTCAGGCACCCGCGCAAGAGGTAGTTAACACAATAACGAGACCTAGGACGATGAAAGGGGGGGTTTACAATTCTCATGCTCAGATTCCCCAAGCTCCAAGGTTTTCACAAGGAACACGAACGTACCAACAGATGCCCCTGTTCGAACGCTATGATGAGGATAGCTCAGACCCTTTATCCTGACGGTGCCTGAGGGGGAGGAAGACTGCACACTTGGAGCGGTCTTGGAGGTAGACCAGAGAGGACCTTTTGTGGAGGCAGAGATTGAGGGCAATCCTGCAACACTTTTGGTTGATACTGGAGCTACCCGGTCTACTGTAAGATCTGCAGTAGTCCCTAACCTACCCCTCTCGGGACAATCAATCCAGGTTGTCGGAGTAGCGAACAAGAAGATGAGCAGCCCATTGACAGAACCGATCCTAGTAAAGATAGGTTCTTTCCAAACTAGACATCAGTTTGTAGTGTGTGATACGAGTCCAGTTTGTCTTTTGGGAAGAGATCTGTTGTGCAAGTTGAACTGCACGATTTATTGTACACCACGGGGAGTGGAGGTCCAGACGATAGATGACGATGCGGACTTTAAAATTACCAATCAGCTTCTGTGTATAGATCTGTACCCAATGGTGACTGTGGAAGAACTTCCACATGATCTGAGAGACGCAGTGTCGCCTGTGGTGTGGGATTTCGCAGGCGATGAAATAGGTTTAATCAGAGGGGTTGAACCAGTGCGGATTGAGGTGAAACAGAATGTTGATTTCCCCAGAACACCTCAATACAACCTGTCGACAGAAACGATTGCAGGAATAAAACCTGTGATCGAGACTTTCATTGAGAAGGGTATTTTGAAGGAGATCAGAGGTAGTCCCTGTAATTCACCCATAATGGGACTACAGAAACCGAGCGGGAAATACAGGATCGTGCAAGACCTGCGAAAGGTCAACATGATAGTTGTCCCTTGTTGTCCAGTGGTACCGAATCCTTCAGTAATACTGTTCCAGATCCCATGTGAAGCCGAATGGTTTACGGTTATCGATTTGTGTCAAGCCTTCTTTTCGATACCGCTCCACGAGGAAAGCCAATTTCTTTTTGCGTTTAGGCTAGAAAATCGCGTGTTAACATGGTGTCGTATCCCTCAAGGGTATACGGAAAGTCCATCGATCTTTAACCAGATCCTGAAGAAGAACCTTGAGAGTCTTGTGTTGCCGCAGAACTCAGTTCTCGTGCAGTACATAGATGACTTGCTCATTGCCTCAGAAACAGAAGATGCTTGCAGAATTGACACAGTAGCCTTGTTAAACCACTTAGCAGAGAATGGACATAAGGTGTCCCCGAACAAGCTGCAGTACTGTTTGAATGAGGTACAGTACTTGGGACACAGATTAGAAAAAGGCAAGAGGAAGGTGTCACCAGATCGAATTGAGGCAATAATGAGCATGGCGGTACCCACTACACAGAGGGAAGTTAGGATGTTTCTGGGAATGGTTGGCTATTGTCGACAGTGGATTCCTAGTTTCTCCTTGAGAGCAAAGCCTCTGCAGAGGCTTACGCACAAGGATGTGAGTGATCCGGTACCATGGGACGAGGAGTGCTTGATGTCATTCCTGAAGCTAAGAGATGATTTGTGCAGGGCTCCCGCACTGGGAATGCCTGATTACAACAAGGCCTTTTCATTGTTTTGTTACGAGAGAGGAGGATGTGCATTAGCAGTGTTAGCTCAGAACCATGGAGGTGTCCGTAGACCAGTTGCCTATTTTTCAGCTACTTTAGATCCAGTAGCTTCTGCGTTGCCCGGATGTCTAAGATCCGTTGCTGCAACAGGTGTCAGCATTGAAAGATGTGAAAGCATTGTAATGGGACATCCATTGACTGTACATGTGCCACATTCGGTTGAGTTATTAATGACCAGGACCAAGACCCAGCACCTAACGAACAATAGGTTAACGAGGTACGAGCAAGTCATACTTGCCGCAGAGAATGTGACTCTGAAAAGGTGCTCCATCTTGAACCCTGCGACATTGATGCCTATACCGAACACAGATGATGAAGATTGTGAGGACCATGATTGTCTCGATGTGACCGAACTTTGCACCAAACCGAGACCTGACATTGTCGATGAGCCATTGTCTGACCCAGATGAAATTTTCTTTGTCGATGGTTCATGCTTAAGAGACAGTGTGGGGCAATTGAGAGCAGCGTTTGCTGTATGTACCATTTCAGGAGTGGTCGACGCTGCTTGCCTAGAAGGAGTACGCTCCGCGCAGGTAGCTGAGATCATTGCCTTGACCCGTGCCTGTTTGGCCGCTGATCGAATTCGAATCACGATTTACACAGACAGCCAATACGGCTTTGGCGTGGTGCATGACTTCGGGCAGTTATGGTCTCAGAGGGGATTTTTGACATCATCTGGCTCACCCATTCGTAATGGAGAATATGTAAGACAATTGTTAGAAGCATTACAGCATCCGAAAGAAATTGCTGTTGTAAAGTGTTCAGCCCATGGGAAGGGGGAGGACTTTGTATCCTTGGGTAATAACTACGCAGACGAGGTAGCCCGCTTCTGTGCAGAACAAGGATGCATATTCACAGGAAGAGAGATAGAAGAGAGCCAAGAGGGAACCGATCTCAGCATAATGTTGACCATGGCAGACACTTGGGAAGAGCTTAAGCGATTGCAGGATGAAGTTTCTAACCAGGAGAGAGAGGGATGGATCAAAGCTGGGTGTGAGAAAGGAGACGTGGATGTGTGGGTATCAAACGATGGGAGAGCTGTGTTGCCGGAAGAATTGTTGAGTCCGATGGCTAGATTGATACATGGACAGGCATACCTGGGTAGAGACGCAATGATGAGAGTGTTCAGACAGACGTGGTATAACCCACGGTTCCGAGCAATGGCTGAGACGGTATGTCAGAGGTGTGTTACATGTCAACAGATGAATGCTGGAAAGAAAACTGTAGTTACACTGAGTCATATTGGAAGGTCAGGAGGGCCCTTCAATAGACTACAGCTGGATTTCGTGGAGATGCCTAGGTGCAATGGCTTGAGGTACATTCTAGTGATAGTATGTATATTCTCACGGTGGGTGGAGGCTTACCCCACACGCAGGTGTGACACTCTGACAGTGGCTAAATTAGTGTTGAGGGAGCTCATCCCTAGATTCGGGATCCCGACCTCTTTGGAATCAGATAGAGGTGGGCACTTCCATAGCGAAATCATGAAGTTACTTTGTGCAGCATTGAACATTGACCAGAGACTCCACTGTAGCTACAGACCAGAGGCTTCTGGGATGGTGGAACAAGTTAATGGAACTTTGAAGGCCCGGATGGCAAAAATGTGTTCTTCAACATCCCTGAAATGGCCCGACGCCTTGCCACTGGTGCTCATGAGCATGCAAAGTGTCCCAGACAGAAAGACTGGGTTGTCCCCCCATGAAATAATAATGGGGAGGGCAATGAGACTGCCAGCAGTACCAGCTACAGCCTTGATAAGCATCACTGATGATTTGATTCTCGATTATTGTAAAGGACTCTCTGATGTGGTCCGTTCTGTATCCCAGCAGGTGCAAGCAGCTGTGGTTCCAGCCTCGAGTGATCTGTGCCACGACTTGTGTCCCGGTGACTGGGTGCTCGTCCGGAAGCACGTGAGGAAGAGTTGCTTGGATGCCCGTTGGCGTGGCCCGTATCAGGTGATACTTATCACGAACACAGCAGTAAAGTGTGGAGGATTGCCGAACTGGGTGCATGCTTCCCATACCCGCAGAGTTCCAGCACCCTTGGAAGAAACAGCTCCTCTCGCAAATGAAAATCCAGCTGATGTGGCAGGGCCACATGAGAGGACAAGCCAAGCTGTAAGGGTCGCTGACACAGCTGGTGGTGCACTAGAGCAAGCAGAAGGGGGTTTCCACATCTCAAACCCTGACTCAGGCACCGAAGAAAGAGAAGGTGCAGTGGGCGGAGAAGAGTCAAAGGCAGCAGAAAGAGGAAGTAGTGCACTGGGTATAGAAGAGGAAGGCAGACGAACGAACAGAAGTGCTGAAAGTTGGCCTGAAAGACAGAGGCGACTGAACCTGAGGTTAGCACCTGAGAGAGACCTTGCTCCAGTGTCCGAAGTATCTGAAACCGAAGCAAGCGACGAAGACCAAGCACAAGACAGTCGGCGAAGGTCCAAGAGAACAAGAGTGCCTTGTCGCAGATACTCTACCCCTGAGTGGACTTACACTGTGTTTGATGCAGGGGGTGGTGAATACAGGGAGACTGAGGTCAGTGGAAGTGTTCAGTCGGAGCCCGAAACTGGTGGTGAAGGTGGTGCTGCGGATGCCAGGGTTCGAGATAGACGGAACACTGACACTCACGATTCCGAATCCCCCACTTCTGAGTGAAGTCCGAAACTTGCTTTTGCATCGGGTCGAATTCCCGCCTTTCGGAGCTGAGCCGTTTTCACACGAAGTGCTGGTTTTGCGTCTTGAACTTTTGTATCACGTTCTGGTCGTGCTCAATGAGGATCTCATTATGGATCAGTAAAGAACTGTAAATAAAAGTCTAAAAGAAGAAGATAACCTAGGTCCGAGTGGAAGAAGAATAAACTTAGGGACTTTCCACAAGAAGACGAACGAAAACTAGGAAGTCTTTTTCTGGACTGTGTAAATAAGTTGTGATCGGAAAGGGAAAGCCCGGAGATTTCATGGTTGCTCGAGCTAGGTTAAGCAAGTCATAAATAAAGGACAGAGACTTTTCTGAGTTCTTTGCGATAACCAAGACTTTTTGAGAACTTTCGAAATCATGGAACCGGGAAATCCCAATCGTAGAGCAAAGTGGATTATAGGCATTCTTATAAGTAGTGTGATAATTTCAATAATCATAGTAGTTGTAGTCTCATATACTGGTTCGCATGAGCCAGAAGTAGAGGCAGTGACAGGGACACCCACACCTATCACACCTAGTCAGAAGGGGGTAGACAGGGCAGCTGATAGAGCTATGATATTAGAAGAAAGTCGTAGATTACATGTAGATTTGTCTAAGGGTGATTTTAAGCTTAATGCGTATGCTAAGTTGTTGTATGAGTATGTTGACGTAATGGATGCGAAAGATTGTTATGTGTGTATGCAGTTGCCTACTTCGGTGGATGAGGGTATTAGGTATCACCATCTTCCACTGACTTATGGTATTTCTTGTAGTCTTTTGCTTAGTTTGTTTTATGAGAGAGAGCAGTTCGAGTATTTCTTTTCAAATTTCGACGCAGTGCTTCCTGAAGTCCCAGCTTACAAGCATTTGAATAAGTATGACTATTATAAGACTGAGGACAGACTGAGGAAGTACTTCATACCGAGTTTGGAATTGGATACAGCATTCGCACACAGACACAATCTGACTTGCTTGATGTCGGATGTAGAGAGAAAGTTTGTAGATCAGGTTGAAGATAGGTATAGAAAGCTGACTGAATCCCGAGATTTAGGGCATCACAGGACAGATTGGACGGAGGAAGAACGGTTGCATAAGACCAGGGGAAGCTATGGTCCTATAGCGTTAGATAAGGAGCAGAGGGGTAAGTTGTGTATAAGGCGTTATCAGACTTACTACGAAAAGGTTCCAGTGGGACAGAGTACTTGTGATCATGTTTTCACCATGGCAGATGTGGCAAAAGATTTTCTCCAAGGTCCTGTACAAGTGATACCTACGGTGTATTACGTATGTGGGAAGAATGCTTATGTGAGGTTGCCTGCAAATTGGTATGGAACATGTTATTTGTCAATAATATTTCCAAAGATTTACCATACAGAAGACTTAAATCTTCTGGAGGGTGGAGAGCATTCAAGAACGAGAAGAGCTGCAAGTGCAGGAATCGTTGTGGGGGATATCTTTGGAGCCATGATACCTAGTCTAGGAGTAGTCTTGAATGATGTGAAGATCCGGAGGTTAGCGACTGTGGTGGATGAATTTTCGATGAATACAGCAAAGTCGTTGGTGTTGGTGGAAGGAGAGATGTTGTCAATAAGGGGAATGGTTTTGCAGAATCGCCTTGCTTTGGATGTCCTATTGGCAAAAGAGGGCGGAGTCTGTAAAATGCTGAAGGTTCAAGAGTGCTGCACTTATATACCAGACCGTAGCAAGGATCTGGAGAAATATATAAGTAACATCACTATGATCCACACAAAGATAGCGGATTTGACCGAAGAAGGGGCCTGGGAAAAGGTCGGAAAGGGTTTTGGTCAAGTGGGAGGTTGGTTTGCGAACCTAGGAAAGGGATTCCTTGGGTACTTCCTGAGACCACTCCTTATTTTGGTGGTTTGTGTGGCTGGCTTGTGGATTATGATCAAGGCCTACAAGTGGTATCGAGCAGGCAGAATCAAGCGAGCTTTGAGGGAAAATGACATGAGATTGGCAAGATTGCAGGACAATCAGTATCAAAGGCTCAAGAGCATGGAGAAATTCAGATCAGGGAAGATGGGAACAAGTTCTGTTTAGGTCGGTTCCTTCTCCGAGGGAGTAGAATGAGATGTGATGACAGGAGTCATCAAAGGGGGAACTGATAGAGCGAAATGTATTTGTGAATTGTAGGGGTGCATCATAATCACTGATAGGCCGCACCCACATGTATTCAGACATATTTCGTTTATATCCATTGTATACTCATGCATGTTTAGCAAAGAATGAATAGTTCACTGAGACGAAGTGAACTCAGCAGTGTAATGGTGTTAGGATAATGATGTAATGTAATGTTTTTTTGAATTGTGTGAACATAATGCATAGAGGAATTAGTTCGTGTATGTAATGTAATTGCAGTAGTTTAAACGTGCACCATATTAAAGTTGCACATGTAATTCATTGTTTGCATAAAGAATCGTAATGAATATGCTTATAGGGAAAAGTAAGATGTGTGTTTAAAAGTTATATGTAAGGGCCTGACTACATATATGCTTAAGGAGGGCCTGGTATATTCTTATGTTAGCTTATAATGTAGGCCGAAAAGGGTTTCCCTTGGAAAGGCTCTCTGGGCATAAACGGTAGATTTAATTTGCACAGTAGACGGTTTCTGTGAAAGTATCTTTTGTTGCAGGTGCAAGGACAAATGTCTCGTTAATAAGACTAACTCTTTGTTTTCAAAAGATAGAGAGAGGGAGGCATGGCAAGGGGAGTTAGATGGAATGTAGGGATGATACTTTCAGCGGAGAAGGTGCCTGGGACTCAAGGTCAACGAAACCGTCCAGGATGAAGTCATCGTTTCAATGGAAAAGCACAAGAAAGAAGACCTGGCCAAGAGGGCGTAAACAAGGCGTGTTCCTTTGTAGTATGGTTTTGTATTAGGGATAGTGCCCTGGGGAGGAGGCTAGAGAAGCGGTAGGGGAGACCTGAGAGAAGGACAGAGCTGAGCTTAGGTATATGGTGATTGCACTTCTTAGGAAGTCTTCACAGCTGACACCTTTATTCCTTCTTGCCTGGGAAAATCGTTATGCAGGGATGTCACTTAGCGTTAGTGTAGGGACAGCAATTGATTTTGAGCTTGTTTAGGCCAATGAGGAGCAACTTAGAAATAGGAGCAATCATAGTCTGGTTGGTCCTCCTAGAACTTTCTATTCTTCTTATCCTGAGTCGGATGAGATTCCTGCGTAGATTATTATTTGTATTAGTGCCCATCTATTTCTTTAACCTCGTGTTGAGGTGCCTGCACGTTCAGTTATTTTTGGCGATAATAAATTCTCAAACTTGAATTCGGAGTCAGTGGTCCTTTCAGACAAAAATGAATGCTGATATCTAACCTGATGAGATTCTCTCCTTTACACTATTCAACAGGTAAAAAGATCTTGGCGGCCAGACGGTTCTTATAGATAATTAGATAAGAATCGGCGTTATCACCTGTCTGCATCCGTATTCATGTTAAGGGTGTAATTACTTTTCTACGCATTTATATATTCTTCCTACGATGTCTTGAGTTCCTATCAGTATGCTAAGATGAGTGTATAAGATCTAAGAAATGGCTTTTCTATGTTTTCAGTGATGCGCATTATCTCTGAATAAAGGAACTGCCTTTATGGCCGTGACTAAAGATGCAGGTAAACACTGCCGGAAAAGCGAGGACCAGATTTACTAATTCTAGTGATGCGTAAGAAAAAGCTGTGCTGCGTTGCGCAGACACGTAAACCTTGCACAGCATCAAATTTACGAAGAATCGCGTGTTGATGAGGCACCTTCTTTCCTGGACACAACTTATGAGGACCACAAAGCAAGGTTACAAAGGAAAAGGCAGCTTCCCCACTTCAATTTCTATTAATTTATGAGGTTTTATCATTTCCACGGAATAATTTGCCAGGAAAAAGCAGGGAAAGCTCCGTAAACCTAAAGGACCCTCTGTCTCCTCTTTTCCACATCCAAAATTATGACCCACTAAAAAGGATGCATTTAATGTTCAGTAGTAGCCTGAAAGTCACATTTTCTGTGTCGGCTGTCACCGACCCTCGATCTCACACAGCAGAGTAGCGTTGGTTGCTAGCACCGGGGGCAAGGCAAGTATTCACCCCCTAACTCTTGGACCATTAGCACTTCCTGGTGCAAAATTTTAAAAGAAAAAAAATTAGTAGTACAATTTTTTTTTCTTTTAAAACTTTGTGCCCTCTTAGAATTTTGCGCCTGGGGCAACCGCCCCTGTGCCCCCTCCCCCCCCCCCACGCTATGCCACTGATCTCACGTAACATGTATGCTGAAAATACTAATTGGATTCCAGTGTGACTCTAGCTACACGTGACACACGCTCCATACACATTCTCTACTTACACAGACAGTCGGACTCGTGTGGCATACATGCACCACATGTAAGGCAAATGACCAAGTTGTATTGACCAGATAGAGTAATTTCAAAACGTTTGTAGAGGCGAGAAGCCATGATTGCTGGTAGTGACAGTTAAAAAAGGTCTGCTGTCACACCATCATCTGTATTTCTACCAAAAATATCATTCCTCTGAAGCCTGGTCAAATACAGGTAGTCACACTCTGTCAAGAGTGCAGAAGATGTGTTCCTCATATAATAAAACTGCACTCTGGGTCTCAGTCTAAGTTATACACATGATTCTAGGACACATGTATGATTGTTGTTTGTGCTGAAGTCTGTGTCAAAAATATAATGCCTACTATGATGAAGTAAAGGCAGTGGCACAGGCTCCCCAGAGCAATGGAGGGGGCCTTTCTCCAACCCTAGATTACTTAACAAAGAATGTCATCAATATCTCTCTGGTTCCGAACTGAGATATATTTTGTACTATATTTGAATTGGAATGGGTGAAGAAGTGGAATTCTCAGTGGGCCTTATTTAGCAATATCCATACCATAGCAAAATCCTGACAGACTATTTACCTCTATTGAAAAACTTTCCACAGCAGCGGAACCAGATCATGTCTTAATAGGCAGCATCTTCAAATTACTTGGCCAGTCAAACTCAATAGTCACAAATCACTGGAATCAATATGCAGTCCACTTATGGAAGGAATTAATTAAATGGATTGGAACTTTCCGTCAGTTGTCTACATGATACCACCCATAAACAGATGTACAGGCCGAGAGATTACATGAGAGACTCAAACAGTATCTGAGGTGTTTCTTCATGAATAGATAAGTGGATTGGAGTTCATGGTTTGGCTTTGGCAAAATTCTCCTACAATAACTCTGTACATAGTTCATTAGAGGTCTCCTCCTTTGTTTATTTATGTTATATCAACCCCTACACATTTCCTTCAAGGGTTTCTCCATCTATGGTGTGATCTTTCAATGATTTGTTATATAACATTCAAACTACATATTTAACCTCAGTTCTTCAATTAGAAAGGGGCAAAGCGGCATATGAGAGGTTTGCAGATATACATAAAGCCCTGTCTTAAATATAGGGTAACGGGGTTTTCATTGCACAAAGGGTTTTGAGACTGATCAGACGTTGTTTTCAATCACCTTGAATAGAGTCCTAGTGATGTATGAATGAATCATATTTTACCTTGTTGTTTGTTTGGATCCAAGGCAGCAACTCTATAACCTTCTTAAGAGGAGGTTGCACAGAGCAAACCTACCTTCATCTTCGATATGATTGCTTGCCATTTCACATGTCTTCTAATGCTTCTTACCACCTCCCCTTCAGTATTTTAACATATCAACGTAAAAGGCACTTCATCCTATCCATGAGCTAAGAGCCTCCCTCTTAACCTCTCCATGGAGCCAAAGCTGGATCCTTCAGAGATCTCTTTTTGTTCAATTTGCTGTGAATCTATGTTTGGTGTAAAAGACAGCTTTAACCAGGTACCCTGAAATTAATGCATAATAATACCATTGTAATACATTAAATAACACTTTTGGTTCATCCCTTTCAGCCATTGTTCATATGAAGTGTCATTCATATTTAAGGTCAGTCCACAGGACTGCCTACATAGAACAGGGTAATTGATCAGCCCCCTTCGGCCATTGTTCAGCTACAGCTGTTATTCAGAATTGGATCCACTCACAGGACAGTCAGTCAGTGTTTTAAGTGTCACACAGTGTGAGTGACAGCATTTCAGCACTTCTTATCTAAATCTACAATGGGAAGGAGCAGGACAGGTGCCAGAAATTGATTTATTAATAGAGACATCATATTTGCCTACGAATATGCCATAAGATAGGTCTTCCAAACCTATGGAGTAACCCGGAGGTAGCGTGCCCGGTAATTTCACATCTAGAACTAGTAAGAGCATATAGATCGCTCAAACTAGCTGATATCCAGGGGAACACCCAAACTGGTCACTTAACTGCTGACTTTTTAAATATTAAAGCTGAGTATCACTTCGAGCCCCTTCTGGACGACATTCAACCTATCTTGGCAAGGAAACTATACATTCAGTTTAGAATAGGGACCTTGAAGCTTCGCGCCTTCACTAATAAATGTCTAAAAGCCTCCCCCTTGGGTGCCCCGCTTGCAGCTGTGTAGAAGAGACTGCTATTCATGTCTTTTTCTTTTGTACTGGCTATAAAATTCACAGACGGCGATGGCTAGTCCCACTTTGTAGAAATCTGGGGTGTAGGCAGTTAGTGGAGGCATTTAGAATACTGAGAACGGATACTCACCCACCTATTGTTTTTGCCGTCTCCCGCTTCTTGAACTCCATGTGGCACAATCGAAGGGTGTTGTTAAATTCATCACTGCAAGCATAAAACTTCTACAGCGCCCATCTTGTCACACTTTCATCTTTTTAATCATTTTAACTTTTTAACTCATTCTTAACTTATCTTTTAACCTTTTCACATTCCAAAAACTAATATTACTGATGAACTGAAGCTCAAGTAAATCAACATGATATGGGATAAATGTCGGATGACGAGAAGAAGCTTTTACATTTATTAACCCCCATTTTTTATGATGAATTCTAATGCTGTTTATAATTAAGTTTTGTTTCCATTTTACTTTTATGTATTAGTTTTTCCCATGTATTTTCTCTGTTACTGTTTGTACTGTTTACGTTTTATGGTCTATATTGACCGAAATAAAGTTTGTTGGAATGGAATGGATTTATTAATTTGGAAAATGGGTGCTCCTTCCAACTTAATCTGGTTAGGGTAAAAAGCCTTTCGTAGAGCATCTCAACTCAATCAATAGTATCTATGGCAGAAGCAGCAGGCAAATCCACAGAGAAATGCAAATTAAGTTTACGCAGTGTCAACAGTTAACAAGCCAAGAAAACAACCAGTTCAGAAAAATAGAAAATTAACAAGCAAAAGGACATAAAAATGATCAAAATCAGATCAAGGGCATTAGAGATATGATCGTAAAGAATCAGTTGTAGTTGACTGGGCACAATTTCAGACCAACTTTGTTTGAGCAGATGTTGACTGCACCAATCAGGTGACACTGGTCTAAGATGTTGCCTTGGAACTTAATGGATCCAACTGGATTAAGTAGACTTTCTGATTTTTGTGGCTCTGGAACTTGAAAACAGGAGGTCAACCACTTGACCCCTGAAGAGCAGTTCTACTCTCTGGGTGGCAGCAGGAGTCAGGATTCCTTTGGTCTTTTTCTTCCAGCAGTAAGGTGGAGTCCTCTTTCTTCAAGAAGTTTTTTCCTACATCTAGGGGTGTTCTGAGGTGGTGATGGCATGAAGCCAGTCTTATTCTGTGCACTAGCCAATGATTGAGGGAATGCCTACCTACCTAACTATATTCTTGTATATTTCCCCCACCTTTTGCAGGACTTCCTGTCTTAGTTTACTTCACATCTTCTTATGTGCCCAAATACAAAATGGATCCCACCAGCCACTGCCTAGAGGATCTCTGGTCCTTCCCCTGGCCTTATTGCTATATCATGAGTTCCATCCCCTCTGTCAGGGATGGATTTGTTTTTCGCTTTTGGCGGGGTTGGAGCCAGAAAAAAAATTGTGATTGCCCTGTAAATGAATGGTATCACTTCCTCCCAGCCCCTCTTGGCATTTCCAAATCAACAGCTTTTGGACAATTTCTCACTGAGAGGGCATACTAATATTAATGTGTGTGGCTGTACTTTGTCACCTACTACAGCGTGGGTCTAGTGGCTTATGCATTACAGAACGAAAGGGTAATATTCTGGGCCTCATGTAATAGAGTCAAATTGAGTCTGATGTCCATGTTATCTTTGATACTTCTATATTATGTGTAATGGCCTGTATAACTCATTCCACAGATACAATATCATCTGATGGTAACTGACCCATGACCAGTAAGGATCTCAGGAGTTTTAGAATGATGCCCCTGTTTAGAATTTTGCGGGCCATTATAGTTTTGTATTATCTGTAGAACCTTAATTAACGCCATTGTAGAATGCACTCGTTGTAATGTTGCAATCCCATACCCTAACCTAAAAGAAGCCATATCTCGACTTTGTCTCTGTTTGCAGTACATGTGCTGGTACTCGTCGTACTAGTGTCATGAAGTTGAATAACATTATCATGGCGAGCTGTGTCACTTCCTCCTGCCCTGTGCCAGATGTTTGTGTAGCGGTATCAGCTATTACCACTTCGGCCAGTGTGTTTTCAGGAAGCCATGTAAACTATTATTTTGACATCAAGCCAGTCAACAAACACAGCTGTTGAATGTTCGCTAGATTTACCATAGTTTACTTTCGTTTGACTGGGAATACATAAATTGCCCGCTTGCTGCTATTTACGTTGTTCTGTGATAATTGCACTCAGTTACGATTACCTAAAAGTGACGGTACTCACTCTTGCAATCTGCTTAAATGTATTGCAACGTCACACTGCCTTCCACTAAAGCAAGCCCTTTAAAGCGGGGGTTAAGTGATCATCTTCTTCGAAGATATTCTGTCAGCTGCCTGCACCTGAGGATTTGTTCAGCAAGGACCAGGCCAAAACAATGAATCATTTTTTATTGGAACTGCATATTGTGCCTGCGCCACTCTGCAGCCCTACTCTGACAACCGCATTACATGAAAACAAGTTCAGTGAGGTCAGAAGGTGAGGTACTTTATAGGTCTGCAAGAATATATGACACCCTGCAAGACCAAGAGATTCCATCAAATTCGATTTCTGATTTTTCAAATCGCAAATCGAATCTGCGCGGCACACATTTTCGCTATCTCCTATCCCAGGCCCAGCGAGATAGTTTTAACTCATGCAGTGCTCATATCAGGGAAATAACTCGTCAAATTGTGAAGCTCAAGGTACCAGTGGGAGGACTGACCTTTTCGAAGTAGAAAAGAAAGGCTGAGGCACATTCTAGTGCAGTGAACTCATCTTCATTGTGACTGACAGGTAAGTCCAGTGCAAAGATGGCAGCAAGCTGTATTCTATCGCAAGAAGGAAACGCATTTCACAGCTTTGACACCCGCTGCACCCGCGTCTCATTCGTAGTCAGAACTGGCAACCTAATATTGGAACATATTTCCCTCTGGGCTCTTCATTTCATCTTAGAAATAATAAATTGATATGAAATGACACGAGCGATGTACATTTTTGCAAACTTTTACAGCAACGAATAGAATATTAGTGTGCTAAAGTTCAGACATTTCCTTTTGATTGAAAAGTCGAAGGCGTTTCATTTTGCTTGCATTTTACAGGAACACCAATCACAGGCAGCTTGATGAATGATATTAGATTCTGAGTCAAGTTCGGTGGGCGGTGAGGAATTTCTATGCAGCCGAAACAGTTCTGTCATCTCAAAGTGATTAACAAATTCCTAAACTGAAAGCCTTTGACATCATTTCCCCCTCAGTGCCCCCAACCAGATGATTGTGCAGCATCGTGTTTCCTGTACTTGATTCAGACTTTCATCGTAATAAGGTCAATGGTCATCAAACTTCTTTTTTTTGCAGAGCCCTCATTGAGTAGATGAAAATAATTATCCAGACCACAAGTGACGTCAGCAACCAATATTTGTAACCACCATGTGTTAGTAGTTAATGATAAACTGTAATAACAGTGGGACAGTAAGAGAGACACGCCAAGGTACTCGGGCGGTCCTCATGGTATGCCATAACTGCATTATCCTACAAAAACTGCTTCTTGCCCATTGCTGCTATAGTTGCTGCTAAAATCGCTTTGCACTGATGTAAACATTGGTTTTAAAAGATACAACATCGATTGATTTTATTACCGTTTTTATGTGAATACAGTCGTTTTTTATGTAGTAAAGTCTTTTAAAATAAGCCACTTTTCATTCCTGTTTGCACTTTGCAGGGGAAATACGGGGAGAGTTTTGTTTGGGCTCACCTGCTCCCACGATTTGCCGCGAATCCACGTTAGAGCACTTCCGCATTCCTCAACACGGTTTAGTGCTGGGAGGTAGTTTCAGCTGCTGCTCAGCAGAGCTGATTGGTTGGTGGGCGGAAGGGGGCAGCTTAACTGGGACGCTGGAGCGGGCGCGCCTAAGGCAAGCCCATCTGCGCCCGTCCGCGTCCGGCCGGGTCCAGGGGCTAGAACCCCTGGTCCGACTAAACAATACTCTGCAAGGAAACTGCAGTCCCTTGCCACAGGTAACCACGGGCTGAACCCCTATGTCACAGCAAAACTGAGATCAGAACACCTCTTGAGACACACTGGGACAGACACCCACACGATCACTCCATGATCACGCCAGAGAACCCCCCTGGTTTAAAAGTGGCTGTTTTGAACACAAGATCTCTACAGAAACACCATTTAGAGATCTTTGCGCTCCTCCAGGAGGGGGATATTGACATACTGGCACTCACAGAAACCTGGATAGGTGACGCATCGGCCCCCGATATTATCGCTGCACTGCCAGGCAACTTTGATGCCTTCTGGCACAATAGGCAAGATAACAGGAGAGGAGGGGGTGTGGCGATTCTTTTCAACACCAGGCTCATGGCCACCAAGATAATAGCAGAGAGCATGGATAAGACGGATATTCTGGGAGTTAAAATCACTTCCAAATCGTCCTGCCTCATCCTCCTGGCAGTCTACCGCCCCCCGGATGCAACCCCTGGTTTCAATGACCACTTTGCCGAGACCATGTCTGACCTCAGTACACGATATCAAAGACTCATGGTGGTTGGAGATTTTAATTTCCACTGGGAGAAGGAACCACGGGAGCCACAGGCCAAGCAGGTTGACATGGTAATGTCTAATCTGGGGCTCCATCAATTGGTGGATCGCCCCACTCATATTAAAGGGCACACCCTAGATTTAGTCTGGTCATCCAACCATCTTGACAGGCTAATAAGTATCCAACCGTGTGCCTGGGCTGACCATTCATTAATCTCCTGCTGGGTCCCGTTGGATAGTCCTCCTGCACAACACCCGCCTGAGTGGAGGAGAGTGCGGAGCTGGCACAAAATTCAGGCAGACAATCTAGTAGACACACTACAGAGGCTACCCGCATCCAAATTTGAGGAGGGCAACATTGACATAGAAAGCCAAACCCTTAGTAATACTCTGCAATCAGCCATCGATCAAATAGCACCGGAACGCAGAGAAAGAACTAGACTTAAAGGCAAGGTGGCCCCCTGGTTTAATGAGGTACTCAGGGAAAGTAAACAGAGCCTTCGCAAAGCCGAGAGACGGTGGCAGAAAGCCTACGATCCCACTGAGCTAACTACCTACAAAGCCACACTAACTCTCTATAAAAATCCATTATAACCAGGAAAGCCGAGTACTATGAGGCACGCATAACAGACGCTCCAAACAAACAAAAGGAAACTTTTAACATCCTAAATGAACTCAGTAAAAAGTCTGACGTAAAATCTGCAGCAGCACCCTCAGACTGTAATGCACTACAGACTTTCTTTCTCCATAAGGTAACAGACATCCTCCTGGAGATTCGAAAAACCCCCATCACCCTGAGCCCCATGGAGCTGTCTACATCCCCGGCCCCTCCTGGCCAGCTCCTCACCAGTCTCCCTCCACTAGACCCAGAATCTCTGACGTCCCTGATAAATAGTACCAAATCTGGCAGTTTCCTGCCGCTAAAATGGCGATAATTTTATCGCCGGTCTTGCTAATATGCCCCATTGTTCTTAAACCACTATCCTGTCTCTAAATTGATCATTTTAAAAAGCATTAAAAACGTTAATTTGTTGTGATCTTTCAAAAAGGGATGATTTCTCTTTTCTCTCTTTCAGAACCATCCAATTGCAACTTCAATAAGTTTGTCTGCCAGAAAATGAATCGCTCAATAAATAATCTGCAGAGAGCATTTGAAGTCCAAGACACAGATAAATATGATAATTAACAGATTAACAAAATTTATCACAGTACAAGAAAATATTATCCGATTCCACTTAAATCAAAATATTAGATCTCACTTCCAGGACCCTACAGCAAGATTGGATCATAAAAAAAATCAGTTTCTTAAACAACAAACAAACCCACCCTCCACATATATATGTATATTCTACAATACAAAAAGACAGGCAGTGCCCTCTGGGAAGACCTATTTCCACTTGTTGTGGTTCTAGTCTTGACATTGAATACATATAGATTACTACGTCAGTATGTTAATACCAGAAAATTCAACATTCTTTAGAGATTTATTGCACACAATTTCAATCGAACAATAATTCTACCATCAGAATGAAATTCTTGTGGCATTATGCAGAGAATCACTCTATACATATATTGTCCTAGACGAGGGTTTAGAAATAACTAAACCGTTTTTAGAGCAATTGTCACAACAATACAAAATACTGACTCCCTTAATCAGTGAAGTAGCTGAACTCGCACTCAAAATTATTTTCTCCTTTTCAAAAATGTCTTCTATCTATAAATGAAAGGTAGAGTCATAGGCAGTTTTCTTGTGTTCCTAATGTCAAAATGGGTAAACCTAACAGAAAACACTTTTTGTAGCAGTACTCAAAGATGGGGTTATGACGTTGATGACATCTTACTAATTAGATAAGGCAATGCCACGGACCTCTAAACATTCTGGGATTAGCTAAACCTTTGCACCCCATTTCTCAAATCTCTCTCTAATATGAGTGAGATGTTAAATATTCTTCTTTCTGGGCCTCACCATTGTGCATGAGTGTGGATCAAAACATTTGAGTCTACACAAAGTGTACAGGACGCAACACATTGCTGCACCGTACCGGATTATATCCGCACAAGTTGAAGATCAACCTGCCACACAGCCAGATCTTGTGCACACTGCTCAAATATAGCCAAAAACATGCTTACTTTACATTGCAGAAATGCTCTTTGAAAACTCTATAACAGAAGCTACCCAAAAACACTTACCAAAACCAACATGCAAATAAACAAAGCTAAATAGCCGTGCTGCTCACAAAAACAAGCACACATTTTATGCAAAACTAACAAATAAGACTATTGTGTTCAGAAATACCTTTTCGGTAAGGTATGCTGATAAACTGCTGATCCATGTCCAAACATAGCACAGAACTAACTGTTCATGTTACTAGAAGACAAACAAGCCGACCTCCTTTTTAGGTCTCGCCTAGGCAGCGCATGCGCTGTCTCGTCGAGAGATGCTGTATACAGTATAGCGGGGGAATCTCCGCCCACTACCCCGCCCATCTTTTTCATTGGCTTGCGTGTAAATGCTTGCTTTTGATTCATTATGAGGCTTGTTAGCCCCTCCTTAGTACGTCCATGTTGTCATTTCATTCCTCCCATGGCTATTGGCCCCTTTACTAGGTTGTTGCACTGGACCTGTTCTATTTTCTTTATTGAGTTTCTCCGAACTCAACCACAACAACATGCTTCATTAGCTGAGGCGATTTCACTTAGTAATTGCATTTGTTCGCCAGCGCACGCTTCCTTCTCACACAGCGCGCGCTGGTCTCTCCTCCGGTCCGGTCTGGGCATTGCAGCCTGTTACAGCCTGAAACGTCGAGCGGTAATGCGCTGTTTCTTCTTTAATTAATGTGCTCAGGCGCCGCGCTGCCTACCATGGCGACCGGTTTCATGTTTTTTTTTAATGTTTCCGATGCGTTGTTTTTGTTTATTTAATGAATGTGCTCGGGCGCCGCGCTGCCTACCACGGCGCCCGGTTTTCTTATTTTGATGTTAATGTAACCTCAGACTCTCCCCACACCTTTACATCTCCACGGAAACCACATGACAAACTCTGCTCTTTTGCAAGCCCCCTCTCCGGACTGCGATATAGCCCTCCCTCACAAAACATAAATCTACAGAAGACATTTGAACTATGGAACACGTCGCATTGTATGGAGTAGAAGCATCATGAATCGCACGCGTGCTTTCCATTTTAGAACGGGAATGCTACTCGTACAATACAATGAGAGGAGTACAACCAGATGTAGACGTGGCGGACTCTCAGTTTTGTGTTCACTGCCCTTCTTCCTTACCCGTGCAATCTGCATACATAGGGAAGCCCACCAGGGGACGTCATTCCTACTAATTGTCATCTCGCCGTATTTACATTTTGTTTTTGGATGATGCCCGAAGCGGGTGACGTGTTAATGAAATACATCTGCGGGCGCTATTGTTCCCCCTACCTCCACCACCCCTCCTCCATTAATTCCCTTTGTGTGCCTTGTTTTTTTCCACGGGATGCAGCGTCCGCTTTATAGTGTTCGCGTTTAAAAAAAAAATTCTATAATGGGGATGCCCTCTCAATCTCAGCCTCTGCAGCACACATGGCGCTAAGTAAACATCGGCTGCAGCCAGTGCTCCTGCCCACACCCCCGCCTTCGTCACTTTCAGGCTCGCAGCCGGCCATGGACAAGGGGGAGGAGGAAGGATCTGTAAACTTCCCTGGGGCGCAGGTAAGGTAAGCAATCCTGATATAATACCTCTAAATGGAAGGGGAAAAGTGTGTCTTTGTTTAATTAGCAGTAGTTTGTAATATAGAACAGCTCTTCCTGTATGTTCCTCTTCATTAGCGTGCCGACTGACTTCTGCGTGTCCTAACTCTATATTTTAATTACTCCGCGACACGTGGGCAGTGTTTCAGTGCCTTTCTTTTGATCTCAGCGAGCCGTGGCTGCTGAGAGTTCATCATGCACGTTCTTGTTTATCTCTTCCCTTAGGCGCCTCCCACGCCCCTCCACCCCACCCGGAATGTTGTAGGTACTAATTTTCAACAATACCGGCAATGTGCACTACACCCAGCGAGAGACTTAAAAGGACCCGACCAACCCCGGCTGCAGGGGAATTCAACTTCTTTCGAGCAATGCTGTTTCTTTTTGTTCAACTTATGTGATTAAAAACAGCATCTCGTTAGAAATTCCAGTGCAATGGGCAGGTTTACTCTTGCATCTTTTCCAATTAAGCTCCACACGAGAACTGATTTAGAAAAACAATGGTGAAACTGCAAGCACGTCCAGTGATCCATTATTGATAAGGATATACCAGTGCAGGGTGCAGAAGAACATGTGAGTGCCTCTAATGTGTGCAGAGTATCTACAAGTGCCTGCTGTGAGCACACAAAGGATCTGTGAGTGCCTGCGGTGTACACAAAGACACATGTGAGTGTCCATGATGTGCATATGATGTGTGAATGCCTGTGAATAATGCAGGAGTCTCTGAATGTATATGCAGTGTGCAAGAGGCTGTCTGCGTGCATGAGAATTGTATATGATCCTCTTATTACCTGTGCTCTGCCGGAGTAAAATGGGGTCGGTGTGCACTAAAATCCTGTGGTATATCTATGTGACAGAGGACATTTGTGTTCCTTTGGCTTATACATGGCTATCTCTAGTGCAGTGCTGTGTGCACTAACCAGTACCTCTAACTCTCACAAATGCGAGACCAATTTGCATTGCAAATGCTTGTTATTACTAAGACCTGGCTACGAGAGGATTCTATGCCAGAGGTAGCCATGGTCCTCCCCCAAGGAAAGGTGCGACCGTAGACAGGAGGGGAGGGGGCGATAATTTTTAAAGACACTGTAAAGAGTCAGTTCTCCCCTACAAAGCTTCCTGGAAGAGATTGCCTGCTATTTGCACTGGAGCTCTCAGCTACATTCACCTTCTCAGCTATCCTAATGTACTGTTCGGCAGGTCCCACATCCGAATTCAGTTTAGCACTCCCAGAATTAATAGCGGAACTCAGCCTAAAGAAATCCAACTTTACAGTACTAGGAGATCTCAACATACACTTCGATAAGGACAGCAACAAAAGCATAAAAAATCTCACGCAGGGTATGGCAGCAATTCAAATAACCCAAGTAGTAAAGCATCCCACCCACAAACTAGGCCATATACTGGATCCCATCTTCTCCAACATTGATGAGCTCTCAACAGACCAATCTACTGGTCTGACCACCACCCAGTACCCTTCTCCCTGAGCATTCCCAGGCACATAGAAAACAGTCCCACTCCTCAAAATTATAATGTTGTTCGTCAAAATTAGACACCAAAACTTGGAAGGGAAGGAGGAATTGACAAGAGATACAAAAACGTCAAGAACTTGCTCACAGGTTCCCTGGATGCTTTCATCCCTATAAAGCCCATGGGCTCATGCCGCCCTACAGGTTGAGCCCCCTGGTTCTCGGCCAACCTCATTGAAGTTAAAAAGGAAGTAAAAAAAGTAGAAAGAGAATGGAGAAAATCGCATGGTGGGCCAAGCAAGACATCATACAAAAAATCAATAAAAAAAATACCAGTATGCCATTAAAGAAGCCAGAGTATTGTACTTTAGCAACAAAATAGAAAGTACCCCAAACTCCTCAAAGGAACTGTTCAAACTGGTAAGCATCCTCATGATGCCAGCGAATACACAAAGAGGGCCACACCCTCAATTGAGCAGTGCAAGATGCTAGTACATTTCTTCTTGGGAAAGGTGAAACACATTATGCTCGCTCTTCCCAAAAAACACTGTCCAAAACACTATCAACACCATTACGGCAACAGTAAATTTCAAAGTGTGACGAGTGCAAGGTAAGTGGTTTTATTTATTTATTTATTTTATTTTCCCTATCCCATTGTCTGTTGATATGGCTTTTCAGCTTGCGTGGTGCACAGCGTGTTCTGTTTGTATTTGGGCTTGGTTAATTCTCTTAGAGTATCCGGGGAGGGTGGTGTGCATCAGCAGATGTAGGGCTACCAATTTTTGCCTCTAGGGAATATCTCTCACTGCCTGCAGGCTTTTTGGCTACTGCCAAGTCTTGTGTCATTTAATTTCATATATATTCCTTCCCTGCCCCCCACAGCATCGATGGGAACTTAAAGATCCTAAATTCCCATCTAGAAAGTGTTGGACCTGAGAAAGCAGTCATGTTCCCTTGTGTTTAGGAGCCTCAAAGGACCAACTAAAGCAAAATCCTCGAAAGTAATCCCAATCCCTGTCATGTTTGGCGTCTGGTCTTCTGGTCCTGCCAATGGTCAGGTCAATGGTGATGTTCCAGTCACCTACTATCACAACCTTAGTTTACCCAAAGGACATCAATAATCTGGCTAGACTAGAGAAGAAGGCATATTTATCCCCTTCTAGGGTGTAAACAGATCCCACCACTTGGTAAGCATTCTGTCCATGTAGTTCCTTACAAAGAAATATCCCCATCTTCATCTATCTATGTGTTGTGTAACCTATATGGCAGATTCTTATGAAGGAGTATTGCTGCCCCCCCCTAGACCTGTGGCTAAGGGGTTCAGTCTATGTCGAGGGCTGTTGGATGTGGGGACATGTGTAAATCATCTGACCTACCCAGTTTCTACGTAATTTGTCACACTCTTGCTTTATCAAGTGTGTTTCTTCAATCAGTTCAGTGTCGGGTTAATGGTGGTTAATGCTGTGGGAAAATAGCGTAAGCGGTTTCGCAACTATGATGTGGGTAGGGAAATCAGTCAAAAGAGAGGGACAAGGAGGATACTGATGAGCATCCCTCAAGTGTCAACAAGAACTACCTAGTGTGCTTAAGCTGGAGTTGGTGTAGAAAGCACTGGGGGGTCCACACCATCCAGAACAGTGAGTATCTCTAGTAAGGATTGTTGTGCATAATATGATGGGATTTAGCCTTTCAAAACCCACGAGCAAGAGAGGCCATCCGACCCCTTGTAGCAGAGCTCCAGGGAGCACCTGATGTGAGAGAAAGAGAAGCTGCCAGTGGCCTATGCTGTAAAGAAAAGGGTATCTGAGGTCAAACAAAGACCCCATCACAACATTTTTAACTCAGTGGTAACTAGCAACTCCCGTACCAGTGGTGACGGGGCCCTCAGCCACTCATTTGGATAACATTCTAACAGTTAACAGCAAACCATATGGAAATCAGTCCACAACATAACATTAGGGGTCCAGAACCACCCCGAAACAATGTGAACTCCCACAACCCTTAAAGGAATAAGTTCAAAATTGAAAGTGAGATCCCATAAAGCACATCATATCTCCACCTATATCATCGCCTGCCCATGAAAGTCACAGTTTCAAAGAATGTGAGAAGGATGTGAGCTCAACCAGGCTCATAAACAGTCAAGAGGGTTCTCTGTATAGAGTACTCTGGTACCACAAGTGCAGGGGGTGCAGTAGACAATACAAATTGCCACCACCACCAGTATAGAGTGATATAGGCAGATCGGAGCTCATAATCCAGGGACAGACGGTGCCATGATTCCCATGATTCCCACGAAGGGAGTGACCGAAAATAGTATCTCATGCAAGGAGAAAGTAGTCCAGGATTCCGGTGCCCCCCCCACAGAGGGGAGCATGGCCATGAGTAGAAGAAACCCTGCATTACGGATTAATAAGAGAGCGTGACTTGTCTCTAACAGTCTGGGCATCCAGCCTCTCAATTTGGGGTCCTTCCCCCATCTTTGTTTCACCTCATCCTAGCATCTGCATTTGTTGAAGTTGTCCCTGTCCATATCTGTCCAATCCTTCAAAGGCAGACCGGTGAAGTGTTCAGGGAGGCAATGTCCATCCGGGTGTTGTCCGTCCTTTACAGCTCATCTAGTAGTTTTTCCAAGTGTTATTGTTCGTCATACTCACATGTCCGGCCTTCCCTGATGATCAGCATTCTCACCAGTTCCAGCAGTCCATATTTCACCTCTTTCTTCCTCATTTGGGGTCTGAGAGCCAAAGACCATTTGTTTTTCCAGATTAGTTACAAGCAAAAAGTCAGGCAGGAAAAGTAGCTGGTTCTTTTCATACGTGTAAGGCCCATGTTGTTTTGTCGTAGCCAGGATTTGTCATGCCTACTGCTGCCTCAAGAAAAAAACAAGGATTTGACTCAGACGTGATGGAGATGATTTGTGATGCGATCTCACCTGGTGAGCTCTCTGGATTCCAGAGGAAGAATGAAAGTCTTGTTCATGACAGTCAGGAGTAAAGTGTCGAGGAAATCCACCAAATGATCCTTTTCTGAGTTCTCAGGAATCCTGGATATCCATACGTTGTTTCTATGGCTCCTGTCTCCCAAATCTATGGCTCTCGGATGAAGATCCCAAATTTCAGGATCCCAGACAAGCATACTATCTAGATTCCATGTCCGTTTCTCTCTCTTCCAGGCCTGACTACTTGGAGTGAAAATACTTACTGTCCCATCGAAGGGACTGTACTTCTGCAGAGGTGGTAGATACTGTGTCATTAGCGGCACCTGTAGAGAGTTATATTAGCGTTAGTTCTTTCGGAAACATGGCCAGTGCGGTATCAGACACCACCGTCGTCATCTTTGTTGAGGCTTCCATGACGTCCCTGGATCTTGTTCCTCTCCCTTTCCCGGCCATTACTTCCAAAAATGTTAATTGCCTGGCATGTTTCGGTCTAGACCCTAGTAACATGACGGAATCCTTGAAGCAGCGGTAGTGCCTGTCTCTCCCAGTCCACTCTGTTCCATACGAGGGATGGCAGAGAATCTCAGGTGGTCACCGGGCCCTGGTCTGCCGTTCCCAAGCAGGCGATCAGCGTCAACACACACTCCAAAGCATTCCTTGATTGTTACTGTGATGGGACACAATGACAGCCTCCAGTTAGAATTATAATGGAGAGCAACAGGCTTTTGGACCATCCTCTGCACTCGAATCTCAATAATTGTGCAGAAGGGGGCAGGTCAATCCAATTTGGCCACCAGAGAACAGTCCTGCCATTAATTGGTGCCTAGAAATAATGGAGGAAATAATAAAATGCTGGCCAAAGGGATGAAATGCAAAAACAGATGTCACCAGGTGGTAGCAGGGTAGCGATGAGGATGAGTACTACGTGATAAGGCTTGTTTGCAGTCCAGGTACACCAATAGAGGCCGACATGTAAGCCCGATCCAAGATGACCACTCTTTCTAGTTCTCAATCAGCCACCCCCTACCATATATGGTGTGGCTCTGCTGCCGATTTCAGCCACCTCCCCAGCAACAAGGCTGGTCCTCAACCTGTCATCTCCAAAGCAACCCTCCACACCGCAGATGGAGCCCTTCGGTAAGTCAGTTTAGGGGAATGTGTCAGGCCCATGTATGTTGCCATGGTTCCCTCCAGGTGCCCCCAACTCCCAGGGGCAGCTGCCTGCAGTTGAGATGTCCATGGGAAGAAGAGGGCCTTTCACGCCATTCGCAACAAAGAGAGATTGCCTGACTCTCCCGGCTGCAGTCTGCTCCATTCCCCTGATGCTCATGTTTAATTTTCCGGCATCATTTCTTGGGGGACAGGCTGTGGGATGCATTTATCATGGGCTGAAAAGGGTTAATCCAAAAGCAGGATCCCCTAAAATTCCAAAGGGTTTGCTGCATCAGGGCAATCTTTGTGGCTTTGGGCCTACATGCAACGCGGGAGTCTCAGCCCAGTGCAGCCATGCTCTTCAGATTCCAGCCACACCCCCCTCTTACACCCAGTCTGAAATCCTCCACCTCTTCTGCAGCCTTCCCTGGCACTTGGAAACAAACAACTGTACTTCGATTGCAGAAGAAACCCTATGTGGACCCTTCAACTTTTGCCAACCACAGACTGATCTCCCTGCTACCATTCACGGCCAAGGTCTTAGAGAAAATAATCAACAAGTGCCTCATCGAATACCTCAATGACCACCTACTCCTCAACACCACTCAGTCTGGCTTGTGACCCAACCACAGCACAGAAACTGCCTTATCGCCGTCATGGATAACATTTGCATGACTCTGGACCTCTTTGCAGCATTTACACTATCTCCCACCCCATCCTCATCTATCGCCTGCACCACATCGTAATCCAAGGATACGCAGTCAGATGAAACTGCTCCTTCTAGACTAGAAGGACCCAGTCAGTCAGGTTGGCACTGTACACCTCGGACACCAGCAACCTCATCTGCAGAGTTCTGCAAGGTTTCTCCCTGAGCCCGACCATTTTCAATGCAAACATGATACCACACCCCCCTCTTACACCCAGTCTGAAATCCTCCACCTCTTCTGCAGCCTTCCCTGGCATTTGGAAACAAACAACTGTACTTCAATTGCTGAAGAAACCCTCTGTGGACCCTTCAACTTTTGCCAACCACAGACTGATCTCCCTGCTACCATTCACGGCCAAGGTCTTAGAGAAAATCATCAACAAGTGCCTCCTCGAATACCTCAATGACCACCTATTCCTCAACACCACTCAGTCTTGCTTGTGACCCAACCACAGCACAGAAACTGCCTTATCGCCATCATGGATAACATTTGCATTACTCTGGACCTCTTTGCAGCATTTACACTATCTCTCGCCCCATCCTCAACCATTGCCTACACCACATCATAATCCAAGGATACGCAGTCCGCTGAAACTGCTCCTTCTAGACTAGAAGGACCCAGTCAGTCAGGCTGGCACCTTACAGCTCGGACACCAGCAACCTCATCTGCAGAGTTCTGCAAGGATTCTCCCTGAGCCCGACCATTTTCAATGCGAACATGATACCTCTAGCCAGCGTCATCCACTCTCACAACATCAGTGTCCTCTCTTCCCCCAACGACACACAACTCATTCTCTCTCTCACAAACAAGACTAAAAGGCTCAAGTTTAAGGCCTACATGACTAAAATTGCCCACTGGATGAAGACCAATATCCTGAAGCTGAACACCAACAAGACTGAAATCTTGAACTTCAGGAAGAGCACTTACCTGCCACTCACGCCTACTACTCATGCCAAGAACCTCAGGATCATCATCAACAGCAAACTTGACATGACTACCCAAGTCAATGCCCTCACCACCTATTGGTTACATACTCTGAAGAGGCTGGCGAATATATTCAAATGGCTCCCAACCAGCATCCGTAAAACCATTATGCACACCTTTGTCACAAGCAACCTGGACTACTGGAACACTCTCTATGCTGAGAGCAATACAAAAATTCTCTAGAAGGCTGCATACCATTCAGACCTCTGTTCCCAGAATCACTCTCCACTTCTCACACTGCACACACATCACACTGCACCATACTCAAACAAGAACACTTCAAACTCCTCACCACACTGGCCCAGCATACCTCAACAATTGCATCTGCTCTCACAAAGATGCCAGGCACCTCCACTCATCCAGACTCCTACTTGAACACCTCCCAAGCATATGGAAAACCAGATCCAGCGGTCGAGCCTTCTCCTACATCGTGCTAAAGTGTGGTATGACCTGCCGCTACACAGAAGAGCCTCTTCTTCACTTCTTGAATTCCGCAGGAAGCTGAAGACCTGGCTTTTTTAGTAGTTTCATAGACACTAGGTTGGCTAGATTCACACCTGTTCACAGTCAGGATTCCCTCTCATGTGACAGTGTGTGCAACAAATCTGCATAACATATGCACTATTTTGTGCTGCATTGGATTATGAGGCGTTCCATTGGTGGCGCACAAGTGTTTTCATGCAACCACACATAGGTTTTGATGCAAATCCAAATCTCCTAATTTGTGGATGGGGATCTGCACCAAAAGTGATGCAAGCATTACTGTGGAACACACTTTAGAAGCCTCTGCATGTTTCAAATTTTGCATTGGTGCTGCACCCTACAGCACATACAAAGTAGGAGAAATATTCATGCTTAGTTTTTGCACTGGAAGAGTTTACCCAGTATAAAACCTTTGCTTAATGGAATGCACACACCCTTGCCCTGTGGTGCAATGGTGAGTGTGTTGGTACTTGTCAGCCTAAAGTGCGAAAGCAGTGGAGAAGTGACAAACATTGTCATATCCTAGAAGATATGGAGAGGTTTTTCTCTAAACCTTTTAACTTATGCCTGTTATGCTAAATCTGCCCTAAGTGTTTAAGTCAGGCACCAGCAGCAAAGCAAACCTCTAATTAGAGGAAAATGTCCAAGTTCTTTTAATCCCATTTGAACTAAGAAATTCTAATAATTAAATACTGAGCATCTCAATTCCTTAAACGAGGGCCCCTTTTTCATTTTCATGCTGCAAGGGAGCAACTTTGCTAGTGAAACTAATTACTGTACTGGTTAAGAAATTCATCAAAGATAAGCACTTTTTTACATATGTATAAAGACAAATATAACTGCTAAAAGTTAGTTCATTAATGAACATATAATTAAAGAGGTTCACTGTGTGCTTCCTGATTATGTCCTAAATACTTACACTAAATATAATTGTGTCACTCCTTAATTAAGTGAAAGGATTTACAAGTAGACATGTTGTTGCTCTATTTTAATAACCACCACTACCGAGTTTTTCCTGACAATGTCCCATTCTTTCACAACACTGTTAATCAGCTGAGACTTAGGGGCAGATTTACTAAGAAGCCATCCAACGCAGCAAGACAACTTGCTGTGCTGCGTTGCTGCATTGTGTGACAGGGAGAGAGCACAAATACACCACATCTACTAAGATATGACACATTTCTGCTCTCTCCCTGGGCTGGTGCACTGTGTGCTGCCTAGCACCATTGCATGCCCTCTTCAGCCATGGTGTAAGGTGTCTACGTTACAGGCATCGTTGTTTTTGTGCAGAAAGGGATACCTTCCTGCACAAAAACAATCCTTAGAGGCCTTTTCCTCTTTCTGTGTGTGCTGCTGAATCCAGCACGTGTGGAATGAGGAAATAATGAAGAGAAATAAAGAGATTTCTCCTTGTTATGCCTCTTTTGGGAAGGTGTACTATTTTGACCCAATCCTAGGTTTACTACCATTAGTAAATATGGGAATGCATTAAAATCCATGGGTGAATGGATGGGAGCACCCATGCTCCACCCATGGAATATCTTCCAATGCAGAGTAATGCAAGGCAGCGGTTTGCACTACCCTATATTACTCTGGATTTCCTAAGACACAGAGAGCCATGCAAAGCAGCTCGCCGTGGTTTAGTAAATTTCACTTCAGCCCTTGCGTCGCCTTGAGTGATGCAAGGGCAATGCAACGCATTAGTGAATATGGCCCAGAATCTCTAAGATAACAAGAAAAAGCCATGCAAATGACCCCTATAAGAGGGGTAAATGACTGTCCTGCTGATATGTATAGGGATCAGCAAAATGTCGACAAATATAATAAAAGACTCTTAACCATGTATAATTGTATTCACAGAACCTCATAGAGACCCCCAAAAGATAGGATTCATTTGTCATTGCCCAAACCATTGGACTGTATGCTACAGCATCTAAATTGTAAATATACTCTTAAGGTTGGACCCCTCAAGAAGAATTGAAACCAATGACGGTTCAGAATCCATTACACCTGCCACCTTTGGAAGGCAGATTCAAAGCACCCAGTAGGTTAAAGCTGTGAAAATGTCCAGATATACCTGAAGGTTCAAGCTATGCCAATCAGGGTTTAGCCAGACCGACACTGCTATATCTAAAATGGCTCATTTTATGACCTAGCCGAAACCCAATTCATGACCTATCCAAAACTCCTGCTCCTCCAGGTGCCTCTGTAGCAAAACAACTCTCTTTCCAAGATCTATGTGGAGACCAGTTATACTCTAAAGTTCTGCAACTCATTTGAATCTTGCGAGGCCTATTTCAACAAGAGGGTGACAATTGTTCTCCTTAATATTGTAGGAAGAACTCCATCATTCTTTGACACATTCACAATATGCATATTGATATGCCCTAAATTGACCTGGTAATTCTGTAAGGGCCCAACCTAGTTGGACATATATGCATTACCAGATAACAGTAAGTTTAATTTATTTTCACCAGACATATACCTTCCTCAAGCTCTATATCATCAAATTGAAGTCTGGGTGAGCTCACGCTTCATTCCAAAAAAGGAGTTGGTTCAGTGGGGGATGCATTCCTATATTCCAGGAGACATACTTGGCAATCTTACCACATATATCATGTCCTTCCACTAGAACTGGAAAGTGCGTATCTCTGTAACAATTTTAGAGTTTTTGACTCCTAAATAATTCATATGCATTCTCCTCGGATTCATACTGAGGAATTGATGGTGATGATCTAGTTAGTACTACCCTTGCACACTGACAAAGATAATGCACTTCTCATTAGTCCTAAACTCTAACTCATACACTCTGGCCTAATCTGCCTTCTAAATCAATAAATCTGATAACATCAGTCCTCTCCTTTTCCCATTTCAATAATACCCCACAACGAGTGTCATATTACCTTTAAGGCTGGATGTATTACTTTAAAAACCTTACAGCTTTCTCAACACTCTTTTATCCACAACACATTGCTTATTTAACTTACTGTGTATACAGTCAAGAGCAAATCATTCCTGTGCCTGGTCATTCCACAGACAAAAGTGAAAAGACACTGAAACCTCTTTTTTCAGTCTCGAAATTTCGAATGAATGGCAGGTGGTATTTGTCTAGCAAAATTCAATTTATGTAATTCGTAAAAACTCATCTTTTTCAGACTTAGCTGACACATTGATAACTTGACCTGACTAATTTTCACTCTCCATTTATTAATCCCAACATAGCCTGATTAATGTGTCACCATTAATCATTTTTAAATTGTGATTGTCCTTTGGCCATTTTATTTGGTGTTTCTTCTGTTGTTTTCCAATGTGCAGGATTATGTTACCCATGTGCAAGCTTTATCCTATAAAAATGCCTATGTAATGAATTAAACAAATAGCATGTCTTCAAGTGTTCTCTCTGCACAAAACCTTGCCATGAGGTCCACACTTGGGGGGAAATATACGAAACTGTGATGCAGCGTAGCAAAGCAACCCAGGTTGCTGCGTTGCTTCAAAGGGAGAGTGAAAAACAGTGCCATTTCTACTAAGATATGGTTCAATTTTCCTCCTCCCCAGCAGCAGAGCACTGTGGGCTACCATGCACCAAGGCATACACCCTTGTACCAAAATGCAAGTGTGTGCTTTCGGTCAAGCATAGCTTTTGTATTGGAAGAGGAGTCTTCCAGTACAAAAACTATGCTTTAATAGTTTGCCTTATTTGTATGTGTGCTGTGCAATGCAACACACGTACAAAGTTTGAAAAGTATGAGAAATGAAAACGTTTCTCATTTGTTATGCCTGCCTCAAGAAGGCTTGAGGTTTTGGTGCAAATTCATGTCTGAAATTGTTAGTAAATAGGGATTTGCATTAAATCCATGAGAGGTTGCATGGAATGTCCATGTACCACCGATGGAACATCCCCATAACATTCCATAGCGCAAAGTGCCATTTATTGCTACTTTAGTCAACTTTCTAATGCAAATACTGATTAGGGGTGGGTGGAACTCCCAGAATCCCATGGAGTTACATAAAAACACCCGGATATTCCACTGAGTTCTGCCAACATGTGGAAAATATACAGGCCGAGCAGCACTTGCTATAATTTAGCGCCAGTAGCATGAGCAGCACTGAGAAATCAATGTGAACTACACCATGCATTGCTCAAGAGCGCGCAGCCATTCGACTTGACTTTGTTGTCACTCGAGTAGTACATCTACTCGATCTGCAGCAAATCTACTTGAGAATCAGCCCCCTGACAGCGTCCCCAGCGCTCACTCTTTCTAGAAAATCATGGTTGGGGATGCCAACATTTTGCTTGTACTTGCAAGCTCGCGTTTCTGGAGCAGCTACACGGTGATTGGTGGAATATGGCCAGAACTCCACATTACAAAAGTAATGCAGAGTTGCCAAATTCAGCTAGTTCCGTGGGCACCCCTAATGCTGATATGGATTGAAAATTAAATACCACCGCAATTTTTGTGCAGGGTTTGTGTTACAAATGTAACGTAAACCCAAGTCAAAGTGTTAGTAAATCTTGGACCTGGACTTTTTCCTAACCGTGTAGGTACTGAGAAGTCACTGAGTAAAAGCTGAATAAAATAAGGGAACTTAGCCCTTTGAAAGTGGAAATCATGAGGGTTATTGTGTTCTTTTCTTATTCTAAGAACTGCATGCTTCACCATGAATGCTCTGGGGTGGAGATTTGTATTCGAGTTGTAATTCTTTCTGTCTTTATATTGTTTGCTATTTTTCCATTTCCTATGGTTATACAGCATGAATGGTTAATAAAAACACACAGTGCAGTAGTTTTGTCTGAGAAAAATGCAATAATACCTCTATATGTAAAGCATAAAAATCATGAAGGCATATGCTATTTATATTTATCTTAGACTAAAGGTAAGTAGAATTTACAGGCTTCAAACCAAAGACCAAAGTAAGGTTCATATGTTATGTTAGTGGGTTTATCCAGATATAAAATAACAAATGGCCCCCCAAGTCTTGTGTGTTATGTTCCTGTGCATGGGAGACACTAAAGGAGTTTTTCTGTCTGAGATGAACATGGTTTACATGTTTTATACAGCCCCTCATGGAAATTACCACCCACGAAGCAGCAGAAGGGTTGTTTTTAAAAGGGCAGCCCCTCCTGTGTCTTTTTCAAATGTGCTTATAGTACATAAATGATGAAGGCAAAGCTATCTGGGACATGCCGGGAACTGTTTCGGACAAGTGAGCCCTGGAATCAGGAACAGACCAGCGGGCACTAACCTGGGCCAATGAAGCAGGTAGGGCACGTGTGCTGTGCTGTGGTTGTCCTTCCCCCACTCGCCTCCCTGTGGACACGCCTCAGGCTGCTCTTGCTGCCCACCCTGCTCTTACTGCCTTCCCTGTCCTCTGGACCATGCCTGTGGCGAAGGTCACAGGTGAGTCTCAAGGTTGGTGCAGAGGGAGGTGGGTGCTGCGGGATGGACCAGCATATCTTGGAGGTGTCTCAGGGGCCCCCGAGGCAGACCATGGTGACTGGCAGCCCTGGTGTGGCCTATGGCTACTGCCCTAAGAAGTGGTGTGTAGCCACCACTTCACCACCCACCTAACCTCAATTTATCTGTGGGTTAGAGGTTGCTACTGCCGGCATACTGTCAGCATAGCAGTATGCTCGACCTCTGAGTCATACATATCTAATGCTTCTAGCCTTCAGATTAAGGGCACCTTCTTGCTCACTAGTTTCCTGCTGCCTTCTTGTGTGGATCTTCAGCAGTACTTTGCAGTAAAAGCAATAAGAGACATAAACACAAACATAAGTCTACTTTAAAAGGAGAAGAAGAGATTGAGATGAGCCTTTGATGTAGTTCCGAGCAGACGCTATTAGAGTAAATCCAGACCATGTTAAGACAGACCCACATTATCAACCAAATCCAAATAAATGTAAGCCTGTTGTTACTCCTCCAACCTAGGAGTCCACAAGATCATTGCATGAGACTTGTGACATACATCCACTATTGAAAGCTGAACTTTTAAACTTTGACAACCGATACAATCGGAATTTGAACTGAGGTAACATAAATTAGAAGCCAGATTGGGTAAACAGTGCAACATCCACACCATTTAAGACTATTGAATCAGAGGAATACTATTCCAATGATCTGCCCCAGACTCAAGAGTTCAGAAAGACCAGGCAAATGTGGAAAATGTGCAGATACCACTGCACAATTAAATCCAGGTGCATGCATGATAAAATTTGTCTAATGCCCAGAAGACGATTTGGCTGCCAACCAGGAGCTACAGCGATTATCTAAATTGAAATTATTCCCACCAAAGCTAATTCCCATAAGCCAACCAACATGTGTTTTGCCCCTCAATTGTGCGCAGGCCTGGAGCTTTTTCAAGCCTAAGATGGTTTGTACGTCAAAAATAACAGCATGGTTGGTCTCACATGTATTGTAGGTAAGTTGTATTAGTCTGTCCTTGTGGTCCTATTTGAAATTATTCACACCAAAGCTAATACCCATAAGCCAACCAACATGTGTTTTGCCCCTCAATTGTGCACAGGCCTGGAGCTTTTTCAAGGCTAAGATGGTTTGTATGTCAAAAATAGCATTATGGTTGGTCTCACATGTATTGTAGGTAAGTTGTATTAGTCTGTCTTTGTGGTCCTATTTGTCTGGTAGTCTTTTGTCAAATATAGCCAAGTTATGGGGGTTCCCATTACAGAGGTGGGGAGAATGTTATGATATAATGTGTATCTTTTCTTTTTTTTTAATGCTTTTTTATTTGAATTTTGTGCATGGGAGGGAAACAAGCACATATACATCAGCTTATACTAGTTCCAATACAAATACAAATCATATAGCAGAAGAAATATATGTAGTTCATGCAGGCATAAACAAATTCCAATGGGATATCACAAAGTATACAATCAGTCCTATCTCATTTTATGCCAGACTGCATTAAATCTCCCCATTGAGCTTAAACCTCTAGCTTTAGCCAAGGCCCTTTCCCTCTCAAAAACCTCCACAACAATAGCCCACCACTCCAGAACATTACAGGGCCTAGGGCAAATCCAGGCCCTAGAAATAGCTAATCTAGCAGCAACAAAGATTATAGAGAGTAGTGCACAGCAAGCATGGCTAGCATCTCCATTATAGCCCAACATGATCTCCTGTGTAGTAAAAGCCAGATCTAATCCGAGGCGGTTTTTTACAGACCTGTATAACTCCCTGCCAAAATGCCTTTAGTTGTGGGCATGTGGCAAACATATGTACAATATTTGCGCCATATACTCCACACTTTGGGCAATTGAGTTTATTGCTGGAATATTGAGTTCTTGGTATTCCCCACCTGACAAACTTATCAGGAGAATAACACAACATACACACTGTCTTGAATTGTTGTAGTCTCAAATTAGTAGACCACGCAGCATCTTTTAATGTTGTAAATGCTTCATCTAACATTGTAATTTCAGTCGCCAGGATAGAACTCCATTTTAAAGATAACTGTAGGCAAGGGTCAAGTCTATCCTGGCAGAAATGCTTGTATGCCATGCGTATTGCCTGTTTCTGAGGAGATTCGTGTAAGAATGTCAGTAAGTCCTGTGTCTCTACCAATTTAAGGACCTGTGCTCTTAAAAAAAATCTCTGAGTTGTAAGTATATATAATAGTGTTGGCGAGGCATTAAAAAAGTATCTTGCAGATTTTGAAAAGTTCGAAAACCATTACAGTCATAAAGGTCTCCAAGATTATCAATGCCAAGTTTAGCCCACTGTTTAGCCACACCATCATGAAAAATATCTGGGAGGAGTGGGTTATCCCAGGGAGGAAATTTATTAAAATATACAGGTAAAGAATACATAGCAACAATTTCTCGTCAGACAAAGACTAATCCCCTGAGAGTCTTAAAGCGTACCCTCTTGAAGTAATTCGGGTCGTGAATCCGATAGAGGAATCTGCATCAGTCTTGGCCTAGCAAAAGTTTGTGGTTGAAATCCTGGCCCCTATTAGACAAAAGGCTACGAAACCTAATCATAAAAGAGGCCCAAAAGTATAGTTTGAAATTGGGGAGCTGAAAACCGCCTTGGTTAAATTGAAATTTCAATAAATTAGTTGCTCGACATGCACGTTTAGCCCCATATAAAACTGCTTATTGCCCCATCTAGTTTCTTAAAGAATAAGTTAGTAACTCTCAAAGGGATTGAGCGAAATAAGTATAAGAATTTTGGGAGAATCGTCATCTTTATGATGTTACACCTACCGACTATACTTATGGGTAATTTATGCCAGTTCCTGCATTTGATAACGTTATGAAGTAGAGCATCATAATTTAATTTAATTATACACTCAATCTGAGATGAAATGCAGACACCTAAATAAGTAACTCCGGGGCATGTTCCCATTACAGGGTTATCTGGTGTAAAGTTCATCAGCACCTGAGTTTTATTAGAATTCAGTTTATATCCAGAAAAAGATCCAAATATTCCTGTCTCGTAGATGTTTAATTCCAAAGATTTGCCCGGGTCCGTCGTGAAAATAGCAATGTCATCTGCGTAAGCATTAATTTTAAGCTCATTAGGTCCTGGACATAATGGCAGGATATTTTTATTGGCAAGTAAAACCCGAATAAAGGGTTCAGGATATAGGGCAATCAATATTGGGGAGAGAGGGCATCCCTGGCGCGTCCCCCTATTTATACGGAAAAGCCCAGACCGAGAGCCAGCGTAATTTAATTTGGCCTGTGGTTCACGGTAAAGCGCCATTACCCACGTAAGAAATTGGCCAGTCATTCCAAATGAAGCAAGAGGAGGCCATAAACAGCCCCATGCCACACGGTCAAAGGCTTTTTCGGCGTCTAATAATATAATTCCCAGATTGCAACTAGATTATTTGGCCAGATCAAATGCCATTATGGCAGCATTAATATGTCCCGCTATGAAGCCATGCAGTTGGCTAGAGACCAGTTTTGACATTAAGGGACCGAGACGATTAGCCAAAATGTTGGCATATATTTTGGCGTCAGCATTGATAAGCGATATCGGGCGATAGGATCCGCATTCTTCCAGTGGTTTTCCCTTTTTCAGGAAAAATACTATATTAGTAGTATCCCAAGTTGGTGGTACAATACCAGTATTGCCTATCTCTAGAATAACCTTAGCAAAAAGTGGAGCTATTATATTCCTAAATATTTTATAAAATTCGATAGATATCGAATCTTCGCCCGAGGCTTTGCCAGCAGGGAGTGAGGACAGAGCTGCCAGGATGTCTTCTGGCGATTTCTCTGAGCAGAGTTGGGCAGCATCCTCTGCTGGTAATGATGGTAGAACTGCTCTCATAAAATAGCTAGTAACCTCATCTTTTATTATTGGGTCTGATGGAGCATAAAGATCTTCATAGAAAGATACGAATTGTGCAAGTATCGTATGGGTTTCTATATAAAGTATATTATCTGCTCCTTTAATTGCCTTTATTAAGTTTTTGGCTTTATTGTCGGCTAATTTGTAAGCTAGTATCCTACCAACCTGTTCACTGTACTCATATTGGGTAGATCAATATTTATTATAGGCTGCAGCCACTCTTTCTCTCAGTATCCCTGCTGCTGACTATCGTGCTTCTACCAGGTTAATGTAAATCTGCATCTGATTGCAATCGTGTTGCCTAACAGCCGTTGCATGACATTTTTCTAAATTGGTTAGCACTAAACAAGCCGCTTTAATGGAAGCCTCTCTGGCTTTATTTTTTACTAGTATAAATTGTTGTGTAATACCCCTTATAAACGCTTTCATTGAGTCCCACACCATGCATAATGAAGTAGTAATAAAATTAAAATGTATAAATTCTGCCAACAGTTGCCCCATGTGTAAAATATAGTCGTCATCAGCCATTAGGTAGCGCGGGAAAGAAAAAGAGCACCTACATTTACTAGTTGGTTGTGATTGAAAAGAAAACAAAATAGGGTTGTGATCTGATGTAATTTTAGGACATACCTTGATCTTAGCTATTCGAAATACTGTATCATTAACCCAGACCAAGTCTATCCTTGAATACTGTCTGTGTGGGTGTGAGTAGTATGTAAACGCCGGAAAATTTGGGTGTAAGACTCTCCATACATCCCTAAGATTATGTAAGCGTGCTAACTCCAATTTAGAGGCTCGTACTTTCTGCATTCTTGTAATTGTTCGCCGGGTAGCAGAGTCGATAGATTGATTCATGATACAGTTGGAATCACCCTTGATGATCAGTACCCCTTGCAAATCCAATATGGTTAACATTAAAGAGTTAAACATCTCAGGGTCATCTACATTAGGCCCATGGAAGGCAACTAAAACATATTTAATACCAAAAATTTCAAGTTGAGTTATAGCCCATCTCCTCCTATGATCATGCTAGAAATTGGTGGGTCTTATGTGTAAGTGTCTTACTAGCTAGGATAGCAATGCCCCTAATCAATACTCCTTGAGACGAACACACAACTATTTGATATCCAAGCTGTTTAAGCAGTGCCCGGTCTTTATACGCCAAGGGGGTTTCCGTTAGCACTTTCAGATGAGGTCGATACATCTTTAACTCCTCACGTACCAGTTGACGTTTACGTCCAGCATTTAACCCAGAAACATTCCAACATAAACATTCAATTACCCCCATATTGTAGCAAAAAATATCTCATACCCAATTAATTCTTCTGCATTATCAACAATTGCCCTAAAGTACCTTTTATTAAAACTGTCTGTGCTTACTATGGAACTTTCTACAAGCGGCTCACCCTCCCCAATGCCTTACACTACCAATTCAGTGCCCCCCTTGCTTTTACCCAATTCCACCTCAATCCCTCCCCCTCCCCTCCCAGCATCCGCCCCGTGTCCATGGAAAGAAATCACCCCCCTCATTGCTGTCGATGTAGACAGCCTTGAAGAAAGATCACACACAGAGTGCAGCCCAGCCATTCATCTGACCTGAAAAAATAAAAGAAAGGATATATAGCACTAGAAAATCCCTTCAAACAAAAAGAAACCTCCATGATCGAAAAGAGAAAGGAGACAAGCCTACAAAAAAAAGAAATTAGCAATTCTAGTTATTTAGAGGCCCCCTGCCACCATCTGGCCAAGACTGCGTGAGCCTCCTGTTCCGTATATACCAGTTGTGTTTGGCCATCTGTAATAATTTTTAAGCAACCAGGTTCTTGCAGGAAAACCTGCACCCCTTCAGCCTTTACAGAGACGATAAACTGGTGTAGTTTCCATCGCCTGTCCATTGTATTTTTACAAAAGTCCGATCTGGCGAACACAGAAAAAGAATCCACAGAATAGGAGAGGTAGGTCGAGCCTTGATTGAGACCGCTTGCCTTAATAAGAAATTGCCAAAATTGATGCGGAAAGGCCAAGGGAAGCATCCTGCGAGTTTATTAGAAACCAATGGCAGTCTATGTGCCAGTTGAATTTGGCTATCCCAGTCCCAGTCAGCCAAATCTAGAAAGATTTTTTGGAAAAGCTGAACGATGTATAACCTGGAATCCGCGCCCTCCTCTCCCTCTGACACCCCAAAGAGCCGGAGGTTGTTTTGGCGTTGCCGATTTTCAAGGTCTTCAATTTTTCCCTTCATAAGCCTGAGCTGGTTGTCTTGTGTTCCTGAAGTTTTAGTTGATTTGGTGACATAAACCTCTGTGACAGCTACTCTCTGTTGTAGCTTCGTGACATCCGATGTAAGGAAGGCCACCTTGCTTTTTACCTCTGAAAGTGACTGTTTGATTAGTAAACTGTCAGCCCTAGCTTGAGCATAGTACTCTTGCGCTTCTTCTCTCTGAGCTTGCAACACTTGGATAACCATTGTAAGGGAAGCTTCGTCGGGCGTAGTATGCAGACCAGCTGAATCATATTCTTCTGTAGCCTTTGGGGGGGCCAAAGAGGCAGAAGGGGAGTAACCAATACCATGTGCTAGAGTCCCGCTTGTTTTAGAGTCCATCAATTCTAAAGCTACCTTCCCTTGTCCAATACCTTTAGAACCTTGAAGGCCTTGTTTTAATCCAATTCCTGTTGCTGAGCCAGAGCCGGAGAGTCGCGATACCAAACTTTAGAGGGAGAGGAGCTGGCTAGATGCTCCGCCTGCAATGAAAAAATTCCTTCTCCAACATTGCCAGCTTGTGCAGTCTCAATATCTGTATCTGTATACAAGCCTACCGAGCTCTCTAAGATAGTACCATACTGAGGCAGTGTCTCTCCCTGTTGATTGTGTGAGTTTTGATTAATAGTTGGCTGCTCTATTACAGGGCTGATAGATTGCTCTTTTGGGCCCCCACTCGGCTCATTGCCCCCAGCAGCCATATCCACTAGTAAGTTTACTGAGTTTAATAGCAGCCTATCCAGATCTTCAGCGTTATCGTCCCAGCGTTGGAGAGGTGGTTATATTACTCCCAAGGTAGCTCCAATTTCAACAGTTGCAGGTTCATTAATCCCGGTACCTGAGAGTACAGCCCCGAGTAATGCATCTACCATTTCAGTCTCCGGAAGAAAAGCGGCAGCCCCCCCTGGGTTAATGACTTCAGCAGCTTTGACCGATTGCAATACCTTTCTAATTGGTCGGTCGACTCTAGAGGCAGCAGTCCGTGTCATATTACCTTTTGCCATGGAGAGGCGTACATTTCCCTCTGCACCAAGTGTGCCAGCAGTCTCTACAATCAGTGCCACGGAGCGCAATCCAGCGTGTCCTCCCTTCAGTGAGGTCATCTTCGGTGGGCCCATCCCGCACAGCTGTGTTGTAGCGGACGTGCAAGCAGGCGAGCAGCCCCAAGAGAACCACCTGAGCGAAGAGCATCGAGAATCCACTAAACTTCGCCAGGCAAAGAGCCAAACCCGCCTCGGCGTCCGGGTAATCGCCAAGATCATGCAGGTAAGTAAACCAAGATTTTTTATTTTTTTTATTTTTATTGCCATTTTTATTACACACACAGTCGACATAATTACATATTGACAATATTAGTTGTTGCCGTTATAGTAACTTGCGGTACACGCTTTTTCCATGAGGGGAGAGCTAGACACAATATCTACAGCATTTCGCATTCGATTTGATATATGCATCAAAAGAGCTTTGAGTTGTATATATAGCAGCCGTGTTCTATATTATTGCATGAAGAGCATTTGTGTTACCTGTGGGATTTATTCTGTAGTTTCGGGTGGTGTGGAAAGGTTGTGAATGTTCTGTTCGTTTGCCCACAACCACATGAGGAAGGGGCCCCATATGTCTTTGGGTCTGGACATGGCGGGTATCAGCTCCCAGAAGGCAGTGAGTTGTTCCTGACAAAATGTGATATCAAGGATCCAATCTTTGAGTAGGGGAGGCTTCGATCTACCCCATTTCATGGCGATTCTGTGCTTAGCCAACAGCAACAAAATAGCCAGCAACCTACGGATCTCCACCGGGGCATCCTTCACATACCCCAGAAGCCCCACTATAGCCCTGGGCTCTATGTGTGTCATGAGTATTTCACTGGTTGTTTGGTACACCCCTCTCCAGAATCGAGCTATCTGTGGGCAGTCCCAAGACAAGTGTAAGAATGTTGCTTGGTCTTTGTGGCATCTCCAGCATTCCGCGGTAGGTTTAGTGCCTATGCGAAACAGCTGTGCGGGCGTTCATTAGTATTGGTTTAAGAATTTGAAGTGAATTAATCTGAGTTTATAGTTTGGCGAAAGTTGTTCGAGCTGCGCACAGCAGAAGCTCCACTGCTCTTCTGTAACCGGCGGATGTAGTTCGGTGTACCACTGTTCTCTGCATTGTGGCGTGTGTGCTCGGCAATGTGTGTGCATGGACGTATAAATCCTTGTGATGAGCTTGCGTGCAGAGGGGGTAATGAGTATGTGTTCCAGGGTTTGCAAGACCGGGGGGATTGGGAAACGTGGCATGTAGCTGTCGACAGGTGGCACGTATCCGGTGATACAGCAGAATGTCCGAGAAGTTGGGGGGGGTGTGTCAGTGGGAGCCGGCGGACCTATGAACTCCTCCTCCTGATATAAATCTGCATAGCTGGTGATGCCTAGCCTCCGTGCTCTATCAATTGTGCCTTTGTCATCCAATGGAGGCATTTGCGGGTTCCTAGCCAAGGGTATTGAGGGGGCATACAGTATTTCCATGTGGGCTCTTTCTCGAAGGCCATTCCAGGCCCATCTCAGCGTCTCAGTGGTGTCGATAGTACGACGAGGACGTCTGTATGGCCGGTATGCTATGGCTAAAGGTGTAGGTGCAGCTATGTCTAGTTCGACCACCACATGGGGCTGGAAAGGGATCGGGTGTATCCAATAATAAAGGAACTGCGCTTGTGCGCAGTACGCATATAGGGGGAAATCCGGTGCGCCCAGTCCCCCCTGATCCTGTGGGAGTGTAAGCATTTCCCAGGCAATTCTGGCTTGGCCACCCGCCCACACTAGAGAAATCATCAATGAGCGCATAGTACTGAAGAATGCCCGGGTGAGTATGAGTGGGACTTTACAAAAATATATAGGAACTTGGGAAGGACCACCATTTTAGCAATTGCTAATCGTCTCGCTAGAGATAGCAGCAGTGTGGACCATAGTCTAATCTTGCCCTCGAGCCAAGTTATGGCGCGTCCCAGGTTCGTGTTCCAGAGTTCTTGGGTATCCCTACTCAGCCAGATCCCCAAGTATTTGACGGGGCCGTCTGCCCAGTGGAGCAGATAGTCAAGTTCAAAGGGAGTGGCGCTGTCTGTCAACGGAAACAGTATAGATTTCTTCCAGTTGATCCGGATACCTTACAGGCCGCCAAAGTGTGTAATTTCCCGCAATGCCGGGACCAAGTTTACCTGGGGGTCATTGATGTACAGAGTGATATAGTCCGCGTACTGTGATATTATTATTCCTCGGGTGGAGAACCCCAGTCCCCTTGCAGCGTGATGTTGCCTTAACTTAACCGCGCCGTAAGTGGTTCCATCGCGATCACGAAGAGTAATGGGAAAAGGGGGCACCCCTGTCGAGTTCCACGGGTGATGGCAAATGTTTCAGATATTTGACCATTTACACACAGATGTTCAGATGGGTCAGTATACAATAGTTTAATTTGTTGTATGAACAGTGGGCTGAATCCCAGTCTGGCCAACACCGCAAAGAGAAATGGCCACTCCAAGGAGTCAAATGCCTTAGTGGTGTCAAGTAGTGCCGCCACCGCGGGGTATTGAGGATCCCGTGACCGGTCCGTGTTTAGAGCAGGAGATTCTCCGTTTTCCTACAGAACTGTCAAATACTGAGTTGCTAAATATGCTGGAAACCTCGTATAAAATGTACTGAAAAATAGGGACCTGGATTTTTCGTCCCATTTTGCACTAAGGAAGGAGCACGATAGAAGGTCTCCGAGAGGACTCAACTAGCATCTTCCCCAATGGGAGCTGATCTGTTTGCCCATGGCAGTTTGTGTTATATCAGCCAATAACACTGTGGACATATGCGGAACGTGATTACTGGTTTTGTTTGGACAAAGATAACCCCTGGCTTCTTTATTTGAGATTCATTTTTATATCTATCTTGGTCCTGATGAAGGTGGTTCTGCCACTGAAACGCGCGTAGACCAACAATACATATGAAGAGTGGTCCTTGACAGACAGACTCATCAGAAGTGTTTGATGTATGTGATTTATTATCACCAACAACCATAGGGTCTGTCCCCAGTAGATTCATATTGGATCCCTCATATGGCTGAATCTCTCTTTTTTATGTATGAATATAGGTTGAATGAGCAGGCTTGAATGGTAAGAATGAATTGTTGATGTTTTTTTTTTTTTTTTGTGGGGTTATGTGTTTGTCTATTTAAAGGATTTTTACTGTATTATGCACAATTCTTGAGCAAATGTATGTACAGACAATGATAAATTAACTTTTTTAAATCAAGTGCAAAAAGGAAAAAAATAACAAAAAAAATCTTTTTTGTGTCTAAAGAAAATATCTTAGAAGTTTAATAAAATAAACAACAAAATTATTTCTGTGATTAATTGTTTTGGTTAATATTGATGTTGGGTTTGTGGCATTTTGGAGCCTTTTATGGCCACATTTAAAGAAATATAGGTCAGATTAGAGGTTTTCCTTGCTAGCTGTCTGTCAACGGAAACAGTTGATCCGGATACCTTACAGGCCGCCAAAGTGTGTAATTTCCCACAATGCCGGGAGCAAGTTTACCTGGGGGTCATTGATGTACAGAGAGATATCGTCCGCGTACTGTGATATTATTATTCCTGGGGTGGAGAACCCCAGTCCCCTGGCAGCGTGATGTTGCCTTAACCGCGCCGCAAGTGGTTCCATCGCGATCATGAAGAGTAATGGGGAAAGGGGGCACTCTTGTCGAGTTCCACGGGTGATGGCAAATGTTTCAGATATTTGACCATTTACACACAGATATTCAGATGGGTCAGTATACAATAGTTTAATTTGTTGTATGAACAGTGGGCTAAATCCCAGTCTGGCCAACACCGCGAAGAGAAATGGCCACTCCAAGGAGTCAAATGCCTTAGTGGTGTCAAGTAGTGCCGTACCCGCTGGGTATTGAGGATCTAGGTAGTGTAGGATAGTGAAGAATGTGCATAGATTATGTGCAGTTGACCTCCCCAGTATGAAGCCCGACTGGTCAGGTCTGGCTATGAGCGGCAGTAGCGGCTGGACTCTGTTGGCCAGGAGCTACGCCTATATTTTATTATCCGTGTTTATCAGGGAAAGCGGTCGATATGAGTCGCAATATGTTGGATCCTTGTCTGGCTTAAGTAGTAGCAGTATGCTCGCTTCCCTAAGCGTGGTTGGTAGTCTACCATTTTCAAGGGATTCCTGATACATAGCTATAAGATGGGGTGCAAGGATCGATGCATAGCATTTATAAAATGAGGCTGGAAGCCCGTCCAACCCAGGGGCCTTGTCAGGTAGTAGACTATTGTCTTCCTCAGTGTAGGGTTCATCCAGATATGTTCTGTACGCTCTGCCCAACCAAAGCAGATCGAGCGACTCAAAGTATGACTGGATATGTTCGGGCAGGCCAGTGTGTTGTGATGTATATAGATCGGAGTAAAACTTTGTGAGGTGATCTTTTATCTCCTGTGTGCCTCTGATAGCCTGCTGCATCTCGTCCTTAAGTTCTGTAATGTAGTCTATGGTGCGGGGGTTTGAGCAGAGATGCTAGTGTTTTTCCAGGCCTGTCGCCCTCACCATAACTCTTGGCCTGCATGTGTTTGCCCAGATAATGGACCTCTCTCTGCGCCTCTTCTGCATACTCATCCAATTTACTTCTGATTTTGGCCAGGAGCTCAGGGTTGCCAGATTGAAAGTATTCTGTTTCGAGTGTACTGATTTGCGTTTCTAGGTTTTCCAACATTTGCCTAAGTGCTTTGAGTACGGCAGCTTGCCTGGCTATACATCTGCCCCGAATAACCACCTTAAATGCCTCCCAGAGAGATGATGGGGACGATACTGAGCCCTCATTATGTGAGAAGTACTCAAGGATATCGTTTCTTATTTCCTCTTTAAACGCAGCGTCCATTAGTGCTCTGGGAGGGAGTTTCCATTGGAATGCTCGGGCAGGTGTGGCTGTGATTAGTATACGAAGTAGCCAGGGTGCATGATCTGAAAGGGTTCTAGGGAGGTGTTTAATATCTGTAGTCCATGAAGCTGCATCCCTGGATAGGAGCCAAAAGTCAATGCGTGACCAGGCTGAGTGTTGTGCAGTGACACAGGTGCCCTCCGTCGCGTCTGAATGCCATTGTCGCCATATGTCTACCAGTCCACCCTCTTGTATTATTGTGTTCAGTGCAGTGGTAGCGTTGGGATGTAGTCTAAGAGATGCTCCCCTTCGGTTGAGGGAGTCGTCTAGGATGGCATTAAAGTCTCCCCCCATAATATGGTTGCACATCCTGTTTGTACTACCTTACCCCAGAGCTCATTGAAGAATTCAGGCGAGTCCGAGTTGGGGCCGTACACCGCAACCAGCACCACCCGCACCACGCAAGCATGCCGTCACCGTGTATCTACCCTCCGGGTCCGACAGCATTTGAATCTGAGTCCAGTGTATACCCTACGGATGAGAATCGCAGTGTCCCTGGCGTAACTGGAATAAGTCGCTAAGTACACATGCCCCCAGTACCTATGCTGGAGCCTGGCGCGTGCCGTGCTCGAAAGATGTTTTTCTTGAAGAAGGCATATATCTACTTTCTGTCTAGCCAGATATGCTTGTACTAGTCTGACCTTCCGATTATTATTGAGCCCATGTATGGTCCATGTGAGACAATTATATATGGTCATGCTGTAGGTGTGTGTCTATCCAGAGTGTGAAGGAAATTCTGTGTCTCAATCTCCCCGTCCCTTTGTCCCCCAAAGTCTTCAGGGCCTCGCTTTGTCGTATACCTCGTACGCTGTTATGTCGCCGATGGTGTGATGTAAGTGGTTTGACCGTGTCGATTGCTGCCTTTTTCTCTGCAAAACTACAAACTCTTTTCCCCATGATCCCACCCCCACCCACTCCAACCCCCCAAATAGGTTGAGACTGATAGACCCAACCGCAAATTAACGTAACATAGCAATCATAAGTAAGCTTAAACATAAGAAGAGAGCAGTAAAACATGTGGGAGTTCTCCTTCGGGGGCGTGGAGGCACCGGCATACAGGCCAGTTGGGAAACTGGGTGGCCGAGTGCTGTGATGAACCGATGCAATACATACGTGTACAATGCGAAGTGTGAAAGTGTCCCACCCCAACAGAGAGAGGACAAGAACTTTGCAGTGGTATGGGAATGGACCAGGTGCACCCGGTTACACAGCTATTGCAAGGTTACATTCAACTCCCAAAGTCAGTCATTGTCACTTAAGCCTAGGTCCGAAGGGTGCTTTTTGCTGGACCCCGGTGGTATCTTCTTAGTGCCCCCAATGTGTTTGGCGTATTTCAAGGCTGATTTTGCATCCGTGAAGAAGTGCGTGTTATTGTCGTGTGTGGCCTTTAACTTGGCGGGATACAGTAGAGCATATGTTATGCCAGCCTGTTGTAGCACCCGCTTGGACTGGAGAAACTCACGACGCGCCGCCTGAACCCCAGGAGTGAAGTCTGGGTAGAAGTATATATTGTTCCCTTTGTAGGAGATCTGGCTGTGTTCCCTGGAACCTCTTAGAATGGCGTCTCTATCCCTGTAGTTCAAAATCTTTGCCAGGATTGGCCTAGGGGTGCCTCCCACTGGGGGTCTAGGTCCCAGCGAGCGATGAGTGCGCTCGACTATAAACATTTGAGACAGCTCTGAGCCAAAAATTTCTTTTAGCAGTTCTTCCACGTACAGCTCCATCTTGCCTGTAGCTGTGGTCTCAGGGATTCCTATAACACGTACGTTGTTCCTACGGGAACGCGCCTCCAAATCATCATTCTTTTCCCTGATAACTGTAAGCACTTTTTCCATATTTAGCAGGTGTTCTTTCGTTTCAACTTGAAATTCGTGTGCCTCCTCATGCCGGCTGTCGAGTTGATCTAACCGCAGTTTGTGCGTATCTACCTGTTTTTTTACCTGGTCTAGTGTAGCAGTGAGGACATCTAGTTTGGAATCAATGTTTTTTAGGCTGGATTTCATTTCTAGTAGTAAGCTGCGTAGGTCATCATTGCCGCCACCTGTTGCTTCTGGCGTTGCTTGCTCATTTTCTGTATCTGGATCGGTTTCCAGCTGACGAGTTTGACGTTTGCTCTCAAGGTCAGTTTAGGTTGTTTTGCATCGTTTTTACCCATTTTTCGTATCTGATAGGGTCTTTTTCCCATTGGGGTGGTGCAGTTGCCACCAGTCACACTCTCCCCCGAGGTAGCGCTGCGAAGCTCTCTGGTCCGACAGGGGGGGACCCACTATGGCTGTGCCCGGTTTATGTTTAATGTTCACCAAAGTGCAGCCACCTACCTGGTGTAGCACCACGTGCAGAGGTCATGTGGCACTCAGGAGTCACCACCGCCTAAGAGGGGAGGAGGGCCACCCCATGCCTGTCCAGTAGGCCGGTGAGGTCTCAGCCACCACCTCGGCCGCACGCACTGTGTGCAATTCGTCCGTCTCGATGGGGTACTCTGGTGTCTGGGCTTGTGCGTAGGTTCCGACTATGCCTCCCAGCCGTTGGCCATGTGGCACGTCCCACGTACTTATGTCGGAGTGGTATGCAATTTCGAATGTGTTGTTGTGGGACCTCGCACACCGTAGCTTCACACTGGTAGTGTCCTCCGTCAGGGTATCAGATCCCTTATTAAGTGCTACACGCTGTCCTCTAATATGACAGTGTCCACAGACCCTGTGAGCAGGCATCAGCTAGGCCTCACTCGACTATGTCAGCTGCTGGTCCCCAGGCCCTCCACTCCACACGTGGCTAGATTCCAGCCTCGAGCCATAGGGATCGCGGGGCCATGGCCACCAAATTCCGCCGCCGCAGGCCCGTATATGGGCGTCACAGTGTTCCGCAGCCACAGTGTGTGTCAGGGAGGCAAGTGGGGGCCCAGCACGTGACCCGCCGCCCAACAATCGCCCAGTGGTCTCCGGCACAGCGTAGGCCCCGCGGCCTGCCCGGGCACGCCCGGATCAAACACACAGCTGATCAAGGGTAGGTCGCCGCCGGCCACCCCAGCTCCCCGCTCCTTACTTGTTTGTGGCCGCGAGGACACCCAGGGCACCGATGTGCGATCGGCAATGCACCGCTCCACCCCCAGGGCAAAGCGGCAACTCGAGCAGCAGGGCTCCGGCCCTCACACAAGCTGCGTCCAGGCTCGCTCCTCCGGAGTGCCCCTCAGCCGGACCAGGATCGCCAACACAATTTTCCTCGGGCGCACGAGGTCCCTTGGTCGATGAGTACTTCGTGTGGTGCTTCAAGTCTCCAGTTTTCACCACGTATGCAGCAGGATTTTATTCAGATTCTGTCTCGGACGGCAGAGCCCTCTCAACGAGTGCCCATCTTGCTGCTCGGCGAGACCACGCCCCTCAAGTAAACCAAGATTAGTTGCAGCCGTGCGCAAGATGAAGTTGTCAGCTTCACCGGTGTAGAGATTACCAGGATTTCGCGGTAATCTAAACACTACAGGAGCTTTTTTCTTCTCCTTTTCTTGCCAGCACCCCCTATCTCCTCTCTCTTCTCTTTCGTCTTTCCGGTCTTTCTATTATTAAGAGTTCATTATCGATATACAGCGTCTATGCATGGGAGCAACTCCACGTACGAGCTTCTCAGCGGCGGCTTCAGTCCGCCATCTTCCTTCCCCCCTGATATAATGTGTATCAACAAACAAAGTACTTCTTTATGTTCACCGTAAAGCCAATAGATTCCACAGGCTTGGTTACTTTTATATTGTCTATGGTTGACACAATTTGGAAAGCAGGATGATCATTTTGAAGTGGCATGTAATTAGTGTGTCAAGGGTACGAAGCATGTGTATGTATCAGTTACAAACTTTGTCTTCATTGTATACTCGCTAATATAAATAATTCCATTATAGAATACAGTTCCAGCAAAAATTGGTTACTGTTGTACACTCAGAATTATTAATCTTTTATATACAGAAAAAAGCAGCCATATTGAACTGGTTGCAGGTTATTTCACAAGTTGATTTGGAATCTCCCTTTGAGAGATTCTTAACATTATGTTAAGAGCAATAGAATCTTTCATTAATACCATTGTACATCATTACAACGTTATGGTCTTGTGTGGTGTTGATGCACAGAAGTATGGTACACATATACTCGTAATCTGATTGTATTAAAGCAAAAGGAGCAGTGGCCATATTGGAGTTGTTACAATTTTCACAGAAGTTCTCCTATCAGTAAAAGTTCTTTACAGTACTTTAGATGCAGTGGACTGTTTTTTGAGATTGTTGGGTATATTCAGTCCTAAGTAGTCTTGAGTTGCATTTTCATCAGACGCAATCATATCACTTCTTGTTTAATGGGGCATGACCTTGCACCTGTAGTGCTGGTAATTGGTCATCCATAGTTGTTTTTTTGGTCAGAAACGTTCAGTTAGAAACATATTTGGCTTTGCGTAGATACATTTTAGTTATTTCATCACAGTATGGACAAAAAACATCATAGTAAATATATATACTGCATATGGTGTTCTTGAGAAAGTATTCCAGATATTCGTAAATAAATTATGTTAGCGTGTATGATAAAGAATTTATTTCTGGCAATAATTGCAGATCTGTGCAATAAGGAAAATTGCGAATTATCTTTGAATAGGGAGCTGATATAGGTTTCTCCTACCACACTTCAGGCAACTTTGTATTTTCTTAGCAGTTTCAAGCTATTTCAGAGGCCAGGATGGATTTGTTGTTGTCAGTTTTATGCATCTTGCAGCCAAACATGCATTTCTGCATCTTTATTCAATCCCTTTTTAGTAGTGTTCAGTCTCAGAATCCATTCACGTTTTCTGTTGTCTCATTTTGACTTTATTGTTTCCTCTACACAGGTGGTACTGGGTGTGTTCTAATCCAAAGAAGATAATGGTTTTGTCATGTGGGTGTTTCTGATTGTAATGTTCATTTAAAGATGGGCCTACATCAGTTTTGTAGGGATTAACAGTGTTTGTAATTGATACATACAAATGCTTTGTACCCTTGAAACACTAAACACTTCAAATTGCCGTCCTACTTTCCAAAATGTGTTGAACATAGTCAATGTAAAAGTAACCAAGCATGTGGAATCTATTGGCTATGCAGTGGACATAATAAAGTATGTTGTTTCATGATGCACATACACTCAGGGCCTGATTCACAAAGGCAAACTTAAACATAAAAAGATAGGACAGTCCTATCTATTCATTTACGGACACTCCACACTCATAAAGATACTACTAGTAATCCCAAACAATCATAAACGGACACAAATGTGTAGGCTTACCTTTGTGAATAAGGTCCTCAATGTGCTCTGGGGAAGATATACAGACTATTATAACGTTCTCCCCACCTCTACAATCGGAACCCCCACAACTTGGCTATATTTGACAAAAGAATACCAGACAAATAGGAACACAAGGTCAGCTTACCTACAATCCATGTGAGACCAACCATAACGCTATTTTTGGCGTACAAATCATCTTTAGCTTGAAAAAGCCCCAGGTCTGGGTGCCATTGATGGGCGATATGCATATTGGCTGGCCTAAGTTCCCTACTGACTCACAATTAAATAGAGGCTTTCAATTGTTTTCAACTGCATTAAATAAAATGAATGTGATGATTAGTGAGTAATCTATGGCCACTATTTTACTCAAAAAATAACAAACCACATGTTTATTATTATTATTGAGAATTGCATTCCCTACCTTATTTAAATCTATTTGATAGTTGTGGGCAGTGTTCCCTGTAAGGTGAGCACCTGTGCGCGTGCGCACCTGACCGTTTCCCAGCGCTCAGACACTACTTCTTACCACCCACCTCACTCCTACTCCACTGCCTAGATAAGGTGAGAGTATGAAACTGTTCCTTAAAACTGCATTTAAAAACACAAGCAGCGTGAAGAAACGGTCATTCCTCGCAGCAGAGCAGCACACGCATTGGCAGCCGTGCAGAGGAGCAGATTACTGAAGAGGGCATCAGGACATTGCAGAAGAGGGCACCAGGTTATTGCATCAGGGAAGTGTTCTTCCAGCCAGGCCTCTGAGTTTCAGAAGGGTCACGAAGTTCAGAGCAGACAGCTCCTACATATGCCTCTTGCTTTGTTATTATCCAGGTTGTCAGGCGGCAGTGCAGGGGAATCACTTTTTCCGACTACTGATCACTGCTAATCGCCTCTCATCTTACATGGGGATGCTCGCAGGCTTGGTTGTTTTGATGGGGGGTCTTTTAATTTTGTAACAAAAGTGTAATCTTTTTACTATTGATTTTCTGTCTTTGTTTACTTTAATTATTAGCTTGAGTTCATTAATGCAGCCCTAGAACATATTTAAATGTGCTTTCCATTAATATTTCTTATTATGTATTGTTCTAAGGCTGCGTTAGTGATCCCTGACTAACAGTTAAAGTAAACACAGGAAGAATGTTAGGGCCTTTGCACACCAATGACTGGTATTTATCTCTTGGTTAGGAGGCAAACTTAACAGATTTTTAAGATGGATTATCTGCCTTTGTTTTCTTTAAGAATTACTCGGAAATCATTAACGCAGCTCTAGAACACATTTAAATGTGCTTTCCCCTTATATTTCTATTTCTTCTTATTGTTCTAGGGCTGACTAATAATTAAAGTAAGCACAAGCAGAAAGCTAATGTTCCAAATGATGAGGCAATTTTATATACTGTCCTATTGAGTATTGTCTGGGCCTTTGCAAACGAAAGGCCATATTTTTCCCCCAGAAAGATGACAAACCTATGTGTTAATTGTCTCCTTCCCCTGTAACTACTGTTTTTTAGGGCTGAGCCTGTGATAACATGCGCTAGCACATGTGTATCGTTTGCGACACTCTGTGACATTTAGAAAAGGACTTTGATCCCGCCCATTGCTCATCATTTGTTTGCTTGCCTGGCACTCTTCTTTACGGCCTCATAATTGGCCATGGCTTGCACAACATCATTTCCATTCCTGTCCATGGAGCAGGGACCAAGCACTGACTGATTCAACTTAATCAGTGCCTGTCCACTGCTCCCGATGTGATTGAGGTACTATTTTGTTCTCTTTAACTTCTAGTGCCCTACAAAAAGAAGGCGCATGACTGGCAAAAACGTGCTCAGCAGTACAAACAACATTTAAAGTTGTATTTTCTATATTTCTATAGTTAACTTTTTATTTTATTTTGCCAAGTTTTCTTTTGTCACTTTTCACTCATGTTTTGTATTGTTTTTGCTCGAGGGCGCTGTTCTCAAAAGATGACTATTATCTTGTTCTAAATATTTCAAAGCCACATTATTTCTTTCCTATGTTTTAGAATTTTCAAAATTATGCTTTAACAAATAATTGTGCAATACGCCCCAATCCTCCCCACCCTACTCCAATCCAAACCACCCACCCCAATTCACTCCAATCCAGCCCACTCTAATCCTCCCAACCCACCCCACTCTGTCCCACACCAATCCAAAATAATCTGTCCCACTCCAATCCAGAAAAATCTACCCCACTCCAATCCAAAATAATCCGCCCCACTCCAGTCCAGTCCACCTCACTCCAGCCCAATCCACCACAATCCACCCTACTTAAATACAGTCCACTCCAATCCAATCCACTCCCAAAAATCCATTCCACCTCAATCCAAACCACCATCCACCTCAGTCCAATCAACCGCACCCCACAATCCACAAAAATCTGCCCCACTCTAATACAGCAATCCACAACAATCTGCCCAACCCCAATCCAAAACAATCTGCTCCACCCCAATCCAAAACAATCCGCCCCACTCCAATCCAAAACTATCGGTCCCACCCCAATCCTAAATTACCTTCCCCACTTAAATCTGTCCAACTCCAATTCAAAACAATCTGCCCCACTCCAAAAGAATCAGCCCCACTCCAGCCCGATCCACCACACTACAATGCTCCCATCCCACCCCACTACAGTCTGCCCAACTTCAATCAAAAACAATCTGCCCCACTACAATACAGCAATCCAAAACAATCTGCCCTATTCCAATCCACAACAATCTGCCTGACCCTAATCCAAAACAACCTGCCCCACTCCAATCTGCTCCACTCCAATCCACAAAATATGCCCCACTTCAATCTAAAACAATCTGCCCCACTCCAACCTAATCCGCCCACTCCAGTGCAATCCACCCCACTCTAATCCTGTCCACCTAACCCAGATGCACCCCACTCTGCCCCACTCCGATCTGCTCCATTCCAATCCTCCACACTCCAAACCAATCCAGTCCACTTCAGTCCAGTACACCCCACCCCACTCCAGTCCAATCCAACACAATCCACCCTACTTCCTTGTCCACTCCAATCCACCTCACTCCAAAAAATCCATTCCACCCCAATCCAATTAACCATCCACCTCAGTCCAATCCCCCTCACCCCACACCATTCCAATCCACCTCACACCAATCCAATCCACCTCACAACAATCCAATCCACCCCACCCCACACCAATCCAACCCACCCCACACCAATCCAATACACCCCAATCCAGTCCATCCCAAACCAACCCACTGCACTCAAATCAATACACCGCACTCAAAACAATCCACTGCACTCAAACCAATCCACCGCACTCAAACCAATCCACTGCACTCAAACCAATCCACCACACTAAAACCAATCCACTGCACTCCAGTCAAATCCACCCTACTCAACTCCAATTCACCCACTCCACTCTAGTCCAATTTACCCCAATCTAGTCCAATCCACCCACTCTAGTCCAATCCACCCCACTCTACCCCAGTCCAACCCACCCCACCTCACCCCAGCTCAATCCACCCCACTCCAATCCAACCAGCCCACCCCACCCCACCCCACTCCAATCCAATCTATCTACTCCAGTCCATTTCACTCCAGTTCAATTCACCCCACCCCAGTCCAATGAAACCAATCCACCCCACTCCAGTCTGATCCACCTCACTCCACTTCACCTCACTCAAAAAAAATCCAATCCACCCCACCCCAATCCAATCCACCCCACTCTAATCCTATCACTTCAGTCCAATCCACCCACCTCAATCCAATTTAATCACCCCTCTCCACTCCACTCCACTCCACTCCAATCCACCCCACTACCTCAATCCACTCCAAACCACTCCACCCTATTCCACCCAATGCCACAACACTCTCTGCCACTGAACCATTGAACCCTACTCTCCTCCACTCAACTCTACAACACTCTACACCCCCTACTCCACACTACTACGTTTTAGCCATGCTGAACAGCAGCCACACTGATGTACAACTTGGCTAAAGCACAATGCCAAAGCCAATAGCTCTTGTATAGGCGAGACCTTTAGGCTTTGCCAATGCTTGTTTTTCTTTTATACACTTTCCTATTGAAAGGTTGGGTTGGCACCTTTTCAAGAGAAAAAATACCAGCCATTTGATTATGTTCTAGCAGTACACAGAGGCCTAGAAGTAATACCTAAATAGGACTTTATATTTGGAAAAAAAAAGCCTGTAATCATTTGTAACATGACTTTCTGTCTTTATGTACTTTAATTATTCAGGCAATGCCACGGCAAGTGCCATTGATTTTGGTAGTTGTGCACTGCATTTGCATGAATGGTCAGTTTCTTGGTGCACTTGCCCTTTGCTGCAGTGCACAGAGACCTTATACTGTGGCACACAGGGGAAAACAATTAGAGGGAACATTGGTTGTGGGCATAGGGGTATTGCCATCATAGGGTAAGCAGTCAATACTGCGAATGAGCCAATACAAGTCCGCTTACCTACAGGACTATTACGCTCCCTCCTTGATAACCGTAATACCAATAATACAGCTGCAAACTTCCAAAATCACTATTCTCTCAAATCCAGAGCACCAAAGGGTCTACTCCGTAGGGGTGGGTGGAATTCACATAGTTTGATTCAGCGGAATCATGACGAATTACATCAAAATTCCTCCAGATTCTGTGGAATTCCATGATGGGGCGGAGTGGGAATGTCTTTGAAAAAATATCCCAGCCACATGCCACTCTGCATCCTTGAATACTCTGCAGTGATTAAGACTTTAATCACTGCAGAGTATGTAAGGGCACCGAGTGGAATGCAGTGGTGTCTAAACTTTAGAAACCACTGAGTTATTTTTAATTCCACCGGCAGAGCACCGGAATCTTCCTTTATCAGTGATTCAGCGTTACAAGAGTAACACAGAATTACCAAAATTCCTCCTATTCCACTAGGGGAATTGAAAATTCTACCCAGGCCTAGTACTCAGACTCCAACTCTAAAGCAACAAGTATGCGAAGATCAATAAACCGACTTCCTGGCACCGACATCTATCTAGCTACGTATATGCAAAATTAAAATTCTAGTAAGCCGCTAAAACAAACAACCTGAGACAACCTAGGACACACATCCAATAAGCAATAGGAAGCATCCCTTGCTGAAAAACTGCACGGAAGGTCCATTCAAGTGAAGCAATTAGAACCAACACAGTATGTGGTACCAAACAAGAACATAATAGCTGCCTCAATGAGCAATTTTAGGGAGCAAAATGAGGTCCTTAATAGCAACAAATATGATAGTATTCATCAACTAAGCAAATCTGAAGAACTAGGTAGCTGGTTTGAGATGACAGCAGCTCTTAATGGAATGATCACTGCACTATCTAAACAAACGCTTATCCAAGAAGATCAGACAAAGATTTTTGACCAAGTTCATGTCTCTTGGTCAGCCATTAATGTCAAACTGCAAAAACTGAACTCCCTGGAGAAATGGGCTCAAAACGAAGCAGAGAAAAATAAATACTTATGTACCTGTTCAGTGTTTAATTTGTAATAAAAAACAAGTACCAGGACCATCGTCAGAAGGCCACTGCAGCTTGCACCACCCATTGCCCCTGACAGTGCTGCCAGTGACAGTACAAACCCACCAACTAATCATCACACTCCTACAAGTGTGACACTTCAGAATATTCCAGGCCCCTAAAATCTATAAGAAGGGCTTGGGTGGCAGGTATTAGTTATTTTTAACGGTTATTGAATTAATAAGCACCTGTTGTTATGCTCATCTCTAAATAAAACAAACAGCGCCACAATGAGGCAGATTGTCATAAGTGCTGATGTTAGCAATTAAGTGCTAGTGCTGAGCACTGGAAACCATCGGCTCAAATTAAACACTGCTTGTACTCCTCTTTTAGATTGACGATCAAATGTTCCTTTATTTCTTCAGTCGCTTGTAGAAAACTTAAAAAATACAGCTGTTTATAAGGCAATGAACCTCAGATCACAAACACAGATTCCAGCCTACAAAACTATACAAACCAATTAAATTGTCACAAAAGCACTCATAATTACTAAGGACCAGGCATATAAATCCCTACACCAGGGTCAATGGTAGAGGATACCGAACAGAAAACGGGTGGTTATATTTCCGTAGACATTACAACTGAAAACAAACACTAAGGAAAATGAACACGAGACATTACTCACAACTGAAAAAACACACAAATATCATTCTTTATATGTAAAGAAACAGAAGCATGATGTATCCAATATTTAAAAATTATCAACACTATAATTCAAATCAAGGCAAAAACCCAGCCAACCCGCACCAATGATGAACCTAAAGCATCAAGATCTGCTCAGTTACACTGAATCTGGACCTGAAGGCCCAAAACTGAATGAACAAGTGAGAACGCAAAAACCAAAGGATTCTCTATTGCTAAATTTCAGGGTAAACATTGTCCAAAGAGAAGAATCAACTATAGAACCAACCAAACAACCTAATTACCACCTGTATACCTCCCTCACACTTTACAACAAGTAGAGGAAGTAATCAGGCAAAGGTAGCCCAAAGACCAGGGCTATAGTAAAAAAACAGTCATCACAATAAGGCATTCAACCCTAAATTGTCTAAAGCAGAACATTTCTCTTCCTCTGCGCTCAATTTCCACCCAGACTTTGGTCAAGGAACCGGAAATGAAAAACAAGAGCATCTGGAACATAAAAGGATACATGGGTAACTCTGGCTTATTTTTAAAGAAAAGGCCAACAGTGCAGCTTCAGTCAACAAACATTGCCCTGCCCTATACCGCAGTTCCAACTAATTGCAGTCCAAGCAAGATGTGGCCAAGAAACTTTTCATTAGCAGTAAAAAATAAAACACCAGCCTCTGCCAAAATCTCTGACCAAAATGAAATTATCAATTCTTGGCAAAGCAAACTTAATCCACGCACGCACGTATGTACTGTCTCTGCTGTTCAAATATGAATTTACCTTATATTAATTAAAAGAAAAGAGGCATTCAGCAAAACAGGAACAGGTTGGATTAATTAAACACAGTGGCCGGGAGAGTATTGACAGAGGTGCATCTGAGGACATTCCTGGAGTACAGAGGTTTTGGCCACATATATATATAAATTTTGTGGGTACAATAAAACACTTGTTGTGTCCCACAGTCATACACAACAATGACAACCATGTGAAAAGGGGGATACAGATGGCTTTCAACCTCGGTGTGGGCCAGTGTGTGGGTGTCCAGATGTCTGGTGTGGTCAGCGCATGATCACCCCATGCGGTATACATGTTGTGTCCTGAGTGTTCCTAATTGCATGTGGCATCTAACTGTGTGGTAGTTTGGGAACGAGTGCCTTTCGCCAAACGTGTTTTATTGGGGCCAATCTCCTCGGTCCTGTTTGTGGTGTGACTACCTATCTGTGGGATTGATCAGGGTTTCCCTGGGAGCGCATTTGTCTTTGGGCTAAGTGTAGCCCCACCTGTGACCTGTCAATCGGTAGGCTTGGGTTTGGGTCTCAGGGCCTGTCTGACCACATATCTCTGACTTGGAGTTGATGGGGAGGTCAATTCGGATTAATCCAACAGCAATGATCTAAGTTTGTGAGTGTGTGCACGTGCAATATGGCAGTCATTGATATCATATTTGCCGATAGTCTCATTATTATACCTACAGTTGTTATATCATACATCAACATTGCATTCACTGAGATTGACGTCATTATGCGTGCATAAGTTCCGGTGTACATTAACATTGGATTTACTGGTATTAACACCACTGTGCTGCATAGGTTACAGCATACATTGATATTGCATTTACTGCCATTGACATCATTGTGCTCACATAGATTACATCATACATCGATAATGCATCTATTGGTGCTGCCACTGCTATGCGTGCATACATCAGGGTGTACATTGCTATCGTATTTAGCGATCTCAACATCTCTAAGACTACACAATATATCAACTTTTGCTGCTGCAAAAGATATATATCAAGAGGATAAGTTGCCAGAAGCTGACATTATTTTGAACACCAAAATACTCTCTGATGGTCCAACTAACACTATGAAGCTTATAAAGAGGACGGTATGATGTATTAAATAGAAACAATATTTTAAATCTTCTGGTAAGCTTATCCGAGCCAAGTGACTTTAACAAACACTCTATAGAGACGGTCTCATTCGTACAGAGTAGTACATCAAATGACCAAAACGAAACATCATTGTTAACTTTTTCTAATGCAAAAGATTTTGAGGATTTGCTACTGAAAAAAAGGCTATCAGAGAATTTGGGCAATGCAGTAGCGATATCAGACCTGAGGCTGTCATCTGATTTTCCAAAACCCTCAGGCAACTGGACATAATCAGAATTGCCAAATAAAGGAGCGCGAACCATCACTCAGTGTTTCACCTGCTAACCTAGAAGCATAACTGACAACAATCCAGAAGGGTAGTGCAAATCGCCCTTCTCAGAGAAGCAAAAGCAGTGGAAAATCGATAATTCCCAATCCACCACTTCTAATCGAGCTAGTAAAGCCACTGCTACATAAGAGCACCACCTGAACACAAATCACACTGACCATGGGTTGCAGCATCATTGCATGAAAAAAAGTCAAAGAGAATTAGGGACCACCGTATTACTCAAATACAAAAACAGTTCCTAACCCAGCGCTCTACAACACTTCAGCAGAGATACTAATCAAATATCTATATGCTTGTGGTATATAGTAGGTTGCGACCAGTTAACAACTCATGAAGAAGTTATGCCATTTATTACTCAATGATAATATGCCTCCAGGAATTATGGGAAACAAGCTATTAGTTTTCCAGGATTCAAAATCTATGACATTCTGGCACAAATGCTGTTGTTAAAAGGTAAACTCTCAGGAGATCTGACATTACTACTGTAAAATCACAACTAAAAACGAAGTTGATAAAAACAAACATTCTCTGTTATCTGTTATTATCAATAAGACTACACTTTCCTTATAAAATATGTGTATATTCGTCACTCACATTTTTTTAATATATATCTTCAATCTGAGCCAAAAATATGGGATTCAAAATTCACCAATTAGATAAAATTTATAGTTGTATGCAACAATGGAACACGTTTGATTCTTCTTACAGGAGACTTTCATCTCAATCTTATGTTGAAGGACTCCGAAGATGCGCTTACTGAGAAAAGAATTACATATCGAACATCCCTGATCAAGCAATATTGCCACAAAGTAAAGAACTCCGCTAGTAAACTACTAAAATTTCTCTTGGCCCACAGTCTGAGAGATATCAATGGAAGGAAACCAGAAGATACCCCAATATCTTTCACACACATAGCAATAGCAAGACACATTGTTCTAGACAACACCATTACTTCTATTGAAAAATTTAATAATTTCTCCACATATTAGATCAGTCTAGAAAGCCATCATCTACCACAATCAATGCGTTAAAATATAAACACTTATGTTCCCAAACTTTTGACTCCTGAGGACCCCCATTGAGTCACTACTGGAAGTCGGGGACTCCCAAGCAATTTGTTTGATTTAAATTTCAAACATTAAAACAGTAATTAAAAAAATAAACACACGTGTGCACACAAAACAAATACTCGAATTACTAAGGATTTTAGTATTTTTTATTGAAAGAATTTGCAAAAAATGAAAAAAATTATGGGAAGGGTGGTGCTGCATCTCCGTGACTAACCTTTAAATGGTTGGTTTTAATTTACAGTACGAGGCTACTGCTCCTGCCAGGGCCAGACTAGAAACCCAAAGCAGTCCTGGCAAATGTTTTCAGACCAGTCCCCATGCTGTGCACACCAAGGGCAGTGACTGAGCCTGACCACTACAAAGGGGGCTTTGGGAGGCCTTCCTCCCAAGAAAATTTAGGAAACAATGGTGCATTGTACAACACATTTATCATTATATATTGAATTGTATTAACGTTTAAAGAATAGTAAATGAGGACCTTACTATGCACCAGGATATGGCAATCTTTGTTGGGGTTCTTCAATGATTCCCTTATTATCACCCTCCAACAGTGCCTCTCATCTCTCCATAGCTCCTCTGTCACATGTATTTCATTTGTTTTATAGCATCTCTCATATCATTGTAGGTTGTCAGAGCACTTTACATCACACACATATAGAGACAATGAATCATACGTGTAAATCAGTGTATAGAAAATGTTACATAAGGTAAAGGGGACTACAAGATGTAGGATTCACATGTCATTCATACTATTAGGCATTTTTAAAGAGTGCTTGGTCTGGAGAAGCACAACCCCAGGATTCTGAACATAACACAGTGGTTAGCATTGACTTTAATAATAAAAATGTATTTCCACCCAAATAAACCTTTTTAGCAGCATCAGGATCATGAAAGACTGGGAAAACCATAAGTTACTAACTTGTACCATGCTGTTTGCAAGCAGCTCTTTGATGACAGTTTATAGGTCACTGTGCTAGATTACAATTGCCACTTATGAACTGCACAGTAACAAAAGAATCTCTGTGACAAAACCAGTAACCCACTGACCTATGCACATAAAATGCTGTTATTTAAAATGCATGGTACACGTTCTTTGCAGTATGCATATTAACCGTCTGTGCTACATTAGATTAGTAAAAGCTGCCACTGGACACAACTCTCATCTCTCTCCAGCGGGTACATTAATCGCTGGCATTATCGTGAGACTTTTATTGTTGCTCGAAAACTGCTAATTAGCAAGGAACTTTGCAGTGCTTTTAAAACTGCTGCCTGAGGACCCCCTGGGAAGTTGTCAGGGACCCCTGGGGGTCCGCGGACCACAGTTTGGTCTATTCTACAGTACTAGGTTCACCCACTGGAGCCAAATGTCCCTGAGAATTTGATGGACCAAATATCAAATAAAAACTGGTTAACATGGTTAAGTTGTTATGGCTTCACAACTTTCATCTTTCAAAACTAATAATACAAAGTTAACCACTTTGCTGTTATTGGACACAGTGATGGCCCATTTTAAAAATAAATTGCGACTGAAAAAACCGCTGCAGAGAGCAAAGGCTTCAGCAATACAAAAAAAACAACTGGTACTCCCTGGACCTGAGGAATAAGAAAATGGAAATAGCAAATAAAACCAAACAGAAAAGCAATGAAAAACATGGCTAAAGCTTTTTTTGAAATAGGGGCCTTAGAAAGCAATGCAAAAAATGTATTTGGGTAACAAAAATACTTCATAAAGATCAACAATGGATCAACTTACATGAAGTTCGCCCAGCAAAAAACATCAGAAGCTTTAGGACATATATAAACAAAATCTCTGGAACAAACCAACAAGTTACTAATAATAGAGCCTGAGGAGTGAAGGCAAAACGTTTGGGGCTATACCAAGCCAAGGATGACAGGGCTAACTACGCCCCTGCTGAGAAGTGCATAAAGTCTATTACCACTCATTGGGCCCGATTCACAAAGGTAAAATAAGATGAAAGTATAACTTTACGACTTTCGGTATTCACAAAGGGCATTTACTACTGGTAAATGTCCTTTGTGAATACCGAAAGTCGTAAAGTTCAACTTTTGGTATTCACAAAGTGCATTTACGAGTAGTAAATGCCCTTTTTGAATACCAAAAGTCGTAAAGTTAGACTTTTGTCTCAGTTTACTTTTGTGAATCAGGCCCTATATATGCAAGAGGAGCTGAAACCAGACCTAGTAAGAAATCTTTATTTAATACAAGAGTCACTTCCACAGAACATTGAGTGTGAGTTGAGTTCAAACATGTGGCTCCCGTATGACCAAACTAACCAAAACTCTTTGCTAACTGATTGGTTCTCCAAGATGATGGTGGCACAGTGAGAAGGCTCCTGGGCTCGCCTCCGGCATCAGCAATACTCCTGAACCTTGACAAACCTGACAGTCTGCATACTCCAAAGTCCGTCGTCGGAATTGGCGGGCACCGCCAGAGCAGCTCAGAGGGAGACCAGAGAGCCACGGGTCCTCCCGACGCAAGCGACCACAGCGCAGCAGCCCTCAAGATGGCAGATGGCAGATGGCAGCTCTGAACCGGGAGGCTACACCCAGAGTCACTGATTGCGACGGAGCTCGGTGAAACATGGCGGGCCTCCTGAGCAGGCCGCTGATCCCCTGGGACACTTGGGGACCCAGAGCTGCTGCTGGATATTAGTGGATGTTGGGGCCCACCTGGAGGAATAGGCGGGCACCCGTGGAGTGACTTGAGTTCCATTAGGACGCCATCACAACTTCTGGGGTGATGATCGGTGGCCCAGGTGTGTCAGCTTGGCCTGGTGGTGAGATCTGGGACTCCAGGACGCAGTCGACAATAAGACCCCCGTGGGATTACGGAGGCTGTGCACAGGATGTTTCTCTCTACCCAGGAGCCAGGATGACAGCGTTGGGGTGTCCAATAAGACTGGGCACCCTTGAGGGATATCTGCGGAGGACTTGCATGGCCACTGCAGACCGGAAAGTACAAGGGCTGAACGGGGGGGGGGTCGCCCTTACACTGAGGTATTAGGCTGCATCAGCGGAGGCGACTGACGGAGCTGGGGGCCCCAAGTGTAGAGTTCCCTTTGTGGTGGGTGTGGGAGGTTCTCCCAGCAGACTTGCCCATGCTGAGCAGGGTTGAGGGCCTACGAGGTGAGCTCGCCCATAAGTGGAGGGGTGCCGCATACTGTGACTGGGGCCGGAAGACTGGAATGCAGAGTCCCCGGGTGATCTAGAGGAGGCACATGACTGTGGCCTCCTAAATGACGTGAGACATGAGGACGAGAGCTGCAGTCCTCTGGGGGGAGGGGGGGGGGGGCATAGGCGATGCTCTAATCCGAGAGGACTGTCCGGTCTTTGATGATAGCACAACTTCCACTTGTTGCAAAGGAGTTTGGAGGGAGCATGCAATGTCATGGGTATGGCTAAGGCAGCTAGAGAGAGTACAGTGAGTGAGCCCTGGGGGAGCGCTGGGGGCAGTGCTGCAGCAGCAACATGGCACCCCAGATCAGTTGGACTTGATGCTGAATGCTGTGAATGGAGGGTAAAATTGACAGAGTGTCTATAGACTTGGGCATACTTTGAGATGAGCACCGTAAACTTGCAGACAAGATGAAACACAATGCAGAGAGGCTTCTGGAAGAGGGCCCTGCTTTTAAGGGACTGCGGGCCATGGTGGGTGACCTACTGCACAGAGTGGTGCTCCTGGATTGATGAGCGGAGGATGCAGAGGGGAACAGTTGACACAATAATGTGAAATTGTTGGTCTGCTCGAGAAAATGGAGGGAATGGACATGGTGGTTTTTTCAAGGAATGGCTGACAAAGGAGGTTGTGCCACAGGGACTGTCACCATTCTTCACCCTGGAAAGGGCACATAGGGTGAGAACAAAACACAAAGACCGCCAACCCTATCTCTTTACAACTGTAACAACTAATGCACTGAGCTGAAAATTATCATAGCAGAAATCCTTTGTATATTTTCTCATGGTTCTCTTTATTCATTATTTTTCCCTTTCAACATTATTTTCCACATATTAACTCGTCATCTGTGGACAATTGTGTAAAGTAACAAAGTCGATACTTCCAAATCACAACATACTCAAAACATTGATAATAAGGTTAGGCCAACCCTTCTTCACAAACATCAATAACATCTCAATGCAACTTTAGTCATATCTCACTCATTCATCATACATACATCAATTGTGTCCAACATATCACCACATATAAAAAAACATCCAGTAGGAAATCAAAGGAAAAAAATGACACATTATAGTACTCAAGTTATTGCTAGTTCAGAAAAAATGGTAGCATTTCAATTACCATACAAAAACTTGTGTGTTATCCTTTCACAAACAGTCAATACATTCTGGTTAGTAATTTGCAAACTGGAAAGCTTTCCATAGAGATAACAACAATACACTATGATTGACTGATGTAATCTTTTCTGTATCCTTTGTATTTTCTTTAAATTTGCGTGATCTTCCTGTCGCCATTTTTTTGCGCCGTAGAGTGCCTGTGAGGCAGCCACCACCGGGAGCACCTACCGGGCCTCTCATGGCCAGGATGTTCCATTACCGGGACAGGGACTTGATACTGCAGAAATCCCAGGAGACATGTACTTTGCACTTTGACCCGGCCTCAGTGGCAATATTCCTGTATTATACTGTGCTGATTCAGCAACAGCACACCTCTTTCATTGCTGTGAAAAATGAGATGAAAGAGGCCGGAATCAGGTACATGCTATTGTGTCTGGCCACCTTGAAGTCATGCTAGGGGGCAAAACACTGTTCTTTAATGACCCACCAGCGATGTGGGAATTGCTGGAATTTTACAAGGCTGGAATGGGAGGAGAAAAAAGCATGGGCCTACCCAAACGGAAGCGTCGGCGGTGGAGAATCCAGTTGGAGAACAGGGTATCTCTCCCAGACCATAAACAAGTTGAGAGGGAAAAGCTGGCGGCACTGGATGTGGTGTCCCCTTTGTGAAATTTATCAGGCCGATCATCGGAAGAGGACAGTTCAGAGCTTTTGGACACTGACACTTTACTGGAGGAACTTTCAATTGGGCGGCAAATCACCCCAGGATGGCGGATTATATTAATTGAGAAGGCAGCTGCTTTACTGTATGACGTTTCTTGTACACTCTTCCTAACCTCGAGGCGCAGTGCTTTAAATGGGCCGGTACTGGAAGGTACTTTTTTATTTTGAGAGGGAGAGTACCAGCACTTCTAAAGAGAGACATAATACTTTTAATTGGAGAGTACCAGCACTTCTCAGAAACAAGCAGGTATTCTGGTACAGAGTACCTGCACTTCTATTTTTCCATTTCAAGCACTGCTTGAGGGATTGGCCCTCCATGTAGGGGGGAGGCACGGGCTGTGTGATTGCACAAGGCAGCTACCTGAGCAGCTGCTCGGGCAGACAACCTTTGCAATACTGGGGTGGATCAGCTCCGGATTCATACGATCCTGCATCTTCTTCATGAGCGGGGTTGGTGACTGAGAAGATGCCCAGTCATAATACGATGGAGGCCACCCTTCCTGGAAACCCTAATGTGACATGCTGGCATTGGGAGTTTGGGTTGTACCACTGCATTCGGCAAGAGTACCATTGTGACTCTGATCAGGGGGAGGGGCATTGGAAACTATTTACTTGTTTATGCTCAGTGTGTGCACATGGATGTGCTGCTGTATTTCGCGGGGAACAAGGGATGAGACACAGCGATTTGCACTCACCATGACTGACAGGTCAGTGCGTTATACATTTTTACATGGAATGTGAAGGGAATGGGCTTGCCCAGTAAAAGATACAAAGTCCTATAGTATTTAAAACATAGGTGCATGGGCACGGCTCTCCTTCAGGAGACCCACCTGATTGGTCCCAAAATTATGAAGTTACAGAGAAGGTGAAGGCAGGGCCGGACTGGCCGTAGCGGACACTGGGCATTTCTCCGGTGGGCCGCCAGGGTGGGGGACGTTTTTGTTACAGGGCCGTTTTTGCAGCATAGCTGCAATATCGCCCCCTGTAACAAAAACGACCGAAAACGGCCCTGGCAAACAGCTCAGCCACAGCCCCAACCCCCCGGGGGGGGGGGGGGGCCAGCCGAGCACTTTGCCAGGGCCGGTTTTGGTTCCCAGTCCGGCCCTGGGTGAAGGGGCCAGATTTGTGCGACCAGTTACTCTGTTTTGTCTAGGAGGGTGTTATTCTGGGTTAGGTCGGGAACCCCTTGGAGACCCTAAGGACACATGTTGACAAGGATGGTTGGTATGTGATAGTGGTGGGGAGGATAAATGGGCTTAGGATATTGCTTGACAGCCTTTATGCCCCTAATGTACGCCAGACGCAGTATCTTGCTACACTGTTCGAGTCCTCTTGGAGGACCCTGATGCTCCAGTGCTGCTAGGGGTGACTATAACTGCTTAGTGAACATGGTGCTTGACAGATCAACTCTGCTCTTGGCAGATTCCCCTGTGGTGAGACTGGCACAAAGACTGCAAGACTGGCAGGACCACTGGTTTTTAAGGGATGCGTGGCGCAATCGCAACCCAGGGCTGAGAGAGTACTCCTTACAACTCCCCAGTGCACGACTTGCCTGTCTGACTGAATACAGTGTTATGCTCGATGGGCCTGATGTATGGGTTGACAGTGCTGAACATCTCAGTTGGACACTGTCTGACCATAACCCCCTGCAGTTGGACCGGCAGTGGGGGTGCTATATAGCGCCTGTACCTACCTGGAGGCTGATACTTAGATACCTATGCAAACTGACTTTTAAGGATCCACTAGCTGAGGTGATTATGAATTATTTTTCAGTGAATACGAGTACAGCCTCCCACACTGATATTGAATGGGATGTCTTCAACACAGTTGTTATGAGGCATTGCCTCAGCCAGTCGATGTGAGTGGAGCACTCAGTTTGGACAGACCTATCCAGGAGAGCCTCCAGCAATTGGCGATTGAGACCGCATCTCGCCCCTAGGCCCAGCAGACCTTAAGAGAGGAACACAAGAAGCACTTGGAAGTATAGGGCAAACTCCACCCTCTGAAATCGTGTCAGTACCTCAATATCACACATGTGGAGGGTGGGCGCGCTGGTTGGCTCCTGGTATGGCTCATCCAACCGGGGGACAGAGGGAGCCCTATTACACAAATAACTAACTCAACGGGGGCCAAAGTTTATTCTCAAGCAGACATCCACGATGTGTTTACTGACCATTATGTTGAGCTGTATAGAGGGGGCACTCCAATCTCAGTGTAGATGCTGGAGGCAGTTTTGAGCAGAGCAACTATCACCCACTTGCCAATAGGGGAGCAACAGGTGTTGGGGGCCCATATTGCAAATCTGGCAATTTGAGCTGCTTTACATACAGTTCGGGCTGGACAGTTCCCATGAGGCACAGGGTCAGACTGATTTGCATATGGCCATGTCTGAACTGGGGTGGTGGAGTGAGCTAAAGAATGATGATGGATTAAACCCAGATCAGTTGACTGGGGGTGAGTGTTTGATTTGCTCAAGCGCTCCGTCCATCATCCCCTTTGGTATCGCTTTGTTCGCCCTAAGTTGGCAGGGTATGCCCAGACGTGGGTCCCTTGCTCACTTTGCCACTGGATTCAAGCTAGCCTGGCTGATGACGGCTGAGTAGCCAGAAACCGGTCCCAGGATGCTTGTTTCCGGTCCAGGGAAGACATGGCTTGGCAGTTCGGGCTGGACTGTTCCCATGAGGCACAGGGTCAGACTGATTTGCATATGGCCATGTCTGAACTGGGGTGGTGGAGTGAGCTAAAGAATGATGATGCATTAAACCCAGATCAGTTGACTGGGGGTGAGTGTTTGATTTGCTCAAGCGCTCCGTCCATCATCCCCTTTGGTATCGCTTTACATACCTGGCTGTGGGAAAACTCTGAGGACGGATGATCTGCCGGCCGAATTTTACCAAACATATGCCTCTCAGCTAGTTCCAAGACTGACTGAAATGTATGCTAATGCACTGAATTGTGTTTGCCTTCCAGAGTAAACTAGGTAAGCACTCATAGAATTGATACCCATATCCACGATGGATGCTCTGGATGCAGCGGCCTATTGACCCCTGTTGATGCTCATTCTGGATTATAATATTCTCAGCAAAAGCCAGGCAAATAGGCTCCAACCCACCTTACAACTCCGATACATGAAGATCAAAACAGGTTCATCCTTAAACGCAATTCCTAACCCAATATACAATGCTTGCTTGTATCCATGATGAAACCTCCACAGCATCCAGAGGCGATGATATTTTCTGTAGACATACAGAAGGCATTCAACACATTGCAGTGGCAATGGTTGCAGGCCGCCGTGTGCAGGATGTCCTTGAGGGAGGAATGAAGTAGACCGGTTGGGCTGCTCTATGCAGACGCACAGGCATAGGTATGCTTGGGCAGGCACATTTCTGGTGTATCTGAGGTCCTTCTAGGCATGTAGCAGGATTCTCCTCTCTCTCACATGCCATTTGTACTGGCAGTAGACCCTTTTGCAGCTTTGTTGCAGAAAGAGGTTCGAGGGAGAGGGATCCAGTTACATGACAGGGAACACATAGTTTTATTTTACGCAAATGACATGCTCATTTATTTGAGAGATGCAAGCTCGGATATCCCATGGAGTGTCTCCTCCTTAGAGGATTTTGGACAAGTTTCAGGCCAGAGGATGATTTGACGAAAGTCTTATGTTTTCCCTGTGTTCCCTGCCCTTGTGAAGCCCCCAAAGGTGGTGTTGGTTCTTGGAACCAGTGAGAACCTAGGGTCCTCAAATATCTGGGGGTTAAGGTATATCATTCAGACAGAGACATCAGGGATGGAAATTTGGGGGCAGTGCTGTGTGCCCTTTGAAGTAATGTCACATTTTGGAGGAGCCTGAGGGTCCTAAATATGGCTTGTAGAGCACTTACTAAAATGGGCATGCTGCCTAAGGAGCACTCCTTTTTTGTTAAACTGCCTATCTGGATACCGAAGGCATGTTTCAGTCCATCAATGGCTTGCTTAGAGAACTGATCTGGGACAGGCAGTGTTCCCGTGTCTCCCTTTGCACACTCCAAAGATTGACTGTGAGAGGTTGACTTGGAGTCCCTAACTTTGAGCTTTATTATTATGTAGCTCTAGCAGAGCTTGGTATGGCGGAACTGCGGGGATACGGGACTAGGTGTAGAGAGGAGGCATTACTAGACATGATGTTCTGGATTAGGATGATGCCTTCCTGCCAGACGTGTCACCTTCATATATCTCTTCGTTGTTGGGGAGGGACTTGCTGCAGAGTGGGACTGTCTCTACTTTATGCCCCAGAGATACTGCTAGTAGGGTTCCAGACAAGTAGGGGTGGGTATTTTACTGCCCAAAGACTGTCTGCATGGGCAGAGGCGGGTGTGGACACATTGGGGTCTGTTATGCTGAGGGCTACTTTCACAAAATGCAGGTACTGGAGACTGAGGGTGGCGTACCAAATCCTCAGTTTTTGACATGCAGGGCACAGAAGCTTGCACTACAACAGCTGTGTGGAGTGCTGGAGCCTGAACCTCCTGTTCATGACCTGCTGCAGACTTTATTGACATTTGGGCGAGGAAGTCAGCTGATCTCCTAGCTTTACAACACTGCACTGCTCATGAAGCCTGATGATCTGCCCTCTCTACGAGATAAGTTGGAAACTTTGCTTGGCAGGACATTTGCTGGGACCAAACCTTAGAACGCTCTAAAGCATACACCGGCAACACGCGGTTTAATTTCACATAATTCAGTTAACTGCACTATACATATCTCACCAGGCACAAATTGAATATTATGCTACACACCGCAGATTCGGGCTGTTTCAGATGCTTCCTGGTTGATGCAGACTTTTTCCATATGGTATGGAGCTGCCCAATCATTAAGTGGTTCTGGATGGAGGTCACAGGGGACCTGAAGTGCACTTTAGGCTGCCAACAACTCTAGGCAGCTGATAAATGTCTGCTGGGATTACATAAACGAATACTAGAGAAAAAGGCAGGCAATAGGATCCTTGATTTGGCCCTTGGAATTGCCCGCAGACATATCACATGCCATTGGAAATCTCCTCAGGGGCCCATCACAGTCCATGGTGAAAAGAGGTGAAGACCTGGGCCTTAGCAGAGGGAGTGGTGCTGCGTGCAGAGGAATATTGGGGGGTCTTGCTGACTTGTAGGGGGAGGTGGTAGTCAGTTTCCTGGGCCATGGCTTCCAGGCTGAGGTGGGCTGGGGCACTGTCCGGTCATAGGCGCAACCCCTTATTGGCACGAGCATCTACCGTTGAGTCCTCCCCAAGTCCCCCTTCTTGTGCACCATCTCTTCCTTGCCAAGCATAGTACTGAGGGAGTACCCGGTGATCCTCCTGCTGACTAGGCAATCAAATCTATTAGAATATCCACGAGCAACTGTTAGGATTACCAGTTATAATGTATGTTTATTTCTCTTTACTTGATGAGAGTTGATAAAATGGCAGAATGTATGTCAATTATGATTTAGGCAGAAATAGTAGATAATTGAACATGCTAACAGTGCTGATCCATAAGCAGTATACTGATAAGCTGCATCAAATAAGAATGGATGGGCTGCATGCCACATAAGTTAATTCCTGACTGTTCGCATATGAGGTATAAGCCATACGGCTTGTTGCATGTACTTGGATTAGCACCAATAATGTATAAATAAAAGAAAAACAATAATGAAAGTTCTTCCCAGTACAGACACCTACAAATAATAATAAAGCCAAAAAGATTTCACATCGGGCCAGAATGGATTCCGTGAGCAATCTTTTAGTCAAATCCTGAAGAATGTGGCAGAATTAATGAGTGACCTATTCAAGACTAGCTACAAGAAAGGACATGTCCCAGAAATTTGGCAGGGCGTTCGCCTATACCCTCTATGTAAAAAACAGGAGCCATTAAGACACAGCAAACTGTAGGTTAATTGCACTCTTACACTCTGAATCAAAATATTATGCTAATCTAATTTTTGAGGTTCTGAAAAATGGGCTGAAGAAAAAAACATAATCCCTTAGTTCCAAACTGGTTTTCAGGAGCAACTGCAGTACACTTGATAACATAATGGCATTACACCTACTAATATATAAAGCAACATTGACAAATACTCAATTGCATGTTTGCTTTATAGACTTCAAACACTTTTTTGATCCCAGAAACAGAAAGCTGCTTTGGGCAAAACTTTCAAAATGAGTAATACAAGGTAAACTATTGAATGCGATTATAGGGATCCACACTTCAAACTAGATACAGGTCAAATTTGACCAAAGTGACAGTGTCACCAGTAGAATCAAAGGTCTGAAGCAAGGCTCTCTCCTCGCTCCACTCCTTTTGAACGTATATGTTGCTGATATCGAGAAGACTCTAAGAGTCCGAGGGACTGCACCCTAAACTTAATAGTCATCGAGCATTCACCATTCGATTTGCTAATGACACTGTTCTCCTGGATTACACCAAAACCGACCTACAACACACTCTAAAAGAGTTACACATATACAGTTATAATAATCAGTTGGAAAACCACGTTGGCAAACCCAAACTATTGTCTTTTGGGCCACATATTACCAGTGGCTCTGCTTGGGTTGTGGCAGGGCATCCATTGTAACATGCAGACTCCTACACTTACTTGGGTGTCACTCTTTATGCAACAGGTGACTATAGGGCAAACTTGGCACAACTAAAAAGCAAGGTGACATTTTTAAGATCAGTGCCGCTAAAAAACAAAGTGGGCCATCAGTGACGTCCCTTTTAAAAGTTATCAATGCCAAAGTATAGCTTAATGGAAAGCTTTCCTGATAAACCCAACACCTGGCTAACCATAGAGCAGAGCAAATTGTTTAGAATCATTTCCCACCTCCCACAATCTGCCAGTCCAGCGCAAATCTATGTGGAATTTGGACTAATTCATCAAGCTCTCATAGCAACTGGTGCCCTGCTAAGATACTGGTTTGACATAAACAAAGCCAAGCCCAACACTCTCAGAAGCATTTTATGCCAGGAGTTCACCAGCCCTACCTTGCAAGCACACAGAAAAACAACTCTCTTAACTGATTTCAAATTGGAATGTCCATGGGACCAGTCCATCTCCAAATCATCATTCAAGCGTCTCCTTAAGCAACACATAATTCTCCTTTCTTGAGAAAGAGACCTAAAGAAATTTAGCTCATATGGCTTTTCTTTCTCCAAGAGTCCTACGATAATAACACCTACTTGTCTTATCATGTGGCTTCTATTCCCTGGGCTTTGAGATTAAAATCTCTATGACTTTGCTTTGACGTCTTTGATTCTGTGGAAATGAAACCAATATGGAGGGGCGCGTCTGGCCGCGTGACAAGATGGCCGCTTGAATCCGGAGCTCTGTGTCGTGAGGAGCCCCGGACGGCGGCAAGTGCTTCCCGAGGCCCCAACGGCGGCTGAGAATCAGCTGTCTGGATCGCAGGGAACCTGAGGATCAAGATGTGACACCTTTTTTAATGAAGGGAGACTTCATTCGAAGATTTTATCGAGTGCTGTAGGAATTCTCATGACGTAGAGATAAATGCTCCGGGAAGCGCGGGAACAGCGCTCATAGAAAGCCTTGCAGATTCGATTTTTGCCGGTCGGTCTTGGCTCTTCTAACAATTCTGGGGCAAACTCTTTCACCTATCAACGAGGAGACGTCGTGCTGTTGTGACTGGAGTTCCTCTCTTCAGACAGGTTTGATTTTGCCTGTGTTTCTGTCAGCTCTGAGGAGAAAACACGCATTACCGGATACATTGTTGCAGTTAGACTGGAATGCTCCAAAGCGATGCCTCTGCCTGTCCTCTTGCTATTTTTTTTTACCAGCACAATAATGTATTGACTTCTCAACTCTGGTTTGATAAGACATGTGTAACACACAATGTGATATTTTTTTTTATTGAACAACTACTGGTATATTATAACTATTAATTTACTACGCTGGAGAACAGGAGATAGCCTATCTAATTCAGAAAACTGTGTACTGCCTCATTTGGATATTTTTACTTAACTACTGTATAATACCACAAAACTATCTGCAGCAAGGATTTTATATTATTAAGCGCGTATATTGCAAGAGACCTGCTTGGCTCTCAGAGATTAATTCTGTTCCACTGCAGAAAACGTATTGAATCTACACTACACTGCTCTGTTCCTGACTCAATACAGTTACTGAGATTAATAACTACTAATTATCTCCTATATATACACTTTATAACCAACTAAGATCTCTGACAAGTACGTTTTGCTATATTTTGAACTGAGATTGTCTGATTACTATAATCCAATTAACGTACTACTTTCTACCCTGCACGCCTACCGCTCTGCTAATGTGTTTAGGATTGGATTGACCCTATATGATAAACATATTCCATGAATAAGAAGGTCTCACCAAAGTTCCCTAAAATATAAAGCTGATGTAGAAGTATAGACTTGAACTTATTTCCTGAAGCATAAAATAAGCTATCATTTACTGCTTTTCAATAATAACTCTTTGGCACATGAACTAACTCCTTAGCCTGAGTGGAGTATTTTTAAAAGGAAAAACAGCATTTACAGTTCTATATTAAAGGGCTGATGCTAAGAAGTCAAAGATGTCCTCTGGTAAAACGAATGGGAAACCAGCAAAACAGCTCCTTTTCTCAGAAGCTCTAAGCCAAGGTCGTTCTACATCGGATGTACAGGGTGCCACTACCTCGACATTAAACCATCCTAATTCTATGATGTCATCATCATCGGATTCCACTATGGAGCATATCCTCCAAGAAATACCTGCAGTTGGCCGAATATGGAAACTTCTATATCTACTCTTATGACTGAAACCAAATCTATTTGCATGGATATCGCTGGATTCCAAAGTCGGATGGATGGTTTATCTGCACGAATGAAAATAGTGGAGAACTGACTTAATAATATATCAGTTCGCGACCAAGATCTTCTCTTCCTTAGGAGTAAAATAGTGGGCCTGGAAGACAGAAATCATCGCGATAACGTTAGCTTTTTTGGCTTCCCGGAAAAAATAGAAGGGTTGGATGCCAAAGCCTTCCTCAGAGAAACCTTTGCCAAGACTTACAGGTCTCACTTTCGAACCACCATTAGAGATCCAGAGAGCACATCGTATTGGTCCACCCACTGTGGGCAAAAATATACGACCACATACGCTTATTGCCTGCTTCCTACGACATGAACAAGCCCGTCAATTGATCACAGCGGCTCATACTCAAGGCTCATTTGTATTTCAAGGCCATGAAGTCAGAATGGCTGCAGATTTTTCGAAAGAAACTAACGACCATCACAAAGCTTTTCCCTCTCTTAGACCCGGTCTCCGTCAGCTTGATATCAAGTATGGCCTTTTCGAGCCTGCACGCTTACGAATCACCAAAGATGGGATTTCCAAAGAGTTGACCTTTGTCACTTGCTAGACAATCTCTCCCCTCAAAATATTGGGTGTGCGGGATCCTTACCAGAGGACAGACACCAACTTCTATCATCGAAATCTACGATATCTTCTGGTGAAAATCGGCGTAATCCAAACCGTTCCCAGAGTAGCGGACAAGACCTGGATTGACCCATACATTCCCTGGGAGATCGAGCGGAAGCCCTTCAAGCTGTGGCTACCCTCACACAGGAAAGAGACAGGGATAAATCACGCTCTCCTCTTAAATCTTCTTCATTTGAGGAGGATGTGTCTTGAACTACCACTGATTGACTGATTTTTTTACATTAGTCAACAGATGAGAACTCATTCTGTTGATGGTCGCTGGAGAAGACGATGGATGAGTATTTGAATACCTGTTTATCTGTTATACTGTTTAATAGTATTTCTCATATTTTAAATTCTATCTTACATCGATTATATCGATTAGTTTTCTATATCTGAATTTTTGCTTAATTGTTGTACATTACTGATGCAAAATGTTTTCATCTTCTATTTCCTCTCTTATATCTTTTCCTTAATATGTACTATGCTACCTGTAATATATACTACGCTCTTCTTATCTTAAACTATTCTCACACATCTTCCTCTTCTCCTCTCCCATTCACTCTATATATATGATGGTTAAATAACTGTTTTAATATTTAATATTCAACTGTTTTGATATTTAATCAAGATGATATTTATTTATACTATTCTGGTTCTTAAGTATAGTAACTCCAAATTGTTATAATATATACTTAGGAAACACTTAATATTATGTATTATTATTGCTATTATATGTAAAGTCTGTTTTATTGTAACTTTTATATGATGCATTATTATCTCTCTATACTAACAGTTCCTTCCATAGCCTGTTTGCTATTATTCTTCCTTTCTCATTAGCTATTGTTTAAAAACTTTCTATTATAGGTATCAGAATAATTGAAAATATGCATGAATAACCGTCCTTTTGTTATAAATTTGACATGAACTCATTTTCAATTATTAGCACTACTATATTAATATTTAACTATTACAATTAATATGTTATCCACAGTTTATTTGATTATACCATGTATTTGATATGTTCATATTATATTGACCTCTATCTTCTTCTTATTAATTCTTCTTACTTCCTTTCCTCTCCTCTTAACTCCCTCATTTCCTCTCACACTATACTCTTAAGATGTAAATCTCCCCCTTTACTCCTTCATCTATAACTCCGAATTCTATACTACTGTTCGAAAACTGTTATTACTATAGCTTAAATGCCCCCTTCACTACTGACTCTGTCGCTGGATGGGGCTCCTCTGGCGCGAATAGCCCGAAAGCTCAGACCTGCAGTAAACAGTCCCATTCCCCGGGTGCTGTGTTTTCCTTACACAGCACATTTATCACTCCTTCCCTTGTATTTTCATTAGTTTTTCCTGAACTCCACAACTCTTCCTTCTCATTTACTTCTATATATAACATATAAGTAAATCTTTCATAACCCTTTAATTCTACTTTCTTTTTCCTTCTTACTGTGATATCCCTCCAATATTTGTTTAACCACTATTCCTATATCTTATAAACTTTATTCCCTTCTTTACCTAACTCTTTACACTCCAATACACATATAGCAGCGAACACATTTTCTTCCTCTCATCAGTTACGCATAATTTCATGGAACGTTAATGGTCTCAAATACTTTATAAAACGCAAAAAGTACTCTCTTATCTTAAAAAGAAAATAACTGATATTGCTTTTCTATTAAGAGACTCATTTAGATGCTCTTGAGTCATCTAAATTACAGCGGGACTGGGTGGGAAAAGTTATTAATTGGGAACTAACAGTACAACCCTCGTTTGAGAAGAATCAACCACGGAAATGTGGTGTGGCCATCCTTTTAACAAAATCTCTACCCATCACAACTATCAAAACCTGGATTGATCCAGAGGGCAGATATGCCTTTGCTAAGTTAAAAATCTGTGAAAAGATCTTTTGCGTTGGCTCAATATATGCCCCAACAGGTGCTAAACACTGTTACTTTCTCAATCTAAATCGTCTCCTTGTGGAGATTGGAGCATCTAGTTACGTAATCGGTGGTGACTGGAACGTGGCTCGTGATGCGATTTTAGATAGAACAGGACCCTTAGACAAATGTAATGTTGGTGAAAGAACATTACTGGGCGATATAACATCGGACCATGGTTTAGTAGATCATTGGCGCCTTTGTCATACCTTAGACCAAGAATATACCTTTCTTTCTTCGGCTCATGGTACAGAATGTAGGATAGATTATTTTCTTATTTCCCACTCATAGTTGCAATCACTTATGAATCCCACATTTAAGAAGCCGCTATTTCTGATCATTCTCTGGTTTTACTCGCTTTGGAAGTAGGTTTAACCTCTCCAGGTAGAAAACCATGGCGTATGAACATTCAAAGAAACCGCTCGCCCCCGGGTAAAATCCAACTACATTCTCATCTCTCTGAATACTTAACTAATAACAAATCATCAGTTACATCTAGTAGAACTGTCTGGGCGGCTGCGAAAGCAACTATTCGTGGACAACTAATGAGAGATGCAGCCACGGCTAATAAGACAGTATCTATGCGTAGTACTGAACTTGAGGCTCAAATTATTTCTCTTACTCATTTATATACTTCTTGTCCCACTGTATCCAACCGCAAGAGCCTAGAGTTAGCTAAAATGGCGCTTAACAATTTATATACTTCCAAGGCGGAGTATGCTCTTCAACGTCTAAAAGGCAGACATTATGAACAAGGGGAGAAGGCAGGCTGGTTACTTGCAGCGCAGCTCAAGCAACGTGAAGCTTCCATGGCTATATCTGCAATACGAACAGAATCAGGCGAGATCCTTACTAAACCACAAGAAATAGTAAATACTTTCGCATCCTTTTACAAAGAACTATACACTCCTGAAAATTCTGCAACTGAAGATCAAATAACTACATATCTTGCAAATATTGATCTCCCATGCCTTACAGATGAGGGTAGACATTTACTGAACAGTGACATCACTAACAAAGAAGTAACTACAGCCATCTCCAAATTACCCTATCATAAGTCCCCAGGTGAAGATGGATTCCCCGCAGTATATTATAAATGGTCTGGAGAAGAAATGGTTGACACCCTTCATTCTGCTTTTAATGAAGCTGTCCAGACATCTTCTCTTGGACCTATTTTAATAGGGCATTAATCGCGGTTATCCCCAATCCGGGCAGAGATACACTTGTTTGTGGTAGCTACCGCCCCATTTCCTTAATAAACAGGAATGTTAAAATTTTGGCGAGCATTCTAGAGTCACGACTCCGCAAAGTTATCCCATCCCTTATACATCATTCACAGGTTGGCTTTGTCCCAGGTCGTTCTTCTAGAAATTATCTCCGAACACTAGCCCATACTTTATCGACTGCTAAGGAACTGACGGAAAACGCAGTCGCTCTTTCTCTGGACGCAGAGGAAGCGTTTGAGTGTATTGAATGGGTCTATCTTTTTGCCGCCATGAAACGCTTTGGTCTTGGAGATCAGTTTATTTCCAAGGTCTGCTTACTATATGACAATCCCATAGCCCATGTCAACTGTGGAGGATTTCTTTCTGATCCCTTTCCAATCTGTAGAGGTACTCGCCAAGGCTGTCCCCTATCCCCCCTTTTATTCTTGTTAGCGATGGAACCCCTTGCCTCACTCATTCGCCAAACATCGCAGATCCAGGGTATATCTACAACGGGAGGAGAATCAAAGCTATACCTATACGCTGATGATGTTCTTCTTACTCTTAAAGATCTCTGTCATTCTTTACCAACCCTACTCGACATTGTTAATAGGTTCTCTGCCCTTTCTGGTTATAAGGTGAATTGGGACAAAAGTGAAGCTCTCCCTCTCTCTTCGGGTACCAGAAAAGCTTTGATTTCTGGATTTCCCTTTTGCTGGAAGTCATCCCAATTAAAATATTTAGGAATTATGATTAATCGCGGTTTAGGAGGGATGATTTCGGACAATATCTCACCTCTTATAGTGCAAATGGAAACTAACTTTGCCAAGTGGTCTCTTTTAAGCTTCTCCATGTGGGGAAGAGTACAGGCGGTAAGAAGGGTTACTATACCTTGCTTTACTTATGTACTAGGAATGTTTCCGATTGTAGTGCCTCTGGCCACACTTCGTTGTATAGACTCCCATATACGGGCCTTTGTTTGGGGAACTATTTGTCCTCGACTAGCTGCTGCTAAATTAATTGCTCGTCGTTCCCATGGTGGACTAGGTTTACCATCGTTAGAACACTACTCCTTAGCTTTACACCTTTCACAATTGTCCTATCTTCTCCCAGGTGTGACTGATCCTCCACAATGGGTCACAACAGAACACCTATTACTAGAACGTGACGATGGCCTTAACTTCTTATACAGCTCCAGTAAACCTCGAACTTCCCCTCCCCATCCTGTGCTTCATGCTACATATCAAGCATGGCAACGAGCGCATCACCTTTTAGGGATTGCCCATCGTTTACACTTTAAAGCTCCAATATGGGGAAATGAAAGTATTAGAATCAATGGTCGTGCACTTTCATGGACTAATTGGAGTTCAAAAGGCATCCAGACATTAGACCAAATTATAATAAATGGTTAACTGAAATCATTTGATCTTCTTTGTGAAGAGTTTGACCGTCCCTTGCATCAGGCTCCAAGACATTTACAACTAAAACACTGCTTGAGGAGATGTCTTGGTTCTCCTCCCTGGACGTTAGAATCATCACTGATATTGGATTATCTTCATACTTGGGGTCGGCATAAGGGAGTAATGTCAGGATTATATTCCACTTTAACTAATCACCTATATTCACAACCACTTCCTAAAACTCTTCGCAAGAAGTGGCAGGAACGCTTACATACTACCATAGACGAGGATGCTTAGCGGGACATACTGGAGGCCCTGGACAAGAACACCCGTGAGGCGCACCTGAAATTTTGTCATTTTAAAACTTTACATGACTGGTACTGGAAATCATTGAAACTACAACGAACAGGACTACTACCACACTCTAAGGGGTCGATTCCGATTCGGGCCGGAAAAAGCACCGACCGACTCGGATCCGGAATTTATTCCGACCGACACGTACCTGTGGCGCCCGACACGCCAAGTACGATGCAAGGTGTGCAAAATCCGACCAACACGTACCGAACCCAAGTCGAACGACCGAGCCGCACGGAAAACAGCAATCCGGTCGGAAAAACACGCGAATCCAACCGACCGACACGCACCCGGAACAAATCCGACCGAAACGTACACGCAAACTCCAAACCGAAAAGTACGATGCAAGGCGCGAAAACCACGAGCGAGTCGGACGGAGGACAAGCCGTACGACCGACACGCATACAAAACCGAGCCGAAGTAACACAAAACACCGTGACCGACGCGTACGCAGCATAGAAAACTGCACAAACACAGCGTGAACGAAACGGAGAACACCGTACGAGACAAATGCAGGGTCCGACTCGGTCACAAGAACGTTTCCAACATGCACAGACAGTACAAAGGAACAATCACACAAAAAAGGCCAAACAAGCAATTACTAAGCCAATAAATACTGGGGGGTGGGGACAGAGAACAAAGACACACCCACAACTCCACCCATATAAAGGACACAAATCACAACCATGATCCTTTGCAAATGCCATTCCACTGCCAGCACCCAAGAGAAAGCAACCACACACCCACAGCTCATCCCTCACACAAGCCACACACCATCAGCACACCAACAAATACCTACCTCACATACACCCAGGAAAACACACACTCACACACCCTCACCTGCACACCAACACACACATCACTCACCATCACCACCCATCACCATGCCCCCCAAGAAGAATCCCAAGTTCCTAGATTGTGAATTGGAAGTCATGGTAGACGAGATCCTCAGGGTAGAGCCACAGCTGTTTGGCACACTGGTCCAACAGACCCCCATCTCCCAGAAAACCAAGATGTGGGAGAGGATCATCAACAGGGTGAACGCACAATCACCATGTCGGCGCACAAAGAGCGACATCCAGAACAGGTGGTATGACGTGCGCAGGAGGGTACGGGACCTGCTCAAGAAAGACTACATCAACAGCCAATACACCGGCAGTGGCCCTCCTGCCAAGCCAATATACCTCAGGCCCTGGGAGGAGAAGGTGCAGGCCATCCTTCCGCCAGTGAGCATATATGGACTAGAGGACATCCCAGAGCCTGGTGAGTACACAACAAATGTACACAATATACTGCCACAATACACACACACATCACTGTCAAGGGGAGAGTCAAACCATGCACTCATAGCAATTACACAGCAACCAGAACAGAATCATCCCAAAATGAGTATGTCAGTCAGATAAACACAACACATGCCATCAAAAAGTCACATCCAACTGTGCCATCACATGTACAAACACAACTACAACTACAGCTAGGCAGTGGCACAAATAGAACTAACAAACACATCCAGACATGTAGCCACCACAACAACACCAACACACAGTGAAGACCACTCAAAGGAAGGAATTCTGTGTATGCTGGCCAAGTCAGTGTAGCCAATAGCATCATGGGAGTCGCAGTCACACATATTGCCCCCCCACAACTGTCCCATCAACACCTCCATGAACCATGCGCACATCACAGGGAGTGGAGAAGGACTCACAAGATGGCTGACACTGGCTACTGCTGTGGGGAGCACAAGGCCCTGCTGGCAACTGTGCACCAACAAACAGCAGGACACCACTGACTGACATCCTGAGAGACAACTTCCACTCACTGCAATGCAAGCACGTACCATGGTGGGATATCTGGCTGGCTGGGTGGGAAGGAGGACTTGCAGCACTGACCATAGTCACAAGCACCTCCCCTCACACCCCCCCTCAACACAAACTCCACAGAACCCACCTGGTAGAATGCAATGCCCCCCATCCTAACACAAGATCCCACAAAGAACCACCACCCTGGGTTATGTTGTGTGAAGCACAGGGACACTCTTGGGACTGTTAGCCAAACAACTGCCAGGACAACACTCCCAGCCATCCTGTCAGCACAGCCAGCCCACCCCACAGGGAAGCAGAGTCAAAAGGAAGGAAGCATGGGCATGCTGGGAAGGGGGTGGAGGCAATAGCATGATGGGAGTCGTAGTCACTGATATTGGTCACCCCCACAACTGTCCCATCAACACCACCCTGAACCATGCTCACATCACAGGGAGTGGAGAAGGACTCACAAGATGGCTAACACTGGCTACTGCTGTGGGGAGCACAAGGCCCTGCTAGCAACTGTGCACCAACAAACAGCAGGACACCACTGACTGACATCCTGAGAGACAACTTCCACTCCCTGCAATGCAAGCACGTTCCATGGTGGGATAACTGGCTGGCTGGGTGGGTGGGAAGGAGGACTTGCAGCACTGACCATAGTCACAAGCACCTCCCCTCACACACACCCCAACACAAACTCCACAGAACCCACCTGGGAGAATGCAATGCCCCCCATCCTAACACAAGATCCCACAAAGAACCACCACCCTGGGTTATGTTGTGTGAAGCACAGGGACACTCTTGGGACTGTTAGCCAAACAACTGCCAGGACAACACTCCCAGCCATCCTGTCAGCACAGCCAGCCCACCCCGCAGGGAAGCAGAGTCAAAAGGAAGGAAGCATGGGCATGCTGGGAAGGGGGTGGAGGCAATAGCATGATGGGAGTCGTAGTCACTGATATTGGTCACCCCCACAACTGTCCCATCAACACCACCCTGAACCATGCTCACATCACAGGGAGTGGAGAAGGACTCACAAGATGGCTGACACTGGCTACTGCTGTGGGGAGCACAAGGCCCTGCTGGCAACTGTGCACCAACAAACAGCAGGACACCACTGACTGACATCCTGAGAGACAACTTCCACTCCCTGCAATGCAAGCACGTTCCATGGTGGGATAACTGGCTGGCTGGGTGGGTGGGAAGGAGGACTTGCAGCACTGACCATAGTCACAAGCACCTCCCCTCACACACTCCCCAACACAAACTCCACAGAACCCACCTGGTAGAATGCAATGCCCCCATCCTAACACAAGATCCCACAAAGAACCACCACCCTGGGTTATGTTGTGTGAAGCACAGGGACACTCTTGGGACTCTTAGCCAAACAACTGCCAGGACAACACTCCCAGCCATCCTGTCAGCACAGCCAGCCCACCCCACAGGGAAGCAGAGTCAAAAGGAAGGAAGCATGGGCATGCTGGGAAGGGGGTGGAGGCAATAGCATGATGGGAGTCGTAGTCACAGCTCTACATCCCCCACCACATGGCCCAGCAAGCTCACACTCACGCATGCACATCCCACAGAGAGTGGAAAGGCCCATCAAAGATGTCTGACACTGTTGCTGTGTCGTGGGGAGCACAAGGGCATGCTGGGAACTGCACACCAACCAACAGCAGGACACCACTGTCAGCCATCTTGCCATTGCTCTCACACCCACACACACTGAACTCCCCACAAAAGCAAGTAAGTATGGGAATGCTGGGAAGTGGGGTGGAGGCAATAGCATGATGGGAGTCATAGTCACAGACATAGCTCACCCCCACAACTGTCCCATCAACACCACCCTGAACCATGCTCACATCACAGGGAGTGGAGAAGGACTCACAAGATGGCTGACACTGGCTACTGCTGTGGGGAGCACAAGGCCCTGCTGGCAACTGTGCACCAACAAACAGCAGGACACCACTGACTGACATCCTGAGAGACAACTTCCACTCCCTGCAATGCAAGCACGTTCCATGGTGGGATAACTGGCTGGCTGGGTGGGTGGGAAGGAGGACTTGCAGCACTGACCATAGTCACAAGCACCTCCCCTCACACAGCCCCCAACACAAACTCCACAGAACCCACCTGGGAGAATGCAATGCCCCCCATCCTAACACAAGATCCCACAAAGAACCACCACCCTGGGTTATGTTGTGTGAAGCACAGGGACACTCTTGGGACTCTTAGCCAAACAACTGCCAGGACAACACTCCCAGCCATCCTGTCAGCACAGCCAGCCCACCCCACAGGGAAGCAGAGTCAAAAGGAAGGAAGCATGGGCATGCTGGGAAGGGGGTGGAGGCAATAGCATGATGGGAGTCGTAGTCACAGCTCTACATCCCCCACCACATGGCCCAGCAAGCTCACACTCACGCATGCACATCCCACAGAGAGTGGAAAGGCCCATCAAAGATGTCTGACACTGTTGCTGTGTCGTGGGGAGCACAAGGGCATGCTGGGAACTGCACACCAACCAACAGCAGGACACCACTGTCAGCCATCTTGCCATTGCTCTCACACCCACACACACTGAACTCCCCACAAAAGCAAGTAAGTATGGGAATGCTGGGAAGTGGGGTGGAGGCAATAGCATGATGGGAGTCATAGTCACAGACATAGCTCACCCCCACAACTGTCCCATCAACACCACCCTGAACCATGCTCACATCACAGGGAGTGGAGAAGGACTCACAAGATGGCTGACACTGGCTACTGCTGTGGGGAGCACAAGGCCCTGCTGGCAACTGTGCACCAACAAACAGCAGGACACCACTGACTGACATCCTGAGAGACAACTTCCACTCCCTGCAATGCAAGCACGTTCCATGGTGGGATAACTGGCTGGCTGGGTGGGTGGGAAGGAGGACTTGCAGCACTGACCATAGTCACAAGCACCTCCCCTCACACACTCCCCAACACAAACTCCACAGAACCCACCTGGGAGAATGCAATGCCCCCATCCTAACACAAGATCCCACAAAGAACCACCACCCTGGGTTATGTTGTGTGAAGCACAGGGACACTCTTGGGACTCTTAGCCAAACAACTGCCAGGACAACACTCCCAGCCATCCTGTCAGCACAGCCAGCCCACCCCACAGGGAAGCAGAGTCAAAAGGAAGGAAGCATGGGCATGCTGGGAAGGGGGTGGAGGCAATAGCATGATGGGAGTCGTAGTCACAGCTCTACATCCCCCACCACATGGCCCAGCAAGCTCACACTCACGCATGCACATCCCACAGAGAGTGGAAAGGCCCATCAAAGATGTCTGACACTGTTGCTGTGTCGTGGGGAGCACAAGGGCATGCTGGGAACTGCACACCAACCAACAGCAGGACACCACTGTCAGCCATCTTGCCATTGCTCTCACACCCACACACACTGAACTCCCCACAAAAGCAAGTAAGTATGGGAATGCTGGGAAGTGGGGTGGAGGCAATAGCATGATGGGAGTCATAGTCACAGACATAGCTCACCCCCACAACTGTCCCATCAACACCACCCTGAACCATGCTCACATCACAGGGAGTGGAGAAGGACTCACAAGATGGCTGACACTGGCTACTGCTGTGGGGAGCACAAGGCCCTGCTGGCAACTGTGCACCAACAAACAGCAGGACACCACTGACTGACATCCTGAGAGACAACTTCCACTCCCTGCAATGCAAGCACGTTCCATGGTGGGATAACTGGCTGGCTGGGTGGGTGGGAAGGAGGACTTGCAGCACTGACCATAGTCACAAGCACCTCCCCTCACACACCCCCAACACAAACTCCACAGAACCCACCTGGGAGAATGCAATGCCCCCATCCTAACACAAGATCCCACAAAGAACCACCACCCTGGGTTATGTTGTGTGAAGCACAGGGACACTCTTGGGACTCTTAGCCAAACAACTGCCAGGACAACACTCCCAGCCATCCTGTCAGCACAGCCAGCCCACCCCACAGGGAAGCAGAGTCAAAAGGAAGGAAGCATGGGCATGCTGGGAAGGGGGTGGAGGCAATAGCATGATGGGAGTCGTAGTCACAGCTCTACATCCCCCACCACATGGCCCAGCAAGCTCACACTCATGCATGCACATCCCACAGAGAGTGGAAAGGCCCATCAAAGATGTCTGACACTGTTGCTGTGTCGTGGGGAGCACAAGGGCATGCTGGGAACTGCACACCAACCAACAGCAGGACACCACTGTCAGCCATCTTGCCATTGCTCTCACACCCACACACACTGAACTCCCCACAAAAAGCAAGTAAGTATGGGAATGCTGGGAAGTGGGGTGGAGGCAATAGCATGATGGGAGTCATAGTCACAGACATAGCTCACCCCCACAACTGTCCCATCAACACCACCCTGAACCATGCTCACATCACAGGGAGTGGAGAAGGACTCACAAGATGGCTGACACTGGCTACTGCTGTGGGGAGCACAAGGCCCTGCTGGCAACTGTGCACCAACAAACAGCAGGACACCACTGACTGACATCCTGAGAGACAACTTCCACTCCCTGCAATGCAAGCACGTTCCATGGTGGGATAACTGGCTGGCTGGGTGGGTGGGAAGGAGGACTTGCAGCACTGACCATAGTCACAAGCACCTCCCCTCACACACCCCCCAACACAAACTCCACAGAACCCACCTGGGAGAATGCAATGCCCCCATCCTAACACAAGATCCCACAAAGAACCACCACCCTGGGTTATGTTGTGTGAAGCACAGGGACACTCTTGGGACTCTTAGCCAAACAACTGCCAGGACAACACTCCCAGCCATCCTGTCAGCACAGCCAGCCCACCCCACAGGGAAGCAGAGTCAAAAGGAAGGAAGCATGGGCATGCTGGGAAGGGGGTGGAGGCAATAGCATGATGGGAGTCGTAGTCACAGCTCTACATCCCCCACCACATGGCCCAGCAAGCTCACACTCACGCATGCACATCCCACAGAGAGTGGAAAGGCCCATCAAAGATGTCTGACACTGTTGCTGTGTCGTGGGGAGCACAAGGGCATGCTGGGAACTGCACACCAACCAACAGCAGGACACCACTGTCAGCCATCTTGCCATTGCTCTCACACCCACACACACTGAACTCCCCACAAAAGCAAGTAAGTATGGGAATGCTGGGAAGTGGGGTGGAGGCAATAGCATGATGGGAGTCATAGTCACAGACATAGCTCACCCCCACAACTGTCCCATCAACACCACCCTGAACCATGCTCACATCACAGGGAGTGGAGAAGGACTCACAAGATGGCTGACACTGGCTACTGCTGTGGGGAGCACAAGGCCCTGCTGGCAACTGTGCACCAACAAACAGCAGGACACCACTGACTGACATCCTGAGAGACAACTTCCACTCCCTGCAATGCAAGCACGTTCCATGGTGGGATAACTGGCTGGCTGGGTGGGTGGGAAGGAGGACTTGCAGCACTGACCATAGTCACAAGCACCTCCCCTCACACACCCCCAACACAAACTCCACAGAACCCACCTGGGAGAATGCAATGCCCCCATCCTAACACAAGATCCCACAAAGAACCACCACCCTGGGTTATGTTGTGTGAAGCACAGGGACACTCTTGGGACTCTTAGCCAAACAACTGCCAGGACAACACTCCCAGCCATCCTGTCAGCACAGCCAGCCCACCCCACAGGGAAGCAGAGTCAAAAGGAAGGAAGCATGGGCATGCTGGGAAGGGGGTGGAGGCAATAGCATGATGGGAGTCGTAGTCACAGCTCTACATCCCCCACCACATGGCCCAGCAAGCTCACACTCACGCATGCACATCCCACAGAGAGTGGAAAGGCCCATCAAAGATGTCTGACACTGTTGCTGTGTCGTGGGGAGCACAAGGGCATGCTGGGAACTGCACACCAACCAACAGCAGGACACCACTGTCAGCCATCTTGCCATTGCTCTCACACCCACACACACTGAACTCCCCACAAAAGCAAGTAAGTATGGGAATGCTGGGAAGTGGGGTGGAGGCAATAGCATGATGGGAGTCATAGTCACAGACATAGCTCACCCCCACAACTGTCCCATCAACACCACCCTGAACCATGCTCACATCACAGGGAGTGGAGAAGGACTCACAAGATGGCTGACACTGGCTACTGCTGTGGGGAGCACAAGGCCCTGCTGGCAACTGTGCACCAACAAACAGCAGGACACCACTGACTGACATCCTGAGAGACAACTTCCACTCCCTGCAATGCAAGCACGTTCCATGGTGGGATAACTGGCTGGCTGGGTGGGTGGGAAGGAGGACTTGCAGCACTGACCATAGTCACAAGCACCTCCCCTCACACACCCCCAACACAAACTCCACAGAACCCACCTGGGAGAATGCAATGCCCCCATCCTAACACAAGATCCCACAAAGAACCACCACCCTGGGTTATGTTGTGTGAAGCACAGGGACACTCTTGGGACTCTTAGCCAAACAACTGCCAGGACAACACTCCCAGCCATCCTGTCAGCACAGCCAGCCCACCCCACAGGGAAGCAGAGTCAAAGGAAGGAAGCATGGGCATGCTGGGAAGGGGGGTGGAGGCAATAGCATGATGGGAGTCGTAGTCACAGCTCTACATCCCCCACCACATGGCCCAGCAAGCTCACACTCACGCATGCACATCCCACAGAGAGTGGAAAGGCCCATCAAAGATGTCTGACACTGTTGCTGTGTCGTGGGGAGCACAAGGGCATGCTGGGAACTGCACACCAACCAACAGCAGGACACCACTGTCAGCCATCTTGCCATTGCTCTCACACCCACACACACTGAACTCCCCACAAAAGCAAGTAAGTATGGGAATGCTGGGAAGTGGGGTGGAGGCAATAGCATGATGGGAGTCATAGTCACAGACATAGCTCACCCCCACAACTGTCCCATCAACACCACCCTGAACCATGCTCACATCACAGGGAGTGGAGAAGGACTCACAAGATGGCTGACACTGGCTACTGCTGTGGGGAGCACAAGGCCCTGCTGGCAACTGTGCACCAACAAACAGCAGGACACCACTGACTGACATCCTGAGAGACAACTTCCACTCCCTGCAATGCAAGCACGTTCCATGGTGGGATAACTGGCTGGCTGGGTGGGTGGGAAGGAGGACTTGCAGCACTGACCATAGTCACAAGCACCTCCCCTCACACACCCCCAACACAAACTCCACAGAACCCACCTGGGAGAATGCAATGCCCCCATCCTAACACAAGATCCCACAAAGAACCACCACCCTGGGTTATGTTGTGTGAAGCACAGGGACACTCTTGGGACTCTTAGCCAAACAACTGCCAGGACAACACTCCCAGCCATCCTGTCAGCACAGCCAGCCCACCCCACAGGGAAGCAGAGTCAAAAGGAAGGAAGCATGGGCATGCTGGGAAGGGGGTGGAGGCAATAGCATGATGGGAGTCGTAGTCACAGCTCTACATCCCCCACCACATGGCCCAGCAAGCTCACACTCACGCATGCACATCCCACAGAGAGTGGAAAGGCCCATCAAAGATGTCTGACACTGTTGCTGTGTCGTGGGGAGCACAAGGGCATGCTGGGAACTGCACACCAACCAACAGCAGGACACCACTGTCAGCCATCTTGCCATTGCTCTCACACCCACACACACTGAACTCCCCACAAAAGCAAGTAAGTATGGGAATGCTGGGAAGTGGGGTGGAGGCAATAGCATGATGGGAGTCATAGTCACAGACATAGCTCACCCCCACAACTGTCCCATCAACACCACCCTGAACCATGCTCACATCACAGGGAGTGGAGAAGGACTCACAAGATGGCTGACACTGGCTACTGCTGTGGGGAGCACAAGGCCCTGCTGGCAACTGTGCACCAACAAACAGCAGGACACCACTGACTGACATCCTGAGAGACAACTTCCACTCCCTGCAATGCAAGCACGTTCCATGGTGGGATAACTGGCTGGCTGGGTGGGTGGGAAGGAGGACTTGCAGCACTGACCATAGTCACAAGCACCTCCCCTCACACACTCCCCAACACAAACTCCACAGAACCCACCTGGGAGAATGCAATGCCCCCATCCTAACACAAGATCCCACAAAGAACCACCACCCTGGGTTATGTTGTGTGAAGCACAGGGACACTCTTGGGACTCTTAGCCAAACAACTGCCAGGACAACACTCCCAGCCATCCTGTCAGCACAGCCAGCCCACCCCACAGGGAAGCAGAGTCAAAAGGAAGGAAGCATGGGCATGCTGGGAAGGGGGGTGGAGGCAATAGCATGATGGGAGTCGTAGTCACAGCTCTACATCCCCCACCACATGGCCCAGCAAGCTCACACTCACGCATGCACATCCCACAGAGAGTGGAAAGGCCCATCAAAGATGTCTGCCACTGTTGCTGTGTCGTGGGGAGCACAAGGGCATGCTGGGAACTGCACACCAACCAACAGCAGGACACCACTGTCAGCCATCTTGCCATTGCTCTCACACCCACACACACTGAACTCCCCACAAAAGCAAGTAAGTATGGGAATGCTGGGAAGTGGGGTGGAGGCAATAGCATGATGGGAGTCATAGTCACAGACATAGCTCACCCCCACAACTGTCCCATCAACACCACCCTGAACCATGCTCACATCACAGGGAGTGGAGAAGGACTCACAAGATGGCTGACACTGGCTACTGCTGTGGGGAGCACAAGGCCCTGCTGGCAACTGTGCACCAACAAACAGCAGGACACCACTGACTGACATCCTGAGAGACAACTTCCACTCCCTGCAATGCAAGCACGTTCCATGGTGGGATAACTGGCTGGCTGGGTGGGTGGGAAGGAGGACTTGCAGCACTGACCATAGTCACAAGCACCTCCCCTCACACACCCCCCAACACAAACTCCACAGAACCCACCTGGGAGAATGCAATGCCCCCCATCCTAACACAAGATCCCACAAAGAACCACCACCCTGGGTTATGTTGTGTGAAGCACAGGGACACTCTTGGGACTCTTAGCCAAACAACTGCCAGGACAACACTCCCAGCCATCCTGTCAGCACAGCCAGCCCACCCCACAGGGAAGCAGAGTCAAAGGAAGGAAGCATGGGCATGCTGGGAAGGGGGTGGAGGCAATAGCATGATGGGAGTCGTAGTCACTGATATTGGTCACCCCCACAACTGTCCCATCAACACCACCCTGAACCATGCTCACATCACAGGAAGTGGAGAAGGACTCACAAGATGGCTGACACTGGCTACTGCTGTGGGGAGCACAAGGCCCTGCTGGCAACTGTGCACCAACAAACAGCAGGACACCACTGACTGACATCCTGAGAGACAACTTCCACTCCCTGCAATGCAAGCACAGTCCATGGTGGGATAACTGACTGGCTGGGTGGGTGGGAAGGAGGGCCGGCTGTCAACCAAACACAACCAATGCAGACCATGTTCACACCCCAAAAAATACATAGAAATGCCCAAATAATGCAGGACAATGTGCCACACCAATATCAACCCCTGACTGTGACGACTTAGGACAATGCAATGTACAGGCCCGCACCCAGAGGCACAGTCACAACTGTCATGTGTGTCAACCATTGATGCCTGCAGAAACATAACATACATTGTGTGTGTCTCCCAAAAACAGGTGATGATGGGGACACAGCAGCAGACGCTGAGGAGTCCCAGTCCCAGGCTCAAGAGGATGCGGAGCTCACTGGCGTCGTACAGCCTCTGCCCTCCTCGGACGAAGAAGACCAACCTGGCACATCCGGTGCAAGTCTACATGCAGCACCAGCAGGACCACCAGCTGCAGCACCAGCAGGACCACCAGCTGCACCCCTGCACCCACCCCTCCAACGACTGTCACCACAAATACCATCCCTGCCGACATGGACAGAACAAGGAGCAACACCAGCACAGGGACCCTGGACCAACCTGGGGCCATGGACACCACCACCACCACCAACCCCCAAGGTGGACCAGGGTCATCTGTGCGTGCCACTGCACGCACTGCACATGTCAGCAGGGGTGGTGGGAGGGGTGGGAGACAGAGGTCGCTGCTTGCAGAGGTTGCTGGTGTGCATGATGACCCACAACTGGTACGCATAGCTGATGCGTACCAGTCCAGCACCGGAGACCTCAGCCAGGTAGTGGGGCTCCTCAGAGACATGAAACAGCAGCAGGCTGCCCATCATGCCCGCTTGGACTCTCACATGTCCCACGTGGAGTCACACATGTCCCGCGTGGACTCACACATGTCCCGCGTGGAGTCCAAGTGGGATGCACTGCATGAGATGACGGCGGTGCACAGGGACATTTTACAATGCCTCCGCCAGATGAACAGCAACCAGTCCACACCTCCCTGTGTGCCAACAACATCTGGTGCCGAACAAACTGCAACTGCCACAGGGAGGGAGGATGACTCTGGCGGAGAGTCCCCTGCACCGCAGCAGCCTGTACTTGAGGGGCCCCCCCAAGAAGAGGGGTCGTCCGAGGAGGGGCAAGTGAGAGGCCGATGGCCAAGCGCAACTCCCAGGAAGCCTGAACCTGTTCTGGATGTTCACCTTTGTGCACAGACTGTTCACCCTGTTGACGGCAACACTACTCCCACACATTGCATGGGGAGTACAAGTTGGACCAATGTGTCAGACAACTGTGGCCCCGATACTGGGGATTCTGTCTACCAGGACTTTCAATTCACCTAGGAACTTCGGATTGCAAGATTTATGTACAGCACTACCCATCCTATGCACTATTCACACAAATGTATCACAATAAACACACTAATACACCATACTTGCCTCTGTTGTGATTCCAACGTGGGTGCTGTTATGGGGATGATGAACTGCAAAATTACACTGTGTATGCGAACTGCAACAGCAAGGACAACACAGGCATGTGAGTAAAGGCAACGTGACACATATGAGGGAGACACACCACCAGGGCTACACAACACATACACACCTAGGCCATCTGACTCATTGCCTACACTGATGTTGCCAGGGAAGACGGTGCAATGCACAGACACCACACCCATTCCCAGTTGTAGTCAAGTAGCCCACAGGTGCAGTAAGCAAATGGCAGTCAAATGTGTGACCACAGACAACGCACATCACAAAGTGAAGCACAGGTTTATTACACAGTTGCAACATGTCGTAACCACTACAGATGCAAGGTAATCCCACCTGGCAGCGGGCACACAGTCAACAACTGTAGACGGAAGGAAGTCCATGGGTGTGGCGCACATCACCTGTAGGGACACAACAGCTACCAGCCTGGAAGTGCAATCACGTCGTCGGTGGACACAGTTGACCAAACGAATCTGAAAGTACCCTGTGAAGGACAGAAATGACACACAGTCAAAAGCAATGGAGTACAGGACAGAACAGCAAAACTCATGCACAATACATGTTACAAGATACCCACCCAGAACCAAGTTAGCATGTCAACACTGTTGGGGACTACAGCCCACCTGTAAGCACACATCGCAACACACATCCAGTCAAGTAGCCCATGGACACACTCCAACAGCACCAGAGCACCACCTACACATCATGCCAACTCACATCATTGACATGACACCTCAGGATACTCACATTCAGCTAAAGAAGTTGGTGATGAGCTGTGTGCGGACATCACCATCATCATCATCATCATCGTCACTGACATCGTGGTCCAGGCCAGGATCCTCCACAGGTGGCGGATGTTGGTCATTGTCATCCTGGATGAGAGGCAACTCCTTCCGCACTGCCAGGTTGTGGAGCATGCAGCAGACGATGATAATCTTGCACACTTTCGCAGGGGCATATGGGAGGGACCCTCCGGTCTTGTCCAGGCAGCGGAAGCGGCTCTTCAGGAGACCAAATGTCCGCTCAATCACTCTCCTGGTCCGACCATGTGCCTCATTGTAGCGCATCTGGGCTGGTGTCACAGGGTTCCTGAGGGGTGTCAGCAACCACGGCATGTTGGGGTATCCCGAGTCACCTACGGACAGACAAGTGCACATTAGCTGACTTGGAAAAGTGGGGGGAATACTACAGATCAGATCACACACAATGGCACAAAGTCAGTACACACCGACAAGCCAGGCACGCTGGTTCTGCATCTGTGCCATCATCCTCGGGATGCGACTACTCCTCATCACAAAGGCATCGTGTGCTGAACCAGGGAAACGGGCACACACGTGTGTGATGGTCATGTCTGCAAGACACACCACCAGTGCATTGACCGAGTGGTAGTGCTTGCAGTTCCTGTAGGCCTGCTCCTGGGCCTGTGGTGGTACCAAAGCCACATGTGTCCCATCAATGGAGCCAATGACATGCGGCATCCTCCCCAGGGCATAAAAGTCACTCTTCACGTCAGTGAGTCGTCGCAGTCTAGGGAAATAGCTGTACCGGTTCAGGAATAGCAACATTGCCACCAAAACATCGCGGAGCACACGGCTCAACATGGTCTGTGACATCCCACCAGCAGCCGCCACAGTATGTTGGAAGGTACCGGTGGCAAAGAAGTGTTGGGCTGCCATCACCTTCACCTTGGGGGTCAGCGCTGTAGGATACGGCCAGCCAGGCTGCAAATGTGGGGACAACTGCACTGCCAAATCCTCAATCAGCTGCCTGGTGAAGCGGTACCGTCGGATACTGTCCCGTTCCACCATCGTTGCCAGGTCTGGGAATGGTCGATGGACAGCAGGAGCCCTGCAGTGCAGAGGAGAAGTAAGCAAGATTGTCAGTCACCCCACATATGCGGCATTGAACACACTCAATATCCCAACACACATCATTATGAGGCACAACTACATGAAGTGTGCAGTTCCGTAAGGACATGTATGGTACATACATGGCCAACATCTGTCAACACGGTCCAACAGGTGGCATCAATTAGTCCCAGGTTGGCCCATTGGATATCATGAGGCCGTGTCACAGTTCCCATCTCCTGCTGCCGTGTCACAATCACCCCCCACAGTGACATGTGAGGACAGATGTGCCCCAGGCACCACAGCTCAACGACAGGTACATTCTCAGGGACCCTGTATTGCCACATGGACACTGGCATTACATGGAGTATCATGTATACACCGCAGCAAAACAACCATGACCCCCACAGGTAGTGGTCCCACTTGAAACGGAAGGACAGACATGGACGTCTGTGACACACACAAGCACATCAAAGTCCATGCACACACAACTTGGATGTGGAGACTGTCTCCCATTGTGCACATGAAATCAGAGACATTGTAAACACTACATGCACAAAGACTGTGGAGGACCATCACTATTGTGCCACTGGGACACCCTGGCTCAAACATACCGTCCCACATGGGACTCACGGAGTATGTGACATGACATACACATACACCACCGTGAAATGTGACCATGGCACATGCACAGATATGAACAGTTGCACATCACAGTGGTCATGTACACGTAACACCCAGGATCCTGTCCCCATGAACACGTGCACAGCCTGGGGGTGGCTGCCCACAGGTGACACCCACAGGACAACATGTACACCAACATACACACAATAGGAAATGCAGCCTTACATGCCTTATGATAAAGTTTGGACAGGCTGTCGTGATGCAGGTGTGCCCCTCACTCCCTGGGAGCTATCTGTGGCTGGCATATGTCCATCTGAGACAGGCATGCTGACATATGCCAGTCACATGTACAGTGATGCGTTGAACAGCAATGGACCGATCGGTGCCCCCGGCCGGCCCATTGCATTCAATGTGTGCGGGTACGCGTTGTACCCCTGTACGCGTTGTACCGCAATGGACCGATCGGTGCCCCGGCCGACCCATTGCATTCAATGTGTGCGGTACGCGTTGTACCCCTGTACGCGTTGTACCGCAATGGACCGATCGGTGCCCCGGCCGGCCCATTGCATTCAATGTGTGCGGGTACGCGTTGTACCCTGTACGCGTTGAACTGCAATGGACCGATCGGTGCCCCCGGCCGGCCCATTGCATTCAATGTGTGCGGGTACGCGTTGTACCCCTGTACGCGTTGTGCCGCAATGGACCGATCGGTGCCCCCGGCCGGCCCATTGCATTCAATGTGTGCGGGTACGCGTTTTACCCCTGTACGCGTTGTACCGCAATGGACCGATCGGTGCCCCCGGCCGGCCCATTGCATTCAATGTGTGCGGGTGCGCGTTGTACCCCTGTACGCGTTGTACCGCAATGGACCGATCGGTGCCCCGGCCGGCCCATTGCATTCAATGTGTGCGGGTACGCGTTGTACCCTGTACGCGTTGTACCGCAATGGACCGATCGGTGCCCCGGCCGGCCCATTGCATTCAATGTGTGCGGGTACGCGTTGTACCCCTGTACGCGTTGTACCGCAATGGACCGATCGGTGCCCCCGGCCGGCCCATTGCATTCAATGTGTGCGGGTACGCGTTGTACCCCTGTACGCGTTGTACCGCAATGGACCGATCGGTGCGCACCCATTGACAATGGCCTTGCCTGGCAACGGACGCGTTTTCGAATTTCGAACGAGTTGGTTGCTGGAAATTCAGTTGGTCACCCACAACAATGTTGCAAAATCATGTATGTCATGAAGTTGAAGATTTGAAGGATGCTGTGGGCGTGTTTTGGTGCTGCTATTCCATGGATTGGCCAGATTCAGAAGATGCAAACGACTTGGACCTATCACTTTGGACACAAGGGACAGTATCTGCCTCTCCAGCACATATATATTGCTGGCTGTTCCCCTGAGAGCTCACTTGCCTGCACTACATGCTCCAGGACGACATCTGCCACTGCACTGCTGCTGTCTCTGCCCCTCTGGACCCTGCAATGGCACGTACTGTGGAGAGAGCCCCAGCCTTCAGCCTTGATGAGAACCAGGCCCTGCTGGACAGCCTACTTCCACAGTACAGCAAGCTGTATGGGACACTAGGGGAGCAGGTGAGTGTTCTGTGCACTGCCTTTCTGAATGTGCATATTGTCTGACTAGCAAGGCTGAAAGTCTGCACGCCACTGGCTAGCAGGCTCACTGAGTAGTTGTCACCCCCATAGTGTGTAGTGACATGCACTGGACAGGTATGGTGCAGTGACAGTGCATTTGAACAAGGTTTTACTTCCCATGCAATGATACCATGTAGTGACGTCTGGCAAACTGTCCATGGGCAGCTTTGCACTGCCTGTGTACATCATGTGCCCCTGTGATTGAGACATGTATATACAACTGTGTCATGCACGGATATGTTGCATGTGTAGTAATGGCCTTTTCACTTTGTCATCCTGACAGGTTAATGCCCATCGGAAGCAGGAGATCTGGAAGGACATCGTCCGGGCTGTCCGGTCCGTGGGGGTCTACAAGCGCCGGATCCGCAACTGCCAGAAGAGGTGGCAGGACCTTCGGGGCTGGACCCGGAGGATTGCACGGGTCCAGCTGAAGCTGTGGCCTCCTCGCAGGAGGGGCGGAACACGGACCCTGACCCCCCACATGCTCCAGATCCTGGTGGTGGTGTTTCCAGACCTGGATGGGCAGCTGAAGGCCAGACAGCAACAAGGAGGGGGTGAGTCAAAGACTGCACTGTGAACTCTGTATTACATGCTGTGTGCCCTCCTCTGGCCTGGTTCAACTGCCACAGTGCAGCAGTCATGTTGTCCAGGAGCCATGTCCCTCTATTGTGCACTGCCCACTGCTCATCTGATACCCAGGTGTGGCCCTTACATTCAGGGAATTGTGTCACTTGGGACTGTGTCCTTGCAGTTTGCTTCACTAAAGGTGGGGGACAGCATCTGTTTCCCTAACTCTGTTGTGGGCATCATGGGTGGGTCCATTGTTCACACTACGCCTGTGTTCGGACATGTAATCTGCGTGTTGCTTTGATATGCGGTCCACTTGCTGTGCTGAGCCACCACATGTGCCTGGGGTATGTGGCACACGCCCATGCAGCGGGTGGGAACAATGTTTGGGCCCCAGGAGTGTGCAGATTACGTGTGTCACACATACATAGCCAGCTATCCACTGTCCAGGGCTCATCCCTCATTCATGTGGAGCAGGACAGTCATGCCTACTCCAGGCCATGCAATGCACTCTGTACTCCCACTCCCGTGTATCAGCTGACACATTGTGCGCAGTGATTTGACCCCTCAGGTGTCTGCCTCTGTGTCAGTGTGCTGTGGATTAGTTGCCAGGACTGCTGGGGTGTTTCTTGGTAGGGGCTCAGCATGCCCCTGGAGATGTGACCATAGGAGACGATACTTGTGTGTCACATAGGTGTTTGATCAGCTGCCCGTGCAGACTGGGGTATGCGAATGTGAAGTTCAGGCAGCTGTTCCCCATTCACAGCAGATTGTGAGGGGCTCAGGTTCAGAGGGTAGTGTCACAGGTCTCCCATATGTCCAATAGGTATGACCTGGACAGATGAGGGTTAAGATGATGTGTTGTGTGGGGGATGTACATGTGCACTTGTGCAGCTCCAGGACTTGCATTCCCCATGACCTACTATTGTGACACAGTGCATAGTGTTGTTGTCTGGCTGCCAAGTCATACATCACTGAGACAGTGATGTATGACTTAGCAGTCATGCCTCTGCCATGGCATGTGTCTACTTATTGGTGGTCTTGCAGGGGAGTGACATGTGCTACATGCACACCATTGTGGCGATGGCTATCAGGACATGGGTGCATCATGGTGTCTGTCGCTGGTATGCATCACATGCATTTCCTATTTGACTCTGGGCATCCCTTTCATCCGGAAACCTGTACTGACTCAGTGGCAAGAGCTGTGATGTGTGCATGTCCACATGCCACACCGTGTCCTCTGCACTGTCCAACTACTGTGTACTTGGTGCATGTGTCCACACTGGGGTGTTGCAATCCAACAGACACCAGACAGATGGGTGCAAGGCCATGTGGGATGTGAGTGCCATGCTTGGCATCAGACTGACAATTGGCTTCTCCTGTTCAGTTAGGGCACTTTTAGCAATGTACAACTAATGATGCCAGGGCTTGCTCTGTAATGTGCTGTGCTCACAGTGGTGTGTGCGTTTGGTGCAGGTGACTGATGTCTGTCTGTTTCCCCATTGTTTGCAGATACATCCACGGCCACGGAAAGGGACAGCTCCACGGACCAGGAGGAGCCAGAGAGCCAGACTGGGTCAGCAGCCGAGGAGTGGTCGGAGGGACCCAGTGGCACGGAGGGCGAGGGGAGCCACACCGAGGAGTCCTCAGCACCATCCACCTCAGCTGAGGACCAGAGCAACTCGGAGGATGACTCCCTTATGGAGGCGGGTGTCAGCAGCCACCACACCCCAGCTAGTGTTGCTGTCCCCGCCACCACCAGCACCACCACCGCCCTCCCGTCGGCTCCCATTCCCCAGGTCCGTGGAGGCTCCCATGTTCGGGAGCGTGTCTCCTTTGGGCCAGGCACCGCACCCCCTGCCCCTGTGTCCCCTGCTGCCCTGAGTGAGGAGTCTGTGTACCTCCTTCGCCAGCTCCATGTAGGGCAGACAGCCATGCTGAGTGTCCTCCATGCGCACACCGCTCTGTTGACTCAGCTGGTGTCGTTCATGGAGGGCATCTCATCGGGCATGTCTGACCTACAGAGGGGCAATAGGTCCATGGACTCCTCCCTGACGGCAGCAGTGTCCCTCCTCAGACAGTCCTTCACCCCTCCTGCCTCTGCTCCATCCACACTCCCCAGCACCTTGCACCTTACCCGTCCCAAGCACACACACACCGGCACAGGCACACACCAGCACACACACGTCCAGCACACAGACACACACGCCACAAACAAAACGCACACGCACGCACAGTCAGGGGACTGAAACCAGACTCACAGGGGATGGGACCCTGGTACACACACACGCATCCACGGGCACTGCGCAGTCCTCAGTTGCCTCTCCCTCCAAAACACCCTCCCTTGCCTCACCTGCAACCCCAAAGACCCAGCGCCTCTTCCTCAGTGACCTCGGCCTCTTCCCCTCCGATCCAGCTGCTCCCGCATCCAGGGGGAAGAGGAAGCCCCCCCACACGGAGCAGAGTGCCCCTCGCCCCCGTACACCCTCCCCCAGGTGCAGACAGACTGAGACCCCCACCCGCAAGTCCCCCCGGAGTGGTAAGAGCAAGACCCCGCCGCTGCCCTGCAGCTCAAGCACCAGTTCTCCTTCCTCCATCCCTCAGGCCCCCACTCCACAGGTGCCCCCACCACACCCTGCCCCAGGTTCCCCCACCCACAGATATACCATCCCCAAGAGGATCCGGACTTCTCCCCTGCCACTTGCTCTCCCGGCACCACACCCCCGCTGCGCTTGTCTGTGCCACTGATGTGGTGAGGGTGTCCTCCCCCTCTGTCCAGCCCACCTTGCCTGTTCCCCATTCTCCTCCCCTGGTGGTAGGCACTGCAGTGGAGTCCACTACCACCCTGTCTGACTTGGGCACTGCAGTTGCGGACCTGTTCACTCCATCTGCAGGGTCCACTGCAGTCGTGCCGGCACCCACAACATCTGAGTCATGCCCCCCAGTTGTGCCGGCACACACCATGTCAGACACCTCCACTGCAGTTGTCAGTGGCTCTCCAGCACCCACCACCCCTTCCCTGCTTCCTCCTGGTGAGCCCTGATCCTGTCCCTGCGGTGCCTGGCCTACCCCCCGGTTGCCCCTCCTAGTGGATTGTCCCTGGTTTTGTGCAGGCATGTGTAGGGTGGCATCTGCCACTGTCACCCACTTGTGACTTTGTTGATGGACTGGCCATTGGCCTTTGTTTATTTTCTACCGGACTTCTACTTTTAATGCCACATATGCTGAATAAAGCAACTTTCTGTTCTCTAGTGCTTTTGCTTCTGATGTACATGATGTTGATGATGCTAACCATGCCCTTGCTGCAGTGATGGTGATATTTGGTCTCATGATAATGAAGTGTTACTGTGCAGGAACCCATGTGGTCCAGGGGGAATGTGTCCTATCCTGTGGTGTATCCATGTCATCCATAGCAGCATCTGAGGGTGTCATGTGTTCAGTATTTGGCAATGGGATTTCCTACTTAGATTGCCTATTTCACATCTGTGGCTTCCACCCCTGCACATCTGTTGTGCCTGCCATTGTTCAATTCGTCTACTTCCCTGACCGTGTGGCCATCTCCAGTGGACATGCAGGTTTGGGCATCAATGGGGAAGGACTCATCTGTGTTGTCAGTGCAACATTGCTATACAAGTGTGTTGGATCTGTGCTGATGATTCCGTTGGCACTTCCATGACCAGGCTGATGTTACGGGAGGCCTCATTTGGTGCTAATTGTTGATTGTGTGACCAAGTGCTCAGCTGACATGATGGGGCCCTACTGAGGCAACATATGGCACAGCTTTCCTCACACAGGAGTGGAGTCCCCTCATGGCAGTGTGTACTCCTGTGACATTGCCTGCGCCCAAGGTGTGTGTTGTATGTGCATGTCTGTGTGTTCACTTCCGTTTAGCTGTGCATGCTGTGATCCCTAGTGTTGTACCTGTTTGTGATGCTAGCTGAGTTGAGCTATGTTCCCCCAAAGTCTTCTCCCTGGGTTCTCTGTGATGTGGGTGCATGGCACATTACTGGTCATCAGGGTGTCACCCATAGGTGTGTTTGCTGTCAGGGCTGAGTTTGTGTGCAGACGCAGATGGGTCACAGTCAGGTTTCCCCTTGGCACTTGTTGTTTGCCCCTGTCATGTGATTTCCAGTTTGTGTTATCTTTCAGTGATTGTGACACGTTGTGTGTGTGACTGCTGGCACTCCTCAGGTTCCGGGCTGCATTGTTGGTTGTTGTCTATGTGTGTTCTTTGTGGGTGACCTTGGCTTCTTCATTGGTGTGTGACTGTGGCTGGGATCCCATTGGTTGGTGTGGTATTGCCGTCATGTCCATGTTCAGCGTAGTGTGCAGTGTGTCAGACATTCAGGAGTCTTGTTGAGTGGCCATGTGTGATGTGTTTCTGCACCTTGGTTCCCACCCACCACCCTGGAATAGTCATGGGTGCATGTGCAATGTCACCAGTGCATGTGTACTTCACTGCTGCACATTGTTGGAGGTCGAGGGGTGTGGTTTTGAGTGTGTGCAGATGAGAGTTGTTGCCCGGCTAGGCCCCTGCCTCCATGTTGGCCTTGGCTTACTGGCCATGCTGTTTGATTTGTGCTTGTGTAGGTGTGATGGTAGTTAGTTGCTCAGGACACATGACTGTGGTTCACAGTGTGAACCACATTTAGCTTTGTCATCACAGTGGGATTGTAATGCAGCCCAGGGTCTCCACATTGTGGGGGCCCTGGGGGTGGTGCTGTGGTGTGTCTGTGTCTTGCTGTGTCAGTTGCTGTCCCTACGTGCCTGTGTGACATGTGTGATTTGTGCTCCCTCTCATCTGACAATGCCTGCTTGCCCACATAGGGGATTTGGATCCATGAGTTACCTTTGTGTGGCACTGTATGCACATCTGTATGATTGGTATTCAGGTCTCCTCATGTGTTGTGTGGTTGCCTGGGGACACTGGCACCCCCCCCCTCACCTGTTGTGTATGATGTGCAGTGTGGGTCTGCCTGTTTGTGTTTGTGCATCTGCACCACTGCATTGGCATATCTTGGGTGTGACATTGGCTGCATGTAGTTTGGTGGGTTTCCCCTGCTGTCCCTGGGACTCCTAGGTCATCGGTCAGCACAATGATCATGGTTTGTGTGTCCCATTGCTGCCATGGTATGGTATCTGTTCACCTCACATCTGCAGTCTCCACAGGGTATCTGCATTTGTGTGCCCATTGGTGCAAATATGTGGGTCTGCATTCTGATGGTCACTTCTGTCATTGTGTCATTGATGATTGTTGACGGTGTCAGCCCCCATGGGTGTTGTTTGTCTGCACATGGCCAAAGGTATGTCTTATTTGCACTGCAGTATTTGGCTCCCCCAATTTATGTTGCAATGGGACACATACACTACTTTGCCACTGATGTGTTTGTTGTTCTGTGACCAGGAATCATCCATGCAGTTTGGCAGTTGCACCTCTTTCTTTGTCAACACTTACCTTTTGGTCACTGTGGTGATGGGGGTTTAGACCCCATTGCCACAATGTTCAAGATGTGCTTCAGCTATGGACCCCACACTTACATTTTGGTCACTGTGATGATGGGGGTTTGGACCCCATTGCCACAATGTTCAAAATGTGCTTCAACTATGGACCCCACACTTACCTTTTGTTCACTGTGGTGATGGGGGTTTAGACCCCATTGCCACAATGTTCAAAATGTGCTTCAGCTATGGACCCCACACTTACATTTTGGTCACTGTGATGATGGGGGTTTGGACCCCATTGCCACAATGTTCAAAATGTGCTTCAGCTATGGACCCCACACTTACCTTTTGTTCACTGTGGTGATGGGGGTTTAGACCCCATTGTCACAATGTTCAAAATGTGCTTCAGCTATGGACCCCACACTTACCTTTTGTTCACTGTGGGGATGGGGGTTTAGACCCCATTGCCACAATGTTCAAAATGTGCTTCAGCTATGGACCCCACACTTACCTTTTGTTCACTGTGGTGATGGGGGTTTAGACCCCATTGCCACAATGTTCAAAATGTGCTTCAGCTATGGACCCCACACTTACCTTTTGTTCACTGTGGTGATGGGGGTTTAGACCCCATTGCCACAATGTTCAAAATGTGCTTCAGCTATGGACCCCACACTTACCTTTTGTTCACTGTGGTGATGGGGGTTTAGACCCCATTGCCACAATGTTCAAAATGTGCTTCAGCTATGGACCCCACACTTACCTTTTGGTCACTGTGGTGATGGGGGTTTGGACCCCATTGCCACAATGGTCATGGCCTGCTTGCATTGTGGGTGCCACACACATATATGTGTGGCACATGTGCTAGGGGGTCACATTGTATGTTCAAAGTCATGTTCGGTGTTGTAGGCATTTGACACAGTCTACACACGCTTGTCATGGTGTTGGGGGATGTCTTCTTCTTGCATTCCCTAGGTTGTGGTGTGCTGGTTGTGTCATGCATTGTCCATCCTATGAGTGGGGGTGGTAGTAGTGGTAGGCATCCAGCCCCCCCTGGCTAAGGGTGGTGGTAGGCATCCAGCCCCCCCTGGCTAAGGGTGGTAGTAGTGGTAGGCATCCAGCCCCCCCTGGCTAAGGGTGGTGGTAGGCATCCAGCCCCCCCTGGCTAAGGGTGGTGGTAGGCATCCAGCCCCCCCAGGCTGAGGGTGGTAGTAGTGGTAGGCATCCAGGCCCCCCTGGCTCAGGGTGGTAGTAGTGGTAGGCATCCAGCCCCCCCTGGCTAAGGGTGGTAGTAGTGGTAGGCATCCAGCCCCCCCTGGCTAAGGGTGGTAGTAGTGGTAGGCATCCAGCCCCCCGGCTCAGGGTGGTAGTAGTGGTAGGCATCCATCCCCCCCTGGCTAAGGGTGGTAGTAGTGGTAGGCATCCAGCCCCCCTGGCTAAGGGTGGTAGTGGTGGTAGGCATCCAGCCTCCCTGGCTAAGGGTGGTGGTAGGCATCCAGCCCCCCTGGCTAAGGGTGGTAGTAGTGGTAGGCATCCAGCCCCCTGGCTAAGGGTGGTGGTAGGCATCCAGCCCCCTGGCTAAGGGTGGTAGTAGTGGTAGGCATCCAGCCCCCCTGGCTAAGGGTGGTGGTAGGCATCCAGCCCCCTGGCTAAGGGTGGTAGTAGTGGTAGGCATCCAGCCCCCCTGGCTAAGGGTGGTAGTAGTGGTAGGCATCCAGCCCCCCTGGGTGAGGGTGGTAGTAGTGGTAGGCATCCAGCCCCCTGGCTAAGGGTGGTGGTGAGCATCCAGCCCCCCTGGCTAAGGGTGGTAGTAGTGGTAGGCATCCAGCCCCCACTGGCTAAGGGTGGTGGTAGGCATCCAGCCCCCCCTGGCTAAGGGTGGTAGTAGTGGTAGGCATCCAGCCCCCCCTGGCTAAGGGTGGTAGTAGTGGTAGGCATCCAGCCCCCCCTGGCTCAGGGTGGTAGTAGTGGTAGGCATCCAGCACCCCCTGGCTAAGGGTGGTAGTAGTGGTAGGCATCCAGCCCCCCCTGGCTAAGGGTGGTAGTAGTGGTAGGCATCCAGCCCCCCCTGGCTAAGGGTGGTAGTAGTGTTAGGCATCCAGCCCCCTCTGGCTCAGGGTGGTAGTAGTGGTAGGCATCCAGCACCCCCTGGCTAAGGGTCGTAGTAGTGGTAGGCATCCAGCCCCCCCTGGCTAAGGGTGGTGGTAGGCATCCAGCCCCCCCTGGCTAAGGGTGGTAGTAGTGGTAGGCATCCAGCCCCCCCTGGCTAAGGGTGGTAGTAGTGGTAGGCATCCAGCCCCCCCTGGCTCAGGGTGGTAGTAGTGGTAGGCATCCAGCACTCCCTGGCTAAGGGTGGTAGTAGTGGTAGGCATCCAGCCCCCTGGGTGAGGGTGGTAGTAGTGGTAGGCATCCAGCCCCCCTGGCTAAGGGTGGTAGTAGTGGTAGGCATCCAGCCCCCTGGCTCAGGGTGGTAGTAGTGGTAGGCATCCAGCACCCCTGGCTAAGGGTGGTAGTAGTGGTAGGCATCCAACCCCCCCTGGGTGAGGGTGGTAGTAGTGGTAGGCATCCAGCCCCCCCTGGCTAAGGGTGGTAGTAAGTGGTAGGCATCCAGCCCCCCCTGGCTCAGGGTGGTAGTAGTGGTAGGCATCCAGCACCCCCTGGCTAAGGGTGGTAGTAGTGTTAGGCATCCTGCCCCCCCTGGGTAGGGGTGGTGGTGCGCATTCAGGCCCCTGTGTGCATATGTGGCATTGGTGATGGGCATCCCGCCCCTATGGTGCTGCTGTTGCAAGTATATTCTGCATCCCTCTGTGTGTGTGTGATGTGTCGTGTACGTGTTGTATGTGTTTTGTGGTTGGTGTCTGACTTACCTTCTGCGCCGTACGCGTCCGTGCCTGTTCCGGTAGTAAATGTAGAATATTGGTATGATCGGGACGAAGGGATTCATGGTTGGTTCGTGTCGTTCGTCCTTCTCGTTGCTTCGCGTCGTCCTCGTCGCTTCGCCTCGTCCTCGTCGCTTCGCTGGCGTGTTCGTCTCGTAGCCGTGGATCGTGTTGTGGCGCGAATCGGAGCTTATGTGCGCCTCTCCCGGATGCTTTGATGTGCCGTGCGTAGCCACGGGTTCGGCGCATACGGGAAGCGCATCGTACTCGTTCGGCCGGACGGAGCTGCATTTTTCCTTCCGTGCGACTCGATTCGGCGTTTCCGGATTCGCCTCGGTCGGGGAACAGGACCTGGTTTGGGTGAGTACGGCTCGGCCGGATTCTGTGCTGTTGTGCGCATCGTACTTACTCGTTCGGTGTGCTGTACGGATCGGTCGGGAAACAGGCTTTCGCATGGCTTTTTTCCCGACCGAATGGTATTGGGTGCGCCTCCGACCGAGATCGGAATCGGCCCCTAAGTGTTGGAGATGTTCTGGAGTTAAAAGTGACCTTCTCCATATACTCTGTTAATGTCCCTCAATACAATATTTCTGGACACAACTAGGAGATACACTTAAGGAAACTATTCCTCTCCGACTTCCTCTTACCTCTTCTATTATTTTACTGCATGATCTAGGGAGTCCACCTCAAATCTCACGTCCTCAGTGCCGACTATTACATACTGCACTTTCTACAGCCAAAATCTGTATTTTACGATTGTGGCAATCACCTAGCCCTCCCTCTAAGGGGGACTGGATGGTTGCGATGATCCAGATGGCATCACATGAGCGTATAATATATAAACTACAGGATCAAGAAGCAATATTCCAACAAGTGTGGGCTTCTTTTCTCCGAGACTCTTGAATGATTTCCCTTCTCACCACCGTATCTGTTATTTCCCCCCCTTTATCTCACCTTTTATATTGTTTCATCTCTTATCTTGTCTTTCCGGGTAGATAGATGATTTCTCACTTCTGATTTTCATTCCTCATTTTCCACTTTTTTAGCTGACGGCCTTTTATCTTACCCCTCCTCTCCCCCTCCTTTCCTCTCTCATACAGTATTTTTCTCTATATTATATTATATATGTAATGTTATTAGACCACTGTGGGTCTGTTATATTGTATCAGATTTATTCATTTATCTATCCTTAAATTCTCAATAAAGAATTACGACACAAAAAAATAAACCAATATGGAAATACTCAAAACCAGTGTTTTCCAAAATGTGGGTTGCGACCCACTGTTGGGTCACGAGCTGATTTCCGGTGGGTCACAGAAAGTCCAAGAAATAAAAAATAGGTCTATACATTCTGTATTTTGTCAAATTTGCTGTGCTTCAAAGACAGACGTCAAATGTCAGGCTATGTATTCTGCTGCTTATTTTTTTAACATCGGGACTGGTGTTTACAAACTGCTCTCACTTTGCAGTCAGAGAAAGAAAAATAAAGTGAATTATGTGACAATCTTGCTGGGGTACATGAAGTGGAATAGAAAGGCTGTAAGATGTCATTTTTCCATAACACACAACAAAATGTAAATACTTGTAAATGAACTGTACACACTCATCAGTTAGGAAAGCAAAAATTAAGCAAATTTTTTGGCAATTCTGAAGAGTGATGAAGACAAAGATTTTAATAGGATCAGAACAAATCAAGACACTTTACTTGGCGATGCACAAATAATCAATATTCACTGAAACCTGAGTTCATTACATTATCATTTGTATGCAATATAGTTTTGTCAATAAAACTGTATATCTGCACAAATTGAGTGACCATTTCAATAGAAAATGTACTGTGTGTAAATGGCAATGTTCTACTACATGACAACTTACATAAAAAAATCGCGCATCTCATGTCCATTAAAGCTTGGTGGGTCGTGAAAGTTTGTCGTATTAAAAAGTGAATCGTAATTCTGAAACGTTTGAGACATACTCTCAAGAATACACTCTACCAGTTAAGTGTAGCACATTGTATTTGCTGTTGTCCAATATCTGCTTAGGAACAGTGTAGAAAATTGGGTTACTGGATGAGGGGTGTGAAACCCTACTCAAGCATAAACCACAATTCTTGTCAGGGTGAAACACAAGCAACCCCCAAATTAACCAGTGCTTAACTCTGTGTAGCTTGGCACAAAAGCAGTGAGCCTTAACTTAGAGGCAATGTATAAAGTATTTGTGAAGCACTTCAAACAGTAATACAGTGAAAACACAACACAAGAAAAATTTCACACCAACTTAGACAAATAAAGTAAATGTTCATAAATTATTTTAGACCAAAACTACAAAAATCCATTTAGTAGAAACGGAGATATGCAATTTTAAATATTTAAGAGAAAATAGTGGTTAGAAGCACAAAGCGCCAACTGTGGTAATCTGGTCACCCTGGACCAGGGACAAGTCATAGGTTCGGGCCGACTGCGATGGAGCACAGGCTGGATACAAGGGCCAAGTTAGGCCTGATGAACACAGTACCTTAAAATCCAGGTTGAAGAGCGTTGCGAGGTCCTGAGTCGAGGATGCATCACACAGGTGTGACTGCGAGATCCTGTGTTGAAGATGCATTGTGCAACTGTGGTTCAAGGGAGCTGGGGGGTGCAATGTGAGGTCCTGCATCAAAGATGTGCTGTGAAGTAGCAGTTCCAAGGCACTGTGGAGTCCTGCGTTGGGGATGTGTCTCGCTGCTGTGGCTCTGATGCAAGGCTGTGAGGCGATGCATTGTGCTGCATCGCACTACATCTGTTCTGCTCAAGAGACCATAGGTGGGCTAGCAGAGCACCGTCAGGCCCACTTCCAAGGTTCCAGCATTTATTGTGCAAGACTCACAGCAGGCAGAGTCCAGGTTCTGGGTTCAAGGTAGTTGGAGCGCTTTCTGTACCTGATCTGGAGGCTAGACAACTAGCTCTTGGAGTCACTCTGGTGGTCCTGGGTTCAAGGTACAGGACCAGTCCTTCTCACTCAGGCAGCAGTTCAGCAGGGCAGCAGAATAGCATTCCTTCTTGCAGAGCAGCACAGCAGTCCTTCTGAGTCTTTAACCAGTCCAGAGGTGTACTGATGAGTTGGGTCTGAGGGTCCAATATTTATACCTACTGCCCACTTTGAAGAAGGAGAAGTTTGTAAAGGCTTCTATCCCAAGAGGTGCTTAGAATTTCCTGCCTCCTTGCCCTGGCCCCAGCTTATCTGGCATCACAAAAGATTAGTGTCAATCCTGTTGTGATTGTGACCAGGCAGGGCCTATGCGATGTGCAAGTGTGGCAGGGGACAGCTCCTCTCCCTCATCAAATCAGAGATGGCCCATCCTGCCAACACCTATTCCCCTTTTGCCTCACTGAGTGGGAGCAGGTCACAAAGACCAACTGCCAGCTACACCTAGTCATGTGACCCAGGATTCAAGCTGCAGGCATCAAATGGTTAGGACAAGAAGTGCCATTTTCAGAATTGTGACTTAAAATCCAACTTTACCATTAAAAAGGGTTTTAAATTTAAATTCCGTAGATACCAAACTTGACATTCCTATCTGCTCCCAATTGACAGTTGCTACCTATTAAATGTAATAAGGGAACCCAATTTTATCCTACAGGACAGTTAGGCCTCACAGTAGTGGAACACAAATTTAGGAGTTTTTAACTATCAGGACATGTAAAACTTAAAAGTACAAATTAAACTTTTCACTACACCCGACCCTCTGGGCTTTGTAGGGCCTACCCTAGGGGTGACTTACATGTATTAAAAAGGGAAGTTTGAGCCTGTCAAATGTTTATTTTGCCGGGTTGAAATGGCATCTTAAAACTGCCCGGATCCAGCGGAGAGGGGTAGGTCAACCACACGGCTTTCATTGAAAGCAGACACATAACTTATATGTGTCCACGGCACGCTGGATACTGACGAGGCACGATTCAATTAGTGATTGGGTCGTCCATAGAAACAACGGGCGCACAACCCGCTTATCCAAGAGTGGTAGGTAGTTCACCACACCACTGGGTGTAGATAGACTCACTTTACGGTCCTGAAGAATCGCCTTTGATCCTTAAGACAACAATGGCGAGAAACATGTTGACCCACTAGGAATAGAGCGCCCTGATCTTGACCCATTATAGTCAGATAGACGCCTCTCCTCTTTCTATTTTAAAACAGGCAGGGGGCCTACCAAGAATAAAATATGTTCCATAAGGCACCCTGACTTGTTTTAACTCACTTCATATACTACTACATCCACACAATCAAAAGGGCCCTTACACCCACGGCACCCACCGGCAAGGAACAAAAGATCTCCGATAAAGAGCCCCTTTTTGGGTGCCCATCGGGTATTGCAGCGCCGACCCGACGAGGAGCAGGCCCAGATGATGAAGCATGACACCTAGCTTGCTGGGTGTGTGAGGGCACCAGTTCCGAAAGGAAGAATACCCTTCCTTTCACGACCTGCTATAAATACTCTGTATTCACTGAGGAACCACGTACTTCTTCTTTATTGATCTTAAAACTGCACACACAGTGTGCGATGGCAAGTCTGAAACATGTTAAAAGGCTACCTAAGTTGGGGCATAATGACTGCTGCTGGCCCACTAGTAGCATTTCATTTACAGGGGCTGGGTACCTGTAGCATCACTTTACTAGGGACTCACAAGTAAATTAAATGTGCCAATTGGCTGTAAGCCTAGTTTGCCATGCTGAAAGGAGAAAGCACAGACACTTTAGCATTGGTTAGCAGTGGTAAAGTTGTCAGAGTCCTGAAAGCCAACACAAATGGGTTCAGAAAACAGGAGGGTGAATGCAAAAAGTTGGGGATGACCCTGCAGAGAGGGTCAAGTCCAACAAACGGAGAAATGTTTTTACTCCAATTTGTAATCCTTTAGGATTTCAAACATTGTATGAGACAATACTACAGTGTTTCAACAAAACTGAAGGTCTCTTACGCAGCAAATGTACTAAATATATGACCAGGTTTCAAGATGAATTGTACAATATGTACCATGCTGCTATGTACATCATACAGCACTTTATTGGACAATTTGTAACACATTGCTGCTCAAGCTCTTGACACTTTATATAAATAGGAATAAAGTTGATCAGGTGGACCAACAACAAGTGACTACTTAAATTAGACAGTCATGTGATTATGCAATGAGCCAGTACTAACCTTCAAACCACAGAAGGCCTCCTTATCATCAAATTCACTAAATATATGAGTAGTACGTGAGATGTACTGCACAATTTGCATCACATTGCTATTCAAAGCAGATGGCATCTACTTGAATGATTTGCAACATACTGCTTGGTCAACCGATAACAAGTGATTATTCATGCAGCACTTTATTGTTTAACCTCCAACACACTGCTATAACTGAACTCCTAGCACCTTTCTATATCATTTTACACTTGTTTTTAATCAGCAACATCTGTTTATCTTGGTTTTTGTTTAGTTTGTATTGGTTTTTTTAACTACATACACTAACATTTGATATGATTTGATATTTGTGCTTGCTACAGACATGTATAGTAATATTAGAGATTCAGGTACTGAACTTCACTGTGTTTCTTCCCTATCAAACAGATGAAAAATTGACACATCCCTACTCCTCTAAGTGTGGTTGGTACATCCATGCTAAATGTAATGAAAACACAGCTATCACAGCCTGCAAAGTGCTGCTTGTTACTGGAGCCTAGCCCTTTTAAAAAATATATGTATAATGCCAGCCCACATGCAGACACACAACTGGCACATCACACCATAAAACCAGCCCACACACAGTCAAAAAAATCAGCCCACACCCAGAACTATCAGACTGTCCCATCTGGTACAGCCAGATAGCCCCACAGACCAATACAATCCTGCCAAGCCATAAAGGAGGTCCCTAGGCTCCAGTGCAATGTCTGTCCTGAGTTAGCAAAGTAGTCATGGAAATTTCCACTTCTATATAATATATTGCTTATTTTAGGTGTTAATGATAAGTAGTTATGTCCATTAATCCATTGCCATTCTTAGGAAAGACTAGTACATTGGGTATAGGATGTGAAGAACAATAATAAAACCTCCCAATCCACTAGGTAGTGATAGTTAGGTCTGTGTTTCCATAGGAAAAGCCTTTTTAGTTGCATTATAACTGTGGTGCTGTTCGACTCTTCATGAAACTTTCCAAAAAAGGCCTCATCACCTCAGCATCCTCCTGAAAAGTTTCACAGTGATCTGCCAATCTGTTTTTGGAGTATTGGTTATTTACTATTTATTATGGACTTAATTTATATTTCAGGGATATTACTGTTATTTAAAAAATGTTTAAAGTGGTTAAATTAACATATACATTTAAAGGAAAATTGTCATTCAGTTTTTAAAAATGATGTGGTTTACATTAATTTTTTATTATTACAAATCTTTAAATAATTTTAATTATTCTACATATATGACAAAAGCTTTTTCTCTTTTAAATAAACTGAATATTTTGAAAACAAATCAAATAATTTGCATTTTCTGGAAAACAATATTAATATTAGATTTATATGCTTGGTGACATCATTTTACTTACATGTTTTATGAAAATATTTACTTTACAAATATTTTGATCATTTATAGTTAGGATATTGAAACTTAGCCCTACCCCTCAAACAAACTACTCTTATCTCAATTTTGTTCTTAATTCTTTATTTTAGACACTAATTTAATGGGAATATAAACATTCACACGCAATAAATTAAGCACATAAAAGTACTGAAAAGGAAATAAATACTTTCACATAAATTACTCTGACTTTACAACCCCCCCCCACAATTTTTCAAAATTTCTACTGGTTCCTATTTTAGAGGCAAACAAACTTTCATGTAATCCTATTCTAGAAATGTTTACTTACCACTCTGAAAATAAAGTCATTTGATGGGTTTCCATTTTTGTAATAGAATGGATCTTGTGATTAACATCGCATTTTAGATCAGTTTACTCCCCCAAGTGTTTATACCATTATTCTGCAATGCATTTTCTCAAACTTAAATAAAAATTATACCCCTTCATTTTTATTTGATATGTTTTCCAAGGACAGTTGGGGGCTGATTACGGTCTGCCGAATCCGTGGTGGTGTTCCACACACCGCCAGACTGGCGGTCCACCAGCCATGTTCTGAGATTGGCGGTTGAACCGCCACAGGACCGGTGCGGCCACAGGGGATCCTTGAACTTGTGGCAGTGGCACAGCAGTCAGGCTGCGTGATATGCTGGCCTTGCCACTGCGGCACAGTCGAGCATATTATGAGTTGCCTTATCGCCAGCCTTTCCATGGTGGTGAGCCAGCAATGGAAAGATTGGCAGTGAGGCAACCATTGTGCCTCTGGGCCTGGGTGTGCATGTAGGTGGGCACATGCTGTGCCCCCCTGTAGATTTCCACCACAGTTCCTGCATGGTGCATGCTGCACCATGCAGGAATGTGCTGCAGCAGTGTCACAGCGGTGACTGCCTGAGGCTCATCTTTGGGCCTTTAGATAGGCTCTGCTGTGACACCGCTGCAGCACCTTCCACCGCCAAGGCTTTCAATTGTAATCCGGCGGGCAGTGTGAGTATGGCTTTGGTGGTCCTCCCGCGGGGTGCTGGCATGGCGGCCGGGCGCCAAGGTCGTAATTAGGCCCTCAGCCTTTTTTGATGTTCATTTAGTGGATATTTTTCGTATCACTACCTTTATTTTTTAGTCTATCAACCTCATTTTTGGTCTTTCCCGCTTCTGTGGGGCATGATCCATTGTTCCTGCTCTATGGATCTGGTAAGAGTAATATTCAGTTACTTTTTTAGGTATCTGATAGTTGGGGCGATGTGCTAAGAGTGAGTATAGATAGCATAGGTTAACGTTTTGTTGTTTGTTAATGATTTAGGGTTATGTTGTAGTTTTAATTTTGGTTGGGTTGTGTTTCAATTGGACATGAGGATTTTTCAGTTTTCTTGGTGCATGTTTTTTATTATAAAGGAAGTGACATTGATGGCTCCTGTAGATTTTGTTTTTCCCTCTGGATATATTTATTTCTTCATAAATTTTTTGTATTTTTTGGGATTTGTTTTTATCTATTTTTGTGGATTATTTTTTCTGGATTACCTACCGATAATGGATGTTAGCAACAAAACTGAAAATTATATTTTAGTCAAATTTTAATGTGTGGGAAATGTTTATTTGCTTTCATGTTCTTTCTGTATTATAATGGTTTGTTATGTGTTATGCATTATGTTGATTTCTTGGCAATTTGTATTAGATATTGCTTTTTAAGAGGTGTTATTTGAGGAGTCTACTGCATATTTATGTATGTATCAACATTTACTTTAATAATTTTCACTTTTCAGTCTGTGTGGATCTTATTTACAATAAAATATATATTTTAGACTGATTAGTAAGAATAATAAAAATAATACAAGGTTGTGAGTTAGATTTAGTTTGAATATTTGGGCTTTTAGAGTAGCATGCTTGCTATGGATACTAAGGGGCCAATTACGATGTCGGACGGACCTGAGTCTGTCCAGCATCGTTCTGGAACTGGAACCGAACTACCTCCTGCCGCTGGTTCCATGGTCGCAATCCTATACTTTGCTATGAGAGCATACATTCCAAATGGAATGCATGCTCTCATAGCAAAATGCTAAGGTGCAGTTCATCCCTGCACCCCGAGGCAGGCCGGCAAGCACCTCAAGGTGCCTGCCACCGGGTGCAGGGATCAACAGGGGGGCACCATAGGTGCACCCTAGGCCACCAATCAGCGGCCTTGCACCCATGGGGGCCCTGCTGGGGGCCCCCAAAGCTGTTTCCAAATGCCTTTTTGTGCTGGAAAGGCCGACACAAAAAGGCAGTGGGAAACTTCCATCGTAATCCCTCGGCCGGAAAGTGACGGCTGGGGGATTACTGTGGGCCTTCCAAATGGCATGCGGGCTCTCCGAGCCCGTCGTAAGCCATTCGGTAGACTGGCTCGGATTCCTTTCCGACCGAGCCCATCGAAATGGCTCGTCGGAAGGGAATCCGAATCGGTGATTACGATGCGGGCAGGAGGGCGCAGACCGACAGCCTGCCGGCATCGTACTCGTGCCCTAAGTATGGCAGGCCTTGGATGTTAGAAAATGATTATACATTATACTGTAGTATTTTGTACATTTCTTAGTTTTGTTTTGATGCTTTATGGTTTAGCTGCATTATAGATTGTTCTTCTCTAACCTTTCATTTTGCAATTTCAATATTTTGGTACACAATACTTTTGCAGTCAATTTTTTCTGTACTTTAAATGACGTGCATGAAATTTAATACTTTTGTTGTTGATATTTTGACAATTATATTTTTGTACCAGAATGTTTTTGTGGTCTGTATTCTGACTTACAACCATTTCAGTAGGGTGTCTGTTTCTTGTACCATGTGTTTATTCCAGTCAATTATCTGAGGGCTGAGTAACCTCCAGCAACAAACTGAACTTGAGGCCTGCACTGATCTGAACAAAAGCCACCTCTTATAAGATTAGATGAAATTCTCCATGCTTTCTAAGACACAGATCAGATTTCTTCATATGCAGCTTATCCTACTACCTCCTCAGAACATCATCCTGATGTAGGTGCTAGCTCTGATGACATCATCAATAATGCATCTAACATACATTTTTTCGTCTGGATGTGGTAAAACATTCACATGGCTCTTTAGAGCATGCATTACCTGAAATCTGTTTGTGAACTTCAAAATTCTAGGGTAAGCCTTGAAGAGTACTTGTCTAACAGTGGAGAAACAATAGCCACAAAGGTTGAAAATTATGAGAAAAAATAATAAAATCTTCAGATCAAGCTTGATCTGAAACCTGCTTGTGAACTTTATAATTCTAGGGTAAGCCTTAATGAATACTTGTCCAAATTTCTAGAAACAACTGCCACTCAGCTTGAAAAATATGAGAAACGAAAATTAAACCTACAGTTTTAAATGTTGAAGTATTATTCACCCCAAGGAATTCATGGTACTACTGCTAATAATTAAATTGGCTATTACACACAATTAACTGACATTTGACGAACTGCAAATAACTAAGCAACACAAAAAAGCTGTGTAAAGCTTAGGAGTAAAACTGCTATGACCAGCCTTAGGAGAGCTACTGGTAATTGGTCATCCTAACCATGAAAACAAGTCATATGACTGCTATCATGGAAAATAATGGCTGTGAGGAATGCAAGTGTGTTTAGCTCAGTTTTAAAAAGGGGACATCTGCACCAATTAAATAAATATAACACATACTGGTTGGAGAGAGTTGAGGCTTTACACAGATGTGATGCAGGTATTTATTCTCCCAGTCCAATAAGAACAAGTAAGATACTATTATAAATTACATTAATCTCATAAAATAACAAGAATTACTAAAGTCATTAGGTCTCTGCCATGAAAACTATTGGCTTTGCCTATGCCTTTTCTCATCTTAAATGGTGACTGCAAACGTGTGCCCGTCCGGGGTGGTCATCTGTGAATTAAATGTTTTAAAATATTTCTAATGCATTCAAAGATGGACATCTTGCATGCAGGTACATTATGATATTGTTACAATTGGACACTGTGTGGTGGTCTGAAAGGTGGGGGGAGAAGGGGTGGAGAGAATGGAAAGCAGTGGAAGAGTTTGGGAAAAAAATAGTCCCTCGCTTTACTGTCACTACACTGTATGACATCAGCAGTGGAAAGATAAATCATACATTGAAAACAAAAGAAGGCCTATCACAAAGATAAACTTACACATGAGCAAATATACTCTTACACTTTGGGCCCGAGTACGATCTCGCTAGGAAAGCCCTACGTACGATTTAGATCCAGAGGGCTTTCCTAGCGAATTGTGCTCTGCGAGTCCGAGCGACCGAGTACGATGCACCCATGTGGTGACGGACTCGGTTCACTCAGACTCCCATTGAACTCTATGGGAGCCTGTATACCGAACGCGTACACAGGCTCCCATAGCAAAAAGGGTTGGGTGGGGAAAAGCGTGCACCCTGTGGCCGGCACCCCATGGAGCCCGCCACACTGTGCATGCATGGAAAGGGGGGACTCATGGGTACCCCCACGGGACCGATTCGGAGGGCCCCGGGTGAAGGGAGGCCTGCTACAACCCCCCAAAGTCCGATTCCCACAGCCGTTTCGTCTAGCTGAGTCCAAGTCGATACGGCTGTCCGTATTGTGCATCGTACTCGCCCGTTCGGAAGCCGGCTCCATTGAGCGGCACGATTTGGCTGCGAACGAGTCAGACTGACAAGATCGGGTTCAGAAACGATTTGGTCGACGCGGACGAGATCTTCGCATCGTACTTGGTCGCTTGGAACGGGGGACGATTCGGTCGGAAACATAGGCTCCGAATCGGGTTTGCTCATTCCGGAACCTGTCTGGAGGCCTTCCTAGGAAGATCGTACTCAGGCCCTTAGTAGTAAATGTACACTTTAGGCTACTTTTTGTTATAATTTTACTACAAAGTGTATACTTCCATATATCCACCCCCTGAATTCAGCAGCCTAATTTACGGTTACAAATTTATGACTAGTAACTTTTCACACATAGGTAGAGAGCTTCACCCCCGGGGCGGGATTTCCTTATGGTATGGCATGGACATTGTAAAAATGTATTAACTTAAAAAAATTGTTAAAATATTTTAAGAATAAATATTAATGTAGCTTTTGGTTCCATTTTGCTGCAGTATTTTTATAAGTGTAGTTTGTGAATAGAAATTGGATTACTTTTTTTGTGGGTGGGTACATGTTCCTCCCTAAACCACTCCCTAGCCCTACCACCCACTGCTTACTCCCTTAACCCCTTCCATAAACTAGCAAGTAATCCCCATTTTCTAACCAGTCCCCTGTTCCTTCTATATTTACTACTAAAAAGTAGCTGCCGGACGTACTGACTGGACCGTGGCTGCCGTTACCACGCTCGTACACGCATCGGTTCAACGACGCGACGCAGATCGACGCGAAGCAGCGCGCCCGCAGGAGGAGAAGCCGGGCCGCTGTCAGGACGCCGTTAGGATGTGAGAAGAACGTGAGAAGGCTGAGTGCAGCCCCGAAACTCAGGGACTGCGGTGCCGCTGCCAGAGCGCAGAAGAGCGCGCCTGAAGGAGGGGGGCATATCGATTCCTGATCCCCGGTTGAAGGTCGCGAGGTAGTGTGTGACAGCGAGGGGCAGGAGTCTTGTGTCGGTACCAGGCCCTGTCCCCTCGGGATTCAGACACGCCGGAAACACCCTGGACTGCCCCACCCGGTAACAAATAAGGTTACCTGTTATAGTGAAAGCACCAAGGAACCTGCGAAGGTGAATGAAATAAGGGTCCGTAATCTATGTGGCAGTTGTTCACGTCTACAAAAAGGAATCCTGGTGGAAATTTCAGTGGCACGGCAAGGTCAGTCAGTCTACGGCACAACAGAGGTAAGTGTTTGGCTCTTTCTTATTTGGCTTCTTCCGCTATAGCCAATTGAATAGTAGGGATCCAGTATCAATAATCCTGTAGTAGGGGATTTAAAAAGCTGGGAAGCTGCCAGGAAGGGCAGTGGTGCATAATAAATAAGCACAATCTTTGGTGGATTTGGGCTAATTTACACTGGACTTCCGCGCTCAATAACGTATTTAAAGTTATTTTAAGTACGCGCTGACCATTGATGGCCCCAAGGATGGATAAAGCCCGTAAAGAGAATACAGAGCAGGGGCCTGCGACAAATGAGCCCTCTATGGAAAATAGGGCTTCAGGGGAGAGCATGGAAAGCCCAAGAGAAAGGGCAAAAAGGGAACCAGCGAGAGAAGCAAAGAAGGAAGCAGTAAATGGAGCTGCACAGGGAACAAAAGGGGGTGCGATAGCATCTAAGTCAATAAAGGACTTTGTGGGAAAACACTTTAAAAGGATATATTCACCAATGAAGCCCCTGGATGTAGGGGCAGACCAGCAGAAAGTGAACGATTCAATTGAACACTGCACCCAAACATTAGGCTCATCTTTTTTGATTAATCAAACGTTCTCAAGTCAAAATGACCTCATTACAGAACCTCGTTTGTCTTCATCCCCACGAATTTTTTTGCTGCAGGATCACGAAGTGATGGTGATAGATCCGATTGAGAACAACAGCGACGGATCAGGGACTGATCGGGGTGATGTTTCAGTAACAGCCTCAAGGCTGAACTTGAATAAGAGTACAGAACAGCCTGGCAATGAGAGAACTGAAATGACAGAAGGATCCGTGCCAAACACCACACTAGACCTAGACATTTCAGCAACCCCCTCGGCTTCAATGTTGGACATAATGGTGATGTTGCAAAGAACATTACAAGGGTTACTTGAAGTTACAATGTTAAATAATGATATCTTAAAAACCCAAAAAATGCAACTACAGAAGATTGTGGGAGAGCTTTAAGGTATTAGGGGCCAAATGCCGACCATAATAAGACCAGTCCCCGATCCGCAGTCCCTGGAATCTGCTGGTGACACAGTGATACCAGAAGATTTACAGAATGTGTATATCTCAAGACGTCCAATGTTGATAAAGAGACGGGTGAATATTCTAGGTATAGGCCCATTAATCACATGAGACGAATAGGAATAGGAAGGAAGGCACAAAGGCAGAGAGAGGTAAAGGTACACAAAAGTGGGAAGGTAGAAGAGGGCTTATCAGAAATTGTATCCCAAGGGAAGAGATCATCTAAAAACCCTAGGGAAGTTGGAAAGAGGAAGGGATTAAAAAAAGGAAGGAAGAAGAATGTTGCAGGGGAAATAAGAAAGGCCCAATTAGAATCACCCCCGAGATCTAGTAGGGAGAGTCCGAAAGTACTAACTCCGGGGCAAAACCTCGGAAGAGAACCTTAATTAAGGAAAATAAGAGAAGAAAGAGGTAAATCAAAGGCAAGCACCAGGAAGAACAATCGGCAGGGAAGTGCGAACCCCCACAAGGTGGAAATGGAGGTAGTAGGAAATAAGTGGCTACATTTTGAACCTGTACAAGCAGAGAAGGGGGGAAAAACAAGGAATATTTTACCCCTAAATAGGTCTCAGCTCTTACATTCATTTGCAAAATGCCCCAGCTTGAGAGGAATTGGAACTAAAGACCTGCGTCAGGTGGGATTTAGATATAACTGTAAAGGGAAGGAAATCACCAAGATCTGGTTAAGGTGGCAATTGGGAAAGCAGAGTGAGAGGTACTGAAGGAAGGGATAAGGATAATCCCAGATGGAGAACTAGAGGAGAGTAGTCAACAAGGAGGAGGGTTCCTAAAGTGTCATGCAGGATTAGGCAAGAGGCAGGTGAGGCTGTTGGAGAAAGAGGGGGAAGATAACGAAAATTTCAATATATTAGTTAATAACTCAGATATCTGCAAACTATGGGGGAATTGGAGCCAAAGAATCAGCCTCGCAGGCCCCTCCCTGTGGTATAATGGGGAAGATGACTGCTTAAGCGAAATTGAGTAGGATAATGGGTGGTCGCATAGCCTGAAGGGTTCACTGACAGAATATCGAACAAAAAATATCGTGTGGACAGAATATCGTGTCCAAAATATCGAGGACAAGAATATCGAGTAGGTAAGTGCAAATAGATAGGTATAAATTTACTATTCTTAACTCCAGATCTACGTACCTTGAAGATATATATATCGTCAAAGTACATATATGTGGAGTTATATATAGTAAAACTTTACTTACCCATAAGCAATGACCTTCACGATATTCTTGTCCTCGATATTTTTGACACGATATTGTGTCCGACGATATTTGTGCTTTCGATATTTTGTCCACGCACCAGCCTGAAGATCATATCTTGCAACATAAATGGTCTTGGAGGATCTGTAAAACAAGAAAGCATAAAAGAGCTAGCCCAGAGTGCTGAGATTATATGTTTACAAGAAACTTGGTTATGCGACAAAACCCCTATAATTGATGGCTTTGTTCAACTTCACAGACCCGCAAAGAAAAATAGGTTTGGGCGCCCAGCAGGAGGGACTATGACCCTACTATCAACTAAAATCGTGAAGGATGTGATGTCCCAAAGTGTAAAATGTAAATGGTTGCTTGCATGTAGGATATCTTTATTTGTCTCAGACAAAAAGTGTGAAAACCTGGTCCTTATAAATGTCTATATGCAATGGGGGTGCCCCGAGGAATATGGGGTCGAGATGGGGTACTTTAAAGAAGACATTGATACCTTATGTGAAAAATATGGCACTGACATGTTTCTAATATTGGGAGATCTTAACCATAAATTGAACCCAAATAAGCTAGATCCTTGGTTTAAGGAAGTATTGGAAGCTTATGATATAATGATGGCGGATTTCCCAGACTGTACCCCCTCAAGACAAGATTTAAACTTAGGAAAGTATTTGGGGACAAAGGGCCTATTCTGCCTGAATGGTAGGATGGATACAGATTGCCCGGCCAAGAAAACATTTAAAATAGGCATACAAAACTGCCCAATAGACTATGCTTTTACCCCCGCCTGGAACTTTGCATTAATCAAGGGGTTCCACGTATGTCAAAGGGAAGGTAGTGACCATAACCCCCTGCAGATTGAGGTCTCAAGAGAGAACCTGAGCCCAAGAGATACAGTAATCTCACAACAAGTAGAGTATCCAAGGCAGATGACAACGAGATTAACAGATGAATACATAGCAAAATTGGCAAAATTACAACAGGAGCTAGATTTGGGAAGTGCCAGAGGGCAGAATCTGGAATGGTTCGAGAGAAAAATCGAACAGGTAGTGCAATGCCTTCGAGTCAAATTAAAAAATAAGAATACAAGGGCGAAGAACCATCGAATAATTCCGGTAAGGCAAGCAAAGTGGTTCTCCGAAGAATGTTTAAAGAAGAAAAGGGAGATAAGGAGAGAAGCACAAATCCTTAGAGTTAAATATGATCTGGATAGGTATATAAAATTTAAAAAACTGAGAACGGAATACAAAACGTTAGTTAGAAGCTTGAAAAGAATTCACAAAGAGAAATGCTGGGAAAACCTGTTGGAAACTATCGAAACAAAAAATATACGGAAGTTCTGGAAGCTGATACAGGCAGCATCAGAACAACCAGTTGGGGCCATGAATTGTGTGGTAGAAGAAGCCGCATGGGAGGAGTATTTGAAGGAATTGTATGGTACATTTAGCACACCTGAAGTAGGAGAAACGCTACATTGTGGCGGGCTAGTGGAAGACTTAAAAATAGACTTCACAGTAGAGAATGTGAAGAACACCGTAAAGAAGTTATAGCTAAGCAGAGCAGCAGGACCCGATAACCTCCCAGCTATTATAATAAAGTCCCAGTTACATTGGTGGGCTGAATTCCTGTCACATATGTTTTTAGCTATTCTAGATTCAGTAAGAATCCCAAAGAATTGGAAGGGTGCAGTAATTAGACCTGTGCATAAGAAGGGTGACACGAAAGCCCTGAAAAATTATAGATTGATCAATCTGCTGGACGTAGGGGAGAAAGTCTTTGCAAAAATAATATTAGGAAGACTGAAGGATTGGGTGGAGCAGCGGTCAATTGTGCCGGTAGAGCAGGGTGGCTTCAAGGAAGGCCACTCCACTATTGACCATTGTTTTGCCCTATGGGCAGTGGCACGGAAGTCAATTGAGCAAAGAGGGAAGTTATATTGCTGCTTTGTGGACTTCCGGGCAGCGTTTGACCTAGTGGACCGTAAATGTTTATGGGAGACGCTGAAAAAATATAACATCCCGGAAGGTCTGCTGGTTATAATTCAAGAGCTACACTGAGGGAACTGGGTGCAGATCATTAAGGATACGGTGGGGTCCTTGACATTGAAAATAGCTATTGAGAACGGTCTTAGACAGGGCTGTGTGCTGGCCCCCTTACTCTTTGCCATTTTCCTCGCAGATTTGCCCTCAGCCTTAGAGGTTGGTAGAAGTGCCAGCCCGAAAATGAATGGTAAAAAACTATCATGCCTATTGTATGCAGACGACCTAGTAATTTTTGATCAGACCGAGTTAGGACTTCAAAGGAAGCTAAATGCATTTAGAGAGTACTGTGTGTCAAAGTATTTAACTGTAAATCTGGATAAAACTAAAATGTTATGCTTTGGTAAAAGAGACCCCAGGTGTAGTTGGTTTTTGGGCCCATTAAAATTAGAAATTGTGAGTGAATACAAATACCTTGGGGTCTGGTTTGGTAGTACCCTAAAGTGGCACACGGATTTAGAAGCCCAGAAAGCTAAGGCCTTTACATCGGTATGTGGGTTGAAAAAATTTAACCGGGACTATGGGGAGATGTCCCATAGACCGTTGTTAAAGGCCTATAGTGCAATGATACCCCCCCAAGTATTGTACGGAGCGGAAGTTCTTTACCTAAGTGGTAAAAATGGCTGGGATTTAGAGGAAGGGAAGTGTTTAAAATCCCTACAGGCTCAGCAATGATTCAGGCCATGAGAATTGAGCTAGGAATGATATCTTGGAGTATACAGGCTCAAATGGCCTTGTTAAGGTTCTCCAAACGTCAGGATCCCGGAGCAGTACAAAAGGTCTCTCAATGGTGTAGAAATGAGATTCAGCTCAGTAGTTTAAAATGGGCCAGGGAGACTAGAAAGAAACTGTACACGGTTTGCGAGAACTTGAACGTGAGAATTTGTCAACACTCACTCCATGTAGAAATTACTAAGAGTACACTCAGATCCCAAGGGCAGGAACTGTCTAGGAGGGTAGATGTGGAGTACCTGAGCAAGAAAAAATCGGTACAATTTATGAGGGCTACCTGGCTGAATGCAGCCTGGTACCCATACCTGGACACGTTACCTAATTATTGGCTCAGATGCGAAATTTTAACATGACATGTGAGAAAATAAAAACAGAAATGATGCAGACCAATGGCAATTGTATATGTACGCTAGGAACAAAATGTGACATTCCGCACATATTAGTAGATTGTGTGACAGTTTTAGCCCAGCGGAAATTATTCTTACGTCCTTTTTTAAAAAATATGGTACTGTATCACGGGCCCATGCTGTAGACCTACTCACTGATATGCCTAATCTTGATATTGCAATTGCAATTGGAAGATATATGATGGCTGTAAAAAGTTTTTGTATGGAAAATGAATTTGAGAATACAGATGCTAATCGATTTGGGTCAATAGTGATCTTAAAGGATGAATTTTATCAATTTGCACTTATTTATTAATACAATTTTTTAAATCACTTCTAACCTTTTATCTTACTTTTAGTAGGGGTGTGCTGATAATGTTTACATTATGAAATTTTGCTACTATGTCACTCATTGTATGGATATTCATGCTGTCCTTTATTTATTGTTCATAAGTTACCTATCTTAATGGAATTATTGATGATATTGTGACGGTTTTAGGCTATTTATAAAGTTGTTTTTATGCTGTTTGAAGACCAATGGTCTAAATAAACGTTGCTTTTTGACTTGACTTGACTTGAGGTGTATGTGGGTGGAGATGTCCGCAGTTGGGGTGGAGATCTGCACACCGAAAAGCGGAGACCTCTGCACATAGGCTAATGAATAGAATTTTGTACATTAACTACAAAAGATAGTTTGAGAATAGGGCCCAATAGGTTAGCCTTGCTCCTGGGCAGCACAAATACAAGAATAGGGAGGAAAATCATCAAAGAATATGGTGCAGGGAAGTGAGATAGACAACAAAGCTATCCAATCATAAACAAGGCGCTGACTCAAAGTTCACTGTAAATATATATAATGTGTAGAAACAATAGATGTTCAATAGAGAGTTAATGCTGACCTCAGCCAAGACCTATAAAGTGATACCCTTTAAACATGTGGAAAAAGACCTTGCATAATAATATAAATGGTGACCAGATTGTAAAATTAGAAGCAGTTACCATTATTGCTTAGTTGATTAGTAATTAAAATGATTTGCTTTCATAAATGCTCAGGAGTCTGATTTAGATCTTGATGGAAGGGTTACTCCGTCACAATGGTGATGGATATCCCAGCCGTCAAAATATAAATCCCATATATTCTATAGAATTTATATTTCTGCAGGGAGGATATCTGTCACCGTTGTGATGGAGCAACCCGTCCGCCAATATCTAAATCAGGCCCTAAAACAAATGTGTCGATTTTCCCCATGCTTCTCCAAACCAATTTTTAGCATATATTTTTTCACTTTACCCAGTGAGAATATGGAGTTTACCACCACTTTCCCATACTCACTATCAGAATACAAACGGCAATTTCATTTCATAGAGGAATTGAATGAAAGACATGACAATTATCTGGCAAGCAAAAAGAAGGCAATAGGTGGATTGCGTGACTCAAAGGGTCTGATTACAAGTGGCCAATTAAACTGTGATTGTTGCGCATTTGCAGTTACAAGTGGTGCAATTGCACTCCCTCAATTAATTTTGACAGGTCAAAGCCCTGCTAGAATTTAACAAAGGAAAAACGCCTGGACTTCAGTGTACTAATTATTACATGCCACAGGGCCTACTCGTAATCAGGCACACACAAGTAATCCCTTGTTTGCTAATCAATGATTCCAGCAAACAGAGAACTCAGATCCGAGCATGAACCAGTTGTCTGCTTTCCACAGGCCATCAATCACTCAATCAATCAATCAATCAGGTTTCTTATGAAGCACAACTACTCACCCTTAAGGGTCTCAAGGTGTTGAGTGGGGGGTGGATCTGTGATTCAGTCGAAGAGCCAGGTCTTGAGGTCCTTCCTGAATTGAGACAGCAATGGTAATTGCCTGAGGTGCAGAGGCAGGGAGTTCCAGGTCTTCACAGCCAGGTAGGAGAAGGATCTTCCTCCAGCCATGGTCTTGCAGATCCATGGGATGGTGGACAGGGCCAGTTGGGCAGAGTGGAGATCTCTGGTGGGAGTGTAGAAGGAGAGGCTGTAGTTGAGGTATGCAGGTCCGGCATTGTGGAGGGCTTTGTAGGAGTGCGTGAGAGCTTGAAGGTAATTCTTCTGTTGATAGGTAGCCAGTGAAGGTCTCTCAGGTCTTGTTGCTGTGGTTGCTTCTGAAGTCCAATTGGGAGAGGTCCAGGATGTGGTTCATGCCGATGAACTCTCAGAGTTCGGCGTTGATGACTTGCTCGATTACTTTGGCTGGGAAGGGGAGCAGAGAAATGGGTCTGACGTCTTGAGGTCCTTCGGGTCGGCAGAGGGTTTCTTCAGCAGGGGGTTGATCTCTGCATGCTTACAGGCTTCTGGTAGGGTGGTGGACTCTATGGAGCAGTTGATGGTGCGGCAGGGTTCGGGTGTGATGGAGGTGCCAGCTCTGTTGAAGACGTAGTGAGGGCCGGGATCTGAGGGGGCTCCGGAGTGTATGCTCTTCATGATCCTGAGGGTGTCGTCAGAGGTGAGGGTGGTCCAGTGCGCAAGGTCTGCTGGGGTTTGGACCCATTGGGTGCAGTGATTGCAGGTGGGTCTTGGGTTGCGAAGCTGTCATAGATCTCCTTGATCTGTCCATCCTCTTGCCAGAGTCCACTGACATCTTCACAAAACTATCTAAAGACTTTAATCAATAAAGACATCTAATCAAAAGTGAAACCAATGCTGCCACCCTGAAACTCCCTTTGAAAATGTTATATTTTCATAAAACATTGGTAAGACTGTATCTTATATAAACCTTCTCTCTCCACCTGGTGAAATTCATTTAAGCCATAGCTCCATAATGTATGTTGCGGTGGGCAAAAACAAGTGTTATGAACAGCTGAACAGACAAATGGGTGAAGAAGATTTACCTAAAGTCTCTCAATATATGAGTATATGCATGTATTTTTATTGATTTGTTTTTCTTACATGGAGCTGGTGAGACAGCTAAAGTTGGCTCTCGCCTTGGCCTAAATAAATGACCATATACCAACATGAAATTGCTAAATACTAATCCGTTCTACGGCATTCACATTGCCACTTTTTTACTAGTATTTTCTGCAACAAGTTTGCTAAAGCATCGTAAAAGTGCTGATTTAATCATTTGTACTTGGTAAAGCCTTTCTTAGGGGCTCATTATGATGACGGATGGAAAAGCCCTCCGACTGCCATGGTATCGGGAAGAATCCCCCCGCATGACCCGCTGCATTTCCGTCGGACAAATTACGATGCAATGTAAGCAGAATCAGACCGTGGCGGAAGGATGCCACAAAAGACCGCCCACCACATTCGGAAAAGCTGCAAATCCGACCACGTCGGACGGGGAAAGCTGTGCAAAGGCTTGAAAAGGCCACTCCTGCCGCGACATGACCGCACGGCCAATTAGGATGAGAATGCGGAGCTGGTAGACCGAGCACTGCATCCGACCGCCGCACACGCACATAGGCCAAATGAATGGCGGACGGAACCAACTTCACAACAACGCCCAAAGTGTGCCTGTACCCCCTGCCGCCCAGAACCACAACACACACGCCACAATGATACACCCCAACTTGCTCCTGGTAGGGAAAGTCATGCGCAGCATGGAAGAGACATCTGGAGGTCATCACCCATGTGGACACACCCACAGACCACAGTATAAAACCAACCCCATCCTGGACCAGCACCCTTTGCACACCACAAGCCGAGACAGAGAGAGGACACCATTGACTCACACTGCACAACATCACACCCACCTGTCCCCACACAACACCACTTCCACCCACACACCTTACACACTACACATATCTCCAACATCACCTTGCACCCTGCACCCCTCATTAATTTGCACCATGCCCCCCAAGAAAATGCCCAACTTCACCAACTCAGAGTTGAAAGTGATATTAGACAAGACAATCAGGGCAGAACCACATTTGTATGGGCACCTGGTCCAACACATCCCACCTGCGCGCAAGAATCAGATGTGAGCAAGGATCCACAGCAAAGTCAATGCCGTAGGGACCACCCTACGCACTGTGCGTGACATCAGGAAGCGGTGGTGCGACCCCAAGGGCCAGCTCAAGCTACGGGCCCAGAGGAACCACGCGGTGGCACAGAAAACTGGTGGCGGCCCTCCCATACTACCACCAACCTTCACTGAATGGGAGGAGAAGGTGCCTGCCATAATGCATCCAGAGAGTCTCACGTGAATCGAGGGGGGGACTGGAGGCTGGTAAGTACCAACAAACATGGACATGACGGAAGTTGTCACAGATCACATAGCGCAGACCAATGAAATCCTTAGCAGTGTGCCCACAGGAGCCAGCATCACACCACATCCTGTCATGTGAACGATGTGGACATTGTCGCATTAACACACTCAAGTACTGTTGCAAGGGGATTTTCTGAATACACGTGCGATTTATGCATGTTCAACCACATGAATACCAGTCCCTGACAACATGCACACGCCAAATTTGGTTTAAAAACACACTTCGCTGTTCCTGCATGAGTACAACAGCTGCGTGCACAGGACAGGCATCACGTATATAGGGGGACTTATTTACAAGCCCCTTGTGCCACTTTTGTGTCACTTTTCCCATGTTAAAAATGACGCAAAAGTGGCGCAAGGGGCTTGTAAATAAGCCCCAGGATCTGTTGCACGACGTGTCCTTTTTGTGGCAATGTTCAGCTAACTCCCCATGAGTGATTGTGGATAGTCATTTCTGGCCTCACTTATTGAAGTATGCGAAAGCCTGATTTGCATATGGCCATGTCTGAACTGGGGTGGTGGAGTGAGCTAAAGAATGATGATGGATTAAACCCAGATCAGTTGACTGGGGGTGAGTGTTTGATTGGCTCAAACGTTCCGTCCATCATCCCCTTTTGTATCGCTTTGTTCGCCCTAAGTTGGCGGGGGTATGCCCAGACGTGGGTCCCTTGCTCACTTTGCCACTGGATTCAAGCAAGCCTGGCTGATGACGGCTGGAATGCCAGAAACCGGTCCTAGGATGCTTGTTTCCGGTCCAGGGAAGACATGGCTTGGCAGTTCGGGCTGGACTGTTCCCATGAGGCACAGGGTCAGACTGATTTGCATATGGCCATGTCTGAACTGGGGTGGTGGAGTGAGCTAAAGAATGATGATGGATTAAACCCAGATCAGTTGACTGGGGGTGAGTGTTTGATTGGCTCAAACGTTCCGTCCATCATCCCCTTTTGTATCGCTTTGTTCGCCCTAAGTTGGCGGGGGTATGCCCAGACGTGGGTCCCTTGCTCACTTTGCCACTGGATTCAAGCAAGCCTGGCTGATGACGGCTGGAATGCCAGAAACCGGTCCTAGGATGCTTGTTTCCGGTCCAGGGAAGACATGGCTTGGCAGTTCGGGCTGGACTGTTCCCATGAGGCACAGGGTCAGACTGATTTGCATATGGCCATGTCTGAACTGGGGTGGTGGAGTGAGCTAAAGAATGATGATGGATTAAACCCAGATCAGTTGACTGGGGGTGAGTGTTTGATTGGCTCAAACGTTCCGTCCATCATCCCCTTTTGTATCGCTTTGTTCGCCCTAAGTTGGCGGGGGTATGCCCAGACGTGGGTCCCTTGCTCACTTTGCCACTGGATTCAAGCAAGCCTGGCTGATGACGGCTGGAATGCCAGAAACCGGTCCTAGGATGCTTGTTTCCGGTCCAGGGAAGACATGGCTTGGCAGTTCGGGCTGGACTGTTCCCATGAGGCACAGGGTCAGACTGATTTGCATATGGCCATGTCTGAACTGGGGTGGTGGAGTGAGCTAAAGAATGATGATGGATTAAACCCAGATCAGTTGACTGGGGTGAGTGTTTGATTGGCTCAAACGTTCCGTCCATCATCCCCTTTTGTATCGCTTTGTTCGCCCTAAGTTGGCGGGGGTATGCCCAGACGTGGGTCCCTTGCTCACTTTGCCACTGGATTCAAGCAAGCCTGGCTGATGACGGCTGGAATGCCAGAAACCGGTCCTAGGATGCTTGTTTCCGGTCCAGGGAAGACATGGCTTTGCAGTTCGGGCTGGACTGTTCCCATGAGGCACAGGGTCAGACTGATTTGCATATGGCCATGTCTGAACTGGGGTGGTGGAGTGAGCTAAAGAATGATGATGGATTAAACCCAGATCAGTTGACTGGGGGTGAGTGTTTGATTGGCTCAAACGTTCCGTCCATCATCCCCTTTTGTATCGCTTTGTTCGCCCTAAGTTGGCGGGGGTATGCCCAGACGTGGGTCCCTTGCTCACTTTGCCACTGGATTCAAGCAAGCCTGGCTGATGACGGCTGGAATGCCAGAAACCGGTCCTAGGATGCTTGTTTCCGGTCCAGGGAAGACATGGCTTGGCAGTTCGGGCTGGACTGTTCCCATGAGGCACAGGGTCAGACTGATTTGCATATGGCCATGTCTGAACTGGGGTGGTGGAGTGAGCTAAAGAATGATGATGGATTAAACCCAGATCAGTTGACTGGGGGTGAGTGTTTGATTGGCTCAAACGTTCCGTCCATCATCCCCTTTTGTATCGCTTTGTTCGCCCTAAGTTGGCGGGGGTATGCCCAGACGTGGGTCCCTTGCTCACTTTGCCACTGGATTCAAGCAAGCCTGGCTGATGACGGCTGGAATGCCAGAAACCGGTCCTAGGATGCTTGTTTCCGGTCCAGGGAAGACATGGCTTGGCAGTTCGGGCTGGACTGTTCCCATGAGGCACAGGGTCAGACTGATTTGCATATGGCCATGTCTGAACTGGGGTGGTGGAGTGAGCTAAAGAATGATGATGGATTAAACCCAGATCAGTTGACTGGGGGTGAGTGTTTGATTGGCTCAAACGTTCCGTCCATCATCCCCTTTTGTATCGCTTTGTTCGCCCTAAGTTGGCGGGGGTATGCCCAGACGTGGGTCCCTTGCTCACTTTGCCACTGGATTCAAGCAAGCCTGGCTGATGACGGCTGGAATGCCAGAAACCGGTCCTAGGATGCTTGTTTCCGGTCCAGGGAAGACATGGCTTGGCAGTTCGGGCTGGACTGTTCCCATGAGGCACAGGGTCAGACTGATTTGCATATGGCCATGTCTGAACTGGGGTGGTGGAGTGAGCTAAAGAATGATGATGGATTAAACCCAGATCAGTTGACTGGGGGTGAGTGTTTGATTGGCTCAAACGTTCCGTCCATCATCCCCTTTTGTATCGCTTTGTTCGCCCTAAGTTGGCGGGGGTATGCCCAGACGTGGGTCCCTTGCTCACTTTGCCACTGGATTCAAGCAAGCCTGGCTGATGACGGCTGGAATGCCAGAAACCGGTCCTAGGATGCTTGTTTCCGGTCCAGGGAAGACATGGCTTGGCAGTTCGGGCTGGACTGTTCCCATGAGGCACAGGGTCAGACTGATTTGCATATGGCCATGTCTGAACTGGGGTGGTGGAGTGAGCTAAAGAATGATGATGGATTAAACCCAGATCAGTTGACTGGGGGTGAGTGTTTGATTGGCTCAAACGTTCCGTCCATCATCCCCTTTTGTATCGCTTTGTTCGCCCTAAGTTGGCGGGGGTATGCCCAGACGTGGGTCCCTTGCTCACTTTGCCACTGGATTCAAGCAAGCCTGGCTGATGACGGCTGGAATGCCAGAAACCGGTCCTAGGATGCTTGTTTCCGGTCCAGGGAAGACATGGCTTGGCAGTTCGGGCTGGACTGTTCCCATGAGGCACAGGGTCAGACTGATTTGCATATGGCCATGTCTGAACTGGGGTGGTGGAGTGAGCTAAAGAATGATGATGGATTAAACCCAGATCAGTTGACTGGGGGTGAGTGTTTGATTGGCTCAAACGTTCCGTCCATCATCCCCTTTTGTATCGCTCCATTCCCTGCAGCAGCGTGCAGGCAGTGAGTGAGCCTTTTTTCACCTCCAGACGTGCCGAAGTAAAGGGGCCATCCGGCCCCCTTTTGTTTGTACATGCTGACTGGGGGCCGCCTTGAACCTTACATTTGAATGTGGATGCCACAGAGGGAAACATAGGCCCACAGCTTGCCTTCTGTTCACAGGGACTTAAGGGAGGCATGCTTTTGCCTGTGTTCTGTCCATGTGTATCAATGCAGACACTGTGAGACTGTCAGATGGGTTAGTCTGTTCCAGTATTTGCACAAATCCTTTCTGTTGCACTATTTTACTTCTTTCTTAGCGCTCCGTCATAACGTTGTGAGGTCATTTGCATTTTGTCTTACTTGGTCAGTCCCCCCACTTATTTGTTTGGGACCTGTGCCCTGCAAGTGCCTTAGTATATGTCTGTCATATGGGAGGTGTTCGCAGAGCTTGTCCTCTGCGCGGTCCTAGAGTACTGTCTGTACAATCTGTCCCTGGTCGGAGGACATTGTCCCTTGTCATTCTGTTCTGGTGTGGCCCTGGCACCCCGACCCAACTAAGTCTCACAGCTGCAAGAGGACACGGATCCCCTTTGGATGACATAGGAATGCGGGCTAGATGCCCCACTCTTGGAGAGTGATCCATCCGGTGATGAGAGCGACACAGCAAATGTGTTGCAAATGTCACCATACATAGGCAGAGGGATGGGTTCTGCTGACAAAGCCCATAGACCAGGGACATTGATACAACTCCTACCTGCAAGGGGTGGGGGGATATGCTTGTGGTTCTACGTCCAGAGTGATTATTGATGCGACATCTTGCTTCATGTTAAATGGACATGTCACTGTGGTTACTGGTTGGGTACTCATGCATTTTCAACCTGTTGTGGCACGTATGTTGCATGCTTTGACACTGTAGTAAGAACTTCACATTTGGAAACGTTTCTTGTGTTCGACTTGTCTGCTTGTGTACAGGTGCTTGTATGTCTCAGAGTGAGTAGGAGAGCAAGTGAGGCAGTATGGCAATGGTGTCCTGTGTGTAGGGGTGCTTCGTTGTGCTCAGTCCCTGCATGCACAGGTTCTCAAATCCTGCGCATAGTCCAGTATGTGTACAAACTCACATGAACATTTCTCAAAGTCTGTGAGACAACAGCAAGGCACACAGACACAGTCATAGTCGATCATTGTTGAATCACACTCAACGGAAGTAGTTGATGATGAGCTGTTGTCGTTGGTCAAGGCCTTCCTCCTCACCACTGTCATCGTCACTGGACCTGTTACCCTGCCAACAAACGGGGCTGGACACACGTGCCCTGGGCCAGTTCTCCCATACAAGTACAGTGTCTGAGTGGTTACCTTATATGCATGGAAGCCTCGTGCCCCACGACATTACACATAGGGTGCACCAATCTCTTTGGGCGAATGGGCTGTGATGTGTGATGTAATTCGCAGGTCGCCAATGCAAATGCAGTATGTGTTCGCATGCGCGGGAGCTGGCATCCGCAGCGATGACACGCATTGGCTCCAATTGAATGATGCAGGGTTGCGGTCGCAGCTTCCGGCCGCCGCATTGTGGCACACACTATGCGAATGAGCCATCAGCCAATGGGAGCCTTCGGCGTACATATTTTGATATTGCGGTGTGCGTGCTCTGCAACTGCGGGGCTCGTCATTGGCCCCAATTGCCTTCAGGGGCACCGACGGTCACTCATGGGGATTGGGTGGGCCTCGCACTTTGCATTTGGCAGGTTGCCACGTTCATCGTGGTACCGCCACGCTTGCTGGGAGTTGTAGTTATTCAGGGGTTGCATGCGTGGAGATGTTTGGTATGTACCTCTGCTGTTGGGCATGGTGGCGTCTTGTCTGCTGGAGGTGCATCAGGTAGTGCAGCAGGAAGGCCTGTGGCGCTGGATCCATGGCAGCTCTGGTGGTTTAGATGGCTTCTGTGTCGGCTCTTCCTCTCCATTGTTGTATTTCCACCATCCACAACGTGGTGGTTTTTACGCTGCGGTGGGAAGGGCTGTTTGCAACATTGTGATCTGGTTGGCGGACGGAACGTGTTTCTGCACGCCGGTCCTGCTCAGTTTGCTCCGTCCGCCACCCTTGCGTACGCAGGAAACGTGCGGAGTCTGACAGACCGGGGCGGACGGTAGAAGGCCTCTGTTGGACCATTGTGATTTGGTGGTCGCAATGACCGCACCTGGGGCGGACCACATGATGGTTTTCCGCCATCGCCACCAGCACGGATGGGCTTCCGTCCGACATCTTAATGAGCCCCTTAGTCTTCAAATGTCCACATGCATGACATTTTTTTTTTTACTTTCGAAAAAGACTTTAGGCACTTAACATGAGCACAACCAAGTTACTGATTTAGAACCTCAGAATCAAAAGTAATTCCGCATGGTATCGAAGTCTTTCACAGTGATGGGAAATGGCTCGGTTCTGTAGTCGTGAATACATACTTGAGAAAGGGTTTCTACATAAATGATAGGCAAGGAGGCAGGTAGCAGTGGAAGTAAATAAATACCCTAGAATGAGTAGAACGCTTGAATTTCAATGATATGAGTTTTTGTATAGGGCACATCTCACATACGGCTAAATTAACAAGCCCCTAGAGCCACTGGAGCGGCACTTTAGATACTCCAGGGGCGCTGTGTGCTGGCTCATATTTAAAAGGTCACATAAAGCCACTTGCATTGCTTTACACGGCCTTGTTAACATTGCCCCCTATCACGCAGTATTCTGAGTTAAAAGGGCATGTCATGGGTGTTGCTTTGGGTGTTCCCACGCAACATCAATTACTTTTTGACACTGCCCCAGGTTTGCAAGGATTGGTAAATCTGAGGCAGCCCCAAAAACAAGCGTCTTTAAAGGGGAAGCATTAAAGTGGCGCAACGAGGAGAAATACTTTTATTTCTCCTAATGTTCTGCTCTTTCTATGTGTACTGCATTCTGCAGCACACATATAAGGGACAAAACGCCATTAATGATTACTTTTGTGCAGGAAGGTGTCCGTCCCTGTACAAACACAATCATCCCTGCAATGCAGGCACCCTTGGGCCATGGTGCACTGGTGCCTGCGTTGCAGGGGAGAGCACAGGGGTGCACGTATTCCTGTAAATACGGTGCAGCCCTGCGTTTTTTAAGTGACGCATCTTGGCGCATCAAAACTGCTTGCGACACCATACAGCTCCATTTCTTAGTAATTATCCCCACCAGGAGGGTATTCTGGTGCTAGAAAAAAAGGACTGTGCTGGCTCTGACAGGGGTCTAATGGAAAAGCCAGGTGTTTAGTTTCTTGCTAAATTTGAGGGCTGGGGTGGTGGCACTTATGTGCAAGGGAGGGTGTGTTCTACGCTTTAGGAGCCATATACAGTAAAATGTGCCCGATGTCTCTGGTTCTTCAGATGCAGCAGATTTGGGCGAGTAGGTGGCCAGCTGAGCTGAGGTTTCTGTTTGGGGTGTGGAAACTGATGAGGCTCTTAAGGTCTGTGGGGTCTAGACTGTGTAAGCTTTGTACATGTGTGTGAAGAGCATGACCAGTGCACATTTGTGAATAGGGAGCCAGTGGAGCTCTTTGAGATATGTCAAGATCTGCATGCAGGGGGAGATTTTGAGCTTGAATCTGAATTACACGTTTTAGATGACTTGGAGCCTCTTGGTGAGCTGAGCGGTGATGCTGACATCGACTGCATTGCCATAGTCCTGTTTTCTGGTGATAAGAGCCTGAGTGACAGTTCTTCGGGTGTTGAGAAGGAGCCATTTGAAGATTTTTCTGCGGATCTTGAGTGTTTGTAAGCAGGTGGATGTGCCCATGTTGATTTGGTTGATCATCGAGAGTTAATTATCCACCACTAGCCCTAGATTCCTAGCTTAATTGACCAGAATGGGTACTGGTCTGAGTTCAGCTGGCAACCAGTCTGAGGTACACAGTGAGGTGTCTTTTCCACAGAGTTCTACCTCTGTCTTGTCTGAGTTGAGCTTCAGAGAATTGGTCTTCATCCAGCTGGACATGCTGATGGTGAACTTTGTTCAGGTGTTTGGAGAGTCATTGCAGAGGGAGAGGGTGAGCAGGGTGTCATCAGTTCCTGAGATGATTCTGATTCCGTTGGTTTGGATGATATTGGAGAGTGGTGCCATGTAGGGTTTGAACAGTGTGGGGCTGAGTGAAGATTCCTGGGGGACTCCGTAAATTAAGTTGGCGGTAGCAGAGGTGTACGGTATCTGTTATGAGTGTAACTACTTCCGTAAATACCCCTACTCATGTTCTTACTCATGCATGTCCTTCTAGATAATATTAAGGCATAACACATTGTAACAGTTGCAGAAGTCAGTTGGTATTAGCTATGTATTTTCACATCATCCTGCATAATGTTTGTTTCACACTTGTTAACTAAATCTATTATTCATAAGAAAGAAACATGTGCAAAAGAACCAGAACGGATGTAATGCTTTCACATTGTGCAAACGGTAAAAGGAAAACGTGTAAAACTAATCTAAATACATGTGGCTTGCAACGTTGCTTGGGAACCACGTGTAAAAGGTCAACACGTGGAGCACGAGTCTCTAATTGCATACCCAAGCGGTAAACAGTATTTAAACCGCTCGCACATCCAGAAGATTGCTTAGTCTCACAGAATGCTCACAGCTTACCTGTCTCCTGGGTTCGCCTGCTGTTCCCCGTCCGGATTCCTCCTTCGGCTGGCATCTGTTCCTGGTCCCGTCTTCTTCGGCTTCCCCTGCTTCTTCCGGTCTCGTCGGAGTCCTTCTCCCGTAATCCTGGAAAACAAAGCACAGGCAAAAGAAATAAAGATCTAACAAGCAATCATATTAAGGTAACAAAAGGGCATGGAACCATCGGTGAGTGTTAATTTATTTTAAAAAGACAGAATAGATATTCGCCTATCTGCTTAAAGGATCGGATCTTCAGAACGCTTGGGTTAATATTGGTAACAAGAATGGTAGTGCGCTTCGAACTACCGTAATGACTCAAGAATTGGAGCTCAAAAAGACCTGCTGTTCATTTAAAGACAATCAAACTTTATTTTACAAACATTGAGTAATTGTGAGTGCTTATTGTTGTGTTACAAATCAGAGACAAAGTATAAAAAGGTTACTGAGGCAAGTAATCGGAACAAAAAACCCAAGGTATACATTACTGGTCACACTTAATGCTTTAACAATACAGGAAAGTACAAGAATGTTCATTCGTTTATTGATGACATTAATCTGTTATTTATTATTTGGGCAGTCATTTGACATATAGGGACCAAGCAACATACAGCTAATCAGAACAAGGAGTCTGTGAAGTTCGTCAACAGCCTCCATATCGAAACTATTGTTTTAACATAAAAGGTAGAGCACTTTTTGACGGTGAACAGACATAATATCGAGTTGGAAATATCGAGTATCAGTAATATCGAGTCCAAAATCTCGGACTACAAAAATATTGACAGTCAGAATATCGTTGTCAAGAATATCGAGTTGAAGGTAAGTAATATCGCTTTTCAAAATATCGAAGTAATTAATATCGTTAGCAAAAATATTGTTGTTAAAAATATCATTGTTTTATTTAGTGTTACGTATTTTAGTGTGTATTTTATATGTATGTGTTCTATTTTTTTGTGTAAGTATTGCATTTGTTTTTTAATATATGTGTTAAATTTTTAGAAGTTAATATTTTTTTTTTAAGTAAATTTTGCGTTTTAGTTCCGTAGCGGGTTGTGGGTTTATAGGGGAATAGTGTGGGAAGTAATTTAATTATAATGCATTTAATAATAATTTTTATAAGTTATTAATTTATTTTAATTAAATTTTGCGTTTTTGTTTTGTAGCGGGTTGTGGGTTTATAGGGGATTAGGGTGGGAAGTAATTTAATTTTAATTAATTAATAAATAAGTTGATTAATTAATATTTATGTATTTAATATTGTATATTGTTAATTGTGATAATTAATTAATTATTAATTAGTTATTAATTGGTTGTTAATTATTAATAATTATTTGGTAAATATCTTAATTGTGTAATGTGTTAGGAGCGGGTTGTGGGTTTATAGGGGAATAGAGTGGGAAGTAACTTAATTATAATTAATTAATATTTTTTAATGACTTAATATCTATGTATTTAATATTTTATATTGTTAATTGTGGTAATTAATTTATTATTAATTAGTTATTAATTGGCTGTTAATTATTAATATTTAATTGGCAAATATCTTAAATGCGTTATTTTTTTAGGAGCGGGTTGTGAGTTTATAGGGGAATAGGGTGGGAAGTAATTTAATTATTATTAATTAATTTATCTTTTTAATTATTTGCTATTTATGTATTTAAAATGTTATACTGTTAATTGTGATAAATAGTTTATTGTCAATTATTTATTAATTGGTTATTAATAATTATTGATTATTAATAATGTTATTTGTGTCATTTTTTTAACAGTGGGTTGTGGGTTGATAGGGGAGTAGGCTGGGGAGTAATTTAATTATAATATATTTTATTAAATGTTTTATTATAATATTTATTTTAAGTTGTTTTATAGTGTTAATAGTGTGAATTAATTTATTATTGATTGCTTTTAAATTACTTGTTAATTTTAATTAATGAATGAATTAATTAATAATTAATTATGTTAATAGTGTTATGTTTTACAATATTGCTGGTGTCATTTATAGGGGAATATGGTGGGAGTTAAATTTTTTTACATTAATTAATTGTTTGATAATTAATTTTAATTATTTTGCTTGAGTGGGAATAGTAAATTATTCACATATGCAATCCAACACTTTCCCAACTGTTGCATTTGCTGGAGTGGGAATAGTAAATTATTCCTCTCCGCTATCCAACACTTTCCCTACTGTTGCTATTGCTGGAGTGGGAATAGTAATTTTTACCCCTACGCTATCCAACACTTTCCCTAGTGTTGCACTCGCTGGAGTGGGAATAGTAATTTTATCCCCTCCGCTATCCAACACTTTTACTACTGTCGCACTCGCTGGAGTGGGAATAGTAAATTATTCCCCTTCGATATCCAAAACTTTCCCTACTGTTGCACTCGCTGGAGTGGGAATAGTATTTGTTACCCTTCCGCTATCAAACACTTTCTCTACTGTTGCACTCCTTGGAGTGGGAATAGTAAATTATTCCCCTCCGCTATCCTACACTTTTCTTACTGTTGCACTCCGTGTAGTGGGAATAGTAAATTATTCCCCTTTGCTATCCATCACTTTCCCTCCTGCAGCATTTGCTGGAGTGGGAATAGTAATTTTATCCACTCTGCTATCCAACAGTTTTCCTACTGTTGCACTCTCTGGAGTGGGAATAGTAAATTTTATACCCTTTGCTATCCAACACTTTCCCTACTGTTGCACTATCTGGAGTGGGAATAGTAAATTATTCCCCTCTGCTATCCAAAACTTTCCCTACTGTTGCACTCTTTGGAGTGGGAATAGTAAATTATTCCACTCCTCTATCCAACACTTTCCCTACAGTTCTACCTGCTGGAGTGGGAATAGTAATTTTATCCACTCCGCTATCCAACACTTTCCCTACTGTTGCAATTTCTGGAGTGGGAATAGTAATTTTTACCCCTATGCTATCCAACACTTTCCCTATTGTTGCTATCTCTGGAGTGGGAATAGTAATTTTTACCCCTATGCTATCCAACACTTTCTTAAATGTTGCACTCCCTGAAGTGGGACTAGTAAATTATTCCCCTACGCTATCCAACACTTTCCCTACTGTTGTACTTGCTGGAGTGGGAATAGTAACTTATTCCCCTCCGCTATCCAACACTTTTCTTACTGTTGCACACCCTGGAGTGGGAATAGTAAATTATTCCCCTCCGCTATCCAACACTTTCCCTACTCTTGCACTCCCTGGAGTGGGAATAGTAATTTTATCCCCTCCGCTATCCAACATTTTCCCTACTGTTGCTGTTACTGTAGTGTCAAATGTAATTGTAAAAGATTATATTTTAATATTTTAAATTATTATATATATATTTTATTTTAATTTTTATTTCACTGGTATATGTATATATATATATATATATGTATTTATAGTTTTTAGTATGTTTCTAACATTTTATAATGTATTATAATAATTATTTATAAATATTAAGTAAATTTATATATTATATTTTATATATATGTATGTTTAATTATTTTTAACATTATATTTATTATTTATTATTTTAAACATTTTCTAATAATTCTAACTATGTTTTTTTAATTATATGTATTATTTACATTATTTTACATTATTTTTTAAGCATTTTAAAAAAATATATATATTTTTTACAACAATATTTTTGACGATATTTTTTTGCGATCTTTTTGTACTTACCATGAATTTAGATAGGACTTCGATATTCTGGACAACGATACTTTTGTTCTGATATTTTTGTACCTCGACATTTTTGTTGTCAGTGATCCCTTTTTGACAGAGTGACTGAATAACTGATGTATTGCACACCAATATTTCATGCTGCTTAATTCCTTTTTTGTTTACATATATAACAGTGTAACACAGAGCAATGCAGGATATCAGAGTCAAGACCACATCCCTTGCAGATCCCAGTTACCTAATTCCTAGAACCAAACAAAGACGTCGTCTTCGGCTGTCCAGTGTTTCTTTCTCTTGTCGTCCCATTCCCCCCTTCCCCCTGGGGGGTTTCAGATAGGCAGAGTACTTCATATTACTGCCTTTCTGTTACCTCTCAGAGAGATTGGAGACATATCGTCGCCAAGCAGAGCAAAAGGAGCACAGGTGAGTGGCTGAGCCTGACAGTATCAGGCTTACTGACTGGGTCCCTCTGGTGAGGAAGAGCTGATCCATTGGAGAACGGGTCTGCATGTGCACGAGTGATGATTACAGTCTTGGTGCTATGGTTGGGCCGGAAACAGAATTGCGAGGGGTCAACCAGGAGGTTGTTGTTGAGGTGGTTGGCCAGACATTTGTTGATAAGTTTTCACAGGAGTTTTGCTGGGTAGGGAAGCAAGGAGGTCAGCCTGTAGTTTACCAGAGACTTCAGGTATGCTGAGGATTTCTTCAGAAGAGGTAGATAGTGGTGTGTTTCCAGGCATCAGGTAAGGATGCTCTGCTGAGGAAGTCACTGAGTGTCGGGGTGAGTGCGGTACAGGTGGGATCAAGGTCTTTGGTGAAGATGAGTGTGGGCAGGTATTATTTGTGGATCCTGACTGAATGGAATGCATGGTTGATGCAATGTATATTGCAGTAATGGAAGGTCATAAGGTAATTTTTGGTTTCTGGGGGACTCAACTCATCGTGTAGGAAGATCACAAGGGTGGATGCGTCCATTTGGGGAGCAGAGTTGTTGTACATGTTGCTAATTTTGTCTCTGAAGTAAGGGTAGAGTTGAATGCAGAGGTCCAGTAAAGGGGTGATGGCCATGGAGCTAGCTAGGGGTAGGTGAAGTTCTTCAATCTGTCAAAAATGTCTGTGGCGTCATTGGAGCTGTTCTCAGTTTGTTTGGTCAGTGATGATTGTTTTGTGGATCTGAATTTCTGATGGTTGAGCCAGAGGGCTGATTAGCAGGTGCTTTTGAAATTTTCATCATGGACGTGTCTCCATTGGTGTTCGAATTTCTTTCAATGGCTTTTGGTGAATTTCACTTCTTCTGTGTACCAACTTGCTTGTCGTCTGACCCTTCAGGTGGTAATGGTCTTGAGCGATGTCAAGGAGTCTGCACAGGAGGTGATCTAGGCATTGAAGTAAATGATGGATTGTGAGAGGCCATCATGATGACGCGGGTGGTGGGTTTGGAGCTCTTTCTTTGGGGAACTCATTCCAGTTGTGTCGGATAGCTTTGGAGGAGAATGGTTCTGCATTGGTGGGGGATGAGCAGTTAGAAGCCAATGACAGAGCGTTCGGTCCATTTGAAGGGGTGGGCTTGTTCACTGTGATGTCAGCGAAGTTGATAAAAATAGAGTTTAGGAGCTACCCAGCGGTGTGTGTGGGGTTCTTCATTCATTGGGTGAGTCCATGTATGTTCAGGTCCTCCAAGAGGTTATTGGTGTTCTGGTCTATGTGGTCTTCCAGATGGAAATTGAGGTCACCAAGTAGGATGAAGGAGATGAAGTTGAAGACCATTGGGCCAATGATCTCCATAATGCTGTTTCCAAATTTGTATTGTGGTCCAGAAGGTCGGTAGAAAATGGCCACTAACAGTAGGGTTTTGCTGGAGATTTGTAGCTTGAAGGCCATATGTTTCAGGAAGTTGCTGGAGTTTATGGATAAGATGGAGCAAAGGAGGTTTTGTTTTCTTTATAGATGATTGCTAGTCCTCCTCTGGGTTTGCAAGTTCTGTTCTGTCTTGTGATCTTGAAACCAGGGGCCATATTCGCTGCTTTGTCAGGGGTCAACATTGGGGTGAACCAGGTTTTGGTCAGGAAGAGACGGTCTGTTGAGAGGTCATACAGGACCTCCTAAACTTTGATGGCATGTCTGATGAGCATGTGGATATTGAAGAGCAGGCATGTCAAGATGGGGTGTGTGTTGGTGAGGTGTGCTGTGCTTGGTTGTGAGGTTGTTGTACAGGGTTTGGTCGAGAGTGCTTGGTAAGGAGGAGGACAGGGCAGGTGGGGGAGCAGGTGGCAGTCGCGGCTTCTGGAGGGAGTGCTGCAGGGCGGTGGGGCGTGCGGGAGAGGGGCAGGGTGGGGGGTAGTAAACTCCGGCATACGGCCGAACGGAGGTAAGTACATAAATAAATAAAATGAATTAAATTGCGCGCGCCGCATCGCCATTTAGCGTTGCAGCGCACGCAATTTAATTCGTTTTATTTATTTATTTATTTATGTACTTACCTCCGTTCGGCCGAATGCCAGAGTTTACTACCCCCCACCCTGCCCCTTCCCCTCCCCCGCCCCACCGCCCCGCAGCACTCCCTCCAGGAGCCGCGATTGGCAGGTTGGAAGGAGCACAGGAGAAGCAGCAGGTGGCACATGTAAACGCACCTTCAGTGTTGGAGAGAGAGGTGCAGTGTTCAGTGCATGAAGGTTGGTGGCTGAGGAGGGTCTGTGCTCTGGTGGGTGGTTGGAGGAAGAATCAGAATCCTTGATGTTGGGAGTGGGTAGGGCAAGGACAGGCACAGATGGGCTTGCATTTGGCGCACCTTTGGCACACCAGCTCTGCGCCCACTGAGCACTTCCACTGCCCATCCATGCTGCAGCTTCCATTAAGTAGGTCTGAAAGGGGGAGGGCCTCCAGGGGGGTGATAGGCAGGGCTGGGAGTGGTGGGAGGAAGCGTGGGAGGAAGCAGCGGAGGAAGTGCGGCATGTTGGTGGAAAAGGTCTCAGAGGAGTAAAGAGCAAAAAAGGAAGAAAGAGAAGGCTACAGTGGAGCAGGAGAAAAAATGAAAAGAGCACAAAGCAAAAGGTTAGAAAGAGATGGAAAATAGGCAAAAAGACATAAGAAGGGAAAAAAAGAGCCAATAAGGCAAAAAGAGGAAAGAGGGCAAAAAGTGGGAAAGAATGCAAAAGTGAATGAGAAATCGGCAGAGAGGCAAAAGCTGGAAATGGAATACAAGAGTGCAAGAGAGAATGGATAGTGGGCAAAAAGGTAAAAGCTGAGGGAGAAAACATGTGTGACAGTACAAGAGGGAAATGAGAAACTGGCTAAAGGCAAAGAGACAAACAGTAAAAACAAATAGGCAAATGGCAAAATGGCAAATGGCAAACAAAGTCAGAAAGTTAGAAGTAAGAGCAGAGTGACAGTAAAAAGAGTGTGATAAGCGGGAAGAGAGGCACGAGGCAGAGGAGGGAGGCACAAGAGAGTGAGGCCAGGAGCCTCATAGGAAAGCTGCAATAGATTTGGGTCCAAAAGCAGCAGGCCTGATCTGTGAACTGGGCTCAATTAAGGCGGGATGGCAGGGCCAGGCAGCGCCTTCATAATAGTATTACATTTGAATTTTTCATGTTGGTACTACACTGAGTATGTTTTCTTGAATGAGAGGGGAAACTAGTTGAATTTCTCTTATTGACTGGTGGCGTGTTCTTATGCTGCTGCCACTATAATCTGTTTTAATATGAAATCAACAGGCTGAAAAAATTCTAAATAATGCTGATAATGCAAATGCGATATTCATTATATTAATATCATTAACATTTCATTAATGTAACTTGCTGAACATTTTTATCCTATTAACGTGTCAGTCCTACACAACGACACATTCTATGCTCTCTCTGCATTAACTAATTCTTTCTTTGGTAATTACATTTTTTGGTAAATTAAAAGTGAAAAAAGAAATACAAAAAGTAGTTTTTTTATCTGCTTTTATATCTAATCCTAGTCCTTGGTAATGTAACCGTTTGAATACATTTAACACAGACGTTTATGACCTGTCGTAAGGCAACTTCTCCATATGCTTCAAGAATTATAATCTTTGCCATAAGATTAATTCCAAGTGTCTGATCTCTTTCAGCTGTCCCAACTTAACACTTTTACCACCTTGATATTTCGAAAGAAATTGCACATTCAAACACTTTTTAACCTGTCTGAGTGAATAATTGTAATATTGGAAAACTTTGAACGTTTTTGCACATCCAGAAAACTAAGAATAAACGTCCAGAAAACCAAATTTATGATAATAAACTCTAAGACCAAATCAAATGTTAAGTACACTTTCAGGATCTATGGCAATCAAGTAGAACAGGTGAGAACATTTGAATATCTGGGCATATGGATTGATGATAAATTACTCTAGGGCAGTCAAGTAATTAAGTTCAAAATAGTATTACCCCACAATCCGGGGAAGTAAAGAGATTTGCGAGTAGGTGCAATAATCGTTAGATAAAACCAGCCCTGACGGCATATAAAATCAAAGCAATAGCCACAAGCACCTCTGAGGCTGAAATCTGGGGCCATACTAATGCAAAGGCCACACAAGTAGTGGAAAATGCTTTTTAAGGCGCCTCTTGCACCTATGCCCAGGGACTCAATTATAGCACTTAGAGCTGAACTGGGAACAAGATCTGTGGCAGACTGTATTGCTTTTCACCCTGTAAGCTACTGGACTCGTCTTTGGTCAACACCTGATCTTTTGGAATACCAAAAGGGCATGAAGGAAATTCCAAATCTCATTGTAACAAAAGCAATTGGCTGCTCAGACTTGTGGTCTCACCCTGAAAACATGACCAAATCTATATTGCCATTGGTGAAAAGAAAATACTGGGATTTTATGTGGCAAAAATCTGCAGACACAAGTAGTGCCTTATTAACTAAATATTTGGCATTAAAGGCTAACCATGGATGGGAAACTTACATTGATATGATTTTCCCATTCAAAAAAAGGCTCTTTTTCTTAGCTTCAGGCTAGGCACTTTGCAGATCCACTCATACACTAAATCTTACTCCAAGTGCTTTGGTAGGAGAGACGGAATGTGTGACTGCTCCCTAAGTGGCCAAGAAACCTTGCTGCACTCTTTGTTACTCTGTAATGGCTCCTTGTCCCTTCGTAGGAGTTCTCTTAGTAGTACTTATCGCCACCCCTTGTTTTTAAAATATAATACGAGGAGCTGCAAGGATGCTCTCTTTATGTGTTACAGAACAGACCTCCCGGAGATCTACCAGGCCGTAGCTTCATATATATATACAATATATACATCGTCTGGAAAAGACGACAACCGGCTATAACAAAGAGATAGCAATAGAGAGCGCTACTTCTTAAATTTCTGAGCAAGGAGTACTGATATATCTTTTTTTTTTTATAGCTTTTATAGCCCTATGTTGTTTCTGATTAGAGTACAAGTCGGACACTGGATTACTTTTCATTTTTAGGGGCATATCTACAAGGGCTTTATCTCCGCTTTTTTGGCTTAAAAAGCCAAAAAAGCGGAGATAAAACTATCGCCCTATTAACAAGAGGGTGCAAACATGCATAATCGCATGTTAGCACTCTTTTTCCCAACGCCCCCCTTTGCATCTCTAATGAGATGCAAAGTGGGCGTCACTGGGCGTACCCCGGATGGACTACCTTGCAAATATCGCTGATGTTCACATCGCGATATTTACAAGGCAGCCCACAGGATTATAGCAGACGTTAGATTTTGGCGAAAACTGCAGTTTTCGCCAAAATCTAATGTCTGCTAAAATCCTGACTTACCTATGTTAGACATAGGGGGTGGATTATGCTGATACAACCACAGGGTCGTATCAGCAAGTTTATCGCCGTTTTGCAGGGAACATCGCTGGAAAACCAGCGATGTTCCCTGCAAACGGCGATAACCTCGCTATCTCTGGAATTTCTATCGCCCTGGAGAAACGCGTTGTTAATAACACGCTACCAGGGCGATAAATTCCACAGATAGCCTGCGATAGGAATATTATCGCTAAGCACGGCCAGCGATAATTATCGCTGGCCGTTGATAATATGCCCCTTAATTTCTATAAATTGGTGCTATTGATTCTAATTGCTTTTGAACATTGCTGATGGAAATGTTCTTTATCAATCGCATGTATTATTACCCTATTTATTGTACAGGTACGTAAGATTTATCAATTACTTGTATTCCGCACGGTTGCACTTTTGTACAATTCATGGTAATATCCTTTTTTAGCATGCTATACAGCTTTCATATTTATTCATGAAGTATTTATTAGTAGGCTATTTCATCCAGACAACATTTGCACTGCACGCAGTACTTTATCTTGTCTTTTTCAGGTTTCTTAAGTCTCTTATAAATAATTCCATTTCATTTCCTGTGCCTGGGAGTGTTTTCCAGGAAATGAACCAGTGTGATTTAACAAATGTGTTTTTTTTTACTCGTATTTATAATGTATGTTTTTATTGTTTGGCTTTTTTGTGAAGCTGAACCAATAAACCTGATTGATTGATTGAATATATTAAAAAACATGAAATGTTATAGAATGTTATGCTTTATAATTGCTAATATCTATTTTACTTATGCGAGGCAGACAGAATGGAAGTTTAACATTTTTAAAATATTTATGACAAATATTCAAATGAAGGTTTTAAAAAATCTTAATTGGAATCTCAACTAGCTGGACACTGATGCATTTCAGCAAATATGATTACTGTGCTGTATCCCTAAAGGCTTGCCCGATGCAGATGGCGGCAGATCAGTCCAATGGGAAAGCAACGGTTTGCAGATGCGAAAACTAATGTTGATGCGTCTCACGCTCGGCAATAAGCCGTTTATATATCTTCAGGTCTACCTGCTGTTTTATTTTGTGTGTGTTGGTGTGTGTGTGTGTTTAGAGAATCTTTCTGCCATCACCCGAACCGCTGTTATTTCACTGCTCCACCACGGTCATTTTTCAGGTCGGCTCAAATGATTGTCCTGGCTGCAGTCAGACCACACAAAAGATGATGGCTAAAAGGCTTAAATTAATTTCAGTCATTTTGATTAATGTGCGCCGCATTCCATTAAATCGTTTGTCAACTCTTCTTTCTGTGCGACAGGTTGAAACCAGTCTGACACGAGATGGACTGTAACTCATGCTATTACGATAGTCAAAAAAAAAAATTTAAAGAGTGACTCTTTCAGTTCATCAGAAACACACAGAACAAAAAATCACACTGCCAGCTAGATATGGATCTAAAAATCTGAAAAACACTTAAGTTATAATAAAGATCATAATTCTAGTTGATTTGTTAATAAATTAAACTTTGCTAAGTGCTGCTGGGTGTTTAACAAATGTACTTTTATTCATCACAATATTGCGATAGTAAGCAGGGCCGGCTTTACCGCTGGTGGCGCCCAGTGCGACAATAACTTTTGGTACCCCTACACCCCGTGACCGCCTCCTCGGATTCTCTCACTACCACCGGGCAACAGTGCACCTCATATCGCCAATCATAAGATGTTGCTAAACATAGCGCCCTCCCTGAAGTTAGTGCCCCCCTCCACAGGTCAACGCCCAGTGCGGCCGCACCGGTCGCACTGCCCTAAAGCCGGCCCTGATAAGTAATTTCAGCTTGTTAGGGGTGTTAGCCAATGTTTTGCTTTACTCATAACATTTGCGAGCTGGCCTTCCTATAGGAGTACTTAATTTAAAAGTTTATGAACCTCAGAAAGTTGGTAAACTTGAAACTTAAATACAGCAGGTGAAAATGAACCCAAAAGTTGGTGTTGCGTTCGAAAACCTAAACTCAAAACTTAATTTTAGCAAGAAAAATAGTCTGTGTTAGAAATGGGGTTTCTGGTTGGCTAGGGTATGCACCTAAGCCAGGCAGAACCCACCACTCTAGTCAGGGCAAGGAAGTTACACACTGAAGATATCCCCTGCTCACCCCCTTGGTAGCTTGGCAGAGCAGTCAAGCTTATCTCAGAGGCAATGTGTAAAGCGTTTCCGCAACACACACACACCAGCGACACACTAGGCACACCACAAAAGAGACTGCACACAAGGTTATATAAAAATAGCCTTTGTATTATATACACATAAAAACACATTAGACTATAAATTACTGCATGGCATGTAAACACATTTAGACCACATAACATAAATCATTGCGCCACTAGGCGCTTGTCATAAAATCCCATGTAGGGCACTAGCATATAAACAGCTATACTGCCCAGGTCATAAATATAGAGACCATGACTACTTTTTGCATGTTATACCGGGCACTAAAGTAAATACACCTATAAGGCACATGTCATGAAACCACACTAATAGTAGGCCTAGCACTACAGTTCGAATAACAAGTAACAACTGGCAGAATAACACATCATACGGCCCCTGAACATGACACTTGTTACCACAGCCCTTCTGCACGTATCGTATGGGCTGCGTAGTAACTGCAGGAATGGGACCTCCATCGAGGTTCGCCACCCCGTCCTGCTCTCTGATCCCTCATGGACCCCCAAAGGCACATATGCAGCAAGGGGGGGACAGTCACGCTCTGCCACGCCAATGAGGAGACCTCTCTTGGTCCCCGCAGGCAGGATGGCCACTTAATTACAGCTGCCCGTGAGTGTGGTGCTGCACCGACGTAGAGGATGAGGCCGCTCGATCCAGCCTGTGCCCTACACCGACCAGGCATCTGGTTAGGGTTGCGCCTGCCGTCTCTTCACGAACAATCTGCAGGGCCTAATCCACCCACTGGTGAGAGTGACGCATTCACCGCTGCAGCACTCGGGATAACGCTGGTCCCAGGGGTACCAGGGGACCCCGCGGATCTCAGGCCCAATAACCCAGAACTCCTTAGGTCGCAGGGCGGTCCTCACAACACTGGGGATCACCTGTGTTCTTCGCTGGGGCAATGCTGCCCTCCCCCGCAGTCCCGCCCCCCTTGGGGATCAGGTTGCTACGGCAACACAGGAGTGGCTACGGGGAGGGCTTCCTTCTCGCAGCTTCCTTTGTGGTTGCTCAGCAACCAGGAGCTCCAGGCAGCCGCTTGTTTGGCCGGAAGCGCCTGGGGACCCCTAGACGCCGGCCGCACTCTTCAAGGTGGGGGAAAGCTTCACAGGTCCTTTTCCACTGGGATCCCTGCACAGGTTCGCGACCAAGCCAAGAGGCAGCAGACTAAAGTGGGCCACACAGCTGTTTTGACAAAACACTACGTAAAAGCCCCAGGCCAGTACAAGCACCAGAAATATAAGATATGCGAGGCACCAGGAGATTTCCAAAAAGTGATGCACCAGGAAATCTGAAAAACGCAAGGCACCAGGCAATTTCCTTAAGATAAAGCACCAGAAAGACTTTGATGTCCCTGAGTCTTCCACAACAGGAGGCCAGCACACAGGGTCACTCAGCAGAGTGGCAGTCCTTTCAGCCACCCAGCAGGCAGCAGGTTAGTCCCAAATGGCGGTTCCTCCTGACACACAGCAGCAGTTTTTTTCCATTGGTTCACTGTGAGAAGTTGGCCTGGTATATGCTGTCCACTATTTAAAGTGGGCACCTTGTACCAGTCCAAACAACCCCTTATGGAGATAGGTTAAAGACAACCTTTAGTGATAGCTATCCTAGTGGTAGCTATGGAGAGCAGCCTTCAGGCTAAGTCTTGAAGGAATGTAAAGCAGCTTGTTTTGCCAGTCTATAATCTCTTGAGTGACCAAATGAAAGAGGACCACACCAGGTATATATTTAAAATATATGTATTTATTCTTAAACACACCCCTCTAGTCTCTTTATGAGGCTAGAGTTCGAAGTACATAAGTTACAAGTCAGTTATCAACAGTAATAGCACAAATACACGTTTGAGCCCTAGGCGCGTACCAAACCATATACCAAAAAAGTGGTATAAGAAACACGACTGAGCTAGACACAAGGCCTAGAGCCTATAGAAGTGCTTGGACCCCAAGGAACCACCCAAGGTAGTGACACAGGGGACCCACCGGGGACGCGTGCAGTGTGAGAACACAGCCGCGAGCCACCGTTGACTTCTATGGGGAAAGTCGTGGTTGGATTTTTAAAAGGAAAGGACACTTAGAGGAGGACTTGGAGAAAACCCCTTTAGAACTAGGCAGTTCTAGAGTCAATACCCACGGGAGCACCGGAGTACTCGAGTTACCTCACCCAGGGAAGCCGGGTGCATAGGTGTCTTTTGGCGTCAGGTTTCGTCGTCGTTTTCAATGGCGATCTGCTGCAGCGGGCTGCTGGCGACCAAGTCGAAAGTGTCCGGGTGGATCCAAGAGTGGATCGAAGATCTGAAGGACCTGAAAGCAGAGGGGACAGAGTCTGGGTCACTAGCCAGTGACCAGGAAGGCGATGAGCAGATGCCCACCGATGTCGGGTGCTTCAGGTAGGTTGACAGTCGTCCTGACTCTTCAGCCACGAGGTCCAGGAGGTGTCGACGACAACCAGAAGCTGGATTTGAGCTGTCCCACGATGTCTGTCGATTTCTGGGGTGTCGGCGACCGGATTGGACCCAACAAGCCTTGGCAACGGCAAGTCACATGGAAACAAAGAAAGGACATTGATGCAGACCAGCAAGGTCTGGGGACTCACCCAGCGAAGGTAAGTCAGGGAACGTCTAGAGCAACCAGGAAAGCCCAAGCAGAAGAAGAGTTGCCTTCGGGAGGGCCCACTAGCCAACGGACTAGCGACCGCAAAGGAGCCTCAAGTGGATGCACTTGGAGCTGGCTCACAGGACACTCGTGGAGTGGAGGCCAGTGATCTTCGATGCAGTTGGTGCTGGAGGCGGGGGCTACTTGGAGCCCAAAGCACAACTTCGTGGGAGACCAGGAAGAGGATGCACTTGCAAAATTTATCGGTGTTCAGGGGTCACGGTTCCACGTTACCCACGACAGCTACGTGCTTCAGCTTCACTGGGGTCTCAGGGCAGCCTCGGGGAAGTCTGGAAATCTACCTCTGGTGTTGCACAGACTTCAGCGTCCAGCGGGAGCTTCAGCGATGCAGACCGGACAATTGCCTCTTAGGTGCCTGCCAAGCAGGGGAGTCACTCCTTGACCCCAAGGGAGATTCTTCAGTCCTCTAATCTTCAAGTAGAGCGTCGAAGGTCCAGGATTCGGCTTCAGAGTTTCGTCCAGGGTAATCTAAAGTCCTAAGAACTGGGGTCCCATACTTATACTAAGTTAGGGGGTTGGACATACTCTGGGGACCCACCTATGGGAGGGTCAGGGAAGAGGGGTGGTTACACCCATTCCCTTTGTCCAGTTTCATGCCAGAGCAGGGGCAGGTAGCCCCTGCAACCGGTTTGAACTGGACTATGCACAGGGACACCAAATGTGCCCCAGTGCTGGTCTTCAAAGCACCAGGAAGTGCTCCCGCCCAGCCCCAATACACATTATCCTGTCTGGGGAGGTGGTTACACCTCCCTGCGACAGGAAACCTATTGTCCAGGCCTCCCCTGCCGGAGTTTTGGTCAGCAGCAGGAGGCCAGACCCGTGTCAGTGGCAGCGGCATCCATTTTGTGATGCCAGGTCTCTGAAAAGATGATACCGGGTATGCCGGTGTGTACATGTCTCTCCCTCTAGAAGGGTGGAATGCTACCCCCGCCGCCAGGACTTCCGGTGGGTAGTATTCCAAGGTGTTTGACACCAAACACGACATGTTTTGGTGCAGCCAGTCCAAAGTTAGCATTCTACTGCGAGGATATAATGCACTTAAGAGTATATGGTCAGGCTGTACCACAAACAGCATCAGAGGATGGACTCTGAACGCTGCAGAGGGGCTCTGCTCATGCAGGGGCACCCTCTCACAAAAAAAACAAGCACTCTGCCTTCAGGATTGTTAAGGCCTGCCATAGGAGTGACTTATAGGTTTATATGTGTGTGCAATGGTAGTGATATAGGTAGCCTATATCACAGTAAGGGGTGCATGCGCCACCTTACCCAGGCTGCAGTAGCAGACCTGTGGGGTCATTTTGTAGGGCCTCCCAGGGCTGGCATAATACAGGCTTCAGCCCCTGGTAGGCCTCTGGAGTACCTATGCCCTGGGTACATAGTATACCATATACTAGGGACTTATAAGTGCACTCCAGAATCCAATCAAAGATGTACCTAAGGCACATGGAATCCATTTTAGAGAGGAAGCAGCTAGGCTGGGGTTCTGATTAGCAGGGCCCCAGCCAGACTAAAGTCGAAAAACAGTGAAGCATCAGCAAAAAGTGGGGGTACCCATGTGAAGCAGATCCTACTCTCCTACAGTCACAGCCCCATTACTTATAGTCCCAATGTCTATGTGCTGGGGGGCACTTAAAATACAATTATAAGTGCACAACGCCCCCCATTCACAGTGTAAGCCTTGGCTCCAGACCCACCACATGGGGGCAGAGCCAGAATTGTGGAAGGCAGGCACAGCCCTATTCAGGTGCAGGTGCTACTCCTCCCACCACTCCAGATGCAGACCAGGCCAATTCAGGTGCAAGGGACAACTCCTGCTGCTACTCAAAATTAAGCCAAGGTCTATTCAGCCTCACGCTGAGTCACCCAGGCAGGGCAGGACACACCTCAACCCCCCCAGGGACTGGCTGGAGTGAATGCACATCCCCTCTCCCCTTTCAGTCAGATCCAGATGGTCAATACACATCCAGGCAGGCACAAAGACACATCAGAACACAGAAATGCCTTCTTCTAAAAGTGGCATTTCTATAATAGTAATAATAAATCTGCTTTTACCAATAAGCAGGATTTATCACTACTATTCCAAACATACCGAACATGGTCACCCTACCCATCTCATGTCAGGAATTACCACTGAAGCACATATCAGGGAATCCCCAAAGCATCCCTATGAGAGGGAAGCCTCACAGCAGTGAGAAACCAAATATACTGTTTGTCACTACCAGGTCATGCCACACAGTTAAGGCACATGTCCTACCTTTTACTTTTTACCTACACCGCACCCTGCCCAGAGGGCTAGCTAGGGCCTACCTTGGGGGTGACTGATATGTAGTAAAAGGGGAGTTGCAGATGTGGCAACCACTTTATATGCCATGTCACAGCAGCAGTAAACTGTGCGCGCAGGCCCTTCAGTGGCAGAGGCCTGAGACAAGTTTGAAAGGCAACTTCGGTGGGTGGCGCAAGCAGCGCTGCAAGCCCACTAGTAGCATTTAATTTGCAGGCCCTGGGTATATGGGATACCACTGTACAAGGGACTCACAGGTAAATTAAATTTGCCAAAAAGGTGTAGACAAGTCTTACCAAGTTTACAAGAAAGAGCACATGCACTTTAGCACTGATCAGCAGTGATAAAGTGCCCAGAGTCATAAAACCACCAACAACAGGTCAGAACAAATACAGGAGGAAGGCAAAAAGTTCTGGGATGACTCTGCAAAAAGGGCCAAGTCCAACAATCTGCCATTGATTTTCAGATATGGCTGTGCCTTGGTGAAGTCTAAGCACTAATATCCAGCTGTAGAAGTGAATCTCCAAACAAGAAACGTGGGGGCATACGTACAAGAACTTAACGACACCAGAACATCACTTTTTAAGGCAGTCTGGTGGTGTTAGTTCATCGTCTTATTTAGAAGGTGGCATTAAGCCACTTAACGTGGTTGAACGCCGCCTTGTAAATAAGGCCCGCTTTCACGCTACACTTAGCGTGAAAGGGGCGGGCAATGGGTGTTGCGGTGGGCGTTCCGCCACAACACCTATTGATTTTGGCGCTTCCCCCTGTTTACACAGGTGGCGTAAATACGGGGCAGTGCCAAAATTAGGACCAAAAAAACCTTGTTTTTGCTGTTTCTATGTGTGCTGCCTTGTACAGCACACATAGAAACAGCAAATCGCCATGAATTATTGTTTTTGTGCAGGAAGGTATGCCTTCCTGCACATAAACAATCATTAAAAAAATTACGATTTGCAACTTCTATGTGTGCTGCACAATGCAGCACACATAGGAATTACAAATCGTCCTGCGTTTTTTAACTGACAGAGCGCAGCGTTAGCAATTTTGGAGCTAACCCGCACTCCACCAGTTCATTGTACATATGCCCCGTGGTTCATTGCAGTGTCTGTCTGTGGCACGCTACACATCAGTGCTTGCCCCTGACGCACTGGCAAATTTTGACTGCGAAGAATTTAAAACTGCGAGTCACATTAGGATATAGGGACTTTTAGGGACTTGTTACTCGATGCCTTAGTGTGTTAGAATATATACGTTTGCACTTCCTAAACTGCGAATTACTTTTTTCGCAAGAAGGTAAACAAAAAATCATGTTTTAGTACATGGGTCACAAAGTTCTTAAGCCTTTTTGATACTGCACAGACAGGTATAACAAGGTTTACATTTTGATAAATAGTTTATTATGAGAATTTCAAGAACAATAGGGTTTACGCATTATTGAGCAACAAATTGTGTTTCTCCTTTAATTCATTTTGAAGTAAAATTTTGATTTGCATGAACAAATTTAGAACCTCGGTTTCATTATTCATGCCAACTTACATTTTGCCATAATCTGCTATTTGCTTAATTGTATTGCACATTTAATGTACTTTCATTTATTCCTAACGCATAACTTTGTCTATATAGAGAATTGTGCATTCACAGATGACCAACCACAATGGGCATCTTGGGAACGCAAAGTGACACAGATCCCTAAGGGCCTAAGTTTCTTATATTATATCCAGACTTCTAAATCTCAGCATTGCCCCCCCACTCTGAGGGCCATGTGAGCGGTATGGAAAGACGCCCACCGATTACTGGGTATATGTAGCGTGGGACACAAAGAGGCACCTCTATGGTCAATCAGATGGGAAGACAGGAGGGTTAGGACGATGGGGGACTTACTAACAGGGGGCTCATTATGTTCCTTTGAGATGCTTAAATTGGAATTCATGTTACCCCAGTCACAGCTGTGTAGATATTGGCAACTGCAACACTGTCTATGGGGTATTTTAGGGCGTGACCCTATCCACCTCCCAGCCTCCCCTGTCTTGGACCATCTCAGGAAGACTTGGGGACTTTCCAGGAGTACTGTCTCCAACTTATATCAAACACTCATTGACAATGTCTATTTTCACGGCACATGAACAACATCTCACACTTACTGGTGTGAGCGACTAGAAATAGCCTATTCAGAGGATGACTGGAAGGAGGTCCTGCACTGCCATGGCCGTTCCCTTAAAGAAGCATGTTTGAAGTATTCCTACTTCAAGATACTGCAGAATTGGTATTGGCCTCGTATAAGTTGTGCAGGGCCCACCAGCTCCCGGCAGATACCTGCTGGCATTGCCCATCTGCTGGAAGCGACCTGCATCCCATAATGTGGTCTTGTCCCGATCTGGTACCTTATTGCCGCTCAATCTAGAGCCCATTACAGTCCACTAGTTACATACCCTTCTGTAACTCTTCCAATTTAGCCCTCTCACGCAATTTCACGAACATAGATGATGTATCCTCCCACTGGTGGAGATGAATGTCGATAGCCCTTATGGTAGCCAAATTCTGTATCCTACAGCATTCACACTCACGCCAAGTGCCCACACACCAGGAATGGTTAACGGAGCTGTACCGTTTAGCCACCTATGAACGACGCATTTACAAACTCCAAGATCAATTGCCTTTATTTGATGATATTCGGGGACCCTTTTTACTCCTTCAAAAGCCTTAATGCTTTCCACTTCAGAGCCCCCCCACCCCATATCCTGACCTCCAGCAAGGAACTCTACCATCAATTTTAAGCTACACACACATGGGGCAACACAAGAGGGGTAATGACTGAATTAAAATAGGGGACTCTCTCTATAGCTTGCATTATCCACCACTGGTGGGGAGAGATGGCACTGACTACTTTGTAGTTTGCATCCTTATGACTGTTATGGCCTTATGCATAGAGATGTGTCCTGCTTAGTGGCAATGTATTAGTTCCTTTATTTAATTTGTGTCTGCATTGTTGCTCCTTTTTTCTTTTGATTTTCCCAGATCTGTGTAATATATATTCATGTGTATGTGCAGTGTACTGGGGTACTATCAGGTACTCGATAAGAAAACTTTAATACAGCCATATTTAAAAAAAAAAAAAAAAAAAAAAGAATTGCCCATTGGCTTTATGACATTTTTTCTAATGTTGTGTGAATTTCCATCTCATTTTTAGTTAATAATCTGGAGGCAGAGGAAAAATGTGTAAAAATATAGTCTCAATTTATCCATTTGTGTGGAAGCCTGATGTAGCAGCACACATTTGAATTTAAATTTGTGCATGCACGTTTCATCTGTGTAATATGCACCGAATTAATGTTTTACCTTGGTGTTGCTTTTGCATTTGGAGCATAAGCAGCATATTTGCATGTTATCATTATGTTGATTATTGATGGGATGATTAGTGATTACGGCAAGTGAACTTTGTTCCGATGTCAGAAGCAATTTTTCATGTTAAGTGACCCTGTTTGTGTCAGCATTTTTCGTTATCAATCCTTTTCCTTGACGAAACCTTGGCTTGTTGAAAAGATCATTGAAGCAGTTTGTTTGATGGATCACATTTTCGAAAGATACAATGGGGAGCAAGCACTCTTGCTTGATTGAACAGAGTAGGGGCTTTGGAGTTTAGGATGTGGAACTGTACTTCATGTTTCTGAAATTGCGCTTTATAGATGATGGAGCAGGGTTTTGCAGAAAAGAAACCTGCTCGGATTGACACCCCGTAATATATATACTAACAGTGTGCAGTGGAAATTAACGTACAAATCACATGAAATACACAGGAAACCGCTTCTGCCCATGCATGCACTAAAATGAACTGATGCATGAAAGAACCAGGCCGCATTTTGCATCTAGCATCTTGCTTCGAAAATATTAATAAATAATGCCGCTTTTGCTTAACGCTTTGCTAAGAAAAATATTAACATCGGATAGTGCAAAAGGAGGGTGAAAAACAGTGAAAAGTACATTTCCATGTAATTAATAAATGCTTATGTTTTGTTCGTCCTAGTGAGCTGATTGGGCCTACATTTTCCTAAAATTGAGATGATAGAATGAGGGCTGGAGAGAGCATGAATAACCCGATAAATAGACAGAAAAGCTGAGCGCTGCAGAAATGCATGGGAAGTCAAGGTTGTACAGCTACGAAAACGTTGATTGTCTGCCAAAAGGACGAGACTGGCCGTGGGACCCAAGACTTCTGCCGCGGACGTAGCTGAAAGACTCTTTTTAAATAATGAAAAAGTTACAAGTATTAAAATGAAATAACAAATCAAGAATTATGTCATGTGAAAGGATGTAAGACAATGAACTGCAGAATTACGAATGTGATCAAGGTGGTGTGATTGAACACCCCCTAAACCATCCAATGGGAAGCCGAGTTTTAAAAATTGTTTCAACTATTGTGGGTTGGACATGTAGGTTTTAGGGTATAACTGGGGTGCCTTTAGGGGTGTGGTTTAGCTGAGCTTTAGGTCGCCTGGAAAGGAGATAAGGATGATTTCGTCGCAGTACATCGGTTTGCAGAGAGGCCTAGCTGTTCCTGTCTTTGTCCTGTTCCTGTAATCTTTGTTCCCTGACTCTATTTCGGGGGACCCCCACTACCTCCTTGGCCAGGAGGGTGGTCTTTCACTGATCTTTGGGTTAGTATATCTTCTTGATCCGTACTTTGCATAATTATTTGCAAATGTATTTTTGTCTCTGAAACTTATGTTTCTTCATCAATCCACTCCTTCATATGCACAATTGTTCATTTGATGAGTATGACACTGTTTGCATTTGCTGATGTTTTTCTTTCTCTCTTTGTGAAATTTTCAGTGTTTGCTTTGTGACCTGTATGCGATGAGCATTAATGACACATTATTTGCGATACACTTTATAAATCTTACCGAGAGTCTGTGATTATTTAGCTAAACTAGACCGATAGATAGATAGTACTATTATTACCATCAACTACTCAACTAATTGGTCCATCGACCAAGAGGAAAGAGAGTTGACACGGTTTCAATTATGTATTTAGAAAAATAAGATATGAACCTGTAAAAGAAAACGTTTGTTTATGTCATTAAAAACTTGACCCCAAGTGCAACAGGGATTTTATGAGTTGGGTGAATATGTATGGACCATTTGTACGCAATGATATTGAGTATCGATCCCTGATAAAGTGTAGCGCTGGATCAGTTTTCTGGTAGCAGAGGACGGTTTAATTGTTGATTAGTTTAGTAATAATTATTGATTATTGATTTTATGTTTCTAACATGAAAAGTTAGTGTCCTGTTCTATGTTGTCTAGAAATGCAGGTATGGAGCTACCTGATGGAAATTTAGCCTGAGATAGACAGAAGAAGAGTGTGGATAAAGAAATCACACTGCAGAAGTACTTTGTCTATTGTTATAATACTGTACGGCTGAAGGCTGTAGGTGTTATATTTAGGGAAAATTGTGTATGTGAGTAGAGTGTCAGATATAGTGAAAGGTCCACTTCTGAAACTCTAGCCTTATCCCCAGGGGAGTAACAAGATCTCTTTTAAATAAAGTCCTCTTGTGAAACTTTGGCCTTATCCCTAGAGGAGTACCAAGTCCACCTGTAGCTTGTTCGGGTGTAGGATAACGCTGGTCGTTGTTTTACTCGAAGTGTAATAAGCTCTAGTATGAAGTTAAAACTATCTCTTTATTTAGTGGAGCAGACAAGGTAGCATTGTTTTATGTTGTGATTAACAAGATTTTTGTTAAGAAAACCTAGAAAATACATTGCCGTATTTTTTTGTAAAGGGAGGGTCAGTAGAAGGAGTAATACTGACGTCAGAAAAGCCGCGCTGGTATTGGTCAGATAGCGGGAGCTTGGAGAATTGTGATTGGTTGACTCTTCTGAGGTGTGTTGGTATTAGTTGAGATACTGCTTACGTAGGAGTGCTCCGATCGGTCAGTTGGTGTGATTCGCGCTGGTATAGGACGGACATTGACAAATAGGAAAGTAGAATTACGAAAAGGTTTCCTTGTTTGTTTTACTGAAGATACGTTAGCGTAAAAGAGTCGGAAGATGAAGTTGCTTAAGAAAATAAATAATTTCTTTAAAAAGGACAAACCCATAGTGACTAGAGAGGGAATTCCTATTCCACCTCCAAGAATGCCTGCTTCCTTTCTGATGTTGCAGCGAGGATACCATACTTGTACTTGGTAAGAGAATTGGGTGGAATATACTAAGGATGATGGTGTTATAGCTTTCCCACAGCATGGTTCATTTAATGTAAGGATTTTACAGAATTTGAGAGATCGAATGAATTCATTAGAGCCAAATCCCAGACCTACACAGTATGAAGCGTTAGAGGAATGGGAAGTAGAGGCATTCGAGAGAGAGAGAGATATTGAGGCGGCAGGAGATACGGAAATATTATGTCTAGATATCCTTTTGAAAGAAGGGAAGATAGAATAAAAAGATGGAGGAGAGCTGTGATAACTGAGGGTTTGTATCCAGTTTTAGATGCTGAAGACCAGACAGGAGGTAAATGTAAAGAGAAAAAGAAAAATATAGAGACTTCAAGATTAAGCTGTGACCCAAACGACTCTGATGATGAGTTGTTAGATGACATTTTGACTAAAAGACCTCCGCCATATCAAGAAAATTCAGGTGAAGTGACTCCAAATGCGCCACTGATGGGAACCCCATTAATTCCACAAGTCCTGAAAATAACTAGAGTAGTACAAGGGAGTGAAATAGATATGTTGAATAAAGCAAGAGAAGCGCTGACTCAGAAAATAAATCAGTTATGTTTAAATGCAGAAGCATTGACGGTACCGGTAACAATCGGTCCCGTAATTCCATTATATGGAGAAAAACAGAATATATCAAAAGTACATACGTTGGCAGTTCCAAAGAGTAGTGTCAGGAGTGAAATGGAGATGGTAGCAGATGAGGATGGACAGGCTGACACGAATACTTCGTTGTTAGATATTCCGGTTTGTGAGATGATAACTGAAACCCCTTAGAGAAGTACACAAATGGACCCGAATGGAATAGGGCCGAATGTCACTCCAATGACAGGGAGTTCAGTAGGTCCTTCACCAGATGAATTAGATGATTGGATAAAGGGAATGGAAAAACGAAAACCTCAACCACCGAGTATAAATGTGAGCCAATTGAGAGTAGATTTGGAAGAGATGTTTATTGGTACCATAAGTCCAGACAGACTAGGGACTTACCGAGATGAAGAGTTGTTGTTTTTATGTAAAAATATTACGTGGAGAGCAAGAAATCTTCATGAGAAGATAACAGAGGCTGCTAGTGAATACGGAATAGACATAGGGAAGTCAAAGGTGTTGCAGAAAACATATAGGTTGGATTTTACTGACAAGGATTTGGAAAGTTTGAATGCATCTGGAAAAAGAGTACAGATAAAGGAGGTGATGAATATTTTGAAAAAATGAAGATGTGGAACGATGGAAAGGTAGATGGATGAAAAAGAAAGAAGAAACAGCTGTCAAAGGAGCGTCTTTGTTTCCGTTGAGAGAGAACAAGTTGAAAGGGCGTGTCCGATGAGAGAAGTTCCAGGTGGTGGATATGTTCATGTTCCTTGGACGAGACAGGATATATTATCCTTTACAAACGATTTTCCCAGGTTAAGGGAGAAACCAGTTGAGTGGTATAAACAGGTAGAGAGGTTTGTGAAAGTTTCAAAGGTTTTGTTAAAGAATCTAGATGGTTTGTTTGAGATTGTCGTTCCAGCTGATTTATGGACAGAATGTAAGATCACTGTTGATTGGCCAAAAGAAGAATACCCTAGAGATCCTAAAACAGGTGCACCATCAGATGAGGTGATGAAAAAGTATAATCAGGTAATCACTTATTTAAAAGGGAAAATTTCCCCCAAGGAAACAGATTGGGTTAAGATAGACAGGACAACCCAAGAACCAAAAGAGTCAGTACATGCCTACTATGAGAGATTGTTGCAGGTATTTAAACAGTATAGTGGGTTTGAGAATATTGGAGAAAAAGATATGGGACACTTTGTGTATCATTTTGTGTTCGGATCGAAACCAGAGATTAGTAACATGATTCAGCAGCATTTGATCTGCTGGCAGAGCAAAACAATAGATGACATTTTGAGATATGCGAAGTATTGTATTGATGATATTGAATCAAGACATAAAAAGTTAAAAGAGAAATGATGTGGGCACAAGTGAAGGTAGCAGAGCAGCAAGAAGGAAACAGTGGTTCTCAAACGGGTTGCCAAATGAATGACCAGAATCAAAATGGTCAGGTACCCAGTGGAGGTAGAGGTAGAGGCAAAATGAGTAGAGAAGAGGCTAAGAAGCAATTTCCTTGTCATGCGTGGGAAAGTATGGACATTGGAAGAACAAGTGTAGATCGTGCTCAAAAGAATAATAGGGTAAATCAAAATTTAAATCCACAGATGTAGAATGAGGTGGCTGTGAAGCAGCAGCAGCAGCAGCAGGTAGTTACTCCACAGTTACAGGTGCCACAAGCTCCTATGCCAAATAATGTAAATGCTCAAGTACAGAGGTACAGTGCAAACACTGGATTTCACGGAGGTGATCAAGTTGGTAAGAATCAAAATGTGCAAATGGTTCCGCAATACTGGTTGCAGTGCAATGAGAGGGATTCAGACTCATCTCAATGACGGTGCCTGAGGGGGGAGGAAAAGTGCGTGCTTGGCGCATCTTTGGCGGTAGATCAGTCAGGTCCATTTGTTGACAGAAAGGTGGAAGGTAATGATATTACATTCCTAGTGGAAACTGGTGCTACCCGTTCTACTGTGAGAGCAGCAGAAATTCCGAACCTACCCCTCTCAGGAGAAACTATCCAAGTTGTAGGAGTCTCGAATAAGCATATTAGAACACCAGTCACTAATCCAATAGAAGTTCATATTGGGAGTTTCAGAGACATGCATCGTTTCGTGGTATGTGATTCAAGTCTGGTAAATCTCTTGGGAAGAGATTTACTGTGTAAAATGAATTGTACCATCTATTGTACGCCTGATGGTATTGCGTTTCAGAACCTGATGAGGATGTCGCATTCAAGATGATGTTAGCAAAGCAAGGGACAGAAGTGGATGAGTTGTTTTCACTTCTCACAGAAGAGAATTTACCCGAAGAATTCAAAAGTACAGTAAGGTCGGATGTATGGGATTTTTCAGGAAAGGAGATTGGCCTAATGACAAATGTAGATCCAATTCAGATTACAGTAAAAGAGGGTGCCATATATCCAAACACACCTCAATACAAATTGAGTCCGGAAGTAATTACAGGAGTCACTCCTGTGATTGACCAAATGATTGAGCAGGGAATTCTGAAAGAAATATTGAGCAGTCCTTGTAATTTGCCTATTATAGGAATTAAAAAGCCCAGTGGGAAATACAGAATAGTACAGGATTTGAGAAAGATAAATAAGATTGTAGTACCCTGTTGTCCAGTGGTGCCAAATCCAGCAGTAATCCTTTACCAAATTCCCTGCGATACTGAATGGTACACAGTAATTAATTAATTTGTGCCAAGCATTTTTCTCGATTCCTTTACATCCGGAAAGCCAGTATTTGTTTGAATTCCGGTTCAGAGACCGTGTTTTGGCATGGTGCTGAGTTCCCCAAGGGTACACGGAGAGTCCCTCAATTTTTAACCAAATTCTGAAAAGATGTTTGGAGACTTTGATCATGCCAGGAAATTCAGTTTTGGTTCAGTACATTGATGACCTATTGGTGGCATCAAAGACACGAGAGGCATGTGTGACAGATACAATTGCCTTACTGAACCATTTGGCAGAAGGTGGACACGAAGTGTCACCAGCAAAATTACAATTTTGTAAACAGGAAGTCCAGTACCTAGGACACAAAATAGAAAAAGGAGTCAGAAAGGTGACACCAGAACGAATTAGTGTGATTAAACAAATGAGTCCACCCAAAGTTCAGAGAGAAGTTTGAATGTTTTTGGGAATGGTTGGATACTGCAGACAGTGGATCAGTGGTTTCTCACTGATTGCAAAACCTCTACAGAGGTTGACACGAAAAGATGTGAAAGATCCGATTGTTTTGGATGATGAAAGTATAGAAGCTTTTCCTAAGTTGCGAAACAGTCTTTGTCGAGCACCTGTGTTGGGAATGCCAGATTATGCGAAGGATTTTGCATTGTACTGATGTGAAAGAGATGGGTGTGCACTTTCAGTCTTAATTCAGAGACATGGAATGGCACGACGTCTAGTAACATATTTTTCTGCTACTTTGGATTCAGTGGCTGCAGCGTTGCCAGGCTGTTTGAAAGCAGTAGCTGCTACTTGTGTGAGTCTGGAACAGAGTGAAGCAATTGTAATGGGACATCCAGTCAAGGTATATATGCCACATTTGGTTGAGATTCTTTTGACACGCACCAGGACGCAATACATGACCTAGAGTCGGCTGACTAGGTAGGAGAGAGTGATCTTGGGTGCTGAAAATGTGACTGTGGTAAGGTACACAACAGTTAATCCGGCAACCTTGTTGCCAAATTAATATTGTGAGAAGGTGAGAGACGAGGCAGATCATGATTGTTTGGATGTGACAGAGTTGTGTATAAAACCCAGGCCTGACATAGAGGATACCCCACTAGAAGAACCAGACTGTGTTATGTTTGTTGATGGATCATGTTTGAGGAATGAGAGAGGTGTATTGTGTACTGCCTATGCTGTATGCACCATAGCAGGAGTTTTAGAAGCATCCTGTCTAAAAGGGGTAAACTCTGTCCAAATTGCTGAATTGATAGCTCTGATTAGAGCGTGCAAAATTGCCAAAAGCTTGAGGGTAACCATATTTAGCGATAGTCAATATGGTTTTGGAGTCGTTCACGACTTTGGGCAGTTGTGGATGCAAAGGGGATTTCTGACTTCTTCAGGTTCCCCAATAAGGAATAGCAAAACTGTAAAAGATTTATTGGATGCGTTGCAATTGCCCAAAAGAATTGCAGTGGTCAAATGTTCCACGCATAAATCAGGAGATGATTATGTGACGAAGGGCAACAGATACGCAGACCAAGTAGCGCTTTTCTGTGCATGAAATTTAATAGCCCTAAACAGAGGGATGGAAAAAGAAAATACCAATTGCCACCTTATGTTCTCTTCTTTATTTGAAACTTGGGATGAGATTAGACAGTTGCAGGAATAAGCAAGTGGTGAGTAAAAGGAAACTTGGATAAATTCAGGCTGCAGAAAAAGAGCAGAGGACGAAGTGTGGGTTTACATAGACGAAAGACCAGTCATGCCAGATTGTTTACTTTCCCAGATGGCAAGGGTATACCATGGAATTGCACATGTTGGAAGAGATGCAATGATCAGGCTCTTCAAACAGTCATGGTATAATCCAAAATTCAGTGTCATTGCAGAGAGTCTATGCCAGAGGTGCGCCACCTGTCAGCAGCAAAATCCAGGCAGGAAAACAGTTGTTAGTTGGGGTCGAATTGGAAAGGCAGCACGACCATTTACCCGACTCCAATTGGATTTCATTGAGCTCCCCCCGTGTAATGGGCTGAAATATGTGTTGGTTGTTGTTTGCTTGTTCTCTCGCTGGGTGGAAGCCTATCCAACGAGAAGGAACGATAGTCTGACCGTCGCAAAACTCCTTTTGAGAGAACTAATCCCCAGATTTGGTTTTCCAGTCACTTTAGAGACAGATATAGGAACACATTTTAATAATGAGATAATTCGGATGATTTGTGCAGCATTACAAATTGAACAGAAGCTGCATTGTGCCTATCGACCCGAAGCATCAGGAGTGGTAGAGCAGAACAATGGCACAATAAAATCTAGGTTAGGAAAGGTGTGTGCATCCACAACACTGAAAAGGCCTGACGCTTTACCCCTTGTATTGATGAGTCTCAGAAGCATTCCTGATAAAAAGACGGGATTGAGTCCACATGAAGTCCTAATGGGAAGAGCAATGAGACAAGCGATTATACCTGCGAACAAACTGATGAATATATCTGATGATCTAGTGCTTGATTATTGCAGAGGATTGGCTGATCTGGGGCATTCTGTGTCTCACCAGGTTGGAGCCATACCAGACGAGTCCCAAGTCCGCTTGAAAGACAAGAAGAGCAGCAACTGGTAAATCAAAAACAAAAACCAGAAGCTGAAGTGTGTAAAGCTGAAGAATCTAGAGTGACAGATTCTGAAGAACAAAGAGATGATGAACAGCCAAGCACAAGTCAAGTAGAGTGGGCACCAGCTACTGGGTCTTATGAGACTGCTGTTGAACCAGAAGAAAGGGAAGCTACTGAAAGTCAAGAAGAAGAACAGATAAAAGAAAGGCCAAGTAAAACAACCTGTGAACCAGAAAAAGAGGTGAAGAAGTGGTTCAAGCTAAGAAAGCAAGAAAGGGCGACAATTGGCCAGGTGGAGTGAAAAGACTGAAATACACTCTTGTGAAGAGGTCAAAGAAAAGACCAGAGCAAATTAATGAGGTCTCAAGTCAAACAGAACAGGAAGAGTCAGAAGAAGATATAGTATGAAAAACAAAAAGAGTAAGAATTCCAAACAAGAAATACACAACACCAGCATGGACTTATGTCATTTTGGAAGAAATTAAAAGCGCAGATCCAAGTGAAGAAAAAGACAGTACTAATACAGAGCAAATTGATGAAAGCAAATTGAGACCACCTTAAAAGAAAAATTAGAATGCAACATTGCCAGTTAAAAATGAATTGACAGATTCAGAAGACTTGAAGAAAGAAGTAAAAAAAAAAAGGGTAAAAGAAGAAAGCCTGAAGTGTAGGATTACACAATTTTTCAGAAAATTTTAAGCAACGTTTAGAGTTTTTATAGAAATAGATTTTTTTTTTGGTAGAAAACAAAATGGCCGAAGCAACAGTGACTGGACATCCAAAATCTAGCCTAAAACGAAGATGTATTAAAGCTTGCTTATCTAGTGTCTTCTTACTAACATCTATGTGGGTATTATTAACTGTCATTGTACCGATTCTAATGGTAACTAATAACAGAAACAATACTAATGGTGTAATAAGTGAAAGAATGAGTGATGTCACTAAAGAAACCCCTAATACTAATATAGAACAAATAGATGGAAGCATTTATCACCATGATAAATCAATTAGTGATTTATCGTTAAATGTTTTTACTAAATTGTTGTATGAGTAGGTTAACACAATGCATGTGAGTGATTGTTAAGTATGCATGCAATTACGTTCGTCTGTCTCAGAGGGGGTGACCTATCATCACCTACCCTTAACATATGGTGTGTCATCTAGTGTTCTATCTTAAACAGAAAGGACGAACCCTCAGTGTGGATGTGGTACAATCACTAATTACGTTGGTACATGGACCCACTAGGTTTGTTTAAAAGACCCCTCACACACCAACCTGGTTGGTGTCATGCTTCATCATTGGGGTCCCAAACGGGTGGCCGAATGCCGCCCGGTTGTGCTACAACGCCTGGTTACAGCGGAGCTGGTTGGTGTATATGTGAGATGTGATGTAAATTAAAAATATCTCTGAGAATCCTTGCCTGTAAACTTTATTAGTGGCGGCTCAGGATATGGTTAAAAATAAGTGTGGTGCAACTAGAATCGGAAATTGTTATCCCTAGTTGACTAAGTGTGTGGTCAACATGTTTCAGCCCACAATGGGAATTACGTGGGGCTTTCTTCAGGACCGTGTGGTGAAAAAGTGAGTGGCAAAGTGAGTAGTGCCACGTGAAAAGAGTAAAAAGGTACCTACACACGCGCTAAGGTGTGTGGACTAAGTGTCTCCGTACTTACGGACACTGAAAAAACCTGTGGGAGGAAAGAGACAGCACAAAACATATATATGCATTATTATTAAGCAACATAAAATGCAATCTTACATCGGTACTATGGGCGGTACAAAGACCGACCCTGTTATTGTACGCATGGTATAAACGTCGTGGAACATGCTGCATGCGAAGAGTGACAAGCAGCCTATATTGATCGCACCAGTCTTATAGATGCTATGAAGCTGTAGGGCTTCCAGTGAGATTGAATAGCTACATTTGCTCTGGGTGGTGAACTAAACATAAATTGTCGTAAGTCGGCACCCTAAAACTGTGGATGATCCAGGGCCACCGTAAGTGGTGGTCATGTGGGGCACTGTGCAGAAAATATCTACAGTGGCGGTAGTGCCTATCAAGCGTGGGCACATGTAATCATGCAGCGCGTGCGGCGGTAGCATTTGACACTAGTAATCACGCGGCGCGCTGAGGCTATATTAAAAACAATTAAAAATTAAAAAAGAGAGCTTCTGCTAGCAACGCTATATATTGAGGCATAATTACACTATGTGTGAGATTGGGCAGCCGATCGGGACTCGGGAGGGGTCACATCCGATGACCGAATCTGGAGAAAAGAGAAATGTGGAATGAGCACGAAAGCACAAGTGTGCTTGAATCCTGCTGTGGGAAAAGGAGAAGTTACGCAACCTTACTTGGTATCGGGATGGAACCTGTCTAAGAACCTAGTGCGGTATCCCGTCATCCCGGCTGGTGTGTAGCCCGGGAGGGAGAATGCTATTTAAGCCCGTGGTCTCCCTGGAGTACGTGCCGGTATGCTCGTGGAGAGAACGCGTTGCCGTGCGCAGTCACTCGGCTGCATCTGGGAGCCCTGAATGAGGCGGGTGCGCATGCGCAATGGTTCTGAATGTAAATGGAAAAGAGGGCGGCCATATTGGAATGGTCCGGTAATGGAAACGAGCTGCTTGAACTAGAAGCAGAATGGCCAAGATACTGTAAAATAAGGGTCTCTAAGGGCCCAAAGTGAGGAAACGTACACTAGAAGTAATGCAAAGAAAAGGCGAAAAAGTGCACGGCAAGGTGTGCCAGGGGCCCAAAGTGAGGGCCTAAAAATGAAATTTAAAGTCATAGGTAGATGGAAACTGTTATGTGGCGATGCCATCTCTGCAAGGGCTTAGCTATAGGAGGGATGCTCAATGGAAAGTGAGCAAAGATATAGTGAAACGGGGTTTATGTTCTCCTGAGACTGTTCCAAGGAATGTTGTCGTTGAGGCCAATTTTGTCACTGGACAGGCGATAAATCCATCTTTGCTCCTTCTCCAGGAGGCGACTCTCGATATTAGGTAGACTAGGGTCCAGTGCTTCTATAATGACCCAGCGCATGTCATTGGTCGTATGGCCCACTTCAATGAAGTGGTTTGTCATGCGGGTTGTGTTTCTCTTACAGCGTATGGTGCTGCGATGTTCGCAGATCCTTTTCTTGATCTTGCGATTAGTCATGCCAATATAGATGAGATTACAGGGGCAAGTAATGCGGTAGATCACTTGTTCTGTGTTACAGTTCGTATGTTGTCTCAGTTGCCACGTTTTCCCTGGTTCCAAGCTGAGGCTTTTGGTGGTTTCAGTGATGTGACATACACTGCAGTTACCGCAGGGAAAATGGCCCACCACGCCCGGGAGCCCCCAGGCATTGAGGACAGTGTGAACTGGCCTTTGTTGTGGCTGTGGTCGGGTGGAAACTATAGCGTCTTTGATTGACCGGGCTCTCTTGTTGGAAAAGAGTGGAAGTTCCCAATCAAAATTGCCTGTCTTCAATATTTTCCAATTTTTTCGAACGATTTGTCATCTAGTGTTCTAACCAGTCTTTTTTATGTAACGGGGAAGCTGGAGTATCATTATTCCAATATAGATTTAGTATTTTCAGAATTACCTGTTATAAAAGAGCTGAACAAGGTTTTGAGTAGTAAAAATGCACGTTATATGGGAGAATCTTTTCATATTACTAAGACACTAGATATAGAATATGCTTATAAACATAATCTAACATGTAGTTTACAGATTGAAGAAAAGGTGTTCATAGATATGGTAGAAAATAGAAGAGAAAGTTTTCAGAGAAAAGCTGCTGAACAGAAGTCACATGTACCACCGTGGGCTTTTAGAGAAGGAAATTATGAGAAAGGCGAGGCATGCTCCACAATGTCCCTGGATTGGTATCAAAAAGGGAAAATCTGCTTGCTTAGATTGAAAACTAACTATAATAATTATTTCATTGGTACTAGTGAGTGTGAACATACTTTCAAAATTACTGGAGGATGGGGATTGAAGTGCGGAACTGATCCTGTTTTCCCAGGAGTCTACTATGTGTGTGGGAAGAAAGCCTATTACAGGTTGCCTGCACATTGGTATGGTAGTTGTTATTGCAATTGTTTTCCCAAAGGTCTACCATGTAGATAGAAATAATAACAGAATCAATTAAATAAAAAAAGAACTAACACGTAACAAAAGAGCGAAGTTTCTCAGAAATTATAGGTGACATTTTTGGTGCACTGATACCATCAGTTGGAGTTGTTCTGAATGCACATAAAATTCGAAAATTATCCACAGTGGTTGATCGTTTATCGACAGATACTGCTGGTGGGTTCTTGATGATTGACACCGAAATGGTTGCGATCAGATCAATGGTTTTACAAAATCGACTTGCCCTTGATATTGTATTGTCAAAAGAGGGTGGAGTCTGTGGCATGTTGAAAATTCAACACTGCTGTACTTATATCCCGGACAAAAGTAAGAGTATTGAGGGATATATAAAGAATATTACGAAATTACATGAAGATTTGACCCAACTGGAGGTTGACGGTGTGTGGGAGAAACTTGGTAAGAGTTTCTCTTCTGTAGGTAAATGGTTTTCTACCTTTGGAAGTAGCCTATTAGGAAGAATAATAATGCCAATCATTACAGTAGCCGTAGTTGCCTTAGTAATAATAACAATATATAAATGTTGTAAATATAGATGTGGAAGAAAAGAAATAACAGAATCAAATAACAAACGAAGAGCAAGAAAGCGAAAAAGAGATGAAATAGAACTAGAAGATATGAAAGGAGATTACTATGAAAGGATGAAAAATTTAGACAAAAATATGATAAAAAGAGAAAAGAATACTGAACTTTAGATAAACAAAGATGGCACTTGGTAGGTGGGTACTTTATGACGGCTCCAGAAAGCCATCAGAGGGGGAATTGATGGAACAGGGTTTTGCAGAAAATAAACCTGCTCGGATTGACACCCCGTAATATATATACTAACAGTGTGCAGTGGAAATTAACGTACAAATCACATGAAATACATGGGAAACCGCTTCTGCGCATGCATGCACTAAAATGAACTGATGCATGAAAGAACCAGGCGGTATTTTGCATCTAGCATCTTGCTTATAATAAATAATGCCGCTTTTGCTTAACGCTTTGCAAAGAAAAATATTAACATGGGATAGTGCAAAAGGAGGTTGGAAAACAGTGAAAAGTACATTTCCATGTAATTAATAAATGCTTATGTTTTATTCATCATAGTGAGCCGAATGGGCCTACATTTTCCTAAAATTGACATTATAGAATGGGGGCCGGAGAGAGCATGAATAACCCGATAAATTGACAGAAAAGCTGAGCGCTGCAGAAATGCATGGGAAGTCAAGGTTGTACAGCTACGAAAACGTTGATTGTCTGCCAAAAGGACGAGACTGGCCGTGGGACCCAAGACTTCTTCCGCGGACGTAGCTTAAAGACTCTTTTTAAATAATGAAAAAGTTACAAGTATTAAAATGAATAAACAAATCAAGAATTATGTCATGTGAAAGGATGTAAGACAATGAACTGCAGAATTACGAATGTGATCAAGGTGGTGTGATTGAACACCCCCTAAACTATCCAATGGGAAGCCGAGTTTTAAAAATTGTTTCAACTATTGTGGGTTGGACATGTAGGTTTTAGGGTATAACTGGGGTGCCTTTAGGGTTGTGGTTTAGCGAGCTTTAGGTCGCCTGGAAAGAAGGGTGATTTCGTCGCTGTCCGTCGGTTTGCAGAGAGGCCTAGCTGTTTCTGTCTTTGTCCTGTTCCTGTAATCTTTGTTCCCTGACTCTATTTCGGGGGACCCCCTCTACCTCCTTGGCCAGGGGGGTGGTCTTTCACTGAACTTTGGGTTAGTATATCTTCTTGATCCGTACTTCGCATAATTATTTGCAAATGTATTTTTGTCTCTGAAATTTATGTCTCTTCATCTAGCCACTCCTTCATATGCACAATCGTTTAATTGATGAGTATGACACTGTTTACATTTGCTGATGTTTTTCTTTCTCTCTTTGTGAAATTTTCAGTGTTTGCTTTGTGACCTGTATGCGATGAGCATTAATGACACATTATTTGCGATAAACTTTATAAACCTTACCAAGAGTCTGTGATTATTTAGCTAAGCTAGACAGATAGATAGATAGTACTATTATTACCATCAACTACTCAACTAATTGGTCCATCGACCAAGAGGAAAGAGAGTTGACATGGTTTCAGTTATGAATTTAGAAAAATAAAATATGAACCTGTAAAAGAAAACGTTTGTTTATGTCATTAAAAACTTGACCCCCAGCGCAACAGGGATTTCATGAGTTGGGTGAATATGTATGGGCCATTTGTACGCAATGATATTGAGTATCGATCCCTGATAAAGTGTAGCGCTGGATCATAGACAACGGACTTGAATGCATACAGTGGATGAATTCAAAGCACACTGGTCATTCACCCACACCCACTGAAATCTAAAATGGTTATATGATTAAGAGAAAATGACAAAAAGAAGGTACACACAGACATCTTTAGAAATTAATGCATATCTGTCAAACAAAGCAGTTATCTCCATTCTAAAATGTCAGTGGTGTACATGTTATGAACAATAATATGGGCTGGATGACCAAACATTTTTTCTCAGTGCAATTATATCTTCTTGGTGGTATATAACACAATGCTTATTGTAATTGCTGTATCATGACAGTAGCTCTGTGGCAAAAGTGATATATATGAAAAGAATGTGCATGTTTAAATAAATCACCTGTAAGCTACAACAGTAATACAACATCACAACAGATCAACATTGCAAGATCCCAAAGCCATAATAACACAGCAATAAAACAAAACATCAACAAGCAAATTTAAATATTTTATCATCAGCATAACAACAAATAAATAACCAAAGAATAACAGCCAACTAAAATATATCAGCAACACAACAACACACCACACGAAGAGAACAATACTAAAATAATAATCACAGCACTATTGCACAACAATAACTCAAAAGCATACCAACGCAATGCAATGTAATAATACACAGAACAACAACTGTAGAATAACACAATTTTATGTTATGTGTTTGTATTGCTGTTTTTGGATGTGGTGTGGTTTTGTGCTCTTTATTTATTTTGTTGCATTATGCTCTGTTATGTTTGTGATTTTGTAGTGTTTAGTTGCATTGCAGTTTGTTGGTAATGTGATTATCTGCTGCCTTTTAGTGTGCTGTTGTGTTGTTTTTGTCAATCTTTGTTGTGTTGCATTATTGCATTGTTGTGTTTTTCCTTATAGTGTTGTGTTGTGTTGGTGTAATTTTGTGTAACTGTCTGTTACCATAAGTTGTTGTGTTTTGTTCTATTGTTGAGTTGTTTTTGTGTTTTATTCTGTTATTCAAGTGTTGTTGCATTATTTAGGTAGTAAGGTTGTATTGATGTGGTTTGTGTTTTGTATTGTGTTGAAGTTGTGTTGCAATTTGTTATGTTGTGATGCAGGTTTGTGGGTGTTGTTTTTCCATTTTTGTGCAATATGTGTGTTGCATTACTACACTATGTCACGGTTGTGGTGTGTTTTTTTAATATTTATTATTGTGCTTATGCTATTTTTGTGGGTTCTGATGTGGTTTTTTTGTTCTGTTGTGTTCTCATATATTCTTTAACGGTGTTTTGTTGTTGTTTTATTTTGATGAGATATTGTTTTATTATTATATTTTCTCGAATGTTGTAAATGTTTTACAGACTCTGTCAAGTTACAGCCAAAACACTATATACCTTTAAATTCCAGTGGAAAAAAAACATATATCACTGAAGAAAATGAAACGGAGGCTTAAGTCATGCCATAAATTAGCAGTTCTCCGCTCTCACTTTCTTTGATTTGGCTTGATATATTTAATTACAGTGTTCCCAAACCACAACAAAAATACACCTTGATTGTATCTATATGCACCTTCATTTTCCGTGTACACTCATATTTGGCATAAAAAATGTAATTACAATTGAATGATTTGTCTCCATGTAGCATTACACTTTTACGTAAATGAATGAATGAACAAGACTTATAAAGCGCAACAAATGCCAAAAGGCGTCAAGGCGCTGATAGCAGTTAGTCTTCGGAGGGAGAGAAATAAGAAGGAGCTGACTAATAGCCATTACAGAGTGAATAGCCAGGTCTATAAGGGCTTACGAAATAAGACGTGAGATTGGAGACTGGAAATTGATGGTGGACACAAATGCTCAAAGGAGCATTGTGGGCATTCTGACCCCCCTATAGAGGTTAATACCCAGAAACTGTAGGAATAATGGATATTTACAATCTTTTATCAAGTACATTCCCCCACTGAAAACATTCAACATTTTACACCTGTTAAGGTGAAGAATAACCCGTATGCAAGGCAGAAATGGGGAGGAAATGGCACCAAATCTGGTGGTGCTTCAGTGAAAGAGGGGCTTGGGGAGCAGTCGACATGGGGAGGTCTGCCCCTGGGCTTTTTGGACACAGTGGAGCAGTCCTGAGAGACTGTTCCATGATTGGTGGACTGGGGGGAAGGGATGGAGGGAATGAGGGAGCTTGGGAGCTGTTACCCTCTGATGCAGCATTCTGTCAGGAGGAAGGGAGTGAGGGTAACAATTTTTGAAAGGAGCAAGAGCTGTAATTTTTGCCAGCTGAGAAGAAGAATTATGGAGGATTTATTAGCGGCAGGATGAGGCCCTTCATAAAAAAAAGAGGTGCTAGCTCAGTCAGTGAATAGGGTGGCAGAGGGGGTTGAGGCAGTGGTGTGGGCTTGTTCCTCACCAGGCACCATCGGGGGAGAAGCAGCAAGGCCACGCCGGGATTGCTGTGGGTAGGGGGTGGGCAAAGTTGGAGGAAATAGATAAAAACTGGGCAGGGAAGAGAAGCAGAAGAAAGGGAAGTATCCTGGGGGGCATGCTCTAAAACAGCTATCAATGGGCCACAGAGCAAGCTATTGGCCTGAGACTACATTATGCACCATGGACTTGAATGGGTCAGACAAAGTGGATGCAGGAGAGGGGTAAAGGGAAGAACATGGAAGAGATGCTCCACCAGACTGCAGTGGTGGGAACAAGCCAACAGGGTATGCTGGGGGTCAAGAGTTTAGCCCATGGCAGTGCACCACTACTGCAGAGTAGGCCACGAGGGGGAGAAAGCAGGGTAGAGATAGTGAGATAGGCAGGAGCAGAAGCGAAACAATGGGGATGCAGGTGCCATAGTGGCAGAAATGCTGCAATGGAGCAGGACGGAGAGTAATGAAGGGGAAGATGCAGACAATGGTGAAGGGAGCATGATACGACTGGTGGAATGGGGCAGTTGGGCTGTAGGATGAGACCCTCTTTGAAGGTATATGGGTCTAAACAGCAGTCGGGAGGACAGGAGCAATGGCAGGTCAGAGGGAAAAGGGGGTGAGTGGTGACATTGGGAGGCCTGGGCATGGGGATGATGTCGGGGCAACTGAGATAGGGGTGTGGAAAGGCAGGTGGGTCTGGGTGTCAGAGCGTGGGAGGAATGGGGTAGCATTTCCAAGCATGTCGGGCCTTGGAGTGACAGGAGCACTGTGGAATGCAGATATGGTGCCTGAATTCGGAGAGCTTTGTGTGAATCCATGACCTTGCAATGAAGAAAGGGCAGGGTCCAGGGCGGCCAGCCTCAGTAAGTCGGTGGACAAAATAATCAGAGACCAGGGAAGGTCTAGTGTGGTCTTCTCCATGGCAAAATTCAGCAGCAGAAATAAGACTTTGAGATTGAGTAGTGCTCTGGACAAAGAGATAGCAGGCACTAGCACAGGGTGAGTTGATTCGTTTACTGACACGGAGCAAACAGTTCTGGATTATGAGGAAAAAGAGATGGAAGAAGGAAATTGGTGGAGGCATGAAGGAGTGAAGGAGTGCAGAGGAGGCCGGGGAATGGTGATGGTGGGCAGTCAAGGATGGCAAGGGTCACAGGTGACAGGAGGAGTTTGGTGTTTCACAGGGATGACCCAAAAGATGGCATTAAGCAAGACAAGAATGGTGAATAGGAGGCTGGTTGATAGGCAGCAGGCTACTGTGCTGGTGCTGACCTTAAAGCTAGGTTAGAGGTTTGGGCAGACTGTGCCAGTGATGGTATCTACAGGGGTCGGGAATGAGGATGATGTTAACGTAGAAGGTTTAGGTGTACGCTTTCAAAAAGGCTAATATGTGGCCGATATAGCTATCGGGACAGACAGGGTTATAGTGGGTGGTGACAAAGGTCACTCAGGAGAGGGCAGGTGGATGACAGAAGGAAGGCAATGGGAAAAAAGGTTGCAACAAATGGGCAGAAAACACAAAAAATTGAGAAATGTGTGTAGGTGGTTTTGAGCGGGGCAGATGAGGGTGATACATGAAGAGTAAGGGTACAGACAAGGGGTAAGGTGGCAGAGAAGGGGAAGGGGAAGGGGGGAAAGGAAAGAAAAAGAGTAAAGAGTTGAAGTTGAAAAAGTTGCTTACATGGGGATTACAAAGCCTGAAAGGGCAGTTATGGAAAGGGGAATACATGGAAGTGTTCAAACTCCTGCATAGGGAAATATGGGTAAGGAAGGTTCCAAAGAAGAGGAGTATAAACTGTCTAAGAGATCTCGGGTACCAGTGACAATGGAAAATTGGACAGCAGCTTTCTTTGCTAGGGAGAAGACAGAAGGGCCAGAAAAAGTGCTGTCATTTTTGGGTATTGAAATCAACTCTGGCAAGATGGAGGCAAGGTTATCTGAGTACAAGGGCATTTGAATTGTGCCTGGAGGGTCGTAGAGGCAGGGTGGACGTTTTGCAGAAGAATGGGTTTTGCTGTGTCAGGATTGTCATTTCCTCATCATAGACTGAGGTTCTCTGCAGTAGTTAGGCAGATTTGAGAATGTGGCATAATGTTTTGGAACACATGAATAGCATATCCCTAGTGGGACTGGGCGACGAAGTTGAGTGGAATGTACAAATTGTTTCTGATGTGTCAGGGGGAGACGTTTTGGTCTGTACTAGTAGGGACGAAGGTGCTCTGAACAGTGGCTGGAGCAGAAAAGGGGGATGTTAGAAATGTGGTTTTTGGTGGGCTAGGGTATGTACCTAAGCCAGGCAGAACCAACCATTCTAGTCACAGCAAGTAAGTAACACACCAAAGATAACCTGTGCTCATCCTCTGGTAATTTAACGCAGAACAGTCAGGCTTATCATCAGAGGCAATGTCCAAAGCATTTGCACAACACAATCATACAGTCACACAATGATTATACCACAAAAAGAGACTCCACACAAGACTATATATAAAAATATAGTATATATTGTACACATATCATAGACCAAAACGACATGAATCATAGATACTGTGCATACTATGCAAATCCTGAGTCAGTCCTCATTATCTTGGCAGTGCAAGAATCAAAACAGTATACATTAGAACATCGGGACATAAAATGCAACAGGTTATTAAAAAAACATGAATGTTCACATGGTTGTAAGTTCCAGATCAGGTTATGAAAAGGTACTTGAATTACTAAATGTCACCATAAAATTATAGGGCAAAGCACTCATGTGCTCCTATTACACATTATACAGTGATTTGCACAACACATAGGTTACAGGAGCACCTGCACACCTACCACAGGAATTACAGTAATTGGCAGAAGACACTACAGACTCAGGGGGCCTCCGAGGAGGACTCAACCTGTGTTGTCACTAACAATGACCAAGTGTCCCAGAGGTATGTGCCCGCAATGGGTTGGGGGCACACATGGCTTACTCCCACGGGGAGACCTCCCTGGGTCCCCGCCGTGTATTGGAACAAGACAGCTGCCTGATAACACGCTGCACTTCTGTTGAACAAGGTGGCCTTGCCGCAAGATTTAGGCCAACGTTGCAGAGTGTCCTGACCCTCCCCCCGGGGCCTTGCAGACCGCTGTGAATCAATTCCCAAAAGTGAAAAAACAGAGCCACCCGTGAACTAGCAGGACGGCTGTAGGAATACTGGCTTTGTAGAAATGCAGACTTACCCAGGCACCAAGCCACTTCTATGGACCACAGCTGCTTGTGAAGGAGCCAAGGCAAATCCTCTCACCTATGCCCAGCGAGTACCTCTGTCACAGCTCGCAGGAGCGACATCCATTCCTCCCCTTGCGAGTCCAGGTCTCCGTGGCCTCACAGCAGAGGGGCCCGCAAGGGAGATGCGTAACGGTAGGCGGCGATGTTTGCCTATAGGTAGATGGTGCCACGGGATGGCACTTTCCTCTCCCTGTGTGGTACACCTTTTCCTGGGGGGCCATACTGGGAAATCACATGCGGCTCCTGGACACAGAAAAGGAAAAAGTAATCTTTGGTGCTGCAGTGCCGACTATACCAGGATGGCCTTCCCACTGAATAGAAGCCACTTTTCCTGGCGAGTGGAGAATTGGAAAGTGCTCGACACGCTGTCTCTGCTGGGTTCCAAAAACCAAGAGCTTACCACACGCTACCACTAGAGCCGGGAGAAGATGCAGCACACTGAGGAAATCTTTTGATGTCCCTTAATTTCCCCAATAAAGAGGTGGGGCAAACCAACAAGTGTGCCTTGGTATGATTTATTTACACCTGTTTGGTATATTTAACTTACTTGTATGTCCCTTGTACAGTGGTATCCCATATACCCAGGGCCTGTAAATTAAATGCTACTAGCGGGCATGCAGCACTGATTGTGTCACCCACAGAAGTAGCCTTTCAAACCTGTTTCAGGCATGCCACTGCAGAGCCTGCATGCCCAGTTTACTGCCACATTGTCTTGACATTTAAAACTACTTGCCAATCTGTAAACTCCCCTTTTACTACATATACGTCAACCTTAAGGTAGGCTCTAGGTAGCCCTATGGGCTGGGTGCTGTGTAAGTTAAAGGTAAGAAATGTGTCTTTATTGTGTAGCATGTGGTGGTATGGACAAACATCCTATTTTCTTTCTCACCACTGTGAGCCCTACTCCTCTCACAGGCTAGCATTGGGAATTCTATTATATATGTTTAAGTGCTAATTCCTGATCTGAAAGGTGTAACATTGCCATGTTTGGTATGTTTAGAATGGTAGTGAAAAATCCAACTACCTGGGTATATGGGATACCAAACAGGTACAAACAAATCATACCTTGTTTTAGGGAAGAAAGCACATGCACTTTAGCACTGATTAGCAGTGGTAAGGGGGCCCAGAGTCCTAAAGCAAAAACAAAGAGGGTCAGATAAATAGGAGGAAGAAGGCAAAAGGTTTCGGGATAACCTTGCAGAAAGGGCTAGGTCTAACACAACCCCCTTCCAGCCTAAAGCCAGGGTACACTAATCAATACCTTGATTAGCTTACCTGCTTGGGGAGATAGAACATGGACCCTGGCCCGCTACTGCAGGGGCATGTTCCAGATTTATGCCTCTCTGAACCCAGTTGGAACCCTCTGTCTATAATCTCAGGACCCACTAAGCTACCTAGGGGAAATCCTTCTCTTCACCTGCGGACCCCATCTGTGAAGCGCCTAACTTTAAATTGTTCACAGATGCATCCTGTAGTGAGAAGTATTGCATTTCTGGACATTTTCCCATTGGTAGTAGCGCTGGTACTGTGGGAGCACTAGGGTAAAGAACAAGAACGTTTTGTTTAATGTGGACAACATGGCTGCAGTACAGATAGTGAACAGGCGATCTGCGAGAGATTTGAAGGTGTTGAAGCTGCTGCAGGTTTATGAGCTAGGTTACTTGTGGCATAACATTGTTTTTTTCAGGCCAGGCATGTCATAGGAGTCCATATTGACAATGCAGATGCGCTCTTTTGTTTGCAGTGGAGGAGATTCAGTGGACTTGCTGTGTGAGGGGACAGGGAGAGGACACCCATTCCACAAGAGATGTGAGAGATAGGCAGATAATAATTCTGCACTTGGTAGGGGGGTCCTTGGCGCCACCTGAGAGGAAGGCATACGAACAGGCATGGACAGGATTTCTGGAATCGTAGGCACAAAGGAAAGGGAAGGTAGAGGAAGCATGGATGAGGAGAGAAGATGTAGTTAAGTTCATTTGAACATGCAAGACAAAGGTTGGTCTAGAGTTACAAAGCCAGTAAGTTGGCACTAATCACGTTTTCTGGTAAGTTGTGTTAGGGCTGTGCTCCATCAGTGCAGGAGCTGGGTCATCTGCTTTTAGAAGGATGCAATGGAGATGGCTAACAGGGGATGGAGGGGGAGAGCTTTGGGTTGGCTCCTGTTGAGGAGGGTTTTGGGTGGTCTTCCGGTAGTGTGCAAGGATAAGATTCAATTGGTGTTACTTTCCGTATTGATGGTTTGGATGTTTGGATGTTTTTGGGAGTGTTTCGGGTTTCTGAGGACTTCAGAGAAGAGAGAAAGACATTGGCATTGATGGTGTGGAAATAATGTTGCGGAGGTCCAAGATGGGTGAGAGAGCAACAGGTAAGAAGGTGTTCTTGAGGTCATACCTGGTGCGGAGATTTTGCCCGGTATATTGGTGGAACAGATTTTACAGGCACATTTGTAGTCAGAAGGGAGGATGTTCTGATGTAGGAATGCATCCAACGTGATGTTGTTTCCATTGCTAGCAGCTCAGAGGAATACATTGGGGCATCTGGGTTTGCAAGGAAGGGAATATGGAACACATTCCTTTGGAAATGGGGCTACCATGGAAGCGGGGATATGTTGTGGTCAGAAGAAAGGATAAAGGCCATGGGTAGGTGGTCTTTGGATTGCTATAGGCATTATGTGCGCAGGAAGGCTGAAGAAAATTGAAGTTATTGTTTATCAGTTGTTTTGGTAGGTTCAAATCCAGGGCCAGCTGGAGCCGGCATGACCATATGGATTATGGGCAACTCATTTGTAAAAATGGGTTCAAAACGAGGAAAAAAGGGAGCAGCTTGGTTTTGATGTGCACAAGGTCAATTTGAAATGGTTTGGGAAGGAAGGGATGTTTTGTCCTGAATTGGTACCGACGTGAAATAAGACTCTATCTGGCAAAGGTTGTCCTGATGTTCTGGTACCTCACTTAGGAGAGAATGACCTGGTGAAGGTGAAGGGTTTAGCTTCAATAAAAGATATGAAGGCAGACCTGAAAGAAGTGTTGACACGCTGGGCAGGAATTTTTGTGTTATGGACAGAATTGATACTGAGATGACAGTGGAGATGTGCAGATAAACGAGCAGCTATGGATGAGGCCAGGAGGAAGTTGAGTAAGAAGTCGAGATAATTTTGTAGCAAAGAGGGAGTTGGAGGGGTTAATCAGCCAGAGTTGAGGTACAAGGAAAAACAGTTTTATTGAGTGGATGTATTTCACTCATCCCCAATGGAAGTGGATCTATATATAATGCAACTGAGAGAGGCAGTTGTGGACTCATTAAGCATATGGATGTGGTGAGGCAGAGAAATCCCTCAGGGATCCTCATTATCTCCTCATCTATTTAACCTCTATTAAGGCCCCTTATTGCTGAAGTGGTAAATAGAGGTTGTAATGTGTATAATTATGCAGACATCACCCAGTTACTATTTCATTTGCATTACTGGCTTTCAGCGCACATATATTTTCAAGACACCATGAGATATAGCTCTCATTGAACGGAGAGGAACAGAACTTAAATTTAATGCTGATAAAACAGACGTTGTCTTGCTAAGAAATCAGACGAAGGTTTGGGACCAGCATTATTGGCTTATTGATTTCGGCCTGCTGCCTGTCCCCTTACCTGTGGTTAAGAACTTTGGGGTGATGATTGATGGTACTTTGTCTATGCAAACTCAAGTGAAAGTTTTGGTGTCTAAATGCACTTTCCTTTTGAAAACTATGAAGAAAGCAGCCTCCCTAGTGTCTATGGAATCATTTAAAGTAATTGCTATAGCTCCTATTTTATCCAGGTTACACTATGCAAGTGGCGGCTCGCCGAAGGAGTGGTGCGGGCGGCGGGGCGGGGTGGGGGAGGGGCAGGGTTGGGGGTAGTGGACTCAGACTTACGACAGACAGAACTCCCTCTGAGTTCTCTTCGTCGTATGTCCGAGTTCACTACCCCCCCTGCCCCTCCCCCGCCCCACCCCACCGCCCACACCACTTTCTCGGCGAGCCCCACTGCACTATGCCAATGTGACTCTAGCCAGTCTGCCCAATAGACTTTTACACAAACTTTAAGGGCTACAAAATGAGTTGGCCAGGCTAGTCTTTGGTGTTCCAAGGCATACCCATGTCACACCAGTGCTGAAACAGCTACACTAGCTCACTGTGAAACGAAGGATAGATTTAAAACTTTGTTGTATATTTTTTAAGAGTGTAAATAACTTAGTTCCAAAATTTGTGGCAGACAAGATTGGAAGATATGCCCCTTCCTGTAACTTAAGTTCTGCCCACTTTAATTTATTGATGGTTTCCACATTTCAGAAGAGCAGATCGTGAGGCAGGAGTTTTGAGGCGTTAGCTCCCGCTACTTGGAAATCTTCACCATGGACAATCTGCCAAGCTTTGATAATTTTGTCCTTCAGGAAAAACTAAAAGACTTGGCTGTCTAAGCAAGCCTTTGGGCTTTATTGGGAGTTGAAAATAATCTTTGCAACCAGTGTTATACTTTAGTGCCAAGAAACCTTTTGGTGTACGTGACCTTTATAAATTAGTTTTTAACATAACATAAAGCTAATGAAGATCACTGGTGGGGGAAGAAAAATACCTGACATAGGGGTTTTTATGAGTGGAGATTTTTATTATATGTTTGAGGCTCTATATGATTTGCATTGCAGTTTGGGGTAGGTGAAGCAGGTGGAACGGGGAATGGGGTTGGTCACCAGTCTTCACAAGACAGGAATTTGAAGGTTTACAGTGGCAGGGAGTTAATACATTTCACAAGCCAGGTTAGAGGTACTGTAACAGGCAGATAACTCTAGGAGGCTTTGGGTGGCTATAGGGGTGGGTAAGGTGGGGGGATAGGTCTTCATTCATGTCTAGCAAGGTGGCAGTAGTCTGTATGGCATTTTGCCTAGGAACATGTTATGGGATTGTGCTCCTCCTTCATTAAAGCAGCCTTCATTACACTATCACAAGGTCGGTGTGTCTGTTCTGCACCGTCTCGCCCAAAGGATAATTTTATTTCCAGGAGAGAGACAAAAAAAGATTTTCAAATGTGAATACACTTTTGCATTATATCGACAAATATGCATTGCTGCAAAACAGCAACAATGACAACTTCAGAGGACTGCTCCTGAATTATAAAATGAAAATCAGAAATGTTCTCCAAATTGAATCCTAAGCCGATGAGACTAAGATTGTGATTTTGTTTTTCTGCGTCAGATACAACATGATCAAAAGTGTAGTACATTTCTAGGATTAGATGAAACTGTGTGTGCATGTGTGTTAATGTGTGGAATACTATGTGTGTTTGCGGATTCACTGTGTGTGTGTGAATGGGTACCTCTTCCCCTTTATCTATTGATGTGTTTTTTCTCATACCATCGCAAACAGAGTTAAAAGGTGAAGGAGTTGACAATTATTGAACATAAAGGAATAGGTAGAGTTACCACATGAGGAGGAAGAGATGCATGTACCAGACTGACACTGCCAGCTAAGGGTCTTGCAGAATTGATGTATATTCTATACAAACCACAGATCCTTACTCAATATCGGTTTGTAAGAAAAGTATAGTCTTCAGCTCCTTTGGAAAAGTTTGAGGTTTTGCTGAGGTCTTTGTGATGGAAGAAGGCAGCTCCTTGGACAGATCCCAAACACATGCCTCCATATCATTTCCAATTAAAAGCACATATTCTATATTGTGTTCAGATCCACATTTCAGACAGCACATGGACAGACTACTGGGGATTTTGAGAGTGCAAAAACCAATGAATCTCGTTTAAGGTGCACATCATATTGAGAGTAACCCTTTTGTTCATACACAGGCTATTCAAAGACTGCAGTGTCAGAGTTATTGAGGTGACTATTGTAGGCCTAGAATAAACATCACTACATTGTTTTAGATCTATAGTAGGTGTCTGAGTGTCATCTTTTCTGGTGACCAAAATAAATGCTGATTGGGCTGTCCCCAGAGCTTTTTCTGAACTATGCAACATGCCCAAGTATGTCCCATCAAAATGCCCCTTTTCATTTGGGTACATACACTCCCAAATAACAAATACTCAAATGAGCAAATCATACTTCTATGAATTACCTTACATATTCAGCTCCTAAATAGGATTATTAGTGATAAAACCTTTGACAGGGTCCACGCAGAATACATTGCTAATTTAAAGCCAACTTATCTCAGTAGAAAGGACCATACCCACCCATGTGCCTGAGGTTGAACTTGTCCTTCAATAATGAAACAAATTCAGGAATGAACATATTGCTTAAGGACACTATGTAATCATATGTTGCTGTTTTTAGCCTTAATTTGACTGCTGTAGTAAAAGCCCTATTGATAATTAGGGTAGGCATCAGATTGAGATCCGAGTTTAAGACCTCCCTTCACAGCTTAATTTGTGTGGGTGTTAGATAAGTCAAGTAGGTTTAATACATTTATCATAGATTGTATCTATGATCCTATATATATAACAATAGTGTCCTACAATTTTATCAAATCCAAAATATTTCATAGAAAAAACATTCTTCACCCATCCCTATGTAAAAGACATTAATTGTGAGCACAAAAAGTTTGTTTAGAAAGATATACTACCAGAACAAAAAAATATGTTTTGAGTAACAATAAAGTATTTCCTTCACCTATACACAAAGTACCATTCTAATCAAAATACATAAAATAACTAGTCAAACACACACAAACAACTAAAAAAGTATTAATGACCAAATGTTATAAATTAAGAACAAAAGTCCTCCTCTTCACTCCCAAAAACAAATCTTATGAGAATGGACCCACAATTTTTTATTCCAGCAACCAATTCAACAGTACCATGTATGAATACAAAACAAGTATATATTTTTAAAAATACAGAGACATATTAAAATATATATTTGTTTAAAAATAATTGAAACACCAGTGCAGCTAATATACTAGCTCTCATTACTTACCCCCCTCAGACACATTCACCAACCTTCAAAGACACTGCAAACCTGAAAATAAATAGACAAAAGCAAATTCAACAAACAGAAAAGTCACAGTCAAGAAACAAATAAAGAAATACAAGGTAAGAAAAAGTAGTACATGTATAAAAAACAGTCAGACCGCAGAAATAAATATAAAATAAATACAAGAAACCCCCACTATTTAACAAAAAATATGCAGCCATATCCTTTCACATTACTGAAATAAAACTGTCCAAACAGATTAATTGCTAACTTCACAAAAAGGACGCTCACAATAATTGTAAAAAGATTTACATATTCAAAAGAAAAAACACACAATGCTAGAGCACAGTGAAAGTGTGTGAAATATTACTCAATAAATGCTATAAAAGAGCAACAGCGCTAGAAGAGAAAGTTGTCAAAATGAAAAAACACAACCACCCACAATCAGTAGTTATAAATTAAATAGGCACAGAAGTTGAATAAATTAATTCCATAACAAACAAACCATCTGCACTAGCTGGAACGATACTCAAAAAAACTGTCCAATACCCACTCTCCTTGCCAGATAAATGTCAACAATAGAGAACCTCAAATAGGTTATCAACAGAAAAAGAAAATACATTAGAGAACAACACCCACCCCCACATCCTACCAATAAATGCAAATGTCTATATACCTTATTATAACATACACAAGCAACCATTTTTAATATAGAACAACGAAAGCAGTGTTTAACAAATCATATTATTAAGTACCAAAGCAAGTCTCCAAATCATAAAAACATCAGTGCAATGGATGATGAACAGCACCTTGCCCACTTCACATAAATTTACACCATTCATGGTTGCTAACTATATAACAACATACTATGAATACATGTTCTTCTGGCAAACAAAAAAAATGCAAACTCCATTGAACTAATGTCAGTAACGCAAGAAAAAACAGAGAAATACTAACTAATAAAATGCTAATAGACTTTGAACTACAAATCCAACTACAATATACAAACATTATTTCACAGTCCAAATAGGAAACAAGCCTACTTATAAACTAGGCCACACCTTAGATGCTATTTGCAGCAATCAGGGACAAATTCAAGCTTTTTCCCCCATAAGCCTGCCATAGATGGATCATGCTGCTAATCCCATATCACCTTCCGTGTGAGGCCTCAACTCTAAAAACCAACTGCCCATACATAAATTCCATTGGAACTAGGCCTGGGACTAATTTTATTTACTTGAAATTACAGAGATTATGTCATTACACTATGTTGCAAACCTTTCAAGTAGATTTTTTTTAACCAAGAGAACTGTTTGAGTAATTTTTGAGCATAAAACTACAAATCCGAACTCGAGTGACAGTACTTTGAATGCGAACGTCATTTCACAGGCAGTAAACAATTTGAAGATTTTTTACCCAAGGCTGTGTTTGGGGTAAATGTTTAGCACACAAATACAAATCCAAATGCAATTGGCAGTATTTTGAATTCAAGTGACAAGAAATCAACTCAGAATTATATTTTCAAGTAGAATTTTTACCGGAATGGATTGTTCAAGTAATTTTTCGAGTGTTAGATGCATTTTGCTTAATTCAGTGTAATTTTGTGGTAATTTCATGTCATTAGGCTACAGCAAATTAAGCGTGTTTCACACACCCCTAATTGGAACCCAGCCAGCCCTGGCCCAAAATACCAACAAATGAACAATATTTTGCCCCCTTTTATATCCGGGTCCCTCTTCATGGAACAACATCAAGCTTAATATAAGAGAAAGCTAAGCAGGCTAAGTCTCTGCCATGTTTCATGTAGATCCATCAAATGGTGGCAAACATATTAGTAAACCAGAAATATTTTTGACTTTCCCTTACTACTTTTCCCATCCTACTGGCTTGTCACAAAATCTAAAATACCAGCACTGCATGTAACATGCTAACTGCTTGCCACTTTTGATGCAGATTCATCAAACTCAAGCAAAGTTATACGCAAATTAGAATTTTATAGACTTCCCCTTTAACTTTGCTGACCCTTAATGATTTGGAACAAAATTTGACAAACCAACATAAAACTATTCCTTTCAAGCTTCTGCCAAATTAAGTGCAAATTCACCGTACAGTGGAAAACCGATTAGCAAAAAAACTGTTGTTTGCTCGCCCCTTTTCAACTGCCCCCTCCCCCATTGCTGGAGCTCCACGAATATGAAAATATTAAAATTTGTCTTAACATATTAAGTGTCTGCCTAATTTCATACATATTCTTCAAACATGTCCAAAATAATAATAACATCAACAAATAGCTTTTCAACTGACAGGATTTACCATTTCAAGCCCACCCAGTACCTTTTTCAGATACTAATATGTCAGAATCTACTGAATATATTTACACCAAACCAACAAAAGCACAGTTTATGAGTAAACCTCTACATTCGTGCCATGTGTGGTGTAAATCCATTCAGTGGTTTTGGATGTAGGTATGAGCAAATTTCCTATAGGAGATAAAAAAACGAAAGTACATCATCTTTTCACTCATATTATTTTTCCCTTCAGAGAACTGCACAACATTTAGCATGCCAGACATATATTAACAATGCTGTACAATTTTTACATCTGATACATATCTGTTGATGGGGGCCTAAGTTGTGGAGAAACCAAACAATGCCTTTTCAGTGGAAGCACATCTGAACCATAGATACACAGCGTTGACTGCCATTGTGCAATAGACAGAAAATGCATAACGGGTAGCTGAGTAAAATGGGCCTATATCGCCATTAAAGGGTTCTGGTGACATTTATAAATCATAAAGCTGGAGGCCAGGTGGTTTATAAATGTCACGTGAACACCATCATGTATTTTTTATATGATTAATTTATTTTAGTACACTTTAGAAAGATTTGAGTGTTATCTGTTTAGTATTCGTGCCCTAAGGTAACTATAACATGCGCCCCCACCATGCACAGTTTTCTCATCAAGACTTTCACAGCAAATGTTGCAGTTTTAATATCAATGAGGTCATAGAAGATGTCATGAGTGATATAATATGTGGGGTAATTAGCAGTGCATGTCAGGTGCATGAGTTATAGTTACCTTGGGCAAGAGTTATAGTTACTTGAGATAACTATAACTATAACTGCTGAATTTCTATGGTTTTGTGCTTGTAAAAGTTGAAGCTAACTATAACAACACTGTAATGTTTTCTTTTTCAGTAAATTTCTAAGGTTTTTAATTCTATTTCCTAACTGTAATGACCCTGTAACCTTTGTTTTTTTTTCAGTGAATTTCTATGTTTTTCAATTCTATCTCCTGACTATAACATCCCTGCAACCTTTAGTTTTATAGTGAATTTCTCAATTTTATTTGCAATATAAATTGTACTACGGTTTGATACATACGTTCAATTTACTAATATACAGTTTTACAAGTTAATAAATACATTTTATTCACACATTTATTCATATGACATATTTTAAAACTAAAAATTAAAAAAATAAGGTATGGTAACTTATAATATTTCTATAAATGTAATGCACCCAGGCTTTTTATTGTTCAATTTATGGATCCATGGATTCATTCTCAAATAAAAGCATAGAACACTAAAACAACTCAATTAATACAAATATTTGCTTTTGCAACTTCTATGAGTTTATCACTGCCTGTGTATGGGTGTGTGAGTGGCTCTGTGAGTGACTGTGGATGTGTGAGTAGCTATATGGGTGTGTGAGTGGGTGTGTGAGTGACTGAGTGGGTGTGTAAGTGGAAATGAGAGTGGTTGTGTGGGTATACAAGTTGGTGTGTGTGTGGGTTTGTGGCCTTCTGAGTGGGTGTATGAGTAGCTGTATGGGTGTGTGATTGGGTTGTGAATAGTTGTATGAGTGTACATGTTGGTGTGTGAGTGGGTGTGTGGGTCTGTGAATGGGTGTGTGAGTGCTTTTGTAGGTCTGTGAGTGTGTGTGTGAGTGGCCATATGGGTGTGGGTGTGTAAGTGGTTTTGTGAGTGTGTGAGTGTGGTTTTGTGAATGTGTGAATGGGTGTGTGAGTAGGTGTGTGAGTGACTGTGTGGGAGTTGTTTTGAGAGTCCTTGGTTCGTGTGTGAGTGGCTGAATGGGTGTGTGAGTGGTTGTGTGGATGTATGAGTAGGTGTGTGGGTCTGTGAGTGGATGTATGTGTTTTTTTACTTGGAGTCTGGGATGGGATCCGTGGATCCACCTGAATCCATGAGGATCCAGGTGGATCCGTGGATTCTTGTCTGCTAAAAACGAAAAACATCTTTGGACAATTTCCTGCTCATGACCCCCCCCTCACAGACCCCTCCATCAGTCCCATGGGGTCAGGGTTCCTCTACCCAGACCCCTTCTATCACTTTTACATTTTATTTCCCCCCTGGGAACTGCGTGCTGATGCACAGAATGGAAAACACAAGGAGATGATGGACTAAGCGCTGAAACCTTTCAGACACTCACCCCCAGTCACAGATCTGGGTTGAATCCATCATCGTTCTTTAGTTCACTTCGCCACCCCAGTTCAGACCCAGCTATATGCAAATCAGTCTTGGCCCTGTGCCTCATGGGAACAGTCCAGCCTGTACTGCCAAGCCAGGTCTTCCCTGGACCGGAAACAAGCATCCTGGGACCGGTTTTGGGGTAACACCCCTCATCAGCCAGGCTAGCTTGAATCCAGTGGCAAAGTGAGCAAGGGACCCACGTCTGGGCATACCCTGCCAACTTAGAGTGAACAAAGCAAACACAATGAGATGCACAAAATGGTGGCCAAAACTTTCCCATTAGGTTGTGGGCAGGTAGTCACAGCATTGCTGTTGGTATGTGGATCTGTATATCCGCCCATGTAAATATACATAAATCTTTTTACCTTAATTACGCCAAAACTACTAAACAGATTACAGTAAACTACAAAAAGCACTCTTTCTGGACTAAGATCTAGCTTACTGTCACACTTGGTGTAATTCTGTTCAGGTTCAGGCTGTAGTCGTGTGTAAAAAATCCTTATGGGAAATTGCATATGAAAAACTTGTTTTGTACACCCCCTTTTTCTCGGCCCCCACTTAATGGATTACACTGAAACTTTCCAGACAGCATTTGAGGTGACTGACAAACTAGTTTTGAAAATGTCGTGAAGATTCGTCAAACAACACCAAAGTTATTAGCAAAACAAAATGCTTTTTTGTTTTTTTTCATGGGGAGGAAACTGACGCGGGCGGAAAACATGGCGGCCGGCAAACAGCGGGTCGCGGGTGAGCACGGAGAGCGCATCAGAGCCAAAAAACTCGCAAAATGCTTTGAAAGGAAAGGAAGTTTAAGGTTTAAGGCTGGGAAGCTGTGGATGTGTCTTACCTGAGAGCTGGGGAGTCAAACCGGGGGGGGTCAAACTGTCTAGCGTGAGCGACCGCCGGTTATCGGCGTCCTTTTCTCTCAGTAAAGCAGAGAGCAGGCTCGGCAGACACGGAGCAGCTGTGGGCAAGGGCGACACTGGAGCTGCAGAGGGGACAACGCGCTGCTGCCAGGGTTTCCTTCCGGGGTAAGGGAGGAGGCGGCAGAGACAACGACTCCGGAGGTGCCTGCAGCGCTCAAGTGGACAGCGAACTTGCCAACAGTGAAGGTGCAGGACTCTCGACTCGACATACACCACAGGAGCTGCGTCGGGAAAGAGACGCTGAAACGCAGCACATTAAAACTCAGACCGGTAAGGGCAGGAGAAAAGTAGAGAGGGACAGCGCTGGGGTGGTAGGGTGTAAAGGGGTGTCTAGGTACTCCCTCAGGAGCACAGGGAGAGGTACTAGCTTGTCAGATTCCTACGCAGCTAGTGCAATTTTCAAAGTGGGGGATGAGGAGGAGGTCAAGGAGAGAAATATCAAAGAAGTTAACAGGCGAAGACCCCCAAGAGAGGGATTAGTAAGGGACGCCTCAAGTTATAAGAAAACATTGGAAAAAACCATATCCCTGATCATAAGTTAAAGGTCACCCCCTCACTCAGAACCTGCTTTAAAGTTGTGCCAAAAACACTTATTTTAGCTGAGAGCAACAAGGTGGTGATAAAAGGGCAGCAGGAAGAGCTAAGTAAGGGGCAAGGGACACCGAGAAAAATCATGGAGTCGTTAAGTATGGGAGTTTGGTCCAACGACGTATGTCCAAATCGCTATCAGGTCCTGGCTGTGGAAAATACAAATACCCTAGCTGCTAAGGTAGGGGACCTTATGCCTATCCCTGAGGGATTAAAAACCCCCATGTGCAGCATGGAGGGAAAACACACAAGCTCTGAGAGAGGCCAGAGAGAGAAGGAGGTAGGTGGAGATGTTGGGGACGTTCCAAGGACTTGGAAAAGCAGGACCCTACCATTGGTACCCTTCTTAAGATTCTCCCTACCAAAATGAATAGTAGATTTGAAGTCTCAGAATCAAATCAAAGGGACATTAGATTGGCTTGTGAAACTTTGGAAAAGAAGATCGACGATCTGAGCACTAGAACAGTTATTTTAGAAGGAGAAGTAAGGGACCTTAAGGACGCAGTGAAGGCTAACACGGTTGAAATAGAGGGGCTAAAAACAAAAGAGAGGGAGCAGCAAGAGAGGGTAGAAATGCTGGAAAATTTTCAGAGGAGGAATAATTTGAAGATTTTAAGAATCCCGAAGGCAAAGAGGGGGAAGAGATTAAAGCTTACATAGTTCATCTGATCAAGACGTAGCTACAGTTGGAAAAAACAGAGGAGGAGATTGCCAAGGATATTCAGAGGATCCATAGAGACCCCTTTAGGCTTAATGCTAATAGGACCAAGCCTAGGAGAATCCTGATAAACTTCCTCACCTATACTTAAAAGAGAAGATCCTGTCCAAGGCCTTGAGCAAAAAGGTAATGGAGGTTGACGGAGTTAGATTTGAGGTTAGATCAGACCTGTCGACAGTTACTTCCAACAGGCAATGGGAACTAGGGAAAAGGATGGAACCACTAAGGAAGCTAGGTGCTTCAGTTCAGCTAAAATTCCCAGCTTTTCTGAAAGTGATGCTTGATAATAAGATGCACACATTTCGTTTTGTTGATGAAGTAGATAAGTTCATTGAAAGTCTGCAGCCAGGTGGCTAAAATAACAAAAAAATATATATATATACGGCTCCGTTTCGACGGCGTTGTTTCTTTTACTCTAATTCTTCTTTTTTGCTTTATCTTATAGTATTACAGCCACTTGAATGTAAAGATAAATCACCTTTTTCTTTCATATAAATGACTTTTTTTTTTTTACTGATATTTGATGCGCTCTTTGGGAGGCTCCCATAGGGCTTTAAGCCATGAAGAGTCAGGGTTGGGTTTTCTATGGGGGGTGGTGTCGTGCAGCTCCTATAGTACCCCTGCAGGACCTGCACGTTTGGACAACATATACTGCGGGCCTGGCGGCAGACTGACTCCGTGCACCCCCACCGTATATGTTAGCCTAGTTTTGCATTAGCTAGCTCGCAGTGCCACTAGTGTCTCCTCTTATCGGGGAGAGATTCGTTTCTGGCAACCTTAGACCATGACAACCCTGATTCCCTCAAAATCGTGGAAACAATGTACTACCTTTCGCTCAGTCACTCGTGCTCACTTATTCGGTTTGTCTCAGAGAGTTACACAGAATAAACAGTCAGGCGTTTCAATAAGTATTTATTGAACAGTTGTTATTCTGGTGTAAAATATATGTGCTGCAGAGACCAGCAGGCAATAGCAGAGATATATTATCAGCAGTACGATAAAAGCAAAGGGATAGAACAGTTCTACCATATTGTGATAATCATGGAGACATACATGAATATAAAAGCATTATGCAAAGTGTGCGTACGCCTACGATGCCTACCTAGATGTACCTGAGTGTACCTAGCATATATGTGTAGGTCTTAGAAGCTAGGAGCCAAGAATCCTCCTAGGATTTAGTCAAACCCCCATACCTGAATAGAGAGAGTGTGGGACCCCGTCCTGGTCTCGAGTTGGACACCCCGTCCGGGTTGTGCCAGACCACTGTCAGCTTGAGCGACTGCATGCAGGAGCCTCAGCGTCTCTGGTCAGTGGGTCAGCATGGAAGTCTCAGTTCCCTCTACCTTACCGGGGCAAGATGTGGTGTATTTATACCCTAAAGAGTCTCGGTCCTCAGTATGGGTTGTATTGGACATGAGGAAGACGTCAGGGGTGAACTTTGTACATACATATTATGCCGGTGGTGTATTCTTAGAAAGCCATGCATAATTAATGAGTACAGTGTGGGCCTGTGTTTGGAAGAACCCTGCTGCATTCAAAACCACAGGATAGATAACGTTCATCCCTCAGAGCTCGTTGTGTACTAGCTGGGAACAATGTAGGTGAAAGATCATGCCTATATAAGGAATCACACTATAATAGGACATGTACAGTTGTGACCATAATTGGGCACAAGCGGCCATGACCATAATTGGGCAAGTACGAATATGACCATATTAGGGTAAATATGAATACGTCCATTTTAGGGCATGTACGAACGGGTCTACATTAGGTCATCTATGCGGGATATAACACCCACTCCACTTCCGAACTGGATAATAAATTACCATACTTAAAATCTGAACAATTTAAAAACGTTTGTAAAAGCAAGTAAAAACATGGTTCTAAAAAATCGATAAAATTTTAGGTGCCTTTAAAAAAAAAAAAAAAATTTAAATTCAGCTTTTTCCTAGTTGCCACTTAAAAGTCGATATCGTCTCTCTATAGAAGTTGCATTACCATAAGCAGGAGAAGGCCAAACGTTTCTCAAGCGAAAGTGTCAATGTAAGAAAATGTTCCAAATTTAGATCGTTTATTTTGAAACGAGTGAAGAAGCCGAATTCTTTCCCAGGACACGATGAGCCAATTCAAGATTACGCGTCCTGGCTGGGAAGCTCAATATTATCATTGTCAGCCGCTGTAGATGACAAATCCAACGCCTCACAGAGAACGTCAATCGCACATAGATGGAATGTAGTACTGCCAACAGTCGGTGCTGCAGCAGCTTGTGCGGCAGTTGTAACCTGGGCGCCTGTGGAGGAGTCACCTAACCCAGCAGGAGCGAACGGCACCTGTGGATTCTCCAGCATTGCATTCATCAGAATTGGGAGCCGCTGGGACAATGCAGAGCATGGGCCTTTATGGGGTCCAGAATTGCATCAGTGTCCGGAGGCGCATCTGATGGAAATGTTAGACAAAGATCCAACGTGCATTCTTCTCCGCAGAACAGGCATCGAAGCACAGGCAAGATGCAGTCTATCCAGACTGGTCTAAATGATAGAAACCAGGAGGCATTGAGTTCTCGCAGGCAAGAAATGCCCAGAAGTTGTACCATGCGTTCACGGTATTTCCGCTCCAGGAGCGTGTTCACCATTCCCTCGGGAAGTGGGCCGTCCATTGCGTAGCAGCAATATGACAATCAGGATTCCTGCGATTAGGAACAGGATGAGTGGGAATCCTCCAAATACGCTTCCCAATACGGTGTGTATAAAATTTGGGATTACTCCGAGGACTGTCTGAAAGGTGCTTAACAGTCCGGACCCTATGGTCTTAAATAGGTGTACAATTCCGCTCGTATCTGACATGTTAAAGATACGTCCCACCATTTCTGCGAAATGAATGGGGCAGTTTGTACGTATGAGTGCCTGTATCTCGGTCGAGGTCCTTGCTACTTGAAGTTCATGGGTTTCTCGAGCGGAGGTTAAGGGCACGGGTTGCTGTAAAAGCATGGCTTTCAATCTGCTCAGAGTATCAAACTGTATAAAAGAAACATTCAGCGAAGGCCATAGCGGCGCCTCCCTGACTGTGTTCAGTGGCGGAAACAATACTTGCATAAAGCAAGTAACCCTGGAGTTAACAGTTACTAGATATGCTACGCCCGGAAGCATCCCACAACAACCTTGATCATTTAACATTAAGTAACTCCCATTCGAGAGCAGCTGGAAAACCGGCGTGATCATGGCCGCTGGGGTCCCTGACATGTGACAAGACAAGTTCGCTATTGAACCACTGCAGGCTCCGTGTAGAGAAATATCCTGACACATGAGAGAACCGCTTAAAGCGTTCTTGCAGTTTGTACCACTAAGATACACTTCTCGATCCCCATTCCGGCATCGGTATCTATATGGTAACTCCCAAGTTTCCTTGATGCATCCCTTACCCATTTTTACATATTTGCCTGCCTGCCTTTGCTCAAGGCAATATTGAAACTGAAACGTAGTGACCGGCAGAGTGATTTGGCCATGAATGAGCCATTCTGTTGATGGTGATTCGGCTACAGTGAATGGTAACCTTTCCAGTTTCTCAATACGCAGCATTGTATATTTGGCTCCCCTTTGTGCCATTTCTGTCTGTTTATCAGTTAGATTGTATTCTGAAAACAGAGATGTGGTGTTTATAAAACGCCATGGCACATAGCCTGCACGCAAAGATTGTAGCATCCAGCTTAACATCATAATAGAACGTAGTTGAGATTGCCCGTGTTGTAACAAGGCCAGATCTTGTTCTAATGTTCTAATATGTCGATTGCCGAGGACACAATGTTGCCTAAGGAGTAAATCCTGGAGGTCAAAGTAGTTAACCCATTATCCACTACTGCCAATGCTTTTTCTAAGTTAATACGGTCTATTTTCCGTATTCTTTCTGCGGCCTCTTGTTGGAATATTTTCCAGTTCTCATTGTAATAGGCATAAAGACCTGCATATATGAAACGTTTCTGACGTTGTTTATTGGGTCCTAGTAGAAACTCTCTAAGATCCATGTCAGGTGTGAGTAGGGTCAAGTGGTGCTTTACTTCTGTGAGTGTCGAGGTCTCTAGCCAATCAAGGCACAACTTCCCAACACTATACGATGTCACTATCCCTGGGTGTTGTCTTTGTACATAGCGTGGATCTGGCCTATGGATACTAAACCCTGCGGTTGTATTCATAAATCTCTGTTGACATTTGTTTGTGTCAATGGGCCAAACCAGCCATTCTGTCCAATCAGGATCTGATCTGTTGTACTGGAAAATGTCATCTAGTCTCACCCCTTGTGTAGTTGAATTCTGCCCCCCACCCATCTGCGATGGTGTTGGAAACCCCGGTTTGTTCATTTCCTTGCCTTTGGCTAATCCAAGACAGGATGTCTGTTGCACAGTTTCATTCAGAAATAAAATCTGCTGCGGAATGATGCATGCTCTAAAAAGTGCTTCTATTCCCTGGACTTGCCAGTCCCTAGAACCCCAGATCGATTTGGAATCTATTGTGTCTTTCCATAGATCGAAACCCTGTTTAGACAACTGGCTCAAAAAGGATGCACAGTAAATATGTTTGGTGTTTGTTAACATAATTTTCTGAGCTGAAAGTTTTGCCACTCTATAATAAAAGGACTTCGGGTCGGATGTGTTAAACCCTGAGAAGTATGTGAGTTTCTGTGCAAATGCTTGTGAACTACCTTTTGGAGGTGTTGGGCAGTGTTCCCACTGGTGGTACTCAAATACATTTCTAGGTGTGATAGACTTGTGTAAGAAATGATCTCCAAATTGTTGGTAACAGTACAATGTATCATAGTCTGAAGTACCTTCTAACATTTCATTGTTCGGAAATGCAGCTGTTTTTTCTAGATCAGACATCATAGCTTTTACAGTTTCAGTGTCCCAATCATCAGAAAATGTACTGGAGGTAATGAAATCACTTAAAGAAATTTTAAATACACGTTTAGCTTTAAAAGTTCAGTCGGACCTAATATATCATAATCAACCTTGTCCCATACTATACCGTCTGGTATAGGAACTGCTGTAATGTTCACTGAAGACAAGTCTCTTGGTTCACGATGTGAAGACTGGTGTGGGTTTAAAATCAAATTAACTCTTTGGGCTGTGGAGCTTGGCTGGAGGTATCGTCCATTAATAAGCATACTAAAAGTTATTATTAAACCTAGCCAGAAAATGAAAAATAAAATCCCAGTGATATACCATAGTTCTATCCAAGGTGACACCAGGTAAGTCTTTCTAAAAAAGTTCAAAAAGTCATTGAGTTTCTGTTGGAGTGATTTTTTGGCTGGCGTCGTTTCCGTCTCGCTTGGATCCAGTGAAAACGTATCAAAGTTCATGAAATAGCCAGAAGCAGTTCGATCAATTGTTGGAATTGCATCGGGATTTGTTGAAATCGGATTTTGCTCTTGACGAGGCATGTTGACGTAGATGTCTGTATTAGGTCTTATTGCAACTTGGTTATTAAGTTGGTTTTCATTTTGAAGATGAATTTCTTGTTGAAGTGGAACGAGTTCCATAGCATTGTTGCTTAGTCCTTCATTCCGTACAGGTGGCTCTTCAAGCGTGATGAGTCTTTCTGTTTAGACTTCTTGGATTGTAGCGAGAGGAGGGCGTCTGCTACTGTGGAGTCCACGAGGCCTACTGTTTAGTATCGGCGACATAGTGTGGTTTGATTAAGTCTATTGAGTCAAATCTTTTCTCCTTTTTTCCGGCAAGAGGTGGCAGAAGTACAGTTCTTGTTCCATGGATTGCTAGGACCGGTACAGGCTTTCTGTAGGATGGCCCAAATTCTTTCTTGTCAGCAATCTTCTCTCTGACTAGATCCCCGAGTTTTGGGATCCAGATAGGTCTTGCCGTTACTGCCTTGACTTCCTCAGTGGCGGCCTGTTTCTGGAGCACGTTACTTTGTTGTGTCCTGGATTCATTTAGATCCTGTAAAACAGCCAAATGATCATGGATATCAAATGGTTTTTCATCCACCACTGTGCCTTCACAATCAAGATCAGGTACCCACATTCTTGTCCCAAATAGGACCTCGTAAGGAGTGACACCTCCTAGAGAGCTTCTTGGCTGATTATTGAGCGCGCGCTGTACCCCATAATGGTGATCGACCCATCTACCGCCCTTGCCTAATACCCTAGCTGTTAAAGATTGCTTTAAGTCTCAGTTTTTCCTCTCCACAACAGAATTTCCCTCGGGATGGTATGGAGAGGAGTACCGCAATGCTATGCCCATTCCTTCCATGGCCTCTTTGTAAGCCCGAGAGCTAAATGCCGGACCACGGTCAGAATGTAACGTGCCAACTGCGTATGTGCCGATAAAGACTCGCAAATCTTTTATAACAGTTCGAGCGTCAGCTGAGCGCTGAGGCCAAACCTTGAGGAAACTTGAGCTGGACGTGTACGGACAGACAACCTGATGCTGTCTAATAATGGTATCTGTACAGGACGTCTTGTGGTGAACCTTTGCGTCTGCTTACAGATGTTGCAGTTCCAGACATAGTCTCTTATCTGCCTTCTCATTACAGGCCACCAGTAGCGTTGCTTCAATAAAGAAGCAGTTGCATCAAGTCCCAAATGTATAGAACCTGTCCCTTCGTGTGCTGCCACTATTAAGCTTAGCCTATGATCCATATTTGGTATTACTCTATACCCCACTCCAGGAATCTGAGCATATGGAATGTTTTGTGCATCTAACTTGTAGGAGTACTTGAGTGGAAATTTTTTAGGTACTGCTGTGCTGCCATTGCGTGAAGCATTGACAGCTACCATTATCTCGCCGTCTACCCTCGTCTTTGAACGAGTAACTGCAGCTACGGCGGCTGTGCGAACAGCCCCCTTTGCGGCTTCATCAGCCAATGAATTCCCTTCAACGTGAACACCATCACGCTGATGACTCAGTGTATGTATCACGTGAGCCCTTGGTAGTTCGTTTCTCAACTCCACTACCTGTTCCCATAGCATTTTATGCTTAGTTGTGCCACCTTTTGCATCTTTGAACCCGTTTTGTTCCCAATGATGTAGATATTCATTGTACGACTGTACACAGTAAAAGGAATCACACACAATAAGTGTGGGGAATTCATGATCCGTATTTATAAGTGCCAGTATTAGTGCTTTGAGTTCTGCCAACTGAGCCGTGCAGTCTCCTAGAGATTGCGTTTTAGTGCAACTCGGATGGAACTTGCTATCGTGCATGCGACCTTTAACAATCGCACACGCCGCGCTGTAAGCTTGCTTACTCCCTGTGGCGGGTTGAGCAGAACCGTCAGTGTAAATATTGTATTCATACTGATACAGAGGCAAAATTTCATTTGGTAGAGGATATTCTTGTTCGTATTGCAGGAATGCCTGTGTTTTTAAACTTGGATCAAATCTGTATTCAACATCCGTTGCAGTAAGAGAATTAGCCCATTGTATCCATCTTGGATGTAAGGCTTTCGCATTTGGAATGCTAGCTTTTGTAACCGCTTCTAAAGCTGGTACTGGGGTCACGACAATTATGCGTTTTCCCTGAGCCAGAGCTCTTTCTCTTGCTACAGCGGTCTGAACTGCTGTCAGGATTTTTCTGTTGAAGTGAAACGCATTTCTGCGTTTGTATACAGGTGTGATTTGTATGCAATTGGTACTGTTTCACCTTCATTAAAAGTTAAATAAGTGTACCCGCATTGACCCGCTACTACTCGGATCACTAAGTTCTTTGCGTTTACGCGTGTCTGTAAATGTTTAGAAGCTATCATGTCTTCCTGTAGGGAACGCAGGATATTTGTGTGTTCCTGTATCCATTGTTTGACTGAAAAGTCAGGTTTTATTAAGTTGTAGAAAGGTTTTGCTCTTTTTGCGTAATCCAAAATGTATGTTCGACCAAAATTTAGGAATCCCAGAATTGATTGTAAATTCTTTAATGATTTTGGAGGTTGGAGCAGCGCACACTTTTCTAAAAAGTTTGGTGGTAGGCTTTTTCCTTCACTTGACAGCTCGTATCCTAAAAACAGGACATTGAGGTGGGCAATTTTTGATTTTTTTAAATTAAATTTATAGCCCTCAGAGGCGAATCCCATAATAATGGTGCTCACCCTGGTCAAGTGCCTCTTTAAATCATCGTCCGTCAGATAAATATCATCCACATAGGACAATGCTTCTTCATCCAAATTTTGGAGTAACTCTGTTACCCTTGCTGAAAACAACCCCGGGCTATTCTTATACCCTTGGGGGAGTCGGCAGAATTGCCACTGGGACCCTAACGCACTGAATCCGGTCAGATACCTGCTTTCAGGCGCTATATTTTGGCAGAAAAATCCATTTGAGATATCAAGTGTTGTTTTGTATTTTTTCCGCACAATGTTATTCATTAATGCGGCACTGTGTGCATTTTGAACTGCAAATGTCTTTGTGCAAGTGTTTAAATGTCTGTAATCTAAAACTAGACAATATGTGTTTTCAGGTTTGGCTACGGGGAACAAAGGATTGTTCATAGGTGAAGTGCAATTTTCTATCACCCCCTGGTATTCTAGTTGGTCTAGAATCTCCCTGACTTGTTTTTTAGCTTCCTGCTTTATAGGGTATTGCCTTTGAGCATTTGGGGAAACTTTTAACGGGATCACGTGGTGGGTTGAATCCTCATCCCAACCAGCATGATTTTTATACAATGCTGGAGCTAGGGCCACCGCCCACTCCTGCGCATATGCATGTTTTAGGTGAATGGGAACGAGGTCGGAAAAGGCTGGGAAAATTATCGTTTCTCCCCTAGGGCACTCCATGATCAATGCAGGCGGCCAGTCTTGTTCTGCTAATAGAATGTCATAACCAGATGACAGATTTTTCCAAAAGAGACCTTTAACTTTTCTGGGTTTGTCCCCCTCCATCCGGAGTGTTATCTCATGTAACTTATGTGGGACACTTACCCGAGTATCAGGTGTTTCCACTGTGATATACTCACTCAACTCCGCTGTCACCAGAAATTCCTTCAGGTTCTGGCGAGCTATCGTTACTTCTGCCGCGCTGTCTAGCATCGTCAGAGCCCACTCCTCGTTCAGAAGCTGTGTCCTCAGAATTCTGGGCATGTCTGATCTTGAGACCTGCTACCTTCTTCTTTTTGAACTGAGGTTTTGATTTTTGTTTATCCTCTTTTTTAGGTGCGTAGTCCGCAGCGTGTTGCGTGTCTCTGGACTTTGTACGCTCCTTTGATCGTCCTTCCCTCTCGAAGTTTCGTGATGAACCCTGAAAGGAACGAGAGGAACGAGTATCAGTATCCTGATACCTGTCAGGTTTTTTTAATGTTATCCCTATTCCTGCGGTTATACCTCTTTTCAGAGGGCTCCTGCTGAGGAGACCTACCACTGGACTGAGATCTGGTGTCTTTAGACTTTTGTTGTTTTTCATTTTCCCACTTCTTTTTAGAAGAAGTTGGTGTCTGCTTTGTAGTGTCCTTTTCAGGATTGCCCAGTTGTGGTTTTAATGCTTTCCCACCCAAACTGTCTCTGCCTAGTTCTGCATATGCAGTTTCAATTATTTTGGGTAGTTCATTTTGTTGATCTACTGGACTGAACTCCCTTAGGTGTTGGCAGATCGCCACAGAAGCTGCTTCCCCCTTAATGTTAGCTAGTATTATGGCTGAGACCTGTTCAAAGTTGTTTAACAACTTCATCCCTAAGTTAAGGGCAGGCTCTGCTCCGTACTCATTTTGTATCTGTTTTAATACATCAGGTACTACTGCTAAGGACAGGATACCATGTGTTCTGGTATATATGGCAACAAAGACTGAACCCCAAGAGGTGCAGTCCTCTACTTGTGGTGTGAGACCCATGGGCAAGCAGATTGTTAGAATCCTGTGTTTATCACTGGTTGTAGTATTCGGGAATACTGCTTCAAGCTGAGTTATTTTCTGAGCTATCCAGAATGGGATTTGTTCGCGTTTTGCTGGCATTTTGCCCATTATTGCGTGTAATGTTTGTGGAGTTATTTTTTTAACTGTACCTTGGACTGGAGTGTCTTGTGCTGCAGCTGGTGCAGGCTGAACTGTTAAAGTCCTCATCACGAATTGTGTGAGGTTTCTGTAGATTTTAATTAAATCTCTGTGTTGTACGAGTAAGTCTGGCTGTGGCATTGTGTTAATATCAGGATGCGGTCTGTATGCCGCTAATATGGGCCAAGTGGCTCCTGCTCCTCTGAGCGGGCCTAATCTTGCTCTTCCTCGTACGTGGGGTAGGGCGCCTTCAAACCAGTAATTATGCTCCTGGTAAGTGAGCAGGACCTCTACTTCCTCAAAAGGAGTATAGTCCGCTGGTGTTTCACCTTCTAGGTAGTAGTGAAATACATTTGTAATTGCATTTGTTGCTGGGAATGTAACCCATGAATAGAACACCTCTATTTTATTAGATTTGTGTGCCTCAATCACGAAAATTACTGTACCACCCCTGGCTCTTAAGCCATGATCTAGAAGTTTTATGGTGACTGCCCTTCTGAAATTTGGTGCAATTTGTATTGCTTCTTCAGGGTCTTCTAAACCAAAGAGTTTTGTTGTAACTCTCCCTGTTGTGCTTGTTTCGTCCACCATTTTTAATTGGAAGAAGGGAGATTAAAGAGTTCTTAAAATAAGGTGTAAGTGCACAATTGTAGGAACTAAATATCCTCCAAGCTTGAGTATCCAACAGCCAATAAATAGTGTTCTCGTACTACTCAGCTGCGGCGGATTTTGTGCCCACCCACTCCAGACGTCTCTGGGGTTTTGTGAGTAGGATTTATGAGAATAGCACGACTGAACTACTCAGATTCTACTGTTAAATACGTACCCAACCAACGTTGGTGGCGCCAAGACGTGTAGCTCCTATAGTACCCCTGCAGGACCTGCACGTTTGGATAACATATACTGCGGGCCTGGTGGCAGACTGACTCCGTGCACCCCCACCATATATGTTAGCCTAGTTTTGCATTAGCTAGTTCGCAGTGCCACTAGTGTCTCCTCTTATCGGGGAGAGATTTGTTTCTGGAAACCTTAGACCATGACAACCCTGATTCCCTCAGAATCGTGGAAACAATGTACTACCTTTCGCTCAGTCACTCGTGCTCACTTATTCGGTTTGTCTCAGAGAGTTACACAGAATAAACAGTCAGGCATTTCAATAAGTATTTATTGAACAGTTGTTATTCTGGTGTAAAATATATGTGCTGCAGAGACCAGCAGGCATTAGCAGAGATATATTATCAGCAGTACGATAAAAGCAAAGGGATAGAACAGTTCTACCATATAGCGATAATCATGGATACATACATGAATATAAAAGCATTATGCAAAGTGTGCGTACTCCTACGATGCCTACCTAGATGTACCTGAGTGTACCTAGCATATGTGTGTAGGTCTTAGAAGCTAAGAGCCAAGAATCCTCCTCGGATTTAGTCGAACCCCCATACCTGAATAGAGAGACTGTGGGACCCCGTCCTGGTCTCGAGTTGGACACCCCGTCCGGGTTGTGTCAGACCACTGTTAGCTTGAGCGACTGCATGCAGGAGCCTCAGCGTCTCTGGTCAGTGTGTCAGCATGGAAGTCTCGGTTCCCTCTACCTTCCTGGGGCAAGATGTGGTGTATTTATACCCTAAAGAGTCTCGGTCCTCAGTATGGGTTGTATTGGACATGAGGAAGACGTCAGGGGTGAACTTTGTACATACATATTATGCCGGTGGTGTATTCTTAGAAAGCCATGCATAATTAATGAGTACAGTGTGGGCCTGTGTTTGGAAGAACCCTGCTGCATTCAAAACCACAGGATAGATAACGTTCATCCCTCAAAGATCGTTGTGTACTAGCTGGGACCAATGTAGGTGAAAGATCATGCCTATATAAGGAATCATACTATAATAGGACATGTACAGTTGTGACCATAATTGGGCATATGCGGCCATGACCAGAATTGGGCAAGTACGAATATGACCATATTAGGGTAAATATGAATACGTCCATTTTAGGGCATGTACGAACCGGTCTACATTAGGGCATCTATGCGGGATATAACAGTGGTTTCAGTGAGCACAGGGTGGGGAGCATGTGGGAAAAAATGAAAAAAAATCCTCAGAAGCCTCATTATCATTTTGCGTGTATTCAACTTCAGATTTTAAGGGGGACTCTAAGGGGGATGGATGAGAAACAAAAAAAAGAGATAAAAATTGTATCATGGAATGTAAATGGACTCCGGGTTAGGGGAAGACAAGAAAGGGTGTTGCAGTATTCGAAGGACTGCCCAGCACAGATCATTGTTGTGCAAGAGACACACTTAACGGAGAAGGAGGGTCGGGAGTTCCTTAAGGCTAAAAGATGGATATCTCAATCAGTTTGTACAAGGAAGTCAGGGGTTACAAAAGGGGTGGCAGTTTTGGTGAAGCAGGGGACAAACATTTCGGTAGAGGGCAGATACAGCGGGTAGATGGCTTGTGGTAAAACTAAAGATTTCTGGGCACAACTACATGCTGGTGGGCTACTACGGCCCGGACCAAGATGATACTGGTCCCTTAGAGGAATTACTTACAGAATTACTAAATTCTCCGGACCCCATTATTATGGCAGGAGATTTTAACGCTGTCTTGGATCACATGTTGGATAGATCTCTGAATAGTAGAGCACTCGTAAATCCCAAAATGTCTGGGTTGATTAGACAGCTGATGGAACAACTGGGTCTCTGTGACATCTGGCGACAGAGGGCAGGGTTCCAGAAAGGTTTGACTTTTTACAATAAGAAATACAGACACCAGTCAAGGATCGATTATTTTTTAATTGATAATAGGTTGAAGGATCAAGTATTAGGCATTAACCATATTGGGGTACAATTGTCAGATCATTCAGCGGTAATGCTCCATGTAAGGTTGGGTGAGGGGGTTGCTCAATCAAGATGGACATTGGATCGCACGATTTTGTTAGAGGAAGAAACCATACAGACTCTAAAATTAGAGACAAAAGAGTTTTTTGATAATAACTTGGGCTCTGCCTTGATTGGTATAGTTTGGGACTCATATAAGGCCTATTTGAGAGGTAGACTGGGTGCACTAGCGATGGCAAAAAGGCGAGTGTATCATAGAAAGGTTTTAATGTTAGAGGAGCAAGTTCAAAAAATTGAAAATGAATTGATTAATCCAAAAAATCAGGGAGATTGTGATACCCTGCTCAGCAAAATAAGGGGTAAGAAAAAGATGAGAGACTAGTCGGCTGGCCCATTTTGAATATGGTGAGGGATGCAGCAAGTTGTTGGCATGGAAAGCCAAGAATGATCAAGTAAGGAATACTATAAAGGAGATCAGATGCGAGCAGACAGGATTGTTAATTAGGGACAATAAGTGTATTGAGCTAGCTTTTTTTAAACATTTTGGGAGAGTGTATCAGGAAGATCTGGAAGTAACAGAAGACGAGGTATTGACGTGGTTGAGCCAGGACTGTGCCGATCCCTTGACGGTAGATGAAAGCGAACAGTTGAATGAGAGGATAAATATGAGGGAAATGGACCAGGTTATTGGGGAAGGCAAAAAAGGGAAAGCACCGGGGCCAGACGGCCTGCCCCATGAAGTCTACAGGGTCTTGGCCAGTACACTAAATCCTATTTTGGTAGAAATTTTTAATGCAATATTCATGACAGGAGCCGAAATGCCGGAATCATGGAAAGAAGCTTTTATAACTCTAATACTGAAACCAGGAAAAGCCCCAAAAACTGTGATTCTTATAGGCCAATATCGCTTCTAAATTGCGATTATAAGATCTTCGCGAAAATTTTGGCAGGAATACTTAATAGGGGTATGTTGCAGCTTGTACATGAAGATCAAAAGGGGCTCATTTGAGGCAAATTTTTGAAAGAGCTGACATATACGCTTATAGGGTCTATAGATCTGGCCACCGCTTATGAACACCCATTAGCAGTAATAGCGTTAGATGCTGCCAAAGCATTTGACCCCGTCAACTGTGTTTATTTGCAAGCTTTGGTAAAGTCTCTTAACCTCGGTTCTAATTTCTGTAATTCATTGGCGGGAATCTATGCTGCACCCAAAGCGAGGGTGTTGGTTAATGGTGTCTTGACAGAGGCGGTTCGGATTACTAGGGGCACGAGGCAAGGTTGTCCCCTGTCTCCATTACTGTTTGATCTATATATCAAACCGCTGGCCAGAAGAATCAGAACCAACACAAATATCTTACCCTTCGAATATAATGGATGGATAAAAAAACTAGGTTTATATGCAGATGACCTCTTAATCTATACCACCAACTTACAAAGAACATTGAACAGTGTCTTGACACTAACAGCAGATTTTGGGAAGATTTCAGGCTATGACATTAATAAAGACAAAACGGAGGTTATGGCATGGAATATAGAGCTGGGCCAAGAAACGAGTAAAAGCGAAATGAGATATCTAGGGGTCACGATTACTCAGGATATGACAAAATTAACTAAAGAGAACTTTGAAAAAGTAAGGAAAGATGTGGGAGTTTTGCTGAAGAACTGGTCATATCTCTTGATAACTCTATTAGGCCGAGTCAATTTAGTTAAGATGATAGTTCTCCCCAAGTTCACTTTTCTGTTTGATTCAATTCCATTACCCCTTATGAAGGAGTGGTTTGCGAAGGTGCAAAGCCAGATTTCCACCTTTATCTGGTCATCTAAAGGGCCACGGATAGCTTGGAAAAAGTTAAGAAGGAGGTTGGAAAAAGGGGGTTTAGCATTACCAGACCTGCTATTCTATTCTTGGGCTTTTTTACTGAAGAACAGGAAAATGCTTTTGGACAGACCTATAAAGTCAGAGATCGGTAAGCTTTTTGAGGTGATGCTGAACAAAGAGAATGGAGGAGAGTGTGGCTTCATGTATAACTATGCGGATCCAAAGTTCTTCAAAAAGGTTAGGCTAAAGGTTTTAAGGGGTATGGCTGAGACTTGGTATAAAATCAGAAAGGTCATAAAACTTCTGTATTTCAGTCAATTTGCCCCCATATGGGACGCCCCAGGCTCTCCAGATTGGACAAAGGATTGGTTGGCAATTCCATTACGAGATGCTGGTATATTAAGGTGGAAGCATCTATTTTAAGATGGGCGTCTAAGGACATGGGAGTGGTGTAACCAGGAAACGGGCCAAATGATCTCAAGATTCAAGTTCCTCCAGATGCAGAGCTGGTATCAGGCCTTAGATACAAGGATAGGGGAACATAATGAACTTGAAGATAGACTAAACTCAGGGGTCGTAGTAAAAAAAGAAATTGCTATGTGGTACTGGCTGATGATCGAGATGGAAGATGGTGTTTTTACCTTGCCGATGGACCTGTGGGTAGGATGCTTGCCGGAGACCACGATGGAAGATTTATGGCAAGTATCTATGACTATGTTGTACAAAGTTGTAAAGCCTGCATACCTGAGGAGAAATCATTTTTTCACCATACACAGGGCGTATTGGACACCTCAAAAACTGTCTAAATTTGGGAAAGGAGGTGACGTGGCATGTCCGAAATGTGGTAGCATGAAGGAAGACGACGTCCATATGTTTGTGTATTGTCCAAAGATCCAGGCATTCTGGGAGGCTGTGAGTAGTGTCTTTTCTAACGTTTTGAAGTTACAGATAAAGGTAAGCATTTTACTGGTTATTTTTGGATGTTTGGACTCGCAATTTATAATCGGTAAAGACGATGCAAAGCTGATTTTTTATGCTATATTACTGGCACGCAGAGAGATCTGTAGACTGTGGGTGGCAGATGCGCCCCCCCGTTGTGAGGACTCGGTTCGGTCTGTAAAATATGTGGCCAGTTTGGATATCTCTGATAAGTCTCAAAGAAGATACGAGTTCTGGTTACCCTTTTTACGTTGGTATGAGCATCAAGAAAGTAATTTGGATCAGGGGTCCAATGATTAAGCCTATCTCCGCCTCGGCTGGCACCATTTCTAAGGAGCACGGTTCTTCGCAAAATATGGTGCACTTGGAGAAAGAGGCTTGTCACAACCCAAGGGCGGTACAGTGTGATCCCTCTTCTATATCTTTTCCAAGTAAAGAGGTTTTAGACACCCCATTTGATGTTGCAAGTGGAATGGTGTGATTGAGGCAAATGAAGACACTAAAAAAAAAAAATGCTTTTCTTATGGAAACAAGATCATAACTATGACTACCTACTGACGACCGGCAGTAGGTAAGACACAGACACAGACACACACACATATATATATATATATATTTGTATCACCACTGTATTCCCTCCTTTGACCTTGGATATAAATTGGGAACAGGGTAGATAAACTTTGAGCTGATGTATGAACTCAAGCACACTGGTGCATTGAGATGCCACATTTTATAATGCCCATCCATTATTATTTTTAAGACATGTTGTTGTTTCACGTGATTTATGTGTTTTTTTACCTATCATGCATTCACTTTCTATTTTTTACGTGTGTTTGTAAAACGTGAATTAAGTCTGTCTTTTATCATACCAGACCTTTAACAGAGTGTTTTGTTTATGTTTATACATTTATGTTTCTATGACATGCTAAACATTTAAATACAGCCACTTCCTGGGCAGGAAGTGACTTTGACAAAGACCGTGAGGTTGAAACGCGTCAGCAAATAAAAAATCTTTTCTCTTCAAATGAATCCTGAGTGCGTCTTTACCTTTCGTTGCACAACTGAAGGACATTGCAGATTTGATGGCGGGTCCGGTGCCCGCCTGATCGCACCAACCCGAGTTGGTGGATGAAGTCGGATGGAATGCTGGAAGACTTCCGGTAACGTTTATTTTCCCGACTCCCGCTGCATGAGATTCCTGTGCTCGTTGTGAACCAGGGAATCGGGACCAGTTGCCAGGTAACGCCTGAAGCTTTGCTCTACTGAGGGAGGAAATGCGGAAGTGAAGCTGACACGAGAGTGAGGCTGGACACCGAACTAGCGGCTGCTACTTCTCCCCGTAGACGAAGTTTGGCTGCACGACCGGCGGGTCCCGTCATTACAGGCAAAGCGGCAGGGGTGCTCTGTTTACGATCCTGCCCAGTTGTGTCTGACTGGGCTACGACGTGATTACGGAGGATGATTCGGACGAGAGACTGGACTTCACAGGGAGCGTGACTACTCGACACCGCGAGTGTGTGACAGGAACACGGCAGCGCTGACATGTGTGAAGCAATTAGAAAGCGGCTGGAGGTTGCCAAGTCGCTTTTTATCGAGACGGATGACTTTCCAAGCAAAGATGGGAACGCAACCGGCACCCCGGCGGGCGGAGCTGGGACTACACTGAAGCAAGATCTGTATAGGCTTGAAAAGCTATACAAAAAGGAGATAAATAGAAGTTGGGAGGTCATTTCCCTTAACAATTATATTGAAGTAGAGCGCGTTCCGAGGGGTCTCCGCATCCTAATAACGCCAACATACCAGAATCCTAACCCCCAGCTTTTGGAGGAATGGTCTTCGCTAATGGCAGCAACATGTAAGAACAAGCTGGGTCTCCTTGCGAAATACGCCACAATTGAGCTGGAACAAATTGGGGAGGAAATTAAGCTTCTGCGTGACTCGCTGGAGAAACATGAGTCTCAAAATGAAATAAGCAGCTTTCTAAAGGACATGGATTTGAGACTACATAAGTATGAGGAAGGTATCAAGTCCAAGAAACGCTGGAAGTTCACCAGAGACCGCAACGATTACGCACAGGGGCGTATATTAACCTTCGGGCGTAAATATGATGCTGCAAGGAAGGATTTGCTATGAAACGAGACTGCCAGAATCCAAGAATCTGAAACCTCGGAGTCCAGTTCTGAGGCGCCATCTGATGTGGACGAGCGACAAGGTGCTGCTGCACCGATAAGAAGCACATTTCCTTCACACATTGAGTATCGTTTTTTACGGGAGAGCATGGGTGGAAAAAAGAGACTGCCACGAGGAAGAGGAAGAGGCGCAAGCAGCGAACAAGAAAGAGACTAGTCAGGAGAGGAGGGGAAAACCAAAGAAAACGAGACGCCATATGGGAGAGGACAACGGCGATCCAAGCGCAACAAGTAATGGGTGAGCAAAACAATGACAATTTATCCATTATTAACATTTCCTCACACCACATTACCCCTGCAGAACGCTCAGTCCTTGAATTGGGCCTTTCTTTCTGCCCCACTGCCAATTTTAACTTTCCTAGAACTCGTATTGACATCTACTTATTTATAAGGAAATTGAAGCTTCTCAAGGTGCACACATTAAGGAATGGCAGAGTTATCACTCAAGGGGGTGGGCAATCTGACTCTGGGGGTGGGGATACTAACCCACTGACAATGTCCGATATTGAATTGCTTGCTGCTCTCAGAGAGATTGAACAGGGAAGTCAGGACTGGGTCACTGATCGTGACCTACTTGAGAACATGGGCATTGCGGTAGACCGCAAATCCAGGAATGATTTCAAACCCAAATCTAGATACAACCCTGTGACCCTACATGATGGCATCGATACATATCATGAGACCATCCTCTCTGACCTCGTGGCACTTTGGCAAACGCAAAAGAATCCTTTTGCCAGTAACTTGACACCAGCCCAGAAGCTGGGCTTGCAATCTCTCCAATGGGCTGATACATTTGTCATCAAGCCCTCTGACAAGGGGGGCAATGTCGTCCTCTGGGATCTCAATAAATGCAGGGCTGATGCAAAGAGGCAGTTAGAGTACTCGGGGAGCTATCTGAGATCTAACCAGTCGGAATACAATGAAACTATCAAATAATATCCCCAACTACTTGAGGCATGGCACGATAAAGGAACTCTGAGACGCAATGAGTTCCAATTCCTCATGACCAAGAAACCGATGGCCCCTGTCTTCTATATGCTCCTGAAAGTGCATAAGAGCATCACTGAACCTCCGGGCAGACCGATCATTGCGGCCAACCAGAGTCTGCTTGAGAATTCCTCTATCTATCTTGACTACTTTCTCTGTAAATATGTGTTCAATTTGCTCTCATACTGTAGGGACACCATGGATTTTCTCTCCAAGATACAGGGCATTCCATGGAAAGATACATACCTACTGGCCACTATAGATGTGGTGTCTTTGTACACCTGCATAGAGCATGACCAGGGCCTTGAAGCTTGTAAATACTACTTCAGGGATAGACCACTTTCCATGTTTGACCACACTATGTTGCTGCTAGACATGTTGAGTTTTTGCTTACACAATAATTGTTTTCTCTTTGAAGATACCTGGTATAAGCAATACACTGGTACTGCCATGGGGAGTTGCTTCGCCCCCAGCTACGCCTGTATCTTTATGGGTGGTGGGAGGCGGAGCAACTCTGGCACCAGGGCAATGACCATTACATGGACAACCTTATCCTGTGGACCCGCTACATTGACGACATTTTTCTGATATGGGATGGTCCACAGGATTCGCTTCAGAACTTCATTGCAGGGTTGTCTGTAAATGAACTCAATTTGAAATTCACAAGTAAGATCCACAGCACTAGCGTTGAATTTCTTGATGTCTTGGTAGAGGTCAGGGACGATTGTGTACATACCAGCTTGCTTAGAAAAGCCATTGCTGGGAACAGTGTCTTGCATGCACGGAGCCATCACCCAGATGGCTTAAAGAGGAGTATCCCCTATGGTGAGCTCCTGCGAGCCAAGCGCAATTGTAGCTCCACGGAGAGTTATAGTAGAGAGGAACTCAACATGTTTGGTAGATTTAGAGCACGCGGTTATTCCGGGAAAACCATAAGAATAGCCACTGAGAAGGCAGCAGGCAGAGACAGAGATAGTCTCCTGGTCCCCAAAAATCAGAAAGGAAACAAACAGGAGGTTAGACTCATCACAACCTTTTCGGCGGCTTCACAGGCACTGCGCAGTATAGTCAGCAAACATTGGCATCTAGTCAGGCAGGATGTGGTCATTGGCAAACTGGTCAGCCCCAAACCGCACATCACATTTCGCAAATGTAAGTCTTTGCGGGACACGCTTGTACACAGCCATCTTACACCAAAAGGTAACAGTTCTGGCACCTGGCTTAAGGAACTCGCAGGCTTCCACAAATGCAGCCGTTGCAAGGCATGCATCAATAGTCGCAATGTGAGAAACTACCATTTGCCGGTGGGCAGAGATGAAAAGATATTGTCATTCATCAACTGTAACACTGAATTTGTTGTGTATGTCCTTGTCTGTGTCTGTGGTTTGCGCTATGTAGGTAGCACCATCTTTCCCGTGAAGAAGCGCATTTTAGAGCATCTGCGCGCAGTGAAAAATAGAGATCTGACTTACACGGTGGCTAAGCAATGCGTGTTGGAACATGCTGACATCTCTGACATTAGCTCAAAGCTCTCCTATTTTGGCATTGACAGGGTTCCGGTTCATCCCAGAGGAGGGGACCGTGAGAGAAAGCTCCGGCGACTGGAATCGGAATATATCATCCGCCTTCAGAGCAAGATCCCCGGTGGTTTGAACCGAGAGGAAGATCTTCATGTCCACCTAGGATAGCTGCATGACCACCTGAGATACTTCTTAGGAAACCCCCCCCCTTGGATCACGTAACATTTGTCATCCATCTGCATATTACAGTTCCATCTGAACCCTAAGCGTATTGCTGTACTGTCACTCTTGTTCAAGCGGCTGCTTAAATTAGTGGTGTCTTGCTTTTTACGTTCCCTTTTTTTCTTCTTTTTAGCACCTAGGGTGGGGTATCACTAGTGTTTAGCAATATCGGGTAAACCTTTTAGTTTATTTCTTTTTTTATATATATTTTTTCTGCAACTTGTCTTCATCATATCCCCTTGCCTGTTTATTATAGGCTTTTAAGTGGGAATGGGTTACTTCCTAACCTGGATGGGGAGTTGGCACCTTGGCTTTGCAGGGTCACTTGACATAGTACACCCAGTAGGATCCTATAGGGCAATTGGATGTAGGACCACTTGGTCTGTTCACCATTTGTATCACCACTGTATTCCCTCCTTTGACCCTGGATATAAATTGGGAACAGGGTAGATAAACTTTGAGCTGATGTATGAACTCAAGCACACTGGTGCATTGAGATGCCACATTTTATAATGCCCATCCATTATTATTATGTTGTTGTTTCACGTGATTTATATGTTTTTTTACCTATCATGCATTCACTTGCTATTTTTTACATGTGTTTGTAAAACGTGAATTAAGTCTGTCTTTTATCATACCAGACCTTTAACAGAGTGTTTTGTTTATGTTTATACATTTATGTTTCTATGACATGCTAAACATTTAAATACAGCCACTTCCTGGGCAGGAAGTGACTTTGACAAAGACCGTGAGGTTGAAACACGTCAGCAAATAAAAATCTTTTCTCTTCAAACGAATCCTGAGTGCGTCTTTACCTTTCGTTGTACAACTGAAGGACATTGCAGATATATATATATATATATATATATATATATATATATATATATATATGTATATATATATATATAATTATACATATATAATCTACTGGCGGTCGCCAGTAGATAGTTATAGTTAGGACCTTTATCCATAGGAAATCCGCAACATTCTATTCCCAATAAGTTTGGCGTCATTTGATGAATCATCGTGAAATTTTAAAAACTAGTGGGGCGCTCCGGTCCGCTCCTGTCTTGAAAGTTTCGGGGTGATTGATCAAGCGGCGGCCGAGAAAAAAGGGGGGTCCCAAAACGCGTTTTCTCCATGTTAATTCCCATAAGAAATTTTAGCCACGGCTACAGCCCGAACTGCTGAACGGAATTACACCAAATTTTTCAAAAAGGTAGCGCTTGGTTCAGAAAGCGACCTTTTTTTTAAATGGTGTAAATCCGTTCAGTAGTTGTGGAGAAATTAAAAAAATAAAAGTGAAAAAATCAATTTCCCATATGAAACTTTATGCAAGGCTACAGCCAAAACTGCTGAACGGAATTTCACCAAATTTGGCAAAAAGGTAGTGCTTGGTTCAGAAAGCACCCTTTTTAAAAATGGTGTAAATCCGTTCAGCAGTTTTGGAGAAAATCAAAAATAAAAGTTTCGATATTTATGGCCGCGTTGGATCCGCGCACCCTCCCGATCACGAGCTGCATGCTAATTGGCTGTCAACACTCCAAACCAGGAAGTGTTGGCAGCCATCTTGTTCCTCGGTAGAACCGAGGAACAAGAAAGCAGAAAAACAACTGCGTAAAACGCAAAAAGGGGGCAGGGTAGAAACACTCTGACCCCCTAGGCCTGCTCAGGGGGTCCCACAAGGACCCCCAGGGCCCCATTTTTTTAAAAATCGGCATAAAATGCGCTGGGTGCGCGGATCCTGCCGATAAAAAAAAAAAAACGAAGCGCAGGCTCCCGCGCTTCTTTGTGATTTGGCCCCCGGGTGGGCCAAGTCCCGGGGGCATGCGGGGTTAATGAAAATGTATGTGGGGGGCCTCTAAGGCCCCCCCAAGCCCCGGGGACCGCCACCCCCCGGGGCTTTCAATTAAAATGCTGCGGGAGGGCTCTGGACCCTCCCGCAGCCCCGAGACCGCCACCCCGGGGCTTCTTTTTATTTTTTTAAATATCCTGTGGGGGGGCTCGAGCCCCCCCAGATGCCCCGGGGACTGCCACCTCCACGGGGCACTAAATAATAAAATGTGGGGGTCCATTTAGGACCCCCGAGCCCCGGGGACCACCACCTCCCCGGGGCTGTGAACAGGATGGGAGGGGGGCCGCGCGGCCCCCCTCCTGGAGCCCTTGATGGCCCTGGGGACCACCACCCCCCAGGGCCGGCTCCTGTAGTGTCCCGGGGTGCCTACCCCCGGGACACTGCTGTTTGCAATGACAGGGCGGGAGCCTCGCGGCTCCCGTCCTGTCATTGCAAACTGCTTTGCTTCATTGAAGCGAGAGCAGGGAAACCAGCTCTCGCTTCAATGAAGCAAAGCAGAATTGCTTTTCCATAAGGGGAGCTGCATGTCAGCAGCTCCCCTTATGGAAAAGCAATGCCGGCTCCCGCAGGACGCGGGGAGCCGGTGGGACTGTGGGGGGATTGGGGACCCCCCCACAGTCCCCAACCAGAGGCCAGGCACCGGGGGATGGGGTCCCCGGGGCCATTAGTGGCCCGGGAGGGGGGCCACGCGGCCCCCTCCCCTACAAATACATTTTTTTTTTTAAATGTAAAGGCCGGCCCCGGGGGATGGGGTCCCCGGGACCATAAGTGGCCTAAGGAGGGGGGCCACGCAGCCCCCCTCCAATATTTTTAAATAAAAAAACAAAGCGGGCATGCCCCGGGGGATGGGATCCCCAGGGCCAATAGAGGCCCAGGGAAGGGGGACCACGCGGCCCCCTTCCCGTTTTTTTTTATTTAAAAAAAAAAAAAAATCCTCAGGCCCCGGGGGATGGGGTCCCGGGGCTAAAAGTGGCTGAGGGAAGGGCGCCACGCAGCCCCCTCCCATACAAAAAAAAAAAAGATCGGCATCGCGCCGGAGGCCCGCGCCCTCCCTGCAGCAGTCTGCAACGCGCCCCCTGGCGTGTTTTAAGAAGGGAAGTAATTCCCCTTGAATACTGGGGGTCCCTGGGGGCCAAGTAGCCCACCAGGAACGTCCAGTATGCGCCAGGGGCTGTGTTGCAGAGAGGTGTACAGAGGCCACGCCCCTTTTACACCTCTCTGCAACGCAGCTCTGTGGCGCTTTTGGAGGTACCTGGTGGGCTAGTTGGACTCCAGGGACCCTCAGGATTCAAGGGGACTTAATCCACCAACTTAAAACACGCCACGGGCGCGTTTGCACAGGGGTGAAGGGAGGGGGCGGGGCTTCAGGTGACATGTGTGCAAACAGGCCCCGTGGCGTGTTTTAAGTTCAGGAATTAATTCCTCTTCAATCCTGAGGGTCCCTGGGGGCCAACTAGCCCGCCAGGTACCTCCAGTAAGCGTCACGGAGCTGCGTTGCAGAGTGTTGTAAAAAGGGGCGTGGCCTCTGAACACCTCTCTGCAACGCAGCTCTCTGGCGCATATGGAGGTACCTGGTGGAATAGTTGGCCCCTAGGGACCCTCGGGAATGAGGAGGAATTAATTCTCCAACTTAAAACGCGCCACAGGGCGTGTTTGCAGACATGTCACCTCAGGCCACACCCCTTCCTTCACCATTGTGCAAATATTCCTCTAAAATCAGCCGAACTACGAATTCCGATTTACTCACCTGTTATCAGGAGAGAACCCAGTGCTGCATCTTTTAGCCCAGCACTGACCCTGAAAAGTAATTCTAACCGTACTTACCAGTAACTTGAATTTCCTTCCATAGGCTAACATTGACTGGTTTCACTTGGAAATTCTTCTAAGTGTGGAGTTTTGGAACTTTATAATATTCCTCTAAAATTAGCCGAACTACGAATTCCGATTTACTCACCTGTTATCAGGAGAGAACCCAGTGCTGCATCTTTGAGCCCAGCACTGACCCTGAAAAGTAATTCTAACCGTACTTACCAGTAACTTGAATTTCCTTCCATAGGCTAACATTGACTGGTTTCACTTGGAAATTCTTCTAAGTGTGGAGTTTTGGAACTTTATAATATTCCTCTAAAATCAGCCGAACTACGAATTCCGATTTACTCACCTGTTATCAGGAGAGAACCCAGTGCTGCATCTTTTAGCCCAGCACTGACCCTGAAAAGTAATTCTAACCGTACTTACCAGTAACTTGAATTTCCTTCCATAGGCTAACATTGACTGGTTTCACTTGGAAATTCTTCTAAGTGTGGAGTTTTGGAACTTTATAATATTCCTCTAAAATTAGCCGAACTACGAATTCCGATTTACTCACCTGTTATCAGGAGAGAACCCAGTGCTGCATCTTTGAGCCCAGCACTGACCCTGAAAAGTAATTCTAACCGTACTTACCAGTAACTTGAATTTCCTTCCATAGGCTAACATTGACTGGTTTCACTTGGAAATTCTTCTAAGTGTGGAGTTTTGGAACTTTATAATATTCCTCTAAAATCAGCCGAACTACGAATTCCGATTTACTCACCTGTTATCAGGAGAGAACCCAGTGCTGCATCTTTTAGCCCAGCACTGACCCTGAAAAGTAATTCTAACCGTACTTACCAGTAACTTGTATTTCCTTCCATAGGAATCCATTGTCTGGTTTTCAGCTGAAAAGTTTGTGTCGATTTTCACAAACTACAAATATTCCTTAAAAATCGCCTGTATGACTTAAACGCATTCTTTCAACTGTTTACAGGAGATGCACCAGTGCTGGATCCAGGATCCACCACTGAGTAAGAAAAAGTAACGATAACACTACTTACCTGCTAAGTGAATTTCCTCCCATAGGATAACATTGGTGATTCTATGTGAAAAAGTTTCTAAGTGTCAACTTTTAAAATACAATAATATTCCTTAAAAATCACTACTGTAACCAAAACGCTTTTACTCAACTGATTACAGGATGTCCCAGGACTGAATCTAGGATCCAGTCCTGTGGTTAGAAAAGTAATCCATAAAGTAACTAATTGCATTTAATTAGAAATTCACATTGAGCTCAATGTTGCATTGTGTTTGAAATTGTGTTGCCCATTGCAACAACTGTAACTACTGTACTTAAAAGTCTATTGCCTATTTGCAAAGTATTTAAACTAAAGTAATTCATTCTGAGAAAGTATATTTTGTAATGTAATGTATAATGTCATTACAATGTAATTTAAAAAATAAAATATCTAAAAATAAATAGTTTAAAAAAATGTAGTAAATCAGTATCAAAAAAATAAAGATAACAATTAATACATTTAAAAATTGTCATTTACAAAACCTTTGAAATTCACTGAAAAAAACCATAGGTTTCAGACATGTTATAGTTAGGAATTAGCATTTAAAAAACCTTTGAAATTCACTGAAAAAACCATAGGTTTCAGGCACGTTATAGTTAGAAATTAGCATTTAAAAAACCTTTGAAATTCACTGAAAAAACCGTAGGTTTCAGACATGTTATAGTTACAAATTAGCATTTAAAAAACCTTTGAAATTCACTGAAAAAACCATAGGTTTCAGGGACGTTATAGTTACAAATTAGCATTTAAAAAACCTTTGAAATTCACTGAAAAAACCATAGGTTTTAGGGACAGTTATAGTTAGTTGGACATTGCACTCGTACAAAACCCGTGAAATTCCCCGTTATAGTTAGTCCAGCTAACTATAACTCGCGCCCGCAATGCACTGCTGATGACGTCACATATTACATCACTCATGACATGGTCAGTGACATCACTGATGACATCACTGATGACATCTCAAATGACATCACTGATGACATCACTGATGACATCATCCATGTGATAATTTCATGCATCTTCTCACACCCTAATATAACCTTTGATACACCCACTCTAAAGTACAGACTGCCATTCGCAAAACCATAGACACTCCAACACCAATAACTACATACCCACTCACTGATTCTTAGGTCTACGCACACATCCACTCACTCACCCGAACAGTCACTCATATTTACGGTCACTCAGTACAGGACTATCATATGCACTCTTACTCCTATATAGACACTCAAACACCGCCACTCATCCATAGAGGTACTCACACACCTAGTCAGTCATGCAAATAATTAAACACACTACCATTTACTCACCTATACAGTTATACACACACCAGCTCACTTACTCATACAAATACTAGCACATTCTTACGCTCTTATACAATCACTGATACAAGCACACACTCATCCATACAGCCACTATCACAATCAGTCACTCTTGCTTATAGCTATTTATATACTCCAACACACATATATACTGCCTTTCACATATGTAGTTACTCACACATGTACCACTGGGACATACATTCACTCACTAACACACTCTTACACACACTTACCCACCCATACAGTCTATCACAGATGCACTCTTGAAACCATCCACCCAGTGAATCACCCACTCACACATCTATACACAGAGTCGCACACACCCCTCCCACACAAACACTCAGGCACCCATACAGATACTCACACAAGCATTCAATAACTCATATAGACACTCATGTAGCTATTCTCAAACACATGCAGCCACTTACACAGCAACAGACAGACGGATACAGACATTCACCCAGTTTAGTCACTAACCCATGCATTCAGTAAGATACGTTAAATCACTCACTTATACAGTCAGTCACGCACCTACTAAATCATCCATACAGACACTTACACACCCACTCATTCTTCAATACGTCTTTTCCTATATATATTAAAAATATTTAAACTTTACAGAAACACACAGTCACTGGATGATGTCATCAGTGATGTCATCAGTGATGTCATTTGAGATGTCATCAGTGATGTCATCAGTGATGTCACTGACCATGTCATGAGTGATGTAATATGTGACGTCATCAGCAGTGCATTGCGGGGCGCGAGTTATAGTTAGCTGGACTAACTATAACGGGGGAATTTCACGGGTTTTGTATGAGTGCAATGTCCAACTAACTATAACTGTCCCTAAAACCTATGGTTTTTTCAGTGAATTTCAAAGGTTTTTTAAATGCTAATTTGTAACTATAACGTCCCTGAAACCTATGGTTTTTTCAGTGAATTTCAAAGGTTTTTTAAATGCTAATTTGTAACTATAACATGTCTGAAACCTACGGTTTTTTCAGTGAATATATATATATATATATTCATATATATATTACAATTCACCAATTCACTGAGCAACAACGCTGCAAAGCGCACACTCCTTCCGCATATAACGAGGCACAATCCATTCAGTGCATGTGGTGGTTTATTGCAGGCACCAAGCCGAAAACCCAACGCGTTTCGGCGTTTGTACGCCTTGAAACTGTATATATAAACTGTTTGAATAAAAAGATGTTGTTCTTCAAACTGAAGAACAACATTGTTAGAAATGGGGGTGTCTAGTTGGCAAGGGCTTGCACCTCTGTCCAAGTAGGAACCCTTCTTCCTAGTCAGTATAAGGGAGTTACACTCCTAAAATAACTCCTGCTCACCCCCTTGATAGCTTGGCATGAGCAGTCTGGCTTATCTTAGAGGCAGTGTGAAAAGCATTTGCACATAACCAACAGTAATACAGTGTAAGCACTACAAAAGGACACCACACCAGTTTAGAAAAATATCCAATATTTGAGATCTCTAAAAGACAAGATCAAAAACGATAAAAATCCACAATTTAGTACTTAGAAATATTTAGTTATCAAAAGAAACGTGAAAAACAGCTCCTTGAAGTCGAAAGCTCCGTCTGGGGCTATCACGGCGTCGTGAACAACAAATTCCAAACAGTTCTGACTGACCGCGGCGTCGCGGGCCAGCCACAGTGTCGAAAAGACCTTTAGAAATGCGGGGCATCGGCGACCTCTCGTTGAGCTCTGAAAGCACGACATCCGCAGGTGTCGGTTCCGGAGGTCGGTACAGAAGTCGTCGGGCCCTTGAAGTCACAAGCGTTACAGATCGAACTCCTCGCGGTTCAAGTCAGGAGCACTGGCGTCGGCAGGCGTCGGGTGCTGCTGTGCGAAGTGCAGCTTTGCAAAGTGCAGCGGTGCTCGTCGCGGTGCTGCCAGGTCACGGTGCAAGCAGCGGAGGCGTCGTTGCTGAAGCGCTGTCGTCGGCTGACAAACTAGAGTCAATGGCGCCAGCGTCGGTAGGCCCAGGCTGCAGTGCGGGATGAGGACGGTGCATCATGTAACTTACGAGCGGTGCCCTCGAACCACGGTGCAAGCAGCGGCGTCGATGTTGGCGTGGAGCGGCGGCGGGGATACCAAGGCGACGGTGTGAAGTGAGGCGGTACGGTGCCCACTGGTCGCGTTGCAAGCAGCGGCTCAGTGCGGCATCAGCTGGCGTCATCGGTGAGACCAGGGTTGCGGTGCAGCGTTACAGTGGTGCCCTATGCGGTGCCTTCAGGACACGGAGTCGGCAGCGGCATCGGGTTGCTTTTCTTCTGTTACAGCACAAAACACACAGTCCCCACTGCTGATGGCAGAAGAACTTGAAGTCTTTGGTGTTCCTGAGACTTCTTGAACAGGGGGCAAGCTCTACCTCAAGCCCTTGAAGAAACTCAATAAAGAAGTTGTAGAAAGTTCAAGTCCAGTCCTTTCACTGCCCAAGACAGAAGCAGCCTTCTGCAGGCCAACACAGCAAAGCACTCAGCAAAGTGGTAGTTCCTCCTCACAGCTTCTCCAGCTCTTCTTCTTGGCAGTCTTCTTGGTCCAGAAGAGTTCTAAAATTCTGGGGTCTGGGCCCCAATATTTATACCACCAAATCGTCAGACACTCATACAGGTACTCAGACAACCAATAATTCACCCATACAGCCACTCACATACCCACTCACACACCCATACAACCACTTAGACACCAACTGACAGACTGATACAAGCATTCACACAACCAGTCACTTACCCATACATTCACTGATACACGTTATCACTCACGTATACAGTCAGTCATGCATCCACTGAATCATCCATACAGGCACTCATACACCCACTGATTTACCAATACACCTTGATATATATATTTAACACTCATAAACTTTTTGAAAGCACTCACAGTCACTAGATGATGTAATCTGTGATGTCATCAGTTATGACATTTGAGATGTCATGAGTGATGTCATGAGTGATGTCACTGACCATGTCATGAGCGATGTAATATGTGAGGTCATAAGCAGTGCATTGCGAGGGCACAAGTTATAGTTAGCTCACTAACTATAACAGCTGAATTTCACTGGTTTTGTATGAGAGAAATCTGAACCTAGCTATAACATCCCAGTAACCTTTGTTTTTTTTCAGTGAATTTCTGTTTTTTTATTCCATTTCCTAACTATAATGTCCTTGCAACCTTTGTTTTTTTCAGTGAATTTCTAAGGATTTTTAAGCAGTAGTCGCATTTGCAGAGAGGTGGAGGTGCAGGGCCTCCCCAGCATTATTTACAATATGTTTATGTGCCCTGAGGAGGTGGGGGCCCCTGGGGCAGCGGGGGGGCCAAGCGCCCCATGCATTTCTTCTGTTCATTGCCCTGGGGAGGAGCTACATGAGCCCCCCTCCTTCATTACATTCATGCCCCTGGGATTTGGCCCACCCGGGGATTCGAAAAAAGATGCGCGAGAGCCAATGCCCCTTTTTTTATTTTGCCGCAAAATTGTAAAAAAATGCTTTTTAACCCCAGTGAGCTCCCTCAAGGACCCCCCCACCACATTTGGTATGTCAGGGTATTCCTACCCTACCCCCTTTTCTTTATTTATTACTTTGTTTGTGGGACTTGGCTTCAAGCCGAGTCCCAAGGTGTTTGCCAACACTTCTTGGTTGAAGTGTTGGCAGCCAATCAAATTTTAGTTGCATCCGCGAGTCCACTGCAAGGACTCACGTCTCCAGATATCTATATATTTTTAAGGTAAATATCTCAAAAACTACTGCGTCTACCTGGGCCGATATTGCTCCGGGGGATGGGGTCCCCAACATTGGGGACCGTGGAGGGAGCCTCAGGGCCACCGCGGTCCCTGCCGGCTCCCCGCCTCCTGCGGGAGCCGCCATTGCTTTTGGGCAAAGGAAATATAATATTTAAAGTCAAGTTTGGCACACAGAAAAGAGCAATCATTTCGTTACTTCAGCTAGCCCCCGGGCATGGACTGAGATGGAGTTTAAATCTTCACCCTGAATCGACCGACGCCTGGAGCAGGGCACTGCGCAATTATTGGATATGCGGTGGGGGTTTGGAGTTGTCAATGTTTTGGGTAACCGAGCAGCACACAGTTTATGACATCAGCCGACAGCGGCATTGAAGTAACCAAATGATTGCTCTTTTCTGTGTGCCAAACGAGACTTTATATATTATATTTCCTTTCACGATCAAAGCTGATGAAAGTTATGATTACCTATTTAAGGACTAATGAATGGACAATGATATTTGGAGTATTAGTGAAAGGAATACATAAGATAAATGCGGAAATAACTCTTCTATATTTATTGTTTTGGCAGGTATATTTTATGTAATTAAGAGAGCACTCAGTTGGATTGAGAACGGCTGGTAAGCCGAAATGCGTCTGACTTCAGTGCTGCCTGATTCATCACGCAAAGGATGCTTGTGCTGTTTGATGGAATAAAAAGATTGATTTGACCAAACCTTCGAGTGCAGGCTATATATATATATATTCACTGAAAAAACCATAGGTTTGAGGGACGTTATAGTTAGAAATTAGCATTTAAAAAACCTTAGAAATTCACTGAAAAAACCACAGGTTTCAGGGACGTTATAGTTAGTTGGACATTTCACTCCTACAAAACCAGTGAAATTCAGCCGTTATAGTTAGTTGAGCTAACTATAACTCGTGCCCCCGCAATGCACTGCTGATGACATCACATATTACATCACTCATGACATGGTCAGTGACATCACTGATGACATCTCAAATTACATCACTGATGACATCACTGATGACATCATCCAGTGACTGAGTGTTTCTGAAAAGTTTAAGAATGTTATCTATATATATACGCCAAGGTGTATTGAAGAATGAGTGGGTGTATGAGAGTCTTTATGGATGATTTTGTGGGTGCGCGACTGACTGTATAAGTGAGTGATCAAACGTGTCTTAGTGAATGCATGGATGAGTGACTAATCTGTGTGAATGTCTGTATCAGTCTATCAGTTGGTGTGTAAGAGGCTGAATAGGTTGGTGAGTAGTTACATGAGTGTCTATATGGGTTAATGATTGGTTGTCTGAGTACCTGTATGGGTACCTGAGTGTCTGTGTGGGTGGGTGGGGGTGTGTGACTCCCTGCATGGATGTGTGAGTGGCTGATTCCCTGGGTGTATGGGTTAATGAATGCATCTGTGAGGGGCTGTATGGGTGGGTGAGTGTGTGCATGGCTGTGTTGGTGAGTGAATGGATGTCTCAATGGTACATGTATGAGTAACTACATATGTGAAAGGCAGTATATGTGAGTGTTGGAGTATATAAGTGACTATATGTGAGAGTGAGTGATTGTGAGAGTGGCTGTATGGATTAGTGTGTGCTTGTGTCAGTGATTGTATAAGAGAGTAAGTATGTGTTAATATCTGTATGAATAAGTGAGGTGGTGTGTGTATAACTGTATAATGAGTAAATGGCAGTGTGATTGATTCTTTGGGTGACTGACTAGGTGTGTGAGTAACTCTATGGGTGGGTGGTGGTGTGTGAGTATCTGTATAGGTGTATGAGTGCATATATCAGTGGCTGTATTGATCAGTGACTGTGTGTATGAGTGACTGTATGGGTGAGTGGTTGTGTGTGTAGACCTATGAATCAGTGAGTGGGTATGTACTAACTGGTATTGGTGTGTCTATGGTTTCAAGAATGTTAGTCTGTATTTTTGAGTAGGTGTATGAAAGGTTATATTAGGGTGTGAGGAGGTGCATCAGATATTAAGTGGATGATGTCATCAGTGATGTCATCAGTGATGTCATTTGAGATGTCATCAGTGATGTCATTAGTGATGTCACTGACCATGTCATGAGTGATGTAATATGTGACGTCATCAGCAGTGCATTGTCCAATTAACTATAAGGGCCCTGAAACCTGCGTTTTTTTCAGTGAATTTCTAAGGTTTTTTTAATGCTAATTTCTAACTATAACGTTCCTGAAACCTATGTTTTTTTTGTGAATTTCTAACTTTTTTAAATGCTAATTTCTAACTTTAACGTCCCTGAAACCTATGTTTTTTTCAGTGAATTGCTAAGGTTTTTTAAATGCTAATTTCTAACTATAACGTAGTAGTCGTGTTTGCAGAGTGGTGCAGAAAGGGGCCTGGGCCTCTGACCAGCGCTCTGGAATTCCACTGCGTAGGACTTACAGGCGGTACCAGGAGGGCTACTTGGCCCCCAAAGTCCCTCAGGAGTAAAGTGGACTTTATCCCCCAACCAGTACTGTGCCAAGAGGTGCGTTTGCAGAGTGGTGGAGAAAGGTGAGCATGGCCTCCGAAGACCTCTTAGCAATCCCCCTGTGTGGGACTTACTGGAGGTAACAGGAGGGGTATTTGGCCACCAGAGACAACCTTGGGGGCCAACTACCCCTCCTATTACCCCCAGTAAGTCCCACACAGCAGGATTGGTAAGTTCTCTTAGCAGGCCACGCCCCCTTTACCCACGACTCTGCAAACACGCTCCCTGGCATGCTGTTGGATGGGGATTAAAGTCCCCTTCGCTGCTGGGGGACCTTAGGGGCCAACTAGCCAACCTGATACCTCCAGTATGCCCCAGATAGTGTCATGCACAAATAAATGAATTTGATACCTGACCAGTGGGCTCGTGAGGTGCTTTCTTCATCACTTTGTTTCATCAGAAATATATATATCTAGATATATTACCTACTGGCGGTCGCCAGTAGGTAGTTATAGTGTGGACCTATTTTCCATAGGAAATTCGCAACATTCTATTTCCAATAACTTTGGCGCCGGTTGATAAATCTTCGTGAAATTTTAAAAACTTGTGGGGCGCTCCGGTCCGCTCCTATCCTGAAAGTCTCGGGGTGATTTCGTCAAGAGGGGCCGAGAAAAAGGGGGGTCCCAAAACGTGTTTTCCCCATGCAATTTTCCATAGGAACCTTTAGTCGCAGCTACAGCCCGAACTGCTGAACGGAATTACACCAAATTTGGCAAAAAGGTAGCCCTTGGTTCAGAGTCGTGCCTTTTGGTTAAATGGTATAAATCCGTTCAGTAGTTCCTGAGAAATTTGAAAAAGAAAACACATATATATCTGGGCGGAGCCTAACCACACATGTCATCGTGAGATCTGATTGGCTGTCAGCACTTCATCCTGGAATTGCTGGCAGCCATCTTGGGACCAATATAAATGATAGTACCCCATTGAAATGCATTGTAGTGAATCGAAGATTTTGAGGGTAAACAAAAGGAGAACTATAAAGGGTGATAACAGACTTTAGTTACATTAGAATTCATTTGTTGATGGTACCATACTAATTTCAGGAATTGTAGTGTGTTCTAAGGTGATTTTACCCTGTGAAAAACCTTCTGCTGGGATATCATGAATCATGTTTGAGAAAAAACTATTTTCACATGCTTGTCCCATACAGTTTTGGAAGGTGCTCCAGAAGCTAAAATGAGAGCATATTTTCTGTAAATTCACATTATCTTTCTCAGTCATGTGAGAATGAAGTCTGACATTCTCAGTAAAACATGTAAATCCAACAAGTGCAGAGACTGTCAGTTGATTCCTTTGTGTTCTACTGCAGCTTCCCAGAGTGTTCTAAAGAACAACTAGAGTGCTAACAGCCTTACTTATGACAAAAGTATGGCACACCTGAAGCCATCTTGATTGGAATAAACTGGTAACACTTAAAACATTTAATTTAAAAAGGAACAAAATGATGGGGTTCATTTTGTCATAGAAGTTATGGTTAGTGCTGTAGAAAGAAAAATTAGGACATGTTTCAAGTGTGATCTCAAATATCTTCCTGTTATATTTCAACAGGAGCAGCCTATCAGTTGATGCCTTTGTGTTCTACTGCAGCTTCCCAGAGTGTTCTAAAGAACAACTAGAGCGCTAACAGTCTTACTTATGACAAAATTATGGCACACCTGAAGCCATCTTGATTGGAATAAACTGGTAACTCTTAAAACCTTTAATTTAAAAAGGGACAAAATGAGGGGGTTCATTTTGTCATAGAAATTATGGTTAGTGCTGTAGAAAGAAAAATTAGGACATGTTTTAAGTGAGATCTCAAATATCTTCCTGTTATATTTCAACAGGAGCAGCCTGTCAGTTGATGCCTTTGTGTTCTACTGCAGCTTCCCAGAGTGTTCTAAAGAACAACTAGAGAGCTAACAGTCTTACTTATGACAAAAGTATGGCACACCTGAAGCCATCTTGATTGGAATAAACTGGTAACACTTAAAACATTTAATTTAAAAAGGAACAAAATGAGGGGTTCATTTTGCCATAGAAATTATGGTTAGTGCTGTAGAAAGAAAAATAAGGACATGTTTTAAGTGAGATCTCAAATATCTTCCTGTTATATTTCAACAGGAGCAGCCTGTCAGTTGATGCCTTTGTGTTCTACTGCAGTTTCTCAGAGTGTTCTAAAGAACAACTAGAGTGCTAACAGCCTTACTTATGACAAAAGTATGGCACACCTGAAGCGATCTTGATTGGAATAAACTGGTAACACTTAAAACATTTAATTTAAAAAGGAACAAAATGATGGGGTTCATTTTGTCATAGAAATTATGGTTAGTGCTGTAGAAAGAAAAATTAGGACATGTTTCAAGTGTGATCTCAAATATCTTCCTGTTATATTTCAACAGGAGCAGCCTGTCAGTTGATGCCTTTGTGTTCTACTGCAGCTTCCCAGAGTGTTCTGAAGACCAACTAGAGCGCTAACAGTCTTACTTATGACAAAATTATGGCACACCTGAAGCCATCTTGATTGGAATAAACTGGTAACTCTTAAAACATTTAATTTAAAAAGGAACAAAATGAGGGGGTTCATTTTGTCATAGAAATTATGGTTAGTGCTGTAGAAAGAAAAATTAGGACATGTTTTAAGTGAGATCTCAAATATCTTCCTGTTATATTTCAACAGGAGCAGCCTGTCAGTTGATGCCTTTGTGTTCTAAAGAACAACTAGAGCGCTAACAGTCTTACTTATGACAAAAGTATGGCACACCTGAAGCCATCTTGATTGGAATAAACTGGTAACACTTAAAACATTTAATTTAAAAAGGAACAAAATGAGGGGGTTCATTTTGCCATAGAAATTATGGTTAGTGCTGCAGAAAGAAAATTTAGGGCATGTTTTAAGTGAGATCTCAAATCCTCTTCTATTTCATTAGAAAATTCTAACATGCAGACTGAAACAATCACTTTCAATACCAGCAGTAGACTTCCAGTTAACTCCCTGGTGAGCAGTAACTTTACTACAGTGATCTAATGAACAACTAGAGTGCTAACATTCTGAATTTATGGCAAATGTGTGACACATCTGAATGCCTTCTTGATGGAATCAAAGTAAAAAACTGAAAGCATTTCCTACTGAGGAGACTGCAGTAAATGACGAAATTAGGAAACTTCATAACAAATAAGTCTCCCAAGATGGCCACCAGAGAAAAAAGAGCCCAAATGTAGCACAAATATCACCCAGATGTAGCCCAATGACAGAAGTGTGCAAAACACTTTTTATTTTTAGTTTTTCTACAGTTTTATATAGTGCAAACTGGTCAGGTATTGGAGCGTTACATCTTACTTGGACCCCTTATTGCGAATTTTGCACGAAGTACATGAGATTGATCTTGCGAAACATTGAACTTTACGATTCTGTTAACCTGAAGTTGCTTTGAACCGGGCTTTGTAACACCCGTTTTTACCTACTGGTTTAATTAATTCTCACTGTATTGTATTAGGAAAGAGGATTTACTGTTTTTATGTACACTTTTATGATCTATGTTTCTAAATCAGATCAAATAAAGTTTAATTAATTCTATGGCAGGACGGAGGCGAGGATTATGCATATCTTTCCCCAATTTATTTGCATAGCAGTTCAAAGAAAACGTAACACAACAATCATTAAACAAAAGACTACACAACCCATGAACCATTAGGGGGGTAGTCTCCAAGGCAACTATAGTCCAATCATAACACAGTCCATCGTATATAATATTGTGACGTCCCTTCTGCTTCCTCTTTCTTCACTGCTCATCAGTTAAGTGCATTCCTTACATTCTTGGCTTAATCTGACGTTGTTGCTGTTTGTATAGCGGTTTCTTGTGCACATTATTAGCATTATTGCCTTGGTATTGTTTCATATTCCCTGCGCAGCAGGCTTTTGCCCGAGCGCATTCTCCCCCTCGCAGTTTCTCCCGCTGTGTGCTCTGCGCACGGTGAGATCCTGTCAGGCGCGTCTGGTCTGAGCGAGGCAGCTCCGTCGAGTGCTCCCGCTGGTCTTTACGCGCGTTTGGGAATCCAGTCACTCCTTTAGTGTCCGCTTGATTCCCGACCAACCCTCGCCTAATTTTGACACCGCTACGCGGTGATTTCCCCACACGGCCACGGCCTGGTGGTGGTAATTGGTATTGCGCCTCAGTCTATTCTTATAACAGCTTCGGGGAAAGCCCAGCTGTTGGAGCACCGGCGAGGGGCTGTCTTAAGGATTTTAAGGGCATTTGTTCTGTGCTCACACCCTCTGCTATCATGTCTTCTCCAGAAGACCATTTTTACTCCTCCTACCAGGAAGTGGAGGAGGAATGGCCCCCCAACTTCTCCCTCCAACAGTGGACCAAGCCCTCTCTCTGGCTATTTCTAGGGTGCTGGTTCCTCTTAGGGACCAGGTTGATAAGCTGGCGAAAAGCATCCCTGGGGTGTTCAGTGACCCAGATCTGGTGGTGGCGGGTCCAAGTAGCTCCCAGATGGGGAATAAAAGGGCCGTTAAGCATAACGCGGGGCACTTGGAAGGATTTGATAAACTTACGGAGACCTTCCTCAAGAGTGCGCGAACGCTAAAACATGCACCCTGCCGGGAGGAGGAGGGGCCCAGAGAAAATTGTGACACTGTCACCACTATTGTAAACCCCGACGGCGGGTTTCCCTTAGAGGGAGAGGGTGTATCGGAGGACGATTTCTCCTCCGATGAGGATAAGGAGTCGGGGCGTCCCTGGCGTCCAGAGATCCACTCCTCTCAGTCCCCGGTTGGGGACAGGGTCCACTCGGACATGTTCGAGCCTACCCAAATTTACCATCGTAGGTCGGCAGAGTGGACACCTGACGCCAAAGTGGCAGAGTATGTGGTGGGGAAAATCCATCAACCCCTTGAAAGGGAGGTCAGGAATAGGATGAGGGGAGAATGCCCCAGGCCCTCACTGAAGGGGAAGGTGGCACACATCCCTGAAATTGATGAGAAACTATGTACCTTTTTCTCCAAGTATATGAGGGATCCCAAGAAAGGAATTGATAGGTCTTGGACGTGGTAGGGCCCTTGACCCAAATTATTCAATTGACGGAGCGTTCCAAAGAGTCAGGATCCCCTTTGTCCACGGATATTGTGGCTGGTTGGGCGCACTACCCTAAACCCTAAAACACTACCCCCTCCACTACCCAAACACCACTGCACTACCCTAAACCCTAAAACACTACCCCCAGCATGACACCCTACACTACCCAAACATAACTGCACTACCCTAAACCCTAAAACACTACCACCAGCACAACTCCCTACACTACCCAAACACCACTGCACTACCCTAAACCCTAAAACACTACCCCCAGCACGACTCCCTACACTACCCAAACACCACTGCACTACACTAAACCCTAAATATACCCCCAGCATGACCTCCCACACTACACAAACACCACTGCACTACCCTAAACCCTAAAACACTACCCCCAGCACAACCCCCTACACTACCCAAACACCACTGCACTACCCTAAACCCTAAAACACTAACCCCAGCATGACCCCCTACACTACCCAAACACCACTGCACTACCCTATACCCTAAAACACGACCCCCTACACTACACAAACACGACTGCACTACCCTAAACCCTAAAATACTACCCACAGCATGACCCCCTTCACTACACAAACACCACTGCACTGCTCTAAACCCTAAAACACTACCCCAGCACTACAGCACTACACTACCCAAACACCACTGCACTAACATAAACCCTAAAACACTACCCCCAGCACAACCCCCTACACTACACAAACACCACTGCACTACCCTAAACCCTAAAACACTACCCCCAGCACGACTCCCTACACTACCCAAACACCACTGCACTACCCTAAACCCTAAATCTACCCCCAGCATGACCCCCTACACTACCCAAACACCACTGCACTACCCTAAACCATAAAACACTACCCCCAGCATGACCCCCTACACTACACAAACACCACTGCACTACCCTAAACCCTAAAATACTACCACCAGCATGACCCCCTACACTACTCAAACACCACTGCACTACCCTAAACCCTAAAACACTACCCCAGCACGACCCCCTACACTATCCATACACCACTGCACTACCCTAAACCCTAAAACACTACCCCAGCACGACCCCCTACACTACTGCACTACCCTAAACCCTAAAACACTACCCCCAGCATGACCCCTACACTACCCTAACACCACTGCACTACCCTAAACCCTAAAACACTACCCCCAGCACGACCCCCTACACCACCCACACACCACTGCACTACCCTAAACCCTAGAAAAGAAACCCCCACCCCATGCCCAATCCCCCTTACCTCTCACTCCTCGTGTTTCCACTCTCCTCGTGGTTCCTGCTTCACGTCGTCTCTGAGGGGCGGTGCACGTCGTTGTGAGTAAACCGTACAGCCTCTGCTTCCTTACAACGACATGGATCGTCTACATGTTTTTAGAACGCATGGTCATTTACCATACATACCTTTACAACAAAATTCGTTGTAAAGGCATGCGTGGTAAATGACCATGCGTTCTAAAAATGCGTAGTAATGACTTCATGATGTACAACGCATGCGTGGTAATGCATGCGTTGTAATGGTATCGCAAAGTAAAAAAGTCGTTGTAACGGCTGTTTACCGATCAAAGCTGGCCCCTGTTCTTCAGTGAGACGTTTATTTGATTAATTAGGAGGAAGGAATGTGTTTTTTTACCGAAAAGTGCATTCCCGGCTGTTGTATTGTGAAAGTGTCCGCGTGGCCTGGTTTCACTTCCGGTGAGAGAGTGGAAGAGTCTGTTTGGATCTAAAGGAGTTCTGTTGTTGGACGGGGCCGGCGCGACATGTCATCAGAAAACATAGCTAATGGAAAGCGTCCTCCCTGAAGTGTGGAGCAGTGTCATGAAAGGTCAACGAGTGTGCGACCCACCCCAGTATGACCGTACCGCGTGACCCATGTGCCGCCTCCAGGGTACGTGAGGCAGAAGCGGCATCGCAGGTCCTCTTGAAGACCGTTGTAGCACTAATTCTACATTTTGGTACTAGGGCATTTTAACTTCGTTGTTCCTGCCAGATACAAAGAGAAGATCCTGTGTTATTCAGTGCCCTCGTTACCTTTTTTGTGGGTTGTGGTGCTTGTCACTTCGCTGCCCCGCCGGTGCACACGACTGGGCACCCCACCTCGTGTGCCATCTGCAGGGCCTCTGCCCTCGGATCACAGGTTTCGGTTTCTGGAGTGGCAACATAAACAGTTGCTCCCAAAGGACTAGCCTGAACACTTAGGTGAATATCCCCTGCACCAGCATTCCACGGAAATTCTTTCCTAGCTCTCCCACGTCAACGAGCACGGCTCCGCTCGCGACACCGTATGACATCATTGGAGCCATAAGAGGACCTCGTCGGCGTGCTGACGTCAGTTCCACCCATTTTTTCCATGCCACCGAGGCAAACAGGGGACCGAGACATTTTCACATGTATACATAGTATAATAAATATATATATATTCACTGAAAAAACCATAGGTTTCAGGCACGTTATAGTTAGAATTTAGCATTTAAAAAACCTTAGAAATTCACTGAAAAAACCATAGGTTTCAGGCACGTTATAGTTAGAAATTAGCATTTAAAAAACCTTAGAAATTCACTGAAAAAACCATAGGTTTCAGGGGCGTTATAGTTAGTTGGACATTTCACTCATACAAAACCATAGAAATTCGCCCGTTATAATTAGTTCAGCTAACTATAACTCGCGCGCCCGCAATGCACTGCTGATGACGTCACATATTACATCACTCATGACATGGTCAGTGACATCACTCATGACATCACTGATGACATCTCAAATGACATCACTGATGACATCACTGATGACATCATCCAGTGAATGTGTGTTTTTCTGAAAATTAAATATGTTTTATATATGTATATCTCAAGGTCGTTGGAAAAATAAATGGGTATATAAGTGTCTAAATGGATGATTTTTTTGTAAAATTGATTGTATAACTGACTAAGTGTATCTTAGTGAATACATGGGTTAGTGAGTAATGTTTAAATATGAAAATATCTGTATCAGTCTCTCACTTTGTGTATAAGTGGCTGCAGTGGTTGGTGAGTAGCTACATGAGTGTCTATATGGGTTATTAGTTGGTTTTTGAGTATCAGTATGAGTGTCTGAGTGTCTGTATGGTTCGGTGGGGGTATTACTTAGCGCATAGATGCATGAATGAGTGACTCACTGTTTGTATGTGTTGAAGACAGCATGTGTGCAGGACTGTATAGGTGGATGAGTATGTGTATGGGTGTGTTAGTGAGTGAATGACTCTCAATAGTGTCTTTATGAGTAACTACATATGTTTTAAACTAGTATATGTGAGTATTGGTGTATATAAGTGAGTATATGTGAGAGTGAGAGATTGGAAGAGTTCCTGTACAAATAAGTAGGTGTTTCTATAAGTGATTATTTAAGAGAGTAAGTATGTGTAAGTTTCTGTAGAAGTAAGTGTGGTAGTGTGTGTATAACTGTATATGCAAGTAAATGGATGTTTGATACTTTGTTTGCATGTGTGACTATGTGTGTGAGTAACTCTATGGATGAGTGGCGGTATGTAACAGGATGTATAGGTGTATGAGTACATATGATGAGTGAGTACATGTATGAGTGACTGTATAGGGACTGTTGGTGAATGAGTGGATGTGTGTGTAGATCTTGGAATTACTGAATAGGTGTGTTGTAACTGGTATTGGTATGTCCATTGTTTTGAAAATGTTAGTTTGTATTTTTGAGTGTGTGTATCAAAGGCTATATTAGGGTGAGAGGAGGTCTGTCACACTATCACAAGGATGAGGTCATCAGTGATGTCATTAGTGATGTCATTTGAGATGTCATCAGTGATGCCATGAGTGATGTCACTGACCATGTCATGAGTGATGTAATATGTGACATCATCAGCAGTGCATTGCGGGCGCGCGAGTTATAGTTAGCTGAACTAACTATATCGGGGAATTTCTATGGTTTTGTACGAGTGAAATGTCCAACTAACTATAACGCCCCTGAAACCTATGGTTTTTTCAGTGAATATATATATATACATATATATATATATATATATGTATATATATATATATATATATATATATATATATTCACTGAAAAAACCATAGGTTTCAGGCACGTTATAGTTAGAAATTAGCATTTAAAAAACCTTAGAAATTCACTGAAAAAACCATAGGTTTTAGGGAAAGTTATAGTTAGTTGGACATTTCACTCGTACAAAACCAGAGAAATTCCCCCGTTATAGTTAGTTCAGCTAACTGTAACTCGCGCCCCCGCAATGCACTGCTGATGATGTCACATATGACATCACTCATGACATGGTCAGTGACATCACTGATGACATCACTGATGACATCTCAAATGACAGCACTGATGACATCATCTAGTGACTGTGTGTTTCTGTAAAGTTTAAATATGTTTAATATATATAGGGAAAGGCGTATTGAAGAATGAGTGGGTGTATAAGTGTCTGAATGGATGATTTAATAGGTGTGTGACTGACTCTATAAGTGAGTGATTAAATGTATCTTATTGAATGCACGAGTTAGTGACTAAACTGTGTGAATGTCTGTATCCGTCTGTCTGTTGGTGTGTAAGCGGCTGCATGGGTTTGTGAATAGCTACATGAGTGTCTATATGGGTTATTTATTGGTTGTCTGAGTATCTGTATGGATGCCTGAGTGTTTGTGTGGGTGGGGTGTGTGTGACTCTGTGCATAGATGTGTGAGTGGGTGATTCACTGGGTGCATGGTTTCAAGAGTGCATCTGTGATGGACTGTATGGGTGTGTGAGTGTGTGTATGGGTGTGTTAGTTAGTGAATGTATATCTCAGTGGTACATATGTGAGTAACTACATATGTGAAAGGCAGTATATATGTGTGTTGGAATATATAAATAGCTATAAGTGAGAGTGTGTGATTATGAGAGTGACTGTATGGATGAGTGTGTGCTTGTATCAGTGATTGTATAAGAGCGTAAGAATGTCCTAGTATTTGTATGAGTAAGTGAGCTGGTGTGTGTATAACTGTATAGGTGAGTAAATGGGAGTGTGATTAATTATTTGCATGACTAACTAGGTGTGTGAGTACCTCTATGGATGAGTGGTGGTATGTGTGTGTCTATATAGGCGTATGAGTGCATATGATAGTCCTGTACTGAGTGATTGTAAGTATGAGTGACTGTACGGGTGAGTGAGTGGATATGTGTTTAGACATAAGAATCAGTGAGTGGGTATGATGTAGTTATTGCTGCTGGAGTGTCTATGGTTTTGAGAATGGTAGTCTGTTATTTAGAGTTGGTGTATCAAAGGTTACATTAGGGTGTGAGAAGATGCATCAAATTATCACATGGATGATGTCATCAGTGATGTCATCAGTGATGTCATTTGAGATGTCATCAGTGATGTCATCAGTGATGTCACTGACCATGTCATGAGTGATGTCATATGTGACGTAATCAGCAGTGCATTGCGGGCGCGAGTTATAGTTAGCTGAACTAACTATAACGGGGGAATTTCTCTGGTTTTGTACGAGTGAAATGTCCAACTAACTATAACTTTCCCTAAAACCTATGGTTTTTTCAGTGAATTTCTAAGGTTTTTAAATGCTAATTTCTAACTATAACGTGCCTGAAACCTATGGTTTTTTCAGTGAATTTCAAAGGTTTTTTAAATGCTAGTTTCTAACTATGCCTACAGAGGTAGGACATGTGAAGAAAGAAGAAGAAAAGCGCAGAAAGAAGGAAGACAAATGCAGAAAGAGGCAACAGAAGTCCAGAAAGGCGAAGAAAAGTGCAAGAAGAAGGAAGAGATGTGCAGAAAGAACCAACAGAGGAGTAGAAAGTACTCCTGTGCCCCCAACTTTTTGCTGATGGGTACTGGTGGTAACTGACTCTGTCTCTGGTGGTAAAAGACACTTAGAATACAGTCAAAACACCTACATACACTAGGGAACACTATGCGTTGGGGTACCCCTGTGATTAGCATGACCTCCTCTGTATTTGCCATGAGTTAGTGCCTGGGTCATTGGATGAGTACATGGGTACTTACTGGATGATTAGAGTACTGCAAGGAGAGTGGATGGTGAATTTATAAGTGCTTGTGTTTTGGCGGAGTGATTGGATAAGTACATGGTGCTCGCTGGTTGATTGGAGGAGTGCATGGGTAGTGACAGGGCGATGGCTGGACTGCATCAGTAGTGCTCAGGGTAAGTTGGAGGATTAATTCCCCTTGAATCCTGAGGGTCCCTATTTGATAAAAGCCCTGGCGGTCCCCGGGGCTTAGGGGGCCTTGGAGGCCCCCAAACATTAAAAAACAAGCCCCGGGAGGTGGCGGTCCCCGGGGCTGCGGGGGCCCCCGCGGGCCCTGCATATATTTGTTGGCAAAGCCCCCGGGACCTAGCCCACCCGGGGGTCTCAATTAAATGAAGCGCGGTAGCCCGCGCTTCATTTCTTTTTACATTTCGGCGGGATTCACGACCCCAGCGCAAATTTTGCCATTTAAAAAAAAAAAATGCTTTTTTTGTCCCTGGGGGTCCTTGTGGGACCCCCTGAGCAGGCCTAGGGGGTCAGGGTGTTTCTACCCTGCCCCCTTTTCTTCTTTTTCACCTTTGTTTCCCTGTTTTCTTGTGACTTGGTTCTACCGAGTCACAAGATGGCTGCCAACACTTCCTGGTTTGGAGTGTTGGCAGCCAATTAAAATGAAGCTCGTGGTAGGGAGGGTTCGCGGATCCACCGCGCCTCGAGATATCGATATTTGTTTTTTTACAATTTCTCAGCAACTACCGAACGGATTTACACCATTTTTAAAAAGGTCATCCAGTTGACCACTTGATTAAATGTTACGCTTAGGGGAGAAAATGTGGTGTTACCAAGTTGGAGTTTCTGCTTCAGCTCGTCATTCTGTGATTCTGGTCAAATCACTTGATCTCCCCATGCCTACAACCAAAATGAGTTTGTCCTTGTATGATGTAACCAATGCTCATGTAAAGCACTCCAATATCTGACCAGCCTGCACTATATAAAACTGCAAAAAAACAAAGGATAAAAAGTGTTTTCCACACTTCTGTCATTGGGCTATACGTGGGCTACATCTGGGTGATATTTGTGCTACAGTTGGGCTCATTTTTCTCTGGTGGCCATCTTGGGAGACTTTAATTACATTCATTAAACTTTATTCGATCTGATTTAGAAACATAGATCATAAAAGTGTACATAAAAACAGTAAATCCTCTTTCTTAATACAAGACAGTGAGAATTAATTAAAACCAGTAGGTAAAAACGGGTGTTACAAAGCCCGGTTCAGAGCAACTTCAGGTTAACAGAATAGTAAAGTTCAATGTTTCGCAAGATCAATCTCATGTACTTCGTGCAAAATACGCAATAAGGGGTCCAAGTAAGATGCAATGCTCCAATACCTGACCAGTCTGCACTATAAAAAACTGCAAAAAAACTAAAAATAAAAAGTGTTTTCCACACTTCTGTCATTGGGCTATATGTGGGCTACATGTGGGTGATATTTGTGCTACATTTGGGCTCTTTTTTCTCTGGTGGCCATCTTGGGATACTTATTTGTTATGAAGTTTCCTAATTTCCTCATTTACTGCAGTCTCCTCAGTAGGATATGCTTTCAGTTTTTTACTTTGATTCCATCAAGAAGGCATTCAGATGTGTCACACATTTGACATAAATTCAGAATGTTAGCACTATAGTTGCTCATTAGATCACTGTAGTAAAGCTACTGCTCACCAGGGAGTTAACTGAAAGTCTACTGCTGGTATTGAAAGTGATTGTTTCAGTCTGCATGTCAGAATTTTCTAATGAAATAGAAGAGGATTTGAGATCTCACTTAAAACATGCCCTAATTTTTCTTTCTTCAGAACTAACCATAATTTCTATGGCAAAATGAACCCCCTCATTTTTTTCCTTTTTAAATTAAATGTTTTAAGTGTTACCGGTTTATTCCAATCAAGATGGCTTCAGGTGTGCCATCATTTTGTCATAAGTAAGACTGTTAGCGCTCTAGTTGTTCTTTAGAACACTCTGGGAAGCTGCAGTAGAACACAAAGGAATCAACTGGCAGGCTGCTCCTATTGAAATATAACAGGAAGATATTTGTAATCTCACTTAAAACATGTCCTAATTTTTCTTTCTACAGCACTAACCATAATTTCTATGACAAAATGAACCCCCTCATTTTGGTCCTTTTTAAATTAAATGTTTTAAGTGTTACTGGTGTATTCCAATCAAGATGGCTTCAGGTGTGCCATAATTTTGTCATAAGTAAGACTGTTAGCGCTCTAGTTGTTCTTTAGAACACTCTGGGAAGCTGCAGTAGAACACAAAGGAATCAACTGGCAGGCTGCTCCTGTTGAAATATAACAGGAAGATATTTGAGATCTCACTTAAAACACGTGCTAATTTTTCTTTCTACAGCACTAACCATAATTTCTATGACAAAATGAACCCCCTCATTTTGGTCCTTTTTAAATTAAATGTTTTAAGTGTTACTGGTGTATTCCAATCAAGATGGCTTCAGGTGTGCCATACTTTTGTCATAGGTAAGGTTGTTAGCGCTCTAGTTGTTCTTAAGAACACTCTGGGAAGCTGCAGTAGAACACAAAGGAATCAACTGACAGTCTTTGCCCTTGTTGGATTTACATGTTTTACTGAGAATGTCAGACTTCATTCTCACATGACTGAGAAAGATAATGTGAATTTACAGAAAATATGCTCTCATTTTAGCTTCTGGAGCACCTTCCAAACCTCTGTGGGACAAGCATGAGAAAATTGTTTTCTCTCAAACATGATTCATGAAATCCCAGCAGAAGGTTTTTCACAGGGTAAAATCACCCTAGAACACACCACAATTCCTAAAATTAGTATGTACCATCAACAAATGAATTCTAATGTAACTAAAGTCTGTTATCACCCTTTATAGTTCTCCAATTGGTGACCCTCAAAATCTTCTATTCACTACAATGCATTTCATTGGGGTGCTATCATGTATATTGGTCCCAAGATGGCTGCCAACACTTCTTGGATGAAGTGCTGACAGCCAATCAGATCTCACGATGACATGTGTGGTTAGGCTCCGCCAGATATATATAGTTCTTTTTCCTTTAATATTTAAAAAACTACTGAACGTATTTACACCATTTTTGAAAAGGTCGCTTTCTGAGCCAAGCAGTACCGTTATGCCAAATTTGGGGTAAATCCGTTCAGTAGTTTCCACTGTAGCCTAGCATAAAGTTCCCTATGGGAAATTGATTTTTTGACTCTTATTTTTTTAATTTCTCAGCAACTACTGAACGGATTTACACCATTTAACCAAAAGGCACGACACTGAACCAAGGGCTACCTTTTTGCCAAATTTGTTGTAATTCCGTTCAGCAGTTCGGGCTGTAGCTGCGACTAAAGGTTCCTATGGAAAATTGCATGGGGAAAACACGTTTTGGGACCCCCCTTTTTTCTCGGCCCCCATTTGACGAATCACCCCGAAACTTTCAGGATAGGAGCGGACTGGAGGGGGCCATAAGTTTTGAGAATTTTGCGAAGATTCGTCAACCGGCGCCAAAGGTATTGGAAATAGAATGTTGCAAATTTCCTATGGAAAATAGGTCCTAACTATAACTATCTACTGGCGACCACCAGTAGATAATACATATATATATATATATATATATGTATATATATATATATATATATATATATATATATATATATATATATATATATATATATATATATATATATATATATATATATATATATAACCTACTGGCAGTCGCCAGTAGGTAGTTATAGTTAGGACTAGTTTCCATAGGAAAAGCATTTTTCTTTTGCCAATATCTTTGGCGCCGTTTGACGAATCTTGCGAAATTTTCAAAACTAATGGTTCACTCAGGTCAGCTCCTGTCTTGAAAGTTTTGGCGTGATTCATCAAGCGGGGTTGAGAAAAAGGGGGTCCCAAAATGCGTTTTCTCCATGTTAATTTCCATTTGAATTTTGGAACAGGCTACAGCCTGAACTGCTGAACGAAATTACACCATATTTGGCAAAAAGGTAGCTCTTGGTTCAGAAAGTGACCTTTTTTTTTAAATGGTGTAAATCGTTCAGTAGTTCCTGAGAATTTCAAGAAATAAAAATATTGATATCTGAGCACTGAGGAGGAGCCGCGAATCCTCCTGAGCACGAGCTTAATTCTGATTGGCTGCCAACACTCCAAACTAGGCCTGGGCGTCAAATTCCGCTCTGCTCGCGGAATTTGTGGAATTTAGGCAATTTCGCAATCCGCAGAGAACGCGATATTTCCAACAATTCCGCGATCTGCGGCGTAGCGGAATTATTTTCTTGTTCGTGCTTTAAAAATGCGTTCTAGCGCACGTGATAGCGACTTACCGGGATTCCTGCGTTCGCTGATGAGTTTTCCTATCCGTTCGCCTGCGCCACGAGATTTTGGTAGCCGGCCGCGCGATTCCGCGAGAGTTTGCGATCGCGAACACGTCATTCGCCGCACCATCCGACACCGCGAGAGTGTGCGATCATGAACACATTATTCGCCGCGCCATCGTGCACCGCGAGAGAGATTGCGATCGCAAACATGTCATTCAGGCGCGCCATCGGACATCCGGCGGAATGTAGGTGAAGCTCGCGATCCCGAAAACGCAAAATTTTCAATCTGGAGAAGAATAATATCTCGAGCAGCATAAAACCTTCCATAAAATGATGATTTGGATGAAAAAAACTCCTCAGATTGATATTTGGCGAATGTATGATGATACAACGCGTACCATCACAACGCGGTATCTTACATTGCGGTCTTAACAACGCAAGTTGTTACATTGACTTGGGCTGGAGGGCGCTGGATTTAGGATTAGTGTGAATTACTATTCCAACTCCAGTCTACGTACAGTAGGGAAGGTGTTGGAATAGTAATTCACACTATTCCTTAGTCTAGAGCGCCCTCCAGTGCAAGTCGATGTAACTACTTTCGTTGTGAAAACCACGATGTAACCATACCGCGTTGTAATGGTTTCGTGGTAAAGGATGTTTCCCTATTTGGCTGTCCTTTTTTGTCAAATTTTTTTGGGGGGAGAGGGAGGAAGTGCCACAGAGTCTCCTACTTCCTGTTCCTGTCCAGCAGGCTCCTCCCAGTGCTTTGTCCATCTCCTGTTCATTTTTCATTTGGATTTGAGCTCGAAGGATCACTCTTTATGTCTGCTGCATCATTATCATTGGATTTGAGGACTTTTGGATTTGAGATTTTACAAGTAAGTTGGTGTTGTTTGATTGGGGCATTGCAGTTGCTGCAACTACAATTTTGGTACTTTTCATCATTTTTAAAAATAAATAGTTGTGGGTAGCCAGTAGGCCCAGAGCAAGTCATGGGTGGGTGCATGATGAAACATGATGAAACAACTGTTCCTTTGCTGTGTGATGTATTTATTTATTTCAAACATCATTTAGGGCACATGGATGGCATTGGATTGAATTGCAAAATGTGTATTTTTGGGTGTATTTCAGTTTTTGGGTGTGTGTTAAATAAATGCCTTAGTTGTGTGTGGTGTGTGGTGTGTTGCAGGCCCTGTTTAGCCCTGTCGATTTTTGTTTTTGCATTTTATTGCATTACAGGCAAAGTAGTGTGGTTTAGCATGCAGCCTTTGCCTGGCTATTATAGGCCTCTTTTCAGTACATTGTTTTCCAGGCCTCCTGCTTGTTGCTTGTGATTTGTGAGTGTCCATGTGGCTGGTAGCCATTTCTGGTGGGAGTTATAAGTGTGCTGCTTTTGCCATATAGGCCTGCATGTGTTTCCTTTGTGGCCTAGGCTTCTTGTTGTTGTGGGCCTGGCCATGAGGCTGGCGGCCATTTTGAAGCCAGGCAGTGTTCTTTTTGCCATAGGCCTGCATTGTCTGTCTTCACTTTCTTGTTGTTGTGGGCCTGGCCATGAGGATGGAGGCCATTTTGAAGCCAGGCAGTGCGCTTTTTGCCATAGGCCTGCATTGTCTGTCTTCAGTTTCTTGTTGTGGTGGGCCTGGCCATGAGGCTGGAGGCCATTTTGAAGCCAGGCAGTGTGCTTTTTGCCATAGGCCTGCATTGCCTGTCTTCAGTTTCTTGTTGTTGTGGGCCTGGCCATGTGGCTGGTGGCCATTTTGAAGCCTGGTAGTGTGCTTTTATCCATAGGCCTGCAAGCTTGTGGCCTAGTCTGCCAACAGGCCTTTCATCCAGTAGGCTCAGAGGTAGTCAGGGGTGCATGAAACAACTGTTTCTGTGTGTTCTGTTGAATATAAACTTCATTTAGGGCATGGATGGCATTGGATTGAATTGCAAAATGTGTATTTTTGGGTGTATTTCAGTGTTTGGGTGTGTGTTAAATAAATGCCTTTGTTGTGTGTGCGGTGTGTTGTGTACCTTTCAGGCCTTGTTTAGCCCTGTGGATTTTCGTTTTTGCATTTTATTGCATTACAGGCAAAGCAGTGTGGTTTAGCATGCAGCCTTTGCCTGGCTATTATAGGCCTGTTTTCAGTACATTGATTTCCAGGCCTCCTGCTTGTTGCTTGTGATTTGTGAGTGTCCATGTGGCTGGTAGCCATTTCTGGTGGGAGTTATAAGTGTGCCGCTTTTGCCATATAGGCCTGCATGTGTTTCCTTTGTGGCCTAGGCTTCTTGTTGTTGTGGGCCTGGCCATGAGTCTGGCAGCCATTTTGAAGCCAGGCAGTGTGCTTTTTGCCATAGGCCTGCATTGTCTGTCTTCAGTTTCTTGTTGTGGTGGGCCTGGCCATGAGGCTGGAGGCTATTTTGAAGACAGGCAGTGCGCTTTTTGCCATAGGCCTGCATTGTCTGTCTTCAGTTTCTTGTTGTTGTGGGCCTGGCCATGTGGCTGGTGGCCATTTTGAAGCCCGGTAGTGTGCTTTTATCCATAGGCCTGCAAGCTTGTGGCCTAGTCTGCCAACAGGCCTTTCATCCAGTAGGCTCAGAGGTAATCAGGGGTGCATGAAACAACTGTTTCTGTGTGTTCTGTTGAATTTAAACATCATTTAGGGCATGGATGGCATTGGATAGAATTGCAAAATGTGTATTTTTGGGTGTATTTCAGTGTTTGGGTTTGTGTTAAATAAATGCCTTTGTTGTGTGTGCGGTGTGTTGTGCATCTTGCAGGCCTTGTTTAGCCCTGTGGATTTTCGTTTTTGCATTTTATTGCATTACAGGCAAAGCAGTGTGGTTTAGCATGCAGCCTTTGCCTGGCTATTATAGGCCTGTTTTCAGTACATTGATTTCCAGGCCTCCTGCTTGTTGCTTGTGATTTGCGAGTGTCCATGTGGCTGGTAGCCATTTCTGGTGGGAGTTATAAGTGTGCCGCTTTTGCCATATAGGCCTGCATGTGTTTCCTTTGTGGACTAGGCTTCTTGTTGTTGTGGGCCTGGCCATGAGGCTGGCAGCCATTTTGAAGCCAGGCAGTGTGCTTTTTGCCATAGGCCTGCATTGTCTGTCTTCAGTTTCTTGTTGTGGTGGGCCTGGCCATGAGGCTGGAGGCTATTTTGAAGCCAGGCAGTGTGCTTTTTGCCATAGGCCTGCATTGTCTGTCTTCAGTTTCTTGTTGTTGTGGGCCTGGCCATGTGGCTGGTGGCCATTTTGAAGCCCGGTAGTGTGCTTTTATCCATAGGCCTGCAAGCTTGTGGCCTAGTCTGCCAACAGGCCTTTCATCCAGTAGGCTCAGAGGTAGTCAGGGGTGCATGAAACAACTGTTTCTGTGGGTTCTGTTGACTTTAAACATCATTTAGGGCATGGATGGCATTGGATTGAATTGCAAAATGTGTATTTTTGGGTGTATTTCAGTGTTTGGGTGTGTGTTAAATAAATGCCTTTGTTGTGTGTGCGGTGTGTTGTGTACCTTGCAGGCCTTGTTTAGCCCTGTGGATTTTCGTTTTTGCATTTTATTGCATTACATGCAAAGCAGTGTGGTTTAGCATGCAGCCTTTGCCTGGCTATTATAGGCCTGTTTTCAGTACATTGTTTTCCAGGCCTCCTGCTTGTTGCTTGTGATTTGTGAGTGTCCATGTGGCTGGTGGCCATTTCTGGTGGGAGTTATAAGTGTGCTGCTTTTGCTATTTAGGCCTGCATGGTTTTCCTCTTGGCTTACTGCTTCCATCCATCCCCTTTGCCAGCTGCAGCTCCCTGAATGATGTGATGAGCAAATAATTTAATGCCAAACAGGGTCCACTTCCATTACATTTGTATTTTTGTTGTTGTTCCTCTTCTTTCCTATCCTTCCTGAGAGTGTACACAGTATACCATGAAAGCCCTTGTTGACAAAGTCTCACAAATGGCTACACTAAGTTATATATTTTATTTGTTTGTTTGCAACAGTAGTAATTGAACCACAACAACAAATGCAACATTTCACTGATGTTCTTCTCCTGGCTTCTTTGCTTTTAGGTGCACAAAAAGACAGAGGAGGAGGTGTCATCATCATCACCCGTTGTACTGCCAGACAGAAGTCCTGCTGCGCACCACGTCACGTCCACGTGTGACCACAGACATCTCTGCAACTTGTGCACCTGCGTCCTGCTGAAATCTGAAGAAGATGGCCCCAAAGAAAGGTACCAGGTCCTCCAGTACCAAGAAAGTTGCCAGTGAGAAGAAGAAGGAACAGAAGAAGGAAGTGGCACTTGCCAAGACTGGTGTGCCGCCCAATGTGTTTTTTGGGGAAAAAAAACTTACGCCTGCAGCAGCGGTGTCTGGCGAGGACCAAGCTGGGAGCAGCACCTCCGCATCAGCGGGCCCACCCCACCAACCTAGGCCCAAGCCCATGAGTGTGGCAGAGGTAGCCAGTCTACTAACGAGCAGTGATGTTGAAATGTAATTATCGCAAAGTAGTACCCAATCCACGCACTCGCAGGCGGAAACTCAGCAGATAAGTGGGCAACCACAGCCGCAACCACAGCTGCAACCACAGCCGCAACCACAGCCGCAACCGCAGCTGCAACCACAGCCGCAACCACAGCCCCAACCACAGCCACAACTGCAGCCGCAACCACAGCCCCAACCGCAGCCGCAACCGCAGCCGCAACCGCAGCCGCAACCACAGCCACAACCACAGCCGCAACCACAGCCGCAACCACAGCCGCAACCGCAGCCGCAACCACAGCCGCAACTACAGCCCACGATAGTAGTTGTTCCACCTGAAGTAGGGGCAGTTCAGGAAATCGAGCTATTTGAAGATGAAGAGGAGCAAGCCACTGTTTCAGAAGATCCATTGTCTTCCAGACCCCCAGCAAGGAAAAGGAGGGTTAGTCCATCAACTTCTTCTTCAAGCCCCGCTTCTGATGATCTAGATGCCACTTGGAAGCCACCAGCTCAGTCTGAGAGTGATGCACGCCACAAGACAAGGCTAGTGAAAAGGAAAGTTCCAGAAAGCCTTAGAGTTATGGAGGTAGATGTAGACGAGGGGGGTGATGATGATGAAGAGCCAGTCATCATGAACATAACTCCCGGGCCAGAGGAGATGGAGACCAACATTATTAGACTATCCAAAATCGCTGCGAGGGATGTAGCATGGATACCACCAACACAGGTAACACCAACACGACCTCCAGCTTCCATATTTGCCTTTGCAAAGGCCCGGCAGGGACCTACATCCAGCTCAACCACCACCTCAGTAGGTATTGGTAGTGTAACTGCACAGAGTCAAATTCCAGGCACACCCTCCAGTTCATCTGGTATTGAAAGTGGCACCTCCAGCAGCGCCAGAAAGTTCTCCTCCCCAGTTTGGGACTTCTTTTCGGTTAGCAGTAAGGAGGAGAACATTGCTATATGCTCAATTTGTTGGCAGGCTGTTAGGCGGGGTAAGCTTGGTACAAACTATGGTACCGGAGGCCAAACAAGTCATCTCAAAAAACACCACAGTATCAAGTGGGAGGCTCACCTACTTCACTTAGAAAAAAGTAAAACTGGACCCATTGCTGTTGTTGGGGATGAAGAAGTAGGGGAAGATATGATCGCGGTGGAAGGTCAACAAGAGGGAGACATTTCTAGCCCTATCCCCAGCAGTGTAGTGGTACCGCCCACATCCTCAGCAACATCTCAGTGGCACCGTAGTAAGAGTCAGCCTGAGACACCTAGGCAACCGAGTACTGCAATTAGAAAAAGTGCATCGTCGTTAAGCCTAACTGGGTTCAAGAAGACAGCTGCACCACAAAGGAAAATATTCCAGCCTACCATTGACAGCATGCTTAGGTCGGAGGGGCAGTACCAACGCAACCACCCAACGGCACAGTTGTACAATGCGAAGCTGGCTAAAATGTTAGCGCTGGACCTTCTCCCTTTTTCATTTGTGGAAGGGATGGGTTTCCTTGAATTTGTGTCAGCCATCTGCCCTAAATGGAAGGTTCCCAGCCGGTCCTATTTCGCCAGAGTTGCTGTTCCAGCACTACATCACGATGTGCTGGAATTGGTTGGACAAGCTTTGCAGCAGAGTGCTGTTCACAATATCCACCTGACAACAGACATGTGGACCAGTTGCCAAGCCACTGATTACATGTGCATCACTGCACACTGGGTCTCTTTTGTGGGGGTTAGAGAAAAGCTATCTGAAGTAGGTGCTGTTGACACAGCTGAGATTTTTAATGCTACTCGGAAAAATGCAACTGTAGCCATGTTCGCCATGGAGAAATCTCATACTGCTGCAAACATTTTAGAAGAGTTTAACAGCAAGGTCTTTTATTGGCTGCGCCCAAGAGGGCTTAACATTGGTTTTGTTGCCACGGATAATGGCCATGGAGGTTGGTGCCTATTTCAGGGTCCCGTGTTTGGCGCACTGCATTAACATTATAGTTCAAGACTTTCTGAAAAAAGAACCCATAGTCAGCAACTTACTGACCACCTGCCGCAGAATATGCACTCATTTGAGCCATTCTTTTAAAGCCCGGAAGCAGCTGAGGATCATTCAACGTGACTATAGAATGCCAGTCAAAGCACTCATCCAGGAGGTGGCAACACGTTGGAACTCAACATATTACATGCTTGACCGTCTGTTTGAGCAGTACAGACCAATCAATGAATATGTCATGCGAAGGGCGGATGCTACTGTGAAAGGCATGACCCTTCAGATGGACCAATGGTGCCTAGTTAAATGCCTGACAGAGATGCTTCTTCCTTTCGAGGTCTTCACACGTGAAGTCAGCAAGGAGGACTGTACTATGGGCCAAGCTATCCCATTGTTACACATGCTAGAGCAACAGCTGAAGGAGGTGTCTGAAGCGTACATAGGTGTGGAGGAAAAAAAAGAAGAATATGATTTGGTTGAGAGCTTATCATGTCGCTTAACTGAAAATGCAAGGGTGCAAACTAAGATTTTGTCACAAGAACATTACATTTGTGCCACAATTCTGGATCCACGGTACAAATCGGCACTGAACAGTAAGACATTACTCCCTTTTTCAGACGTGGATGTTGTCCGCCGGTACAAAACTTGGATAGCTGAGGCAGCCAGTAAATTGGAAAATGAACAGCTGGTAATTAAAGGCCCGCAACTCAAACCCACAACAAGTACTGCAGCAGGGCATCCGGCGTCAAGTTCAACTTCAGAGCCTGAGGGCAGTGCGTTTGGTTCACAGCTGTCACCAACACCAACACTATCGACAACAGCAAGAATCGGATCATCAGCCCCAGTAAAAACGGCACAGGATTGGTATTTACAGCAAGGACTTGCTAGGTCCAGTGCTGATGCAAAGACAAAAGAGGCCGAACAAAGTGTAGCACCCCTGAACATTGACCGGATGGTCCAGGCCTACCTGGATGACCCAACAGAGGTCTACATTGATCAAAACCCATTGCAGTATTGGTATGGCAAAAGGGGCCAATGGCTAGTGCTCAGCAGGCTGGCGATAAACTATCTGGCTTGCCCTGTCACAAGTGTCTCTTCTGAACGTGTTTTCAGTGCTGCTGGTTCCATTGTAACATTGAAAAGGACCAGTCTCTCACCCAAAAACGTGGAGAGGTTAACCATGATCAAAATGAATCAGCAATTTATACCACCGAATTACACAATACATGAATCAACGCAGGAAGTTGAGGACAGCGGCTCAGGTGACGGAAGTAGCGTGTTAGATGCTGATTACCTACTTCTGGTTGAACCCCCAGAGTTTGAGGACAAGCTATACTTCCCTGACAACTAGGCTTCCACTTCTTACTGTCATCCTCCCTTATTTACTTTTATTTGTGTGTCTGTCTTTCTGGTTGGAATCTTCAAATCACAACAAATCCATCACCACCGTCTTCTAGTCTTTTATTTCCATATATGAGTTTCAGCTGTCTGCATTTCAGTCCACTCTTCCGAGTCCTGCTCCTCCATCCTCCTGAATCGCCCTAAATCTATTGCCCTCAAGCCAGATGATGATTGGATGTAGCATAATAGAAGAAAAAAGAAAATATTGCCTTGTTGAGTCTCTCCAAAAGAAGTGGAACATGATGATGACTACTATAGCTATCCTCCTTTCCGAGCCGAGAGAGACTGCCCATTAACTGAAGATGAGAAGGAACAGGCAATGAATGATGACATGCATTGGACGCTGACTGAGTGATTTGTGTTGTTGTTGTTTGTAGTGCATGAAGTTAATTCATTGTGTACTATTATCTAATCTACACACTAAAAGTAACTCAATGCAATGTTTGTTTCCATTCTTGTTTTTTAATAACAAATTTGTACTTCTACTGCAGGCCGATCCATTGCATTTTGAATATGGAAAGGGGACTCAATCTGTACACTGCACACTGAGTTGGACAACACACCATGATGATGACCACAGTGACATAATATCTTCGCAGTCACTCAGTAGGATCCGAGATGATTGATGGAATAACTCAGGGCATTTCATGAGTGGCATAAAAGGTAAACAAGTCAACAACAACCACTGCAGACCTACATGTCTGTGTAGTGGTGGAGTCGAGTGTGGTGGTATGACTGACAGCGGTGCATTGATTTAGTCACTTAATTTGTAAAATGCTGTGTTGCTGTATATCTGCTTTGTCTGCCTCTGTCCAAAAATGTACGCTAAATGGAGGATGGGTCACGGGTGCCGTGGGCCTGCTCTGTCCTGTTGTTGTTGGAGGTTAATGCTGGAAACAGACTAGAGTAGACATGATGTATCCATGCCGCCTCTGAAAGTGTTCTTGTTGCACTCCACCGTAATTTATGCATTTTTTTCTACTTGATTTTTCAATATCCCTTTTGTTTTTCCATCTACAATTACAGGCCGGCCCTTACCCTGTGCTATACTGGGAAAAACAAATCACACTTACCTTACCAATGAATCTACATCGGCCAGGCAGGCAGTGGCGTCACCCAAGATTGATGGCCGGAGCGTCCATGGAAGGGAGGACCAAGAGGAATGCCGAGATGCAACTCCCCATTTTGACCAGGATAACATACAGTAACAGTATCAACTTTCATCATCTTTTAAATAATTTGATTCATTTTTGTCTTCAATCATTACTACTGTGTGTTGTTGTTATTATTATGTTTGCTCTCTGCTTATAATTCAATTCATCCCTACAGCTATTTTTTAATTTTCTTTGCTATCTTTAATAGTAAGCCCGGGCCGGTACAACAGAACAGAAACTGTATGTAATTCGGGTCTCTCGGAGGGCAGACAGGCAAGGCAAATTGCATAATATACTGCTGCCCTGTACTGTCTAATTGTCTAGTAGTAGTTAATAAGTACTACTTATCATTAACCATCAAGTTATCATCATCATGCATGCATTTCCTTTTTCTCCCTTAACAGATTTATGGATATGGTCGATATGGTCGTCTGCCAAAATTGTGTTTTGTTGTTGTCCATGCGTACTGTTTTTCTTTGTCAAACCTTTCCCCAAACCCCCCTTCCCAACCATTCATCAAACTCTAACCCTCTTCCCCCGGGCTGTGTGACTTATTGAGGTGTGACTAAATTAAATGTACACCAATAATTTATCACACGCTTGCTGGGGCGGATGTGGCAAAAGCAACACTAATTCAATTTCAAGGCAGGGCGAGGATCTTCTTCTGCTTGCCCACCCATAAGCAGTATGTTTGCGAGATAATTTTTTTACCAAAGGAACCTAATCCATCAGCATTAATTGCCAGCATCGATTGGATTTGTTGTCATCCTCCTACACAGCACTAACGGTTACGCTTGTGTCGAGTGTACTGTAGGCATAGTCAATTGACTCGACACAGCTTGAGTTTGTAACTCTATGTACTAGGCTATCCCCGCCACCACTATGTTTTATTGTATTTTGGCATATTATTGTTTGGCAGTAAGTTCTGTACTGTACTTCGTTCTACTACTCCTCCCACAGTCTCTCTCAGGCGACTGACTGTCTCATTTTCTTTTTTTGCAAATGCTACTGCCAGTGTCTACTACTACTACCACCACAAACATGGCATGTTGGGAAAGAAAACCATCATCACCATGCAGCCATCGCCGTGCCTAAGTTAAACATCAAGCACAGGTAAGAGAAGAAGTTTGGGGGAGGCATAATTAATAATGGAAATGTTTTCATTAATTCTATTTCACACACCCCTTTGAGTCCAATTGCAGAATGCATAGACTAGGAGGAGAGACTGACAGTACTAGTAGGACAAGTCCCTCAGTGAGGGGTACCGCATCTATCTGTTTGTTTCTTACTAAGTCAGCCAATTATTTAAATCAAAAACTGGCTGTGGCCCTGCACCAGCAAGGAAACAGTGTGACGTAAAACAGTAACCCCACCCACAAAACAGTAACAACATCGTATGTAAAGTATAAATATATAATTTAATCCCCTAACAAAAATAAACTAAGTAAAAAATCCCACAACAACACCTGACCCACCCCTCTCCCTAACCCCAACCAATGTCCATTGTCCGGAACGAAAAAGTCCAACAAATTAAATGTCCAATTGTCCAAAAGTGAAAACCCCAGCAATAAAAAAGGGGCAATCAACAGGGTCTGTTCATCGGCGGGCTCGCCTCTCCAAGACACGAATACGCTCCTCTAGGCGGGCCACGCAGCGCTTCAATGCGCGGCAATTGCATCCACAGGGGGGGGCAGCAGTGCTATTAAATGAAGTGCGGCGGTGGGCGGCTGCCAGACGGTGGCGCCATAACACTGGAGGGGGGTGGCTGGGGCCCGGGGCATTGGAGGAGGCTGCAGCTGCTGCTGCCTCCCCCTCCTCCGCCAGAACAACCAGCCGCTGTTATTCCATTTGTATGGCCTCCAGCTTCCGGCGCCGGGCCTTGGCTGCCAACTCCTTCCTGTCTGCTTTCCCTTTGGAAGGAGTAGCTATATCAAGAAGAAAAAACAAGACTATTGTAAAATATACTCTTAACAAAGCAGTAAGACAAATTAATTCTACACATAGTGGCACAGTAGCACTAGCAAGCACAGTACATAACATTTGTGGTATGTATCTATCCTCCCACTACCTCGGCCTCTAACATTTGTGGGAGTTTCAGGCATTCCACCACCCATGCATCTGATTCCTATCAGCCCCCTATGCATGCATCCCATGTATCCTTCTCTGCCAGTCATAAATATTAAATCTCGCCCGTCCTTACTCCTTCCACCCTTCTTTCCCTTTTCGTTCAACCCATCCATCAAGGTCATCTGATCTGACTTTTAGTCTTCTCCATAAAACTTTCACAGCTGAGTTGAAGTCAGATAGAAGAGGCCATTGGTTACTCAACAGTACACTCCTGCCGCTAATGCTAATGCTAAGTGTTTCTTCAACCGTTCACAGCAACTTCTTACTTAATAAGTCTCAACAGTACAGTATACAGTACACCCTTGCAGCGAGTGTAATGCCAATAAGTAAGGATTAGGAATATAACTTACCACCGCCCGCCACTGCTGCTGGCTCACCCCCTGCAGCTCCTCCTGCAACTGCTGCATCTCCTCCTGCACCCTCAGCGGCCGCGTCACCTTCGCCACTGGCCCCGGTACTGGTGGTCGGTAGTACGCCTAGAAAAAACATTACACATTTTTTAGATGCCATATACACCTCCCCCTATTTTTCACTAGCAAGATTGAAAAAAAAGTTAATGCATACATAATACATATACAACATACATCACTAGTACAAATCAGGTAGTAGAGCAGACACTAGTAGTGTTATATGGTCCCTAGGGTCATTTTAGTCTTTGCTAAGTTACCCCGAGCCATGCAACCATTTTAGCTTTGTGTCTTTTATTTTTGTGCAAGTTACCTCGCAGCTTGTTGTGTAAGACGCCTTTGAGCCCACATGAGCTCATACTGCTACTGTCTGAGCGCTGCGTACAAAGTTGAAAAACAAGCCACTTTGTTATGGAGTTCTGGTGTTAGTCCATATTGCTTATCCATAAAAATGCTACACTTTTTGGCACGACTGAGAAATGCTTGCACTATACTAACGCGCACCATTTTTCTCATAACAGACGGAAGATTCCCTTCTATGAACCAGAGCTTTGCAGAGTTTATGATGTAACCAGTACTAGGTTCTTCTAAGGTGAGGGGTCCACAGAATTCGCTCATAGATCTTCATTTATAATTTTATATAAACTATATTCCTCCAAGGGGAGGGTGGTTCTTCCACCACTGTTCAGTTATCATGATTTCGCCTTTTGTCTTCTATGGACTTGTAGTTGTAAGTGTAACTAAGTGTAACAATGTTTAGTGTTTTAATCTTATGCATTTTGCTGTTGCTGCTGCATTATAGAACACCGTACAGAGCTTGTCAGTTGAAAATAAACCTTTTGAACTTACATAGACTCAGTGGTATTTGGTGTGGACTTACACGACTGAGTGAGCGAAAGGGTGTGCATTGCTTCCGCGACTGAGAGGTCGGGAGTGTTATGTTCTGGGTTGTCTACTCATTGGGTATCTTGGGGGGTGGTTCGGAGAGCTAATGAGACACTATAACTAGTCGGTCAGGGGATTGTGGTGGCTTCTGATTGTGGTGTGAGGAAGGTCCAACCTCCCATCACCAACGTCCTATTTTCCTGTGCAAAGTTCTGTATGTGCAGAATCCCTACAACAGTAGTAGTATGTCCTATCCTATCAAAAATAGTAAAATCTGGTTGGGCATTTTGTTGGTGGGAATTGTCGAAAAGCCTCAAGATTAAGAAGACTAGAAGTAGTAGAAGAGGACAACCCAAAGGACTGGACTCAATGGCTAGAGCTATTGGTGAATCTGAGTATTATTTAAAACCTTTTAAATAAAGAGTGGCCAACTGGGCAAGCTTAGCTACAGACAGACTAATAGTAGTAGTACAGAGAGTCATAGCAGACGCAGTTAAAGGCAGGGATAACAAGAATTTAGAAACAGATAGTCTAGATCGAAGAAGAATTTGTAAAAAATAGAATTAGGAAACCGAAATAATAGTTCGGAAAAAATAAGGTGCAGGAAAAGTTAGGGAAATATAATTATTAATATTAACCACTGGAGGACTTACTGGGGCCAGCAGCAGAGCCCTCGGTAGAGGAGTGGTCCTTGCCCTGGGAGGCATGTTGTTCTTCTGGTTCCGTTGACTCAGACCCCGTCTTCTTGCCCCTGGGTGCTGATCATGTAAGATTTCATAAATAAACAGACAAAAATTAAAGTTTGGTGTGAAACAAATAAAATATTTTAAAATACGCTCCAAAAACATTTTTGTGAACAACAATTGCAATAAAATTGACCTATCTAATCTGATCGACTAGTAGTATTGCGAGATTCTCGGACCGTCTAGTAAGCCTAAGTACCACCTGACCTAGCCCACCTATTCCAGATGGGCCAATTGTTCACTAAGTCTGCATTTCCATTTATTTTAGTCCTCAAAAATGCATAGATGGAGGACACATGCATACATTTTTGCATACACCAAATTGTTGGTTGGTTGCTGCTGATGTTCTGCTAGTGATGATATAAGCCTATTAACACTCACTAAACAAACTACAAAAGGTTCTACTAAGGACTGGGGTAAGCAGCACTCAGCAGCACGTGACGTGACAGAGGATGCGTCACGCACACCACTTAAAAATTACCAACTAATAAGTAACTAAACCTATCAATCCACCACTATCTCTTCTTAGTGGCAGGAGGACAAAGGAAGGACTAGAGTCTCTCTAGCATTACCTAACTTAAGTTCTCTAAAGTAAACTCTTACATAATCAGGCCAAGCGAGTGCAAAGTTGCAAACAAGTAAGATTAGTAGCGCCGAGCACCTGTGTCATAATAATCACAGAAGATTTTTAAATGTAATTTACCTGCAATGTAAGCAGCAGCATTCTTGCTGGTCGGGAAAAAAAAATATTCGCAATATATAACACAGAGCAGAAGAACACAAAGTAGTAATATTAAATAGCTACTCACCAAGCCCCGGGACCTCCACTCCTAGCAGGTCCAGCAGGTCCTGCTCCCGGTCCAGAATATCGGACCACCGGTGCGCCAGCTGGTTATTGGTACGCCGGACACCAGAGCAGCGAAACACTGCCCGACGCACCTTGCCCCACCGCTGCCGACGCTCCCGGAGCCCGTACCCGGACCCAGGCCTGCCGCCTGCTGCCAGGGTTAAGGGGAGGTGGCGCTGCACAAAAAAAACCAGTGCGGCCACCTCCGCCTCACCAAATAAGGCCCGTGCCTGCACCTCTTTTTGGCGGTGCCTTCCGCAAGGAAGGCAGTCGCGGCTCTGGCTACGGCTACGAGCCCTGTGGCCCTTTGCCATGGTTCTGGGTAGGCGGGGAGGCGGAAAAGAAAAGGTAGGAATTAAAAAAGTAAGTAAAAGAAATGAAAAAGCAGGTAATAGAAAAAGAGTGAAAAAGTAGTGAAAAACACACAAAAAGTAGAAAAAAACTCAAAATATAGAATCAGGAAAATAGAGAGATAGATAATAAATCAAAAAGATCAAAAAAAAGTTTCCAGAAACAAAGGATTGAAAAGATAGAGGGAGGATTGAAAAGCAGGCCCAGAACCATAGCAATAGAGTGAAAAACAAGATGGCCGCGCCCATTGCGACCGCATGGGCAAGTTCGCACGTTATTTCCCCCCGAGCACGCAAAATGCGTCGCGAACACGTAATACGCGTTCCCGAACAGGAAATACTTATCGCGAACGGGCGGGAGCATGCAATACGCGACCCGGAACAGGAAATAAGCATCGCGAGTGGGCGGGAGCATGCAATACGCGACACGGAACAGGAAATAACCTTTGCGAGCGGGCGGGACAAGTGAAAAACAAGATGGCCGCGCCCATTAGCGACCGCATGGGCAAGTTAGTGATATATTTCCACGCGAGCACGCAAAAACACATTGCGAACGGGTGGGACAAGCAATTCCGCGTCTTCGCGGAATTTCTGCGTGCTCGCGGAGATTTTTTACAATTTCGATTTGCAAATTCCGCCCACCCCTACTCCAAACCAGGAAGTGTTGGCAGCAATCTTGTGACTCTGTAAAACCGAGTCACAAGAAAAAGGAAAAAAAAAGTTAAAAATGAAGAAAAGGGGGCAGGGTAGAAACACCCTGACCCCCTAAGCCTGCTCAGGGGGTCCCACAGGGACCGCCAGGCCCAAAAAAAGCATTTTTTAAAAATATTTTGGGCTGAAGTTGAGCTCGGTGCACGAATCCGGAAGAACATTTAAAAAAAAAATGAATTGCGGTCTACTGCACTTCATTTTCCTAAAGCCCCCGGGTGGGCCAAGTCCCGGGGGCAATATTTAATAATGGTCCCCGGGGTGATCCTTATTCAAATGTGGGGGGCTCGCGGCTCCCCCCGCAGCCCCGGGGACCGCCACCTCCCCGAGCTTTATTTAAAAAAATATATATACAAAGCGTGGGGTGGCTCTTGTCCCCCCATGCAGCCCTGGGGACCGCCACCTCCTCGGGGCTTCAATAATTCTCCCTCCTCTTTCTGCAACTCACTTGCCTCTTTCTGCACTTCTCTTGATTTCTTTCTGCAACTCTCTTGTCTCTTTCATCACTTCTATTGCTTCTTTCTATATCTCTGTTGCTTGATTCAGTACTTCTCTTGCCTCTTTCTGCACCTCTCTTGCCTCTTTCTTCACCTCATTTGCTTCTTTCTTGGCCCCTCTTGCCTCTTTCTGCATCCCTCTTCCATCTTTCTGTACCTCTCTTGCCTCTTTCTGCACCCCTGTTCCCTCTTTCTGCACCTCTCCTGCCTGTTTCTGCACCTCTCTTGCCTCTTTCTGAACTTCTCTTGCCTCAGTCTGCACCTCTGTTGCTTCTTTCTGCACTTCTCTTGCCTCTTTCTGCACCCCTCTTGCCCCTTTCTGCACCTCTGTTGCTTCTTTCTGTAATTCTCTTGCTTCTTTCTGCACCTCTCTTGCTTCTTTCTGTACCCCTCTTGCCTCTTTCTGTAGTTTTCTTGCCTCTTTATGCACCTCTTGTGCTTCTTTCTGCACTTCTCTTGCCTCTTTCTGCACCCTTCTTGCCTCTTTCTGCACCTCTGTTGTTTCTTTCTGCACTGCTCTTGTTTCATTCTGCACCTCTCTTGCCTCTTTCTGCGCCCCTCTTCCCTCTTTCTGCACCTCTCTTGCCTCTGTCTGCACCCTTGTTCCCTCTTTTTGCACCTCTTGTGCCTGTTTCTGCAACACTCTTGCCTCTTTCTTCAGTTCTCTTGCCTCTTTCTGCACTTCTCCTGTCTCTTTCTGCACCTCACTTTCCTCTTTCTGCATTTCTCTTGCTTTTTTCTGCACCTCTCTTGTTTCTTTCTGCAACTCTCTTGTCTCTTTCATCACTTCTATCGCTTCTTTCTATAACTCTGTCTGTTGCTTCTTTCAGTACTTCTCTTGCCTCTTTCTGCATTTCTCTTGCCTCTTTCTGCAGTTCTCTTGCCTCTTTCTGCACCCCTCTTGCCTCTTTCTGCACCTCCCTTGCCTCTGCCTGCAACCCTGTTCCCTCTTTTTGCTCCTCTTTTGCTTGTTTCTGCAACTCTCTTGCCTCTTTCTGAATTTTGCTTACCTCTTTCTGCACCCCTCTTCCCCCTTTCTACAACTCTCTTGCCTCTTTCTGCAGTTCTCTTGCGTCCTTCTGCACCTCTGTAGCTTTTTTCTGCACTTTTCCTGCCTCTTTCTGCACGTTTCTTGTCAGTTTCTGCACATCTCTTGCTTCTTTCTGTACCCCTCTTGCCTCTTTCTGCACCCCTCTTTCCTCTTTCTACAACTCTCTTGCCTCTTTCTGCAGTTCTCTTGCGTCCTTCTGCACCTCTGTAGCTTTTTTCTGCACTTTTCCTGCCTCTTTCTGCACCCCTTGCCTGTTTCTGCACCTCACTTGCCTCTTTCTGCACGTTTCTTGTCAGTTTCTGCACTTCACTTGACTCTTTCTGCACCTCACTTGCCTCTTTCTGCACTTCTCTTGCTTTTTTCTGCAACTCTCTTGTTTCTTTCTGCAACTCTCTTGTCTCTTTCATCACTTCTATCGCTTCTTTCTATAACTCTGTCTGTTGCTTCTTTCAGTACTTCTCTTGCCTCTTTCTGCATTTCTCTTGCCTGTTTCTGCACCTCTCTTGCCTCTTTCTGCACCTCTATTGCCTCTTTCTTCACCTCACTTGCTTCTTTCTTCACCCCTCTTGCCTCTTTCTGCACCCCTCTTCTTTCTTTCTGTACCTCTCTTGTATCTTTCTGCACCCCTCTTCCCTTGTACTGCACCTCTGTTACTTCTTTCTGCACTTCTCTTGCCTCTTTCTGCACCCCTCTTGTCCCTTTCTGCACCTCTGTTGCTTCTTTCTGTACTTCTCTTGCTTCTTTCTTCACCTCACTTGCTTCTTTCTTCACCCCTCTTGCCTCTTTATGAACCCTTCTTCCCTCTTTCTGCACCTCTCTTGCCTCTTTCTGCAGTTCTCTTGCCTATTTCTGCACCTCTTTTGCTTCTTTCTGTACTTCTCTTGCTTCTTTCTGCACATCTGTTTGTTCTTTCTGCACATCTGTTGGTTCTATCTGCACTGCTCTTGCTTATTTCTGCACCTCTCTTGCCTCTTTCTGCACATCTGTAGGTTCTTTCTGCACTGCTCTTGCTTCTATCTGCACCTCTCTTGCCTCTTTCTGCACCCCTCTTCCCCGTTCCTGTACCTCTCTTGCCTCTGCCTGCAATGGTGTTCCCTCTTTTTGCACCTCTTTTGCCTGTTTCTGCAACTCTCTTGCCTCTTTCTGCAGTTCGCTTGCCTCTTTCTGCACCCCTCTTCCCTCTTTCTGCACAGCTCTTGCTTCTTTCTGCAACTTTGTTGGTTCTTTCTGCACTTCTCTTGCTTTTTCCGCATATCTCTTGCTTCTTTCTGTACCCCTCTTGCCTCTTTCTGCACCCCTCTTTCCTCTTTCTACAACTCTCTTGCTTCTTTCTGCAGTTCTCTTGCGTCCTTCTGCACCTCTGTAGCTTTTTTCTGCACTTTCCTGCCTGTTTCTGCACCTCACTTGCCTCTTTCTGCACGTTTCTTGTCAGTTTCTGCACTTCACTTGACTCTTTCTGCACCTCACTTGCCTCTTTCTGCACTTCTCTTGCTTTTTTCTGCAACTCTCTTGTCTCTTTCATCACTTATCTTGCTTATTTTTACACCTCTGTTGCTTCTTTCAGCACTTCTGTTGCCTCTTTGTGCACTTCTCTTGCATGTTTCTGCTCCTCTGTTGCTTCTTTCTGCACCTCTGTTGCCTCTTTCTGTACCTCAATTGCTTCTTTCTGCACCCCTATTGCCTCTTTCTGCACTCTTCTTCCTTCTCTCTGTACCTCTCTTGCCTCTTTTTGTACCCCTGTTCCCTCTTTCTGCACCTCTCCTGCCTGTTTCTGCACCTTTCTTGCCTCTTTATGCACTTCTCTTGCCTCTTTCTGCACCTCTATTGCTTATTTCTGTACTTCTTTTGCTTCTTTCTGCACCTCTCTTGCTTCTTTCTGCACTTCTAATGCCTCTTGCTGCACCCCTTTTGCCTCTTTCTGCACCTCAGTTGGTTCTTTCGGCACTGCTCTTGCTTCTTTCTGCATCTCTCTTGCAAATTTCTGCACCCCTCTTGCCTCTATATGCACCCCTCTAAACTTTTCTGCACCTCTCTTGCCTCTGTCAGCACCCCTGTCCCCTCTTTCTGCACCTCTATTGCCTGTTTCTGTAACTCTCTTGCCTCTTTCTGCAGTTCTCTTGCCTCCTTCTGCACGTCAGTTGCTTCTTTCTGCACTTCTCTTGCCTCTTTTTGCAGCCCCCTAGCCTCTTTCTGCATCCCTGTTGCTTCTTTCCGCACTTCTCTTGCCACTTTCCGCACCTCTGTTGCTTCTTTCTGTACTTCTCTTGCCTCTTTCTGCACCCCTCTTGCCCCTTTCTGCACCTCTGTTGCTTCTTTCTGTACTTCTTTGGCTTCTTTCTGCACTTCTCTTGCTTCTTTCTGCACCCCTCTTGCCTCTTCCTGCACTCTTCTTCCCTCTTTGTGTACCTCTGTTGCCTCTTTCTGCCCCTCTCTTGCCTCTTTCTGCAGTTCTCTTGCCTCTTTCTGCACCCCTCTTGCCTCTTTCTTCACCTCCCTTGCCTCTGCCTGCAACCCTGTTCCCTCTTTTTGCTCCTCTTTTGCTTGTTTCTGCAACTCTCTTGCCTCTTTCTGCATTTTGCTTACCTCTTTCTGCACCCCTCTTCCCCCTTTCTGCACCGTTCTGGCTTCTTTCTGCACCTCCGTTGGTTCTTTATACATATCTCTTTCTTTTTTCTGCACCTCTCTTGTTTCTTTCTGCAACTCTCTTGTCTCTTTCATCACTTATCTTGCTTCTTTCTACATCTCTGTTGCTTCTTTCAGCACTTCTGTTGCCTCTTTGTGCACTTCTCTTGCTTCTTTCTGTACCCCTCTTGCCTCTTTCTGCACCTCTCTTTCCTCTTTCTACAACTCTCTAGCCTCTTACTGCAGTTCTCTTGCCTCCTTCTGCACCTCTGTTGCTTCTTTCTGCACGTCTACTGCATCTTTCTGCACCCCCCTTGCCTGTTTCTGCACCTCACTTGCCTCTTTCTGCACGTTTCTTTTCTGTTTCTGCACTTCCCTTGACTCTTTCTGCACCTCACTTGCCTCTTTCTGCACTTCTCTTGCTTTTTTCTGCACCTCTCTTGTTTCTTTCTGCAACTCTCTTGTCTCTTTCATCACTTATCTTTCTTATTTCTACACCTCTGTTGCTTCTTTCAGCACTTCTGTTGCCTCTTTGTGTACTTCTCTTGCTTCTTTCTGTACCCCTCCTGCCTCTTTCTGCACCCCTCTTTCTACAACTCTCTTGCCTCTTTCTGCAGTTCTCTTGCCTCCTTCTGCACCTCTGTTGCTTCTTTCTGTACTTCTCCTGCCTCTTTCTGCACCCCTCTTGCCTGTTTCTGCACCTCATTTGCCTCTTTCTGCACATGTCTTGTCTGTTTCTGCTCTTCACTTGACATTTTCTGCCCCTCACTTGCCTCTTTCTGCACTTTTCTTGCTTTTTTCTGCACCTCTCTTGTTTCTTTCTGCAACTCTCTTGTCTCTTTCATCACTTATCTTGCTTCTTTCCAAACCTCTGTTGCTTCTTCCAGCACTTCTGTTGCCTCTTTGTGCACTTCTCTTGCTTCTTTTTGTACCCCTCTTGCATCTTTCTGCACCCCTTTTCCTCTTTCTACAACTCTCTTGCCTCTTTCTGCAGTTCTCTTGCCTCCTTCTGCACTTCTGTTGCTTCTTTCTGCACTTCTCCTGCCTCTTTCTGCACCCCTCTTGCCTGTTTCTGTACCTTACTTGCCTCTTTCTGCACGTTTCTTGCCTCTTTCTGTACTTCACTTGACTCTTTCTGCACCTCAGTTGCCTCTTTCTGCACTTCTCTTGCTTTTTTCTGCACCTCTCTTGTTTCTTTCTGCAACTCTCATGTCTCTTTCATCACTTGTCTTGCTTCTTTCTACACCTCTGTTGCTTCTTTCAGCACTTCTGTTACCTCTTTGTGCACATCTTGTGCATGTTTCTCCACATCTCTTACCTCTTTCTGCACTTCTCTTGCCTCTTTCTGCACCTCTATTGCTTATTTCTGTACTTCCTTTGCTTCTTTTTGCACCTCTCTTGCCTCTTTATGCACCCCTCTCACCCTTAACTGCACCCTTCTTCACTCTTTGTGCACCTCTCTTGCTTCTTTCTGCACATCTCTTGCCTCTTGCTGCACCCCTTTTGCCTCTTTCTGCACCTCTGTTGGTTCTTTTTGCACTGCTCTTGCTTCTTTCTGCACCTCTCTTACAAATTTCTGCTCCCCTTTCTGCACCCATCTTAACTCTTTCTACACCTCTCTTGCCTTTGTCTGCTTCCCTGTTCTCTCTTTCTGCACCTCTTTTGCCTGTTTCTGCAACTCTCTTGCCTCTTTCTGCAGTTCTCTTGCCTCCTTCTGCACCTCTGTTGCTTCCTTCTGCACTTCTCTTGCCTCTTTTTGCTCCCCTCTAGCCTCTTTTTGCACCCCTGTTGCTTCTTTCTGCACTGCTCTTACTTTTTTCTGTACTTCTTTTGCTTCTTTCTGCACCCCTCTTGCCTCTTTCTGCACCCCTCTTGCCACTTTCTGCACCCCTCTTCCCTCTTTCTGCACCTCTCTTGCCTCTTTCTGCACCTCTCTTGACTCTTTCTGTACTTTTCTTGCCTCTTTCTGAACCTCTGTTGCTTCTTTCTGCACTTCTCTTGCTTCTTTCTGCACCTCTCTTGCTTCTTTCTGTACCCCTGTTGCCTCTTTTTCCACTCGTCTTCCCTCTTTCTGTACCACTCTTGCCTCTTTGTGCACCCCTCTTGCCTCTTTCTGCATTTCTCTTGCCTCTTTGTGCACATTTGTTACTCTTTCTGCACCTCTCTTGTTTTTTTCTGCACTTCTCTTGCTTCTCTCTGTACTTCTCTAGCCTGTTTCTGTACTCAAATGGGAAGTGCAAGCTGTCAAGTTTTAAGGTCTGTGTGCTCTTGTGACTGAGGTATATTTCTACTTGTATATGTATTCTCACATGTGTTATGCATCTGAAGGTGGTAGGTTAAAAAGTGGGTAGCTTCTCCTATAGGTGGTTAAATGTTCTTAGTTTTGCTCTGTCATTCAGTTGCACAGGCAGACATGTGTTATTTATATAGGTGTTTTAGAGCCCCTCAAATATACTATTGAATACCCATGTACCCTGTATTATGAGCAGAAAGAAATACATACACCTTTTTGTACAAATATTTACAGATTATGCTGTTTGAAATACAGGTATTCAAGTATTTGTATGTTTATTTTTATGTAACTTGTCACTAGGTAAAAGCGGAGACACGCATGCATACCTTCACAAACTTGGTCAGACTTACAACAGTGATATGCTTAGGATTGCTGTTTTATATTTGGTAGGCCTAACATTCTGAGCAGTCGATTAAGAGAGGGTTAAGACATCTTGGGAGAAGGATTAGTGATTAGGTTACTTTGTATGAGTCTGTTGTAAGGTACAGTCAAAGTAGGCCTCTTTCTGCACCTTTCTTCCTCTTTCTGGACTTCTGTTGCCTCTTTCTGCATTTCCCTTGCTTCTTTCTGCACCTTTCTTCCTCTTTCTCTACCCCTCTTGCCACTTTCTGCACTTCTCTTGCTTCTTTCTGCGCCTTTCTTCCTCTTTCTGCACATGTCCTACTTATGTAGGCATAGTTAGAAATTAGTATTTTGAAAACCTTAGAAATTCACTGAAAAAACCAGAGGTTTCAGGGACGTTATAGTTAGGAATTAGCATTTAAAAAACCTTGCAAATTTACTGAAAAAACCACAGGTTTCGGGGACGTTATAGTTAGGCTGACATTTCACTCATACAAACCAGAGAAATTCAGCCGTTATAGTTAGTTGAGCTAACTATAACTCGCGCCCCCGCAATGCACTGCTGATGATGTCACATATTACATCACTCATGACATGGTCAGTGACATCACTCATGACATCACTGATGACATCTCAAATGACATCACTGATGACAGCATCCACTTAATATCTGATGCACCTCTTCATACCCTAATATAACCTTTTATACACCCACTCTAAAATACAGACTACCATTCTCGAAACCATAGACACACCAATACCAGTTAGAACATACCCACTCACTCATTCATAGGTGTACACACATCCACTCACTCACCCATACAGTCACTCATTCACGCAGTCACTCATCTAGACAGCCACTGATATATGCAATCATATACCCATACAGACACTCACATACTGCTACTCACCCATAGAGTTAGTCACATACCTAGTAAGTTACGCAAAGATTCAATCACATTGCCATTTACTCACCTATACAGTTATACACACACCACCTCACTTACTCATACAGATACTAACACATACTTAATCTCTTATACAATCATTGACACAAGCACACACTCATCCATACATTCACTCTCACAATCCTCACTCTCACATGTAGTCACTTATATACTCTGACACTTACATATACTGCCTTTCACATATGTAGTTACTCACACATATACCGCTGAGATATCCACTCACTCACAAACACAGCCATACACACACTCACTCACCCATACAGCCCCTTGCACATGCACTCATGAACCCATACACCCAGTGAATCACCCACTCACACATCCATGCAGGGAGTCACAAATCCCCTCACCCACCCACACAGACACTCAGGCACCCATACAGGTACTCAGACAACTAATCATTAACCCATATAGACACTCATGTAGCTACTCACCCACCCATGCAGCCACATACACACCAACTGACAGACTGATAGACATTCACACAGATTAGTCATTCACCCATGCATTCACTAAGACACGTTCAATCACTCACTTATACAGTCAGTCATGCACCCACAAAATCATCCATACAGACACTCATACACCCACTCATTCTTCAATACACCTTGGCGTATATATAGATAGCATTCTTAAACTTTTGAGAAACACTCAGTCACTGGATGATGTCCAATAACATAAAATCGAGAAAAAAAACCATTCTATTACAAATTCAAACATTAAACTATTTAAAAATCTTCGAACTTAAATTTCCCACTCCAGTGAGTGCAACAGTAGGGAAAGTGTTGGATAGCGGAGGGGTAAAAATTACTATTTCCACTCCAGTGAGTGCAACCGTAGGGAAAGTGTTGGATAGTGCAGGGGTAAAAATTACTATTCCCACTCCAGTGAGTGCAACAGTAGGGAAAGTGTTGGATAGTGGCAGGATACAATTTACTATTCCCACTCCAATCAGTACAGCAGTAGGAAAAGTGTTGGATAGCGGAGAGGTGAAAATTACTATTCCCACACCAGTCAGTGCAATAGTAGGGAAATTGTTGGACAGCAGAGGTGTAAAAATTACTATTCCCACTCCAATAATTGAAAAAGTAGGGAAAGTGTTGGATAGCGTAGGGGTAAAAATGACTATTCCCACTCCAGTGAATGCACCAGTAGGGAAAGTGTTGGATAGCGGAGAGGTAAAATTACTATTCCCACTCCAGTGAGTGCAACAGTAGAGAAAGTGTTGGATAGCGGAGGAGTAAAAATTACTATTCCCACTCCAGTGAGTGCAACAGTAGGGAAATTGTTGGATAGCTGAGAGGTAAAAATGACTATTCCCACTCCAGTAAGTGTAACAGTAGGGAAAGTGTTGGATAGCAGAGGGGTAAAAATTACTATTCCTATTCCAGTGAGTGCAACAGTAGGGAAAGTGTTGGATAGCGGAGGGGTAAAAATTACTATTCCCACTCCAGTAAGTGCAACAGTAGGGAAAGTGTAGGATAGCGGAGGGGTAAAAATTAATATTCCCACTCCAATGAGTGCAACAGTAGGGAAAGTGTTGGATTGCAGAAGAGTAACAATTAATATTCTCACTCCAGTCAGTTCAAAATTAAAAACAAACAACATTTTAAAAACAAAAATATTTAAAAAACAAAATAAATTAAAAAATATATAAATATGTTAAAAATTAAAATACAAATATATTAAATATTAAAATTAAAAAACATATTATAATGTTAAATACATATGACAAATACCTACAAATATTATATTAAATAAAATAAAAAATGATTTCCAAACAAATAAATATTATATATTAGAAATGATTTAGAAACAAAAACATTAGTTAATACATACATTTACTTTTTTATTTCCTATCCTATAACACCACACAATTCACAACCCACATCTAAATTTTTAAAAAATACATCCTTAATTAACATAATTAATTACCAATTAAAGAAATATTATTAATTAAAAAACAAATTAAAACTCATAAAAATTATTTAACTTCCCACACTTTACTCCTATAATCCCCACAACCCACAGCTAAAAATAAACTGTAAACAAAATAATTACACAATTAAATCTATTTTCAATGAAAAAACTAATAGTATTTAACAACTACTTATAAAGTAAGTAAAATTAATTTACTCCCCACACTGTAACCCTATAACAATAAAACCCACGCACAAAAAATATATACAAATACCTTAAATAAATATAAATTAATTAATTAATATAAAGATCAACTAATTTTTATTTAATTAAACATTAATTACTTCCCCCCCTTTACCCCTATAAAACACATACCTAAAATTAATTACATGAATTCCATATTTAATTTTCAATTAATTAATTAATATTAATTTACACCTAATTATTAATCAATTAAACATAAATTACTTCCCACCATTTACCCCATAAACCCCACAACCCACACCTACAAAATATCACACAATTACCATAATTAATTATCAATTAATTAGTTAATATAAATTAACAACTAATTATTAATGAATTAAACATAACTTACTTCCCACCCTTTATCCCATAATCCCAACAACACACACCTAAAAAAATCACACATTTACCATAATTAATTATCAATTAATTAGTTAATATAAATTAACAACTAATTATTAATTAATTAAACATAAATTACTTCCCACCCTTTACTCCTATAAACCCCTCAACCTGCACCTAAAATTATTTACACAATTTCCATAATCAATTATCAATTAATTAGTTAATATAAATCAACAACTAATTATTAATTAATTAAACATGAATTACTTCCCACCCTTTACGCCTATAAACCCCACTACCCGCACCTAAAAAAAATTACACAATTACCATAGTTAATTATCAATAAATTAATATTAATTAACAACCAATTAATAATTAATTACAAATAGATTACTTCCCACAATTAACACTTGAAATCTAAAGTAAATAATAAATAAAAAATAATCATTAATTTATTATGATTTAACTACTTCCCACCCTATTCACCTATAAACCCACAACCCGCTATGGAACAAAAAAAATCAAAAATGTAATTAAAATAAAATTTATAAGTACTAAATATTTAACACATATATTAAAAAACATACACAATACTTATACAAAAAAACATACATCACCTACATTTAAAATATAAACTAAAATACATAACACTAATTTAAAAATCGATATTTTAAACAACTATGGGGCCCATTACGATACCCGGCGTAAAAAAATCCGCCAGGCATGGAAGCGGCGAAAATCCGCCCGCACACACCGTCTGAACACCGACCACGCCATTACGATTACACAAACCGAAAACCGCCATCGGCGGAAAAATCACACAAAATACCGCCCGCCAACGTCCGAGTCGGAGTCAAACCGCCCGCCACGGACGGAAACACGCACGACAACACAAAACCGCCAGCCCTCACGGCCGACACACCGCACGTGAAATTACGATCGCACCGCCATGAGCGCGGGAAAACTACAAATATACCGCCCGCCAGCGCAAACAACGCCGATGAGAATCGACACGGCAGAAGCCATGGCGCCCACGTACCTGCACAGAAACCATCCGCTCACAAAACCAATAGCACACAACATGGCCAACAAGTCCACACAGCAAGGCACGCACAAATACACAAGCACAGTACACATCCCGAAAACACCCCCCGGACAAACAAAAACTACAAAGGCCAGAACCCCAGACACAACACACCTGAAAACAACAGACCATGAGGACACACCCACATAGGTAAGTACAAAAGCAGCACTCCCACAGACCACAACCCCTTGCAACATTGCAAACCAGAGAGGAGAGGAGAGGACACAGTGACACAGCAAGGACAGCAGCACACCACAGAAACGCACACATCACAACCACCACCACCACCACCACCACCAAACACCTGCACCACAAACCCCTGCACATTACACAACACACACCGCACCAGCACCACAAACACCATGGCACCACAAAGAATGCCCAAGTTCACGCCCATTGAGCTGACGGTCATGGTCGACGAGATTATCAAGGTGCACCCACAAATCTATGGGAACATGGTCCAGCACACACCACTAGCCACCAGAAACAGAATGTGGAACCGGATCGTAGACCAGGTCAATGCAGTCGGGACCCTGCCCAGGAACAGAAGAGAAATAAACAAACGTTGGAATGATGTCAAGAGCCTGGTCAAGAAGAAGGAGGGCAAAAACAGAGAGCTGGCTGCCGTCACTGGCGGAGGGAATCCCGCGCTCTTCAAGACCTTCAAAGCGTGGGAGGAGAAGGTGCGAGTCATAATACATCCGGAGATCCTCGCCGGATTAGCAGGGGAGTGGAGGCTGGTAAGTACAAACTAATGTATACCAGCACACCGCTATGTACTCACATGCACTACCACCATGCCACAGCTCCCAGGGACAAACACCCCCATGTCCAGCACACAATACACAACACATCACACACACATGCAACAGACACCACCACACACAGCCCAAACCGAACAACTGTAAGATACGTGGGGACATGTGTACACTCAGCCAGCCACGTAACCACCAACAGGTCCCCAAATATGCCAGAAGCACCACAACGAGCACCCACCACACCCATGTGTCCGCCACAGCTGCACTAACCGACAAGTAACAGGTAAGTGGCAGGAACACAAAGTGCAGTGGGTGGGACGGTGGACAGCCCAAGTACAACACACACCAGGCCCCTAGTCCCACAGCACAGCAAGGAGGAGCATCCCCCACACCCCACAGCCACGTGTCAGCCACCGCAGTGCACAACGACAGCCGAAAGGCAGACATCACGGTCCACAGCAATCGGTGTCAGTGGGTGTCCAGCCACCCCACGACCCACAACACCCCCCCACCCCCACAGACCTGCAACATGGAGCACCCCCGCTTAGAGCCATGTGGCATCCAGTACAGTGCACGCACGAACAACTTGCAGGTGGGAAACTGGACAGGGCTGGATTACTGGAGGCATGAGGACCGGAACACGACCAACACATGGGACATGTCACGTAGCAGACGAACACGCAGCACCGCCCACCGTCACGAACAAGTGAACAATGTGCACACGGACATGAACAACAGACTCACACCCCACATGACCCATCACAGACATAGCAACACCCAAGGAGCCACGTCTGCATGCACAAGCCACACTGAATATAGTACCACACGGCAGCCACTGTGCAACTCATCACACACAACCGAAACACCATTGAAGTCCTGTCCATGTAGCCCCTACTGCCTGTCAACCACACACCCCACAACTACGCCTATGTAAGACAAACAACACTAGACGCAACAGAGCGGAACAACATAAATGCACACGAACACCACTGAACCCATCAAACACACAGACACACCATGCACATACAACATACCATCCATCCCATCCGTCAGCCCCAGTCTCATGAAAGGCATGTCATCCGCACAGCTGCCACACATACAGCAGTCACGCTAAGATACATGCCCATGACCAACCATGTGCCAGAAGTCAATGAAGCGCACGACACACTGTGAGCAACAACACACAACATGGGCCACCCCCCGAGCACTGCAGTGATGCACATGGCACAGGGCAGCACGCACACCAAGGAGATGGGACAACTGCAATACGTTGGCTGGCACACAACCATCACTCACTCATAACGATGCGTCCAATGCCATGTCCAGTAATCACAACAGACAGCAAATATGCAGGCCATGTCAAGCATGCACACACCTCAAACCATGCACTGTCATGCTGCCACAACACATGTCACGTTCGGCACCCATGGCTCACAGCATGTACCCCAAAAGCATATTCCCTCCCAAATGCGAATCTGGGGCATGGCCCCCATGTTGCCATATGCGTTCCTAAGCGTCCCATTTGAACCCCAAAAGCATATTCCCTCCCAAATGCGAATCTGGGGCATGGCCCCCATGTTGCCATATGCGTTCCTAAGCGTTCCATTTGAACCCCAAAAGCATATTCCCTCCCAAATGCGAATCTGGGGCATGGCCCCCATGTTGCCATATGCGTTCCTAAGCGTTCCATTTGAACCCCAAAAGCATATTCCCTCCCAAATGCGAATCTGGGGCATGGCCCCCATGTTGCCATATGCGTTCCTAAGCGTTCCATTTGAACCCCAAAAGCATATTCCCTCCCAAATGCGAATCTGGGGCATGGCCCCCATGTTGCCATATGCGTTCCTAAGCATTCCATTTGAACCCCAAAAGCATATTCCCTCCCAAATGCGAATCTGGGGCATGGCCCCCATGTTGCCATATGCGTTCCTAAGCGTTCCATTTGAACCCCAAAAGCATATTCCCTCCCAAATGCGAATCTGGGGCATGGCCCCCATGTTGCCATATGCGTTCCTAAGCGTTCCATTTGAACCCCAAAAGCATATTCCCTCCCAAATGCGAATCTGGGGCATGGCCCCCATGTTGCCATATGCGTTCCTAAGCGTCCCATCTGAACACCAAAAGCAAAGTACAAACCAGACCCAGGATGGGCCAGGAGCCCGCATACACCAGAGTCACAATAAGTAGGGGCACAGCAACACACCCATCGGCATGGCCAATCCGTCCCATGCCACATGTGCACAGCACACAGTCCCATTGCCAAGCACACACAACTACAAATGCTACAGCCACACACACGCCTCCGGGAAACCCATGTACGAGATTGCACGAACTGTTAATGTCAGACGACAAATACATACTTCGCCAGGTGCAACACAATAACAAATCTCATTCTCTCCACAGGTGACGAACTGCTGGATGCTGGGGATGGAGCCAGCAGCCAGCACAGCCAGCCTACAAGCCCCCAACGAGGACACACGGATCTGGAGGATCTGTCCTCCTCTTCGGACACGGACCACCAAGCAGGCCCATCTGGTGTGGCAGGGCCCAGCCGCTCCCCAGGACCCCTCCTACCCACCAACCCATCATCCAGGGCTGCTGAACATTCCCAGCCCCCTGCTGCCACTGTCGTTGCGGCCACACCCACGGTCATTGTGGCCACTACCACTGCCGCAACCGCCACCATCGCCGCACCGACCACCACCGCCGCCACCACCACCACGTCTTCGCTGGCACCAGCCCCAGCGCAGGTGGTGGCCCGGCCGACTGGATCCACCCTGGGAGCCACAGCGAGGACCGTGGTGAGCAATGTGGCTAGTGGGCAGGCCGGTGGCAGCAGGACTGGTAGGAGGAGCAGGGTCAGGGAAACGCCAGCCTCCCCTGGGAGCCATGCCCTGCCTCAAATGGCCAGAGTCCTTGGGGCCTATGAAGAGGCCCAAGGACAATGGGTCCGGTCTGCTTCAGACACGCGTGAGGTGCTGGGGGTGCTGAGGTCCATGGACGCCCGTATGGGCCAACTCGTGGACCTCATGGGCCAGCTGGTGGTGGCGGTGAGGTCACAGCCAGGGACAGCAGCTCCCCCTCCGCCACCACCTGCCGGGGCGCAGGGTCGAGCAGCAGTGTCCAGTTCCCCTGCGTCCACAGCCAGTGAGCACACCTCAACCACCAGCATGTCGCAAGCAGGCACCCCCTCGCAAACGTGGAAGGGGCCGTCCGAAGTGGAAACAGATCTCCCGGGAGGACTTCGCACGCTCCAAACGCAAGTGAGGCAGCCAGCCAGCCTTCCGCCAGCCTTCCTTGACCAGCCACTGCATTGACTTGGACTACGATCCCACTCCACACAGCCATCTGGATGGCATGTGTGTGTTGGACTATGGACATAGAACCAGTGGGTACACCCTGAGCATCACGCAGCCATGACCGACAGCTCATTGTCACTGCACGCACCACTTTTGTCATCACCTTACACACAATCACATGTCACAGTTTGAAATAAATGCACCTCTTACACTAACTGCTGTTTGTGCCCTGTGTTTTATTTGTACGGAATACAACGGCCACCTTGGGCGGAAAGGCACCTGAATCGTGGCATGGCAATGGAATCCGGAGGGCCTGTAGGGACCTAGGGGTGGGAGACAGAACAGGAGCACATTCAATGAGTGTGTCACACACCCATCACACAGTACATGTCAACAACTACAAGCAATGTACACACATCGCACAGAGCAATAGGGCACAATGCCACAGCCACCAACAGTGGCATACTACCCTGGCCATGGAGCGTTGACACACAGCACGCAGTGAACAAACGGCCACCCTGACACAGCACACACACACCTGCACAGATACAGCCACATCAGCCGTCGTACATGGACACTCACCGTCAAGTGAAGTAGCGGGCGATGAGCTGCTGCCGCACATTACCAGCTTCCTCCTCTCCGCTGTCCTCCTCACTCGAGCTGTCCTGGTCTGCGGGCTGGGGCCCTGGTTGATCTCCGTCATCCACGATGAGGGGGATCTGCTTCCGAATGGCCAGATTGTGCAGCATGCAGCACGCCACCACTATCCGGCACACCTTCTGTGGGGAGTACGCCAGCGCACCTCCGGTGCGGTCCAGGCACCTGAACCTGGACTTGAGGAGGCCAAAGGTACGCTCGACCACACGTCTGGTCCTCCCATGTGCCTCATTGTAGCGATCGTCTGCTGGGCTGCGAGGATTCCTCAATGGACTGAGCAGCCATGCCCCATTCGGGTACGCAGAGTCACCTGGGTGTGAGGGACACAGAGAACCGTTGCTATTCCAACTGGACAGGGGACAGCATCGCACAACCAGCACGCTACACCACTCCACATACTCACCGACAATACAGCCACGATCCTGTTGCATATTGGACATCAGTCGTGGCAAGATGCTGTTGCGCATTATGTGTGCGTCATGGGCCGAGCCTGGGAACTTTGCACACACGTGGGTGATCACCATGTCCGCAAGGCACACCACTTGCACATTCAGGGAGTGCATGTGCTTCCTGTTGCGGTACAGGTGCTCAGTGGCCTGTGGTGGAACAAGGCCGACATGTGTGCAGTCAATGGTTCCAACGACGTGTGGGATTCTGCCAAGGGCATAGAATGCACCCTTCACTGCCGCCAATTCACGAGCCCTGGGGAAGCGGATGTACCTGTTTCGGTACAGCATCATGGCTGCCAGTACATCCCTCAGCACCTTGCTGAACATGGGCTGGGACATCCCTCCTCCAATGCCCACTGTGTGCTGGAATGACCCAGTGGCGAAGAAATGCATGGCGGCCATCACCTTAGCCGTGGGGGTGACAGCAGTCGGATACACCCTGCGGGGACGGAGATGGGGTTCTAACATGGCACACAGTTGATGCAGGGTTGGCCTGTCTATCCGAAACTTCCTTATAACCTCTGTATCGTCCATGTCCGCCAGCAATTGGTATGGGCGGTCAATGTTCGGTCTCCGCCTAGGGACAATGGCAGAGGACACATGTCAAAGCAACACGACACATAGCAATTTCGCATACACATCACTGACATGACTGAGCAAGCACATGAGCCACAGCCCAGCTGTCAAGCTGGGACGGCACGGCCACAATACACTTACACAGGTCTCCCAACAATGGCAATGGCTAGTGATACAAACCACTGCCATGTGCATGCACATGGGGATCTAGGCCCCAATGACTTGCGGGGCGTGCTGATGGGGACTGATTGCATATCCGTCAAGCGGCAACGCCACGGCAACATGAATGTCTGCTGAGCATGGAACTGCTTCCGAGGCTGGATGAGTATGGCACACGACGACGACGATGTGGGCACAGGCTGAGCGGCCAAAACAAGTGGGACCTGTGGCACGAGGGGATATGAGACAGTAGTAGGTGTCAGCCCTGCACCCTATGTACAGCACTGTACGGATCACACCTCCCGAAACATTGACAGGTGTCCACATTGACAGCCCCATGCCAAGACGGCTGTGTGCTTGCAGTCACATGTCACAGGTGAGAGGTTACATTGCACGTGCCAGGTGGCAGACGTACATAGTGGGAGCTGGCATGTGTGTGCATGTGTCTCCTGTTCAGGATCCACCAGATGGGCGCTGACTCTGTACTGACCATTGGACACAGCATGTTCCGTGGAAGGCTTGTGTGTGTGGGATGGTGGCACTGGATGTGCCTCCGTTGGGTGGGGGCCATGCACAGGGCGGGTACGTCGATGATTGCGCATTGTTGGTCACGGTGGGTGCACCAACTAAGATGTGTTGCCCTGTGTTCAATTCCTATGTCCGCATGATGATGGACTGTAGATGTGGGCATACTACACATTGGTCGATGTGCTGTCTATATGCATGTGCCTTCACACCAGGCACAGCTGCCCCTGCACATGTGACCCCTGCTGGACTCGCTGCTGGGTCTGTGGAGCTGATGCACCTTCTGCGCGTGGGGCGGACAGCTCTCCTCACTTCCCTCATTGCGCATGTCATGACTTTGCCGCAGGTGACATGGATCATGGAGGGCCCACATGTACGCGTGGGTAGGCTACACATGATTGTTCACTGGTCGCCACCCCCAGTCAGTGTTTCGAATGGGAAGGTTGTCGTGCTGGTGGTATGTTCGATGTGGCGGATGGGCGGGCCTAGGTGCGGGCTTACATTCCGGACATGGGGGTAGTTGGATTGGCGACTAGTTGCAGTACACACGGGACACGTCTCTTCCTTTCCACATCTGGGTCATCCCTTGTACTAACTGACAGTGATACAGTCATCTTCGCCCCAGCCCTCATGTCCTCCCTCGCTCCCCCAATATGCATGCTCACCTGCGAGGCTAGCGCTTGCACAGGCAGCCCCAAGCTCGCACCAGAGAGGGCAAGGAGTGTATGTGTGGGTCCAGTTGCACGAGTGGGCTGTCTCAGGGTATGATGTGTGGCGGGACGCCGTCCACCTGCGTGGTGCCCCAAATGGAGACCCGGCCTGCATGGACTATGCATCACAGTCTTCGCCTTCCGGATCCGCCACCTGCGACACCCAGTGGCTGTGGCTGCCCTTGCGGCCAGGCCGCGTCCGTCTGTGGCTGATGGCCCACACATTCACTCTTTGGCCTCTCTGGGGAGGGCTCGAGGGTGGTGGCGCACGCGCTTGCACTTAGTCGCAATGGCATGTGGCGTGGTTGGTATGATGGGCAATGGATGGGATGGTGCGAGCCACCTCCTGTGACGTCAGTGCTGCTCGTGCTGTGGTGCGTCCCCCTACACTTCCATTTGACTTGTGCCATGCTAGACGTTGAGGTTCTATTGCCTGCGTGATATGACCAGGAGGAGCGCGAGGAGACCTCTCACACACCATGCTCCACTGCCATCCCGTGCCCTGTATCGCCTGTGCGGATTGACTATGTTGGGGTTACACCTGGTCGACTGGGGCTGTGTGTGCCTTGTCAAGGGGCATGGCGGGCGCACAACAGGATCCAGCTTGTCCACAGAGGGTGGGCTGAGGTGCGCCTGGTACCGCTTTGTACGTGTGCCCGGCTGCTGTGCACACACGTGTTCATTCCCCCCCGACAGGTGTCCTCTCACAATGCCCAGGGAAGCGGTGGTGTACTGTTCATGACCCCTCCCAACACGGCGTGCTCCAACTTGGCATGTGCGCATCTACCCGTCACACCCACCCACCTGAGCACTGCGTCCATACGACTTCACACGACACATGTGTGTCTTCCACAGTTGTGCTACTCATTTGCGTTGACATCCAATACCAGTGGACTACATGGTCATGTCACGACTGCCGTGTACTTCACATACTCTCATCCTCTCTCATTCGTACTTGTGAAATGAGTCAGCGGAGACAGTTTTGGTTTCAAACATTATATTGAGTCTTCTGTCCTCTGTGATGCAGTATAGTGGACACTACTGGCAGCGGAATACATGTTGAGGATATACTGAGCATGATTGCAAATGGGATAGGGTGTGGGGTTACATGTGATTGGCTGTTGCATGTGGGATGTGGGCTTCAGAGTGACATCTGCTTGGCCAAGGCTGTGCTAATGTACATTTACGTATAGCTGTGGAGCTGCAGACTTTGACACAGACGGTATACATGTAGCCTACCAGACCGCTTGGCATCATGGGCACAGTCCATCTCAGTTCCATGTGACAGGTTTGCTGCGGTTGTTCCTCATGCACGCGTGCATGTGAGATGACATCAGGGCATGTGCTTGCGTGCATGCAGCGGCGTGCCACTTGTTGTTGCACTGTGGTGGTTACTGGACATGTCACAGTCACTGGGGTCGTGTTGTTGTTGTATGCACTTGTCGTCCATGCAAAGGTCCTGGTATGGGATTCCCGGGCGGGGGTGGGAGGGGTGCAGCACCCACAGACTCCAGGCGACCTATTCATGTCCACTGAGCGGTGTGTGTGTCCATGTGCGCTGGATCCATGTCGTGTCCTGGTTGTTCGTGCAGTTCCGTCCATGTGGGTGCGATACACAGAGCCCATGCCACTGCCTCCCACGATGCATGCGGTGTTCCTGGATGTGATGGGGAACAGTGTGCATGTCCCGGTCATATCCGATGTCATGGCGATGTCGTTGATGGTGTGGTTACAGTTGCCGGTCGTTTGGTATGGCTGTTGTGGTGGTGACTGGCCAGTCCGTGCGGAAGCTAAGCATGGGTGCGGGGTTGGACATCATAGGTCAATCGGGGAACCTGCGTTGTGGTCCGACGAATTTACAGGTTGTCAGGTATGCGATGCCGTCCAGCAGGGCTTCCATGTCATTGGTGGTGTACATGTTTGCCAGCCAATGTAGCGGATGGTGGCTGTCAAGGTGTTGTTCGTAAGTTGTCCCTTGGAGGACCATGATGGGGCATGCTGGGTGACATTCGATGTAGCTGTTCTCGATGATCCGTCGTGTGGAGGCACAGTGGTCCCATTTCAGTGCGGGTGCGATGTTGGCCACATACGCCATGCCCCCATAGGCAGAGCAGGCCCTGTCGTGTGCGTCCAGAGGGAGGAGTAGTGGTAGCAGGTCCGCCTTCAGACATGCCGGGTTGGAGAGGCATATCTCCACGGGATGCTGGTAGGGACACCTCCGACAGTAGAAGACGGGCATGACGCAGCTGAACAATGTGATGCGGTAAGTCAGTCGGTAACTTACGTTCAGCAGGGACAGGAGATCGCATCCCAATATATGAAACAGGTTGGTTTTGTACAGCTTGAGCTGTTCGGCGTAGTTGGGTAGGTGTGTTGCGATTGCCATTTCGCAGCGGTGCGTTGTGGTGGCGTGCTCCGGCTGTGTGTGCAGTCTGCAATGTGCACGCTCCGAGGTTGCTGTGAGCTCTGTGTAGTCGTAGGGAGACAGGACTTGTGTTCTGTTGGCTTGTTTGGAGGACACGGGCCCTCATCCCACATGCTTCTCAGACAGTTCAAGGTCAGTGATGTGTGACTCCTTCCAATTAACTTGCATGTGGCCGACATGGGGGAGTGTTTTCTTCTTTCTTCCCCGTCCGTTGTGTGCTTCTGTGATATGCGCTATCTGCCCTGTGGTCGGTCTCCTCGGCAAGCCTGTGTTGGTCTATTCTTGGACAATGGCTGTATTCACCGGCTTCTGTCGTAGGGCTGTGGTTTCGGAGTTGGAATGGAAGGTCATTCAGTGCTGTCTGCTCTCCCTTGTGTGGGCGGCAGGCTGCCTTTCCGCTCTGCGTTGGGCCTTGTGTGTGAATGTTATTCTTGGGCCACCTGTTGTCGGTCCCCGGGCTCTTTGGTGTTCCGTTTTATATGTCTTGTTCATATGTGCAGGGTGGTATGGGTGTTTCAGTGTGGTACTGGCGTTCCTCTTCCCGAAGGGGCCCTGCTTCTCCTAGTTGGTGTTGCCGCCGCTGTGTGCTACGCCATGTTTGTTACACTGGGGTGTGTCCTGCTGTTGCGTGTCTTCACTGACATGTGTGCGTCGGTTGTGTGGCGTTGGGTGTTGTCCGTGAATTGGGCGTTGGGGACATGTCTGTGGCAGGCCTGTCACGTGTCATGTGCGTTCGGGGTGGGGCTGATGTGTGTGCTGCTTGGTTGTGTCCCTGTGTCTGTGTGCGACGCATGCATGGCGCTGCGGTTGGCCTCTGCGTTGTGCGCATGTGTGGCGGCGTCATCGCCGCTTTGGGGCCGTGACGGGGTTGTTGGTTCCTAGTCCCAGGTGGTGTGTACACATGTGTTACGCGATGTTACGATTTGGCCTGTGTGTCATATGTGGATGCAATGGTGGATGTGTAGTGTACACGCGCTGGTGGGGGGTTGTCCGCTTTTTCGCCCTTGCACTGTGTGCGCTGTTTGCGTGCACTTGTTGTGTGTGTGCCTACCTGCGTCTCCGCGGTACGTTGCGTCCTTGGTGGTGCATCAGCAGGAGCATGGGGAGGGCCTGCAGTGCTGGATTCATGCTCGGGGAGCCGCTTCTTCGTTGTCCGTGCTCGGCGTCCGTGTTACCGCTTCGGTTTGTCGTACGGTATCTCTTGGCCGTGGGAGCCGTTTGTTTGCGGCATCGTAATTTATGCGCCGGGCGGGACGTGTTTCGTCGGACGGTGTGTGTCAGTTAGGCTGCGCCGCTACGTGTACGGGCGCACTTTGATGGCGGACGGTGTTGCTGGCTTGCCGGCGGTGTTTGGCCTACTTTTCGCATCGTAATTTGGCGGGCGTGTGGACTGCTGCGTGCCGGCGGTAACTGGTGGTTTTTGCATCCGCCAGCACGGCGGTTGTGCTTCCGCCTGCCATCGTAATGAGCCCCTATATTTTTGCAAACAATATTAATGACTTCTATATTTTTAAAAACAATATTTCTTACCTTAAATTCGATATTCTTGACCACGAAATTCTTGCTGTCGATATTTCTGAATCACGATATTTCCAACTCGATATTTGTGTAAGTCGACATTTCCAACTCAATATTCTGTCTCAACACCCTTATCTATATCAATTTTAATTTTTTATAACTTCTTTTCAGAAGATTCATTAGCTCTCTACTCAAGAAACAAAGAATGCAATCAGGGTGCTTGAGATTGGAGCTTAACCCTCTTCTTCACTACACAAGTAAATAAACAAGCATGTGCACCAATTATGTAACACAAGGACACATTTATTTTTGGTAGGCACGGGGAGATTAGGTGACACATACACAGTGTACACAGTGTACTGCACTGCAAGAACAACCCGCCCACAAACTCGGCAAACTCTCCAACCCCTGCAAGTAGATTGTAAAGCCGCCATTCACCTGTCCCCCTGGGAGTACATATGTCGGGAAAATACACCTACCTTTGCCTTGAAATGGCGGCGGGCTGTCACAGAGCTCACTTGATTGGCAGAGCCACGGAGATGGCTAGAGAAGGGCTGGGGCAGCAGCAAAAATGGTGACAGAGAGGCTCTTTCTGAAATCAGGGTGGGCACAGTGCAGGTAAAAAAGGGGGAAGTAGGAGGGTAACCACCAAAAATAAAGGACAAAATGTACATAGGGCGGGGCTGGATAACTGTTGACACACCCTCACAGTGACATCTGGATCCGATCACAATTGGCTGAGGGGTGCAGCAGGTTAAAAAATACCCTAATCAGAAGGAATTTCCAGAAAATCACAAGCTGTAAGGCCCTGCAGGTGAGGGGCATGCCCAGTCAACTCGGCTGGTGCATGGCAGCGTGGCAACATTTGCTAGTATTTTCCCGCTTCTAAATATAAATACAGACAAAGGAAAAATAGTTTTCTGTGTAAATATCCATTTAAACGGAAAACCGGGAGCCCTAGACATAATAGTGCTCTATTCTCTTTCTTCACCCACAGTTTATATCATTATTTTCCTTCTTATTTGAGTTTTTTTACATATCTAATGAGAGCCCAAGATGGATAAGTCCCTGTTCTTGATTACCTCTCTGTTCCTATACCTTGTATTCTTTCATTGATACATAATATAAGTTTAAAATTAATTTCCTAATTTTCTACCAATCCTTTCTTAGTTAAGTACTCAAGAATAATTTTCCAGAAAATTTTAACAATATTGATAGAAACAAAAAAAGAATCTTTTTTGTTTGGGGGGATTTTTGGTCTAAACAGATAATAGGATTTCATCTTCAGATATATATAAAAAGAGAAAATTAAGGGGGTCCAAGAAAGATAAAACAAAAACTTCTAACCCCTTGAGATAAATTTCCCATTCTGAGATAAAAAGATGTGTCAAAAGATGGAGGAGGTTTATCCCAGATAGAACTTATGTCCAGTTTCATCCTCTACATCCAATCTTGAATTTGGCTATTCCAGATGTATTATTCTAATTTCTTCCAGCTCTCTCCATATGTTTAAAGTATAATTTCAACCTATGTTCAAGTAAAGTACATTACGCATTTGTTCTTCTTATCTTCTCTCAGTTGAGACGAACAATGCAAGGAGTGGGTTTAAATCTATTTCTTTTGTGCCTCTCACACACTGAAATGATCTATTATCTATAACCATATACATAAGTCCATTTCTACCCCAATTTTATACGTTCGGATAAGGTGTAATTTGGACATGAGTATTATGAGAAAAATATATTTTGGACAGTTCTTCACATATTACATCACTCATGACATTGTCAGTGACATCACTCAGGACATCTCAAATGCAACCACTTATAACATCACTGATTACATCATCCAGGGATTGTGAGTGTTTTCTAAAAAAGAGTGTTAAATATGTATACTAAGATACTTTTAGAAGTTAAATGAGTATACTAGGTGTTCTACTAATGAGTAATACTACTTCTAAAATATGTTATGTGTCTGGATGTGTGAATCTGTGTGTCCATATGTGAGTTGGTGTTTGAGTAACTGTTTGGGTGTGTGTGTGAGTGGCTGTATGGGAAAATATGTGGGTGTGTGAGGAACTGTGTGAGTGTCTGTATTGGTGAGTGAGTGGGTGTGTCAGTGGCTCTATGAGTGAGTGAGTGGCTGTGTGAGTGGCTGTATGGGTGGGTGAGTGGATGTGTGAGTGTCTGTATGGGTGAGTGAGTGGGTGTCTGAATGGCTGTATGAGTGAGTGACTGGGTGTGTAACTGGCTGTATGGGCGAGTGAGTGGCTGTTTTTTCAGTTCAACTGGTCCTGCCCTAACACTGCCTCAGAGAAAGCAAATCCTAATATGTGTAATTTGTATACCTTTGTCCAAATGCTAGCTACCAGACGGAGTTAGTTGTTTTTTCAGAAATTAGTTTCTCTTGCAGTATACTTTTAACTGCTGCTCAACCCTTCTGCCTTTGCATTCGTTTTCTATTTTTTCATTGGTATTTTCCTGGTTTCTATTTTCCATATCTTGGGACGTTGAAGCACCAGCCTGAATTAGATTCCAAATATTTATGCACATATTAAATTTCATTGTATTTATTTGTGATAATAGTTCTGTACAGTTTCATATGCATCTTCTGGCTTTGGAAGCCTACTTGATTGTGCAACAAAGTAGAAAGAGAGTAGCACACAAACACAGTATTTCTCAGTCTATCCACTTGACGCAGTGAAATCTCAGTCGCAAGATAGTTAATTTTCAGGGATTTTCTTAAGCAGATGAGATGGCTTTTACCCTAAGGAGTGGGATCAATGCAGTCTGGGGAACCACCAGAGATCTATTTATGTGTTTTCGTAGTGTGAAGACATGCTGCCAGATAACGGATGAGGAGGACAGATGTGGGGTTCTGGCAAGCACGCCCTCATGCCAATTTCTGGTGTTAATGAAGGCTGTAGTCCCAGTACATCTCGTTCATGACAGAGAGAGTTTTAAATTGGCCATTGACTCCTCCTACAGGCAGTGAAGTGATTTTGTTGTTGGTCGTGCCTTCGTAGGACTGGACACAGCACAGTCTTTGCAGCCTGTCACTTGATCTTTTTGGGAGGTCCGTGCAGATGACATTACTGCATGCAATCTTAGCACACCTCCCCCAGTTTGCTCAGTTTTAATTAATTTATTTAAAACATTTATTCATCAAATTTCTTTTTGTGTAAAGACCATCTTCATTCAGCCTTTTAAGCTCTCTACCCGCTCTCTGATCCTTCCATCGGGTTTACAGCACTGGGTGCATTACTCCCATAATGATGTTCCCTGTGGTCTTATACATTGCTTCATAGAGCCATGAGTAAATGCAGTCTTATTTAGCGGCAATAAATATACACCAACTATCTGTGTGCTGTGAATCAACTCAAAGGAGTGTTTGTTTCATAAAGATAAATGCGCGTGGAAGGTCTTAGTTTAATGACTATGGGGCCGATTCACAGAACTAATCTGAGACAAAATCCTAAACTTACTACTTTTGGTATTCACAGAAGGTATTTAGTAGTAGTAAAGTTAGGATTTAGTCTTAAGTTAGGATTTTGTCTTAAGTTAGGATTTTGTCTTAAGACCAAAACTTAAGACAAGCTTAAGTTTAACTTAAGTTTAACTTAATTTTAACTTAAGACAAAATCCTAACTTAAGACAAAATCCTAACTTAAGACAAAATCCTAACTTTACTACTACTAAATGCCTTCTGTGAATACCAAAAGTAGTAAGTTTAGGATTTTGACTCAGATTAGTTCTGTGAATCAGCCCCTCTGTTTACAAGAATATAATATACTGAATACCGCGAATATTGAAACAACTGATATACAGAGCTGTTTGTGTGCAGTGGCTCATACACCTTTAAGCGATTGATGCATTATGCAATTTAAGGCAGAAAGCATTTGAGAGTAGTGCAGTGGCTACTTGGGGACAAAGGCCCCTAGAGACAACATTGACATGGGCCTGCGTGTCAAAGGAGGAGTGATCTTGGTTGCAACAATTGTGCATTTTGAAGTAAATGTTTAAATTGTATTTTTTGTAATGTTTTATTTCTATTTTGCTTTAGTAATGTTTTCCCAGCCCAAATATAATGGGGGGGGCGTGCAGCCCCCCTCCCTGGGCCAGGTTTGGCCATGTGTCCCTGGGTGCCCTGGTCCCACCCAGGGCACCCAGTGTGCAGGATGGGGACAAAGGGGGAGCCTCAAGGCCCCCGCGGTCCCCGTCAGTTCCCTGCATCCTGCCTCCTGCATGTAGTGAACTGCTGGAAATGCATCTCCCTGTGTGCAGGAGCAATAGTTTCATCTCTTTCCCTGCTCGCATGTCTGCGAGCAGGGAAAGAGATGAAACCTCTGCTTCCAGCAAGCGGGAGTGGTTTGACAGCTCCCTCTTGCTAGAAGCGGAGTGTCTGCTTTTGATTGGCAAGAGCTGTCAGCTCCTGCCAAGCAAAAACAATCAGCTATGTCCCGGGTGGGAACCCCAGGACATAGCAGCAGCCGGCCCTACAGTGTGGCGATCCCCAGGACCATGATTGGCTCCAGAAAGGGGCCTCCCCCTTTTACCTGCATGGACTGGCCCTGGGGAAGTGGTAGCCCCCGGGGCTGTATATGGCCCGGGAGGGGGGCCGTGCAGCCCCCTCCCTCTTTTTTAAAATATAATTGGCCATGGGGAGGTGGTGGTCTCAGGGCCCGGGGGGTCTCAACGACCCCCTATGTATTTTTTAAATCGTAGCCCTGAGGAGGGGATGGTCAGTGAGCCCCCCTGAGTATTATTAATAAGAGCCCTGGGGAGGAGGTGGTCTCTGAGGCTTAAATAAGCCCTTGGAGGGGGGCCCCGTGCGCCCCTCTCCATGTATTTATAAAGCTCTGCATGCCCCCAGGTCCTGGCCCACCCGGTGCTTAAAAATAATTCGAAACTGATTGCCACTCAGATTGTATTGTGCCTCATATGTATTCCCCCCCCAGTGGATTTGTTATCGCTGGCTTTACTGTATTATCCAAGCCTCCATCAAAATCCAGATATAAAGGATGGTGTTTTTGTCTCATGTGCAAACTCAGTAACGCCCCAGTAGTCACCTTGCACTGGTATGCAGTCGCGGCTCCTGGAGGGAGTGCTGCAGGGCGGTGGGGCGCAGGGTGGGGGGTAGTAAACTCCGGTATACAGCTGAATGGAGGTAAGTACATAAATAAATCAATAAAACGAATTACATTGAGCGCTGCAACGCCAAATGGCGATGCGGCACGCGCAATGTAATTCGTTTTATTTATTTATTTATGTACTTACCTCCGTTCGGCCCTATACCGGAGTTTATTACAAACCCACCCTGCCGCTCCCCCACCCCGCCCCACCGCCAACGCAGCTCTCCCTCCAGGAGCCGCGACTGCTGGTGCGGAAGTACATGCACCCTTGACCGATAAGGACAAAACTAAGGGGGTTATTAGGATAGCGGGTGGATCGCCACCGCCCATACGGGCGGTGGCGATCCGCCCGCTATTTCCCACCGCCCACCTCACATTTCCCCACCGCCATATTAGTATGGCGGTGGGGACCCAGGCGGACGGCAAGACAGTCCACCGGTTTTCCGCCGGTCGACCAGTCGACTGTGCGGAAAAGGGGCTGGATATGGTGGCTGTGTCTGCTAGACACCGCCATCCATATTATAATGGGCAGCGGTGCAGGGCTTTCCATGGCGGAGACCCCGCCATGGAAACCCAGGCAGAGTTAGCTTTCGGGGGCCCGTTGCGGGCCCCCAGGGTATTGGCGGGGTGGGGGGTGCACATGGGGAGTACCTATGGTACCCCCCTGCATTGTCATTGACATGGTGGCAGGCACCTCGCGGTGCCTGTCACCTTGTGCATGACGACGCACACAGTGCATTCCCAGCATTGTGGCGGGCGGTGCTGTGAGCACCGCCCACCACAATGCTGGGAATGGAGGATGCCACCGCCACGGTGGCGGTGGCATCCTAACCGCCTGTGCGGGACCGCCGCACCACTGGCAGTCGGTCCCAGCACCGCTAGGGTGGCGGGCAGACGAAAGTCCGCCCGTCTTCCTAATAGGCCCCTAAGTACATACATTGCCTAAATCTTCTAGTAACTTGCAATATTCTGCATCTGCCTAAAACACCTTCATTAGATCATCAGAAACAAAGAAAAGGAGCTGGAGCATCTGAAAATAAAACACAATTTTTAAAAGAGATAAATATACTTTCATACCATTTTATTCCCAAGCTAAGTTAAATCTGGTCGCAGTACAAGCCTATAAATGTGTGTATAATTCTTTCTCACAATTCAAGCCCCCCATTTCCTTAGTGTCCATTGCTAGAATGTATCTTGATTTTAGTTTGTGCAATTCCTATTTCCTATCACAACCTCTGCCTTTCTTACGAATATTGTCAATCACACTGTACTTCAATTGATTCTCTTCTCCTCTGTAGAGTTTGTGAAAATGTCTTGCTAGGGTATAAGTGTCATCATTATTCCTTATGGCCTTGGTATATTGTTATAATGCACTTGTGTGCTAACGGAATAATGCTGCCAGTGTATACTTACACTACTGGAACTCACATGAAAAGGAACCAGAGATTGGGGGTCGACAGTGGAGATTCGGAGTGATCACACTACAAAATACAATAATATATGGCTAAAATGGATTACAAAGCTTGAGAACTGGTTGCGGTGAAATTATTGGATGAAATGCCAAGTATGAGTCTTAAAGTGGCAGACAACTCCAAGCGATTCCTTCCTGTTTCTGGTCTCGCAGAAGTAGCGCGGGATTGTTTCAGAACCTCCAAAGCTGTATGTATACTGATTGTTGTTTAACTTTATGATTTTCCAGATGGGTCAGATTATGAGGATCCCTTGGATGTTTTATTTCTTTAGATATCAGTTTGTTTTTGTGTTTTACGGTTTTGCAAGCAGGTTGTGGTACTCTCACAGGGTACCGTAAAGACCGGCAACACTCACATGAAAGACTTCTGGTTTATTGTAATCACTGTCGTTATTCAGAAGAAGATGCCATACTATCAAAGTCATTTGGGAGTATCACTGAGGTGTGTACACTTGCTGTGCTGGGACCTGCCTATATGATGTCAATAGGCTCTTTGTTACCTAATGGGGCATGGATTATTCTTTTGTGGGTAGGTGTTTGTATTCGCATTTCCCACCATAAACTCCTCTTTGTCCCTCTCTAGGCCCTTACTCCCCATCTAAGCCCCCCCCCCATTTAGTAATAAGTATTCACCATTTTCCAGCCTCTGCACCAGGTTTCTTCCACATTTACTTTTAAAACAGATACCAATATGTGCAGAGACCTCTGCAACAAGGTCGAACATCTCTGCAGCAAAGTTAGAGGAGGAGGAGGAGGAGGCAGAGGTCTCCATCCATAGGCTTGTGAATAGCATTTTCTGGCAGATGAGCAGTACTATTGTAGTGCTACTAAACTTACTACAAAGTGCAGTTTGGGAATATGTCCCTATTTCTTTCATTTTGCGTTAATCTGGAAATGCCACTCAAAATTACAATGGTGCAATACATAAATGTCAGCACAAAACACTTCGGTACATTTCCAATAATCCATACGAGGTGACTAGCACTGTCTTTTAGAACTTCTTTCTGTGAACATGGAAATGTCTCTTTTCTACATGGCAGCTCTTTTCGTTGGGTTTGCAAATATGCTGGCAAATCTTTCAGAACCCTTAAAGCAGTCTATTTGCATTCTGCTTATGCAGTGCAACACAAAGAAAGAGCTATTTAGTAAACTGTTGTAGTAATCACTTGTAAACTATTGACAAACTATTGTGTGAAATGTTTCAGAACCATTTCCTCTAGTCTACTGTAGGTAAGCAGCCTAATTCTCTAAATGAATGATCATTTCTATCTTAATGGTCAGTTTGTAATTGTTATATATTGAAGTAGAGATGTCATTATTATGCAGTTGTAAAGAATCCTTCTGTAGGGAGAATACATTTGGATTCTACGTCAATCACTCATAATCATTTGATCACGTTTTACAAATGAAAACTGTCGTCATTCTAAAGCAGGTTGTCCATTTAATGAGAAAATAGGCTTTCTGCTCTCCACCTCCCTTGACACATTCTTCACGGAGAAGTGTCGCATCTTGTCACAGAGCCACCCTTCCATGAAAAGTAACTGCTCTCAAATCAAATGCTGTTTTTTTCTTACAGAGAAGAGATTAGGCATGATTCAGATAAGTTTGAAAGCAGATGAGTGCGTTAAGAAGTGCTTTAGGGCTCATACATTCCCTTCATCAATTAAGAGTCCTGGTTTTCAGAAAACACTTTAGTTTTCAAAGCCCCCTCCTGTTAGGCTCCCAGTAAAGTCCAATGCGCCTGGTGCAAGTGACCCACTTGGGGTACCAAGTTAATAAAGCAATTTTCACACATACTGGCGCTTGATTAAAATAAGAAATGTAAAAGAGAAGCAGCTGCGATCACATCAAAGGGAGTATTATGGAAATTTTGGCTGTCTAAAGTCTCACCAATGAATCCCCTGTGAGTAAAGGGGAAAGTGCATATTAGAGAAAGTGGTGCCCTAGAAAGTGCAGGGGCACCACCAATCATTTGAAACGACTCTGGGGAGTGGCAAGCCCCCACAGGAGCCTGGATGGCAATTTTGGTAGGCTGTCCTAAAACTAAAAATGGAGACTAGAGTGACCCAAGTAGAGGCTAACATTGTTTTTGAACATTTCTAAAGCGGGTACTTTTAGTCTTACGATTTTAAGGTGCAGGGACTTTCTTTCAAGTTTATGTGAATGCTTTGTAGCAAGTGGAAAGATAATGAAAAAAATCATACTTTGCATACTATTCAATATTCACATTTATATTGATGATGACATTATTAACAGTGAAAGATTACAATGTTGTACCATCCAGGAATGATTTAATGCAGCTTGCATTGTGTTTTGACTTTGTAGTTGTACTTTCAACTATTGTGGTGACACTCAGAAGGCCTGAATTTTAATAACTTTACTCACTATGTTGTATTAAGTACATGGGAGGTATTTTGGTTGTAGGTTTCAGGCTTTGCTGGTGCACAGACTGTTAGATGTTCCTCCGGCACAGGGGATACAGGTTGCATTTAGGTGGTTACCTGCCTTACAGTACATTTCCTGATTGTTGGCTGTGACACCTTGTACAGAACTCTCTAGTAGTCCTGTGTTCAAGTGATGAAACAGAGTTCAAGCAGCAGGGCAGGCCTCTGAGGATTGAAGGCAGGCTCGACGCAGGAAAGCAGTCCATCTTGGTGCAGCAAAGTAGCCTTGTTGAGTACACAGCAGGCAAGAGCAGCAGGCAGTCTTCGGAGAGACCTTCCGCAGGTCCAGAAAGTGAACTGAAGTGTGTCTGAGGGTCCCATTTTTATACCTGTTGCCTCCTTTGAAGTAGGAGACATTTCTAGAGAATTCCCTTTAAAGCACTTGAAGTTTCCTGTTTTCCCTGCCCTGGCTCCAAGCTGCCTGTACGAACAATGCAGGGGTGACAATTCCTTTGTCTGAAGGCAGAGCACCGCCTATTCAGTTGCATATGGGGCTGTGCCCAGCTCCCTCCATCCTGCCAGTTGATAATCCATCCAGGTACACCTAATCCCTCTATTGTGTGGCTGTCTGGGAAGAATAAGCAAAGACCAATTGTCAGCTACACCCAGTCATTTGACCCAGGAAAGGGCTGCAGGCACCAAATAGGGCAGGAAAATGACACCTTTCTAAAAGTGGCATTTTCAAAATTGTAACTTAAAATTTGACTTAACTATTGAAGATAATTTTTAATTATGATTTCTCTGACACCAATCATGAAAAATATACCTGTTCCCAATTAAATGTTAGCCCTTATTTAAATGTAATAAGCCAATCAAATGTAATTCTATGGTAGAGGTGGCCTCACAGTAGTGAAAACAAATTTAGGAGTTTTCCACTACCAGGACTTGTAAAACTTAAAAGTACATGCCCAACCTTTTCATTACAATGCACCCTGCCCTATGTGCTTCCTAGGTCCTACCTTAGAGGTGGCCTTTATGCAATAAAGGGGAGTTTATGGATTGGCAATGGGATTAGACTGCCAAGTCGAATTGACAGGTTAAAACTGCATTCATGCTACAATGGTAGGCCTGGGACATGTTTTAAGGAGATACTTAAGTGGGTAGTACAGTGTGTACTGCAGGCCAACTAATAGCATTTAATTTACAGGTCCTGAGTATAGGGTATACTACTTTAATAGGGACTTATAAGTAAATTAAATATGCCAATCAGGTGTAATACAATCTGACCATGTTTTAGAGCGAGAGAGAGAGTGCACAAGCACTTTAGCATTGGTTAGCAGTGATTAAGTGCACAGAGGCCTAGGGCCAGATGTAAGACCATTTTTTCTGCCCCATGTACAAACCCTATTTTGTGAGTCAGTTACCTATTACTGACCCGCAAAATAGGATTTGCGACTCGTTATTAGGAAGGGGCGTGCCAAGGGCGTCCCTTCCTAATAGTGACTCGCACTTCAATGTACAATTGTTTTGCAACCGCAATTGCGGTTGCAAAACACTTGCAATTTACCACCTACTTCAAGTAGGTGGTAAGTCACTCACAAACGAGAAAGGGTCCTCAGGGGACCCATTCCCCTTTGTGAATGGATGCGAAAATATTTTCTAAGAGCAGGCAGTGGTCCTCCTACGGACCACTGCCTACTCATAAAAAATTCAACAGAAACGTTTCGTTTTTCTTTTTAAATGAATCCTGTTTTCCTTTGAGGAAAACGGGCTGCATTTAAAAAAAATAACTGCTTTATTTAAAAAGCAGTCACAGACATGGTGGTCTGCTGACCCCAGCAGGCCACCATCCTTGGGAGTGCTAGCCATTCCCAATGGGGTAGCAAATTGCACCTGCCTCATGAATATTAATGAGGCATGCAATTTGCGACCCCATTCGGAATTGCAAACAGTGTCTGAGTCAATGTTGTAAATTACATTTTGCGAGTTGCAAATTGCGAGTCGAAAAACAATGCAATTTGTGACTTGCAAATTTTAAGGCTCATACATCTGGCCCCTAGAGCCCACAAAAATGAATTCAACAACATAGGAGGGGTGAAGGTCAAAAAGTTTGGGAAAAGACCACCTTAAGGCTGACAGGTCTAGCATCCGCCATCAGGGCGATCTCCCTATCATAAAGTATGAGGTGAGAACGTAAACAGAAGGCCAGTCACTTGACAGTTGAAGACTTATTTCAGTCCCTAGATGGCAGCAGGAGTCTAAAGTCCATAAATAAATGGGTGTTCTTTTTCCAGCATGGATCAGGACAATGATATGCGACCCAATTTACCGGCTGCAAAACGAGTAATCGGCCCGTTTGCGACTGCTAAATTGGTCTGTGGCATGTAAAAAACCTTATTTTGCAAGTCGGTAACCTATTACCGACTTGCAAAATAGGGTTTGTGACTCGCTATTAGGAAGGGGCCTACCAAGGGCGACCCTTCCTAATAGCGACTTGCGGTGCCATGTATGAATGTTTTGCGACCGAAATGCGGTCACAAAACATTCGCATTTTACCGCCGATGGAAAGCTGGTGGTAGACCAGTCGCAAGTGGAAAGGGGTCCAGCCACTGTACTTGTAATACGGCGGTCAGACTCCTGGAGCGGCAGTCCCCGACCTCCACCACACCTACACCACGAGTTTGGAGGTCTGATGGACCACCAAACTCGGAATTAGGCACTCAGTGCTGAGGTTATCATGTTTTCCATAATCTGTACTGCATCCCTCCTAGATGGCAAATTCTTGCTATGTGGCCATTAGGTAGCAACACTTCTGCCTTCCTGGATCCAGAGAGAAGGTTATTGTTTTTTGTAGGTGACATCATCATCAGCCAGGACTTTGTATCAGTCTCTGGAGGTGAGATGAGTGACAGAACATGTTTTAGGCCAGGTCTGGCTCAGGCAGCCCAAAGTGCATTTTTACAAAATTACTTTTCCACTTAAGGTATCGAAATCTGAGTTCACCATTAAATTAGAATTTGAAAAATAAGTGGAAAATAATGCTGACTTTTCTATCATATTCCCAAGTGAAGTTGCAAAATAAATATTTTTATCACCCCTAGGCCTGTCTTTTGGAGAAGGTAGCTCAATCTACACATCAAAATAGCTTACAGGTCTCCAGTTGTTGTAAGGGTATGCTTTTTAAATCACCACTTTTAATAACTACTTTATATACATAAAAAATTCTGCATTGTGGGTTTACAAGGCACAATTTTGGAGTGGCTTATTAATATAGAAAATAGGTTTTCTAACATGTCGAAAACACTTTGCAATGTCATGCGTCATTCCATTTCTTTTCAGCTGTAGTCCTCCTAGAGCACAGCGGTTCTCCCTGTGGCATATATTTTTGTGATATGTGTGGATGGTAAATATGACATTTAATGGTTGGTGCATTTAATGTCCCATTTACTGTGGTCTTACAGGAAAGTTAGATAAACCATTTCTACCAATACCATTTTAGGGCTGGAACACGCACACTATGGCATTGACTAGACGTTTTACTGTACTCAGCTCCCTAATATTATCAAATAACAGGTCCTGAAAAATGGAAAATGTGGACCCACTGTACAAAAGACAAATTTGCTACAGGGTGTTAATTTGGAAATGTCTGTGCAAAATGACATATCCATCCATAAATGCCCGCGCCAAATACTTTGGTGCATTTTCCACATTACCTGTACAAGATGGCCAGCTGTGTCTTTGGTGCCTCTTATCTGAACTTGGAAACGTCTCTTTTCTAAATTACAGCTCTTTTCTTTGGTTTGCAATTATGCTTGCAAATCTTTGAAAAACGATAAAGCAGTCTATTTGCATTCAACTTTTGCAATACACACATACAAATAACTATTTAGCAAAATGTCTTCGTAATCACTTCAAAAGTATTAGAAAACTGTTGTGTGAAATATTTCAGGAGCATTTCCTCTAGTCTAGAGTAGTGTAAGCGCCCCCAATTTGTAATAACTATAATATTCATTTTCATAGCTAGTATATAATTACTGTATATTGAAACAGATGAAACATTAATATGCAGTTGTAAAGAATCATTTTAAAATGGAAAATCAACATGGATTGTTTGACCATCAATCCTGGTCATTTGATCACGTTTTACAGATGAAAATCGACATCATTAACAATCAGATTGTCAATTTAACAAGAAAATGGGTTTCTGCTCTCCAGCCCCCTTGACACATTCTTCAGGGAGAAAGGCAGGATCTTGTCAGACCCACGCTTCCTTGAAAAATAATCGCTCTCAAATCAAACGCTGTTCATTTCTTATAGAGAAGAGAGATTGGGCATTAGTCAGCAAGGTTTGAAAGTAGATGAGTGAATTAAGGAGTGCATTATGGCTCATACAGTCCCTTCGTCATTTTAGAGTTATGCTCTTAAGAAACCCCGCCAGTTTTCAAGGCAGATTTACCTCCGTGACGTGGCAAAAAAATCCCAACTCTGAGAGGTCTAGAACCGGCATAGGGATTTTTCAAGTTTAAAATCCTCTAGTATCTCAGATCATTTGCTGACATGCTTGTAAGATTAAGGGAATGAAAGGGGCGACCTTGCGAAATTATTAGAAAAAACACAAAGTTACTACTCTCCGAGCTCACCTACAAGAGGCTGGACATTTCCAATTCGGTCAGTAATGACCCATATGGCGACATCCAGGGCCGGCTCTAGGGCAGTGAGGCCGGTGCGACCGCACCGGGGCTGACCAGGTGGGGGCGTCATGTTTGCAAATATATTATAGTTTGAAAAGCACCTGCTGCCACGTTCCCTGCCGCCAGCAATTTTCAGGCAACAATAAAAATGCAGAGATAACTCCGGTGATTTATGTTCTTCCTAGGAAGAGATCCGAGGTTTGTCTGGTGGAAGTTTTGACTCATGGTAAGGTAGTGCAGTGGCTTAATAAACCTGCTGCAAAGAACGTGTACCATGCAGATCGCAAAGGGCATATAATGTAAAAAGGTCAGTGGCTTACTGCTTTTGTCCGACAGATCCATTTGTTGCTAGCAGTTTATAAGTTAAAATCCTGACATAGAACAGTGAGCTATTAATCGTCATCAAAGAGCTGCATGCAGACTACAAGGTATAGTTTAGAGCGTTATGATTTTTTCACCGGTCTTTCTTTTTCTTAATGTTGGAAACGGGGTTCATATGGATACAAATCAATTCTTCCTATTAATGAGAACCCCTAACCATGGTGTTACGTTTTAAATTCTAAGTTTGTGCTTCTCCAGACCAAGCACTATTAAACTACACTGCCTACCAGTATAGATGACATGTGACTCCTACACCTTGTAGTGCTCTGGCTTATGTTACATTTCCTATATGCTGATTTACACACGTATGATTGATTGTCTCTGTGTAAAGTGTTGGTGACGTAAAGTGCTCTGACACCCTACACTGGTATGAGTGGCTCTATATAACCAATTAAATCCATCTGAGAGCGAGTAGTTATGGAGACTTGAGGGGCACTGTTAAAGGGTGGTAGTGAGGGAATCCGTGGCGGAGGTGGTCATTGGGGACTGCCAACAAACATTGTCGCAGTGGGCACCACCAGCAATACAGCAGGCCCGGCCGACATCGCCGAAGCACCAAAAACACCAGATCGGTAATTTGGGTGTCTAAGCTTTAGCAAACATTTTGTGTGCCCCTTTTCATCTTGAAAGCTCCTGTAAATCAATTCAGGAAAAATATTTTCCTGGTGGAGAAACAGAAAATTATGCTAATACCCAACTCCACTAAATTCCTTCCTGTGGTTCTCCACGCGGTTAAGAATGTGCACGTCTCATGAAAGTGTTCGACTTGCATAGATGTCCATCTTCATTGAGTTCAGAAATTATCTCGGGGGTGTCCCAATATAGTGTCAGAAAAGTGGTCGTAGAACATTTGGAGAATACTCAAAAAGTAACAACTTTCTGGATATTTACAAACATTCTGAAAGCTCTCCCAATTCTTATCTGAACTTCTGAGTCTTCAACTAAATGAGTCAGTAGTAGACGATGTGTAATGGAACTCTACACTAAAACTCATTTTCATGAGGCATTTCGGTGAAGCAAAGACTTTTAATGAAAGATATTTTTTCTATGAAATGGAGGAATGAGAAAATCGATAGAATGTAAATGTGTCTAATTTCTGTTATTTTGCTGATTTTTTCAATTTAATGGAAGATTATTTTCGATGAAAAGTCATCCCTTCCCATGTCCTTTTGAAACTGAGGAATGTTTGTACTCTTTTGACACTTGCTACATCACTTATTTCTGGGTGTATCAGACTGAGTTACAAACTACATGGAAGTTTGTGATATTGCGTGCAACGTTCCCATTTTTCATTGAATGGCAGGGAATGATAATCTGGAAAAGAATTTATGTGAAGATTTTTTTTAAATGTATATTCAGAAATGCATACATTTTTCAACTGCAAGTTTTCCACAAAATATAAAATCTGCATTTTTAGGGTTAAGTGACACATACTTATACTGGTAAAGCTTAGAGAACAGTAACTATAAATAAAGTATACTTGTGGCCTTCCTTAATTATTGTTGGTTTTGGCAGAATGAGCATGAGCATACATAATACTTATTTTGCTGACATGTATAACTTCTTTGCCAATGATGCTATTCATGTTTACCAAGTTAGGTCATGTTGTATTAAACAGCTAGATATGCCTCTGCTCCTGATTCAGTTATCCTACCCTGGCCCGTAATACATATAGGGTGCACTATTCTTGTTTGAACCATGGCGCACCATTGAGCAGTTGGGCCGGTGCAAAAGGCAAACGCATGTCCTATTGAAATGAATGCACTGCCCCCAGAGCAGCTGCAAAATCATCCTGGGACCAGCATATTCAGTGAAATGTGGAAAGGCAGCTTCAAAGTCACTCCATGTTCCTCTGTGCAGACGGCAACCCGCCAGCATTTTCAAGAGGGTTTAGAGAGCCCCCTGCAGACAGGTGCACTGAGTGCTGGCATCTGCCTGCAAGCGGATGTGTGGTGAGGTGCATGGGACCCCCTTTCTCTCTTTAAGGGGGTTTGCCCTCAGGGGGTGCGATAAGAGTGTGTCACGTTTTTGTGGTGCACTGTCAGTGCACCTCCTCAGGGCATGTTTTCCTCTGCGCCTGCATCGATAATATTGTGCGGTGGCCCCATGCTAATGAGGGAACGTCCTCTCAGATTAGCGCTGATGCACAGTATTATAGAAAGGGCTGCACAAGTCTGTGGCCCCTTTTATAATACCATAGTGCCACGGCCGCACAAAAAGTGTGCACTCACACTTGTGGTATGCCTGTGGCACTGTGTAATGCGGCCCTAGGCTGGTTGCTGACTAATGCCCATTTTTACTATTATTTTGTGCAAGTGCTTTCAAAAACTACTTTGCACAGAAATTTGACATGAGTACAGCACAAAACTGCTCCGCATCATGGACTCCATAAAATGTATGCAAAGGGGCCATAACCTGGTGAGATTAGTGCAGCCACTCTTAGAATGTCATGCAATTACTGATCTTCTAAAGGAGCCTGACGTGGCAATAAAATTCTAGTGCTAAATGAACCCAAATTCAAACAATGGCACACAGGTTGACGCATAATAGCCCCACATGTAACATGTAAGTTCTGTGAAAATACACATTTTACAAAGCTTATACAGAGGCGATTTTCTGCGTGAACAAATTTGTACTGTATGGTGTACTTCGAGTAGATTTTTCATGCGAGACTAGATGTCCTGCCTCTTTGAAAGGTACCATTTTTAGCATAGTACATAAAAGAGCATTTTTTTTGCAAGAGCACAGCCAATGTTATCATTGGCATGCATGTCTTGATAAATTTGGTGCACACTATTCTTTCCTGTTCGAGCAGCATAGTACTGAAGATTTTCATGTATTGCTGAGTACCACAACTTTTGGTGAATCTGGGCCTACATTTTTATAGCATTCACTATCACTTTTTGAAGCATAATTAGTACTGAATGATGTTAGAAATATGATGCTTATGAAACACAACACACTTTCAGGGTGGATACGAAAATAAAACACAGTAGCACCCCTAGTGCAAGTTGTGGTTACAAAAGCATGGGACACCTGTTTTAAAAGCATAATGCTTAGGAAAAAAGTTAATCATGTAAACTGCAATTTATCAAACATACATAAAAATTGGACAGTACAAGGTCAATGATACTACCACATAGAAAATTACACCTTGTTCGCAAGTTTTCGATAGAACCACTCTTCCATTCGCAGGTGCCAGCCTAGACCAGAAGAAAGGCTCATAAGGATTTTGCTTCGAGGATTTTGTGCAAGCTCTGCCTATTGTGAACAGTCAGGTTCGGATTCTTTCAGCCTCCATCATTTGTTTTGCTTTGGGCCACCTGTTTGTTTAATCTCTAGAGTAAATAAATCTCACTAAATGAATCTCACTCACTTGAAGCACTATTTAAGTGGTTCTAGGTGTTAACCATCACTAATTGCCTTTTTAAATAAAGTCGGCTGCTACACAACTGGGATTAGAGGCTCTGGACTAATTGCACATCACATGTTTATATGCGAATGCATACGTGTGGGCTCAGCGAGTGGGACTTCTGTCTAATTCAACCAGGTGTCTGTGCACAGGCATCTTGCCACAGAGGGGACCTTGAATGCATTTTTATGACCAGTTCAGGGCTTATAATTTATTTGGACATTCAAAAAGAAGTATTCTCATTTCTTTTTTATTGTAGTGTGAGTCTGCAGTGATTCACCGTACGTCTGTAGTTATTTACTGCATTCACAAGGTAGGTGAAAGCTGCACTAAAATAACAACTTCACAATGGCTGAACCTAGAGGAGAAATGAACATCTCTGTTTGTCGGTAAACAAGTGCCCTGGATGCAAATATAGTAGCAATTAGGCCATGTTTGCATTCCTTCATGTATTCTGAATTTTGGTCATATTTTCTGGGTCAGCCATAGATTAGGCTTTGAACTACTGTTATGGGCCATGTTAATTAAATTGCTGGCCAAGCTTGTAGATCAAAATCTTTCCCACACAGTAGGTCTATCTGGGGGTATTAAGCCTGTTCCTGGGAGAGGAAGAGGGTGAGGACAGAAGCTGCATAAGTTAGTTGCATTGACAGTTTCTGACAAGACTGGGCACGCCCTTCCCAAAGAAACAATATGGGAGCAGCCAGACATCTGTCTTTATTCTCTCAGGAAGACCCTTTGAAATTTTAGGGAGAAAGAACCAGTTTGAAGGTGGCATTCGGAGGCGATGGGTGCCTAAAAGCTCTCAAAGAGCTGTGACATTTGGTTATTCGAAGCCACCATGTTAAAAAGTCCCAAGATGCCGTGCAGGGGTTAAGAATTGGGAAGGGGTCCCTATTTTATGGAACTTTCCTCCCCACTCAAAAACCCCTGCACAAGGGAGAAACTGATAGAAACATTGGCATCTGCATGACTTAAGGATTGATGAGACCTCTTGAATGAATGCCTTTTTCCAGTGTTTGGACAGTCAGGACTTATACTGACTTGGACTCTGTGAATATCTTTCTTCAGGGCCAGTGCACTGGCCTCCAGACTCCCTCTGGGGGGCAGTAGAGGAGTGGACTTGCTGGGGACCCAGGAGGGAAAAAGGTCCCCTGTAACTTCTTTAGATGAGTCCCACTGTGGGCAACCAATAATGGTGTACTTTCTATCCTCTGCTGGTCACACACATACCCTATAAGTGGCCAAGGTGGCATGGGGTGCTGCTGAAGAAAACAATGGGCCAAATAGGAGTGCCAGGAGCAAAGCAGAGGATCAGGTACCAGATATCACCAGGAAGCCTCAATAGCAGACTGTAAGGATCTAAAGGGCCAGAAAGCAGGCCCTAAACTCCCCCTCATCAGAGGGAGAGCAATTAAAACCAAGGTTCAAGAATATGCAACATTTTAGACACCTGGATCTGCCCCTCCTAGTGTTTGGAATGCAAATAAAAACTATATATTAGTTGGCCCAATGGGCAGAAAACATCATTGTTATTGTTGTACACAAGCTGCCTGGGCAACCTACAGAATTGCCTGGTTTGTAAAACCGTAGCCATGCTTCGTGGTTTTATAATTGATCCCCAGAGACCCTAGGAAACTAACTCAAGAAGTTGCATGCAAGGCACCCAATCAATGCTTCTTCATACCACCCATAAATTGCCAGGGCCCGAGGGGTTGATGCGTAATTGAGCACATAGTGCTTTCAACACAACCCCTTTGAATTCCCTGTGAAGGGCCAGTACCCCAGGGGTACCTGAGAATACCACCTCACTTCCTTAAGTTAGGCTCGCAGCGAGCTCCACTGAGGTGTGTCACCCCTCCTCCCTTTAATATTTATTTATTTATAAGTTTTATATAGCGCTTGCTAGACTCAAAGGTATCAGAGCGCTGGTTGAAGTACATACATATATACGGACAAAGCAAAATCATTAGGCAGTCAAGGTAGTTACAATATGCAGACATCAGAACAGCATAAGTTAATGGCGTAATTGACATAGTAGACAGTTGAAACAATCAATCGACCACCGCAGTGGGTCTAGTCAGTTTAGGTGTGAGCGTTGGGAGCATAGCTCAGTTTGTGTAGGTGTTGAAGTATTTGTTGAGCAGTAGGGATTTAAGGTCCCGTTTAAGGCAGGAAAAAGAGGGCTTGCAGGGGAGATCTATAGACCAGAGAATGAACATGTCTGGGAGCATTTCTTTTTCAGGTTGGGAGGTATGAGAAGAAGTGAGTTGAAGCTTCTCAGAGTCCTGGCTCTTCCTGCTTTCGAAGGTTTGGCATCTAGATAGTTGTGGTTATGTGTATGAAGGGCTTTGTGAGTATTGCAAGCCAACTTGTAGATACATCTTCTTTCGATTTGAAGCCTGTTGAGGTTCTGGAGGGCCGGTGAGATGTGCTCAAACCATTTAAAACCCATTAGGAGCCGGGCAGCTGTGATGAGAACTGTTCTTAGGGAGGCAAGGTGATTTTTGGGAGTGCCTGTGAAGATGGCGTTGCCATAATCCAGTTTTGAGAGGACTAGAGATTGCACTACCATCTTAAAGTCATCGGGGGAATGAACGGTTTGATTTTCTTAAGATGTTTCAGTGTGTAAAGTGCTTCGTTGGCTGAGTTGTTGATGTGGCCCTTCATTGACATATTTTTGTCTAGGGTGATGCCTAAGGACTTTACGGAGTTGGATAGTGTGAAAGAACAATTTAGGGCGTCCAAATTCTTAAGCCAATCTTGGCATGGTAGAGGGTTATTTTTAGGGGAGAAAGCCTAGTAGTTCAGTTTTGTTGGGGTTCAACTTTAAGTGGGTGGTGTTAAGCCAAGTTTGCATCTTGTTAGTAAGGCATTCCGATGTAGAATGTCACTGGGTGATTTAATTTTGTAGTAGAGTTGGGAGTCATCGGCATATAGGTGATATTTGACTTCTGCTTGATTCAGGATAACAGTAAGGGGTTCCATGAAGGGAACGAAAAGGAATGGGGAGAGAATTGAGCCTTGGGGTGCACCATGTGAAATTAGTGTAGGTTTCCAGAGAAAGTTGTTGATTTTTTTTGCGAGCAATGTTGCAGGTAAGGTGTGAACCATTTTAAGACTGTGTGATTCTTGTGTCTCAAGTAATGCTGAGGGATTTTCTGTATCTAATAACACGGATAAGTCAAGTAGGATTAGGAGGCATGCATCACCTTCATCTAAGGATCTGTGAGTGTCATTCGAGATGTTGAGCATAGCAGTTTCTGTGCTACAGCCTTTCCTGAATCCTGATGGAAGGTGTCATGGAGGTTGAATTTATTTATATGTTGATTGAGTTCTAGTAGGATTCACTTCTCCATTGATTTGGCCAGGAATAGGTTGGTGATAGGTCTGAGGTCATTGAGGTTATTGGGGTCTGCCCCTGGTTTTTTGAGTATGGGTGTGATTTGGACTAGTTGGAGGGAGTCAGGTGTACCGTCTGAAGAGAGAGATGTGCTGCTGATATTTGTCCAGAACAGTGCAATGCAATTATATGGTTGAAGTTTTGTACTATTGTGGATGGGAGGGAATCAGTAGTGTGGGACTACACTTTCTGTCATAGGTTGGAAGCCAGACCAATTAGCATCGTTTTTTTAGTTGAAGGAGATCTTATTTGACAATTGTTTTACTTGGGGCCATTAGGTTATAAGTTAAGTCAGGGGGGAGCTGCCGTGGTGGGATGTGAGTCAGTGGGGCAGGTTGGCAGAGGTGTCGGATTTGTGACTTGGATGAGGGAGAGCTCAATTTTTGTGACTTTATCAGTGAAAACGTTAGCAATTTCTTCACAAAGTTCATTGGTGGCTGTTGTTTTGAGAGGGGAGGTAAGGATTGTTTGTCCTTTAATTATGTTGAAGAGCTCTCTTGGCCTGTTCTTAGCACTGTCAAGTTGGTTTGCAAAAGAAAGTGGCTTTTTCTCTAAAGATGTGCTTCTTATAGGAAAGCTGTGCAGTTCTTAGGAGTGAGAGGTGTACTGTAGAGGGGTTCTGTCTCTATATTCTTTCTAGCTGCCTTAGTTGTCTCCGCTCATTGTTAAGATCTGAGTTGAACAAGAATTCTGATTTGATTTTTCTAATGTGTGATTTTAGGCAATTAAAGTTGCAGACCATTGTGGGTATGAACATGGGATCCATGCAAGGCTCACTACCATGGGTTCCCCTGGGTGTCTAGTTTTAAAAAAATGTCTGGATTTAGTATTTTTCCCTTGGTGGCTGCATAGCCTGGGCCCAAATTCCGCCAGTACCCCTATTGCCGATTTTTCCATGTTCCATTTAGGGCCATTTGTGTTGTGGTTGCCAGGCCCATCCACAGAAGAAGACTACCGTTTTTATTGAGACAAGTGGGTGAATGCTGGGTGGAAGGAACATTTTGATTTCCTACTTTTTCCTTCAGAGAAATGTAAGGAAAATGTGCGATTCTAGGCAACATTGAGGCTTGCAGGCCATTGCAGGTAAAAAAAGGTTGTGTGATCCACATGCAAGGATCACCTCCCTAGAAACTCCTGGGTGTCTATTTTTCAAAATGTCTAGCTTTAGTTGGTTTCGCAGGGTGGCAGAGCATGCACAGTAACAGTGCAACTATTTACCATGGCAAGTAGAAGGACATTTGGATTTACTTCTACTGTGCAGTCCATATGTCAAAAAAATGGCCAAAAGCTCCATGATCCAGGTGAGCAGAAAGACTGTTGGGGTTTTAGAGCTGGGCGATAGGCCCAACACCAGGGTGTTTAATCCACGTCCCATATTTCTTTCTACAACAAAAAACGTACCACTTGTTTCTAGTGGGCTTTATGGCCCCCAGGGTGCAGATTGGAACTACACTCTACAAATCTATCCCAAGGTGGTCAAAAAGTCTAATCAGCCTGTTCTGGGATGAGGGCGCAACCCAATGCCTGGATGGCAGCCCCTTCACCACTCATTTTTATGGAATAATATTTTCCCTAGTGGTCTAGTGGGATTTTTGGCACTCAAGGGACAGATTGGGGCTCAATGCCCCAAATCTGCACATGGATGGGCAGAAAGATGTTTGGACACGGAGTGGAGGGAACTCAGGCCCGTGCCAATGGGATTGAAACTTTCCACCTACCAATTAAAAACAGCACAGCTACCATTCCCTGTTGTCTAGTGGGCTTTCTGCCCATGGAGTACAGATTGATGATAAGCACCCCCTATCCCTCCCCTGCGGGGCAAGAAAGACTGATTTGTCCCAAGACGTGGGAAGCACCGGCCCATGCCATGAGGGATGTCCTCACTAAAATAAATATTGTTGTTTACAAACCCCTGGCGAACACCCCTATCCGCCCCCAGTTGGGGCAGAAAGACTAATTAGTCTCAGGAAAAAGTAGAACACAGGCCCAGGCCAGTAGGAATGCTTCCCTCCCCATAAAATACTGCCATTTATACATCGTTGGTGTCTAGAAGGCTTTCTGCCTCCCTAGGAGGCCGCAGACTGGGGGCAAATGCCACCATCTGCCCCACAGGGTGGCAGAAAGACTAACTAGGCCCTGTGCGGGAGGAGCACAGGCATATATCATTGTAGCCTCACCTCACCAAAAACAAAATACTGTCATACTAACATCCCTAGTGTTTAGTGGCCATTCTTCCAAATCAGGGGGCAGATTGTCAGTGGTTTCCCCATCCACCCAGGGGGCAGAAAGACTAGCTGAGCCCAGGGTAGGGGGGGAGTTAGACCTGTCAGCCTTACAGTGTTCTTCCCACAAACTATTTGCCTTACTCCTCCATTTTTGGTGATCTCGGTTTTGTTGGGCCTTAGAACTCTGTGCAGCAGTGCTAAAGTTCACGTGCTCACTCCTTTAAACATGGTAAAATTGGCTTACACCCAATTGGCACATTTTATTTACTTGTAACACCCTAATAAAGTGGTACTCCAAGTACCCAGGGCTTGTAAATTAAATGCTACTTGTGGGCCTGAAGCACAGATTGTGCCACCCAATTAAGAAGCGGTGTAAACATGTCTCAGGCCTGCCATTACAGCCTGTGTGTGCAGTTTTAAATGCTGCTGTGACCTGGCAAAATAAAACTTTTGTCAGGCCTAAACCTTCCTTTTTAATACACATGTCACCCCTGGGTAGGCCCTAAACAGCCCATAGGGCAGGGTGCAGTGCATTTTAAAAGTTGGACATGAGACTTTTAACTTTTGCATGTCCTGCTGGTGATAAACTTTGAAATTATTTTTTCACTACTGCAAGGCTTACCTCCCCCATTTTTACAACATTGAGTTAACTTATTTAATTTAATGTAAGTGATAACTTTCAATTGGGAGCAGGTGGGAATGTTGAGTTTGATGTCTAAAGAATTGTAAGTTAAAACCCTCTTTATGGTAAAATCAGATTTTAAGTAGGGGTCGGAGGAGTTCACGGAGTTACGCTATGTTGAATTCCGCAGAGTGAAAAAATAACTTTGCGACTACGCCAAACTCCATGCGAGCAGGTGGAGTTGTGCTCAGCCACTGGTTCTTGCTGAGTGGTGTGAGTAGTGCTCCCTGCGTTGCAACCCGAGCATAAACGACATCATTTTGTTTTTCCTGTTTTGTGCATGGTGCGTGGCCTACTTTTCAATCCTTACAATATCTGTGCCATCCTTACTTTATTCAATTTATCCTCCCCTGATTTACATTTAATGTCATAGTGTATGTATTTGTGTTGATTTTCTTCTTTTTTTTTTCCTCTCTTTTTTTCCTGTGACTTTTTTTCCCTTTATTAGTATTCCCCTAACTTCCTCTTTATTCCTTGTCTTCCTACTGACTTTCTCTTTGTTTTAAATTCCACCCAGCACCGTGGCAGAGCATGGGAGATGCTGCACCATTGCTGGGGGTGCTGTGAACCACACATCCTGCTGGCACAGGTGCCTCCAGAGGGTGCAGTCTCGTGCCATTTTTAGTGAGGAGGAGGTGGCTGTACTTGTTTGCTTTGTACAGCGCCACCTCTCCTCTATGCTGGCAGCAGGAGTTGGTATGGTCTGCAAGAGCATTGGCTGCTGTGGGGGAGGTTGCGCCATTGCATTCACCAATGTACTGGGGTTGGGTGAACCCAGCAGCAGCTAATGAACCGATAGGCTGATATCCTGGACCGGGTGAGGGACCTTGTCAACCTGCTGGGCATCCAGATTGCAAGGCTTGGTGAGTGCTAGTAGTTAATTATTCCTAATTTTGTTGTGTCTGATCCTATAATGTTATGTGTTTTTTAAATAGCATGCTGCTCACACTCAGAGGTAAGTTAAGTTCACGTAACATAATGTTACGAATATTATGTGATCCAATTTGAGCAAGCCAGGTACTCGATGCTACCTAGTTGTGCTTGTTGCTGTAGGCACTCACTTGGACAAATTATTTAAGAAGTTATGCTGACTCTGTTCTCCTGTCACTAAGATAGTGGTACCGTGGTAGTGGTAGTAATATAATATTAGTGCCCTGAGTCCTTCGATCCTCCTCCTGACTGTGAGTTTCTCCGTCCCTGTCCCGACCCAAGCAAGATAGACGTTTAGAGTACTGCTATTGAAGCACAAGTAGAGAAACAGAATTGCAGTATTTTGTAAAGATTTGAGTTTGTCAACTAAAAATGACTGGTCTGGTGGTCTCTGAAGAGCCCCCAAAAAAAAGTGGAACTTACAGGTACATTTTCGCTAAGTAAGTTTGTAAAGGCCAATCACCTTCAGGAAAAATGACCACCCACCAGGCATCAAACATTGCAATTCATCAAAAGATAGTTTACTATTAATTGAACACCCTCCCTCGCAGTCTGCAACCACATAAAGCATCAATCATCACTTACAATCACTCACTCAATGTTGCAATAGTTGTAGTTACCTCTTCCAATCCAAGCATGGGTAGGTTAGGAAGTAGGTGCACAATTGTATCTTTGATGCAGGCAACACATCGGAATTTGGTATTGGCACTCTTATAAATCAATGATCTTCTGAGGCAGCCCTGTTAAGTGATGCAAAAAAAGGACAGCTATGCAAAGGAGGCAGGCATTATCTCCAATGTCATGAAGCAATAGTGGAGGCTTCTTCACTGCACACTGGTCCAAGTCCAATCCAAACAAATGGTGGGGAAGCATAAATCTGACATAAACGTAATGTTCCAATAGCTATTTTCTTTCTTGCAAAGAAAGAAGTTCAATGAGAAATAATTAAAAAGTTCTATTGTGGGAATGGCATACTCAGACCGGGAAGCAGAGTTCATCCTCAAACTCAGGTGGTTCACCCAGAATTTGGTCAGCTAACACACTTGATTCTGACCAATCGTCCTCTTCCTCCTGCTGCTGTGCTGTTTCAGGAACGGTATAATCGTGCGCTATGAAATGTTGGTTCATTTTGATAATGGTCAACTTCTCCACGTTTTGAGGCAAGAAACTGGTCATTCTCACTGTAATAAATGCACAAGCTGCACTGAAAACACGCTCATCAGACACACAGGACACGGGACAAGCAAGGTACTTTATTGCCAGCCTGCTGAGCTCTGGCCATTGGCGAATCTTCGCATACCAATATATCAATAGGTTTTGATGGGGCCTGGCCTGGACAAGATGGCCGAAAAGTCGTAATCTTCGGCGCTCCTGCTGGCGAAAGGGAGATCCACCAGAATCCTGGGGTGTAGAACCTGCACCAACCCCATAAAACGGAGTCCTACCTGAGGACGGTAACCCGGACAACCTTGAATCGGGAAGAACGCTGTTCTTGGGCCTGATCACTGACATCTGGACCTGACAAACAGACCTGAGACTCCGGTGCCATCTTGGTAAAGTGAGGGGTTGTCGGAAATGAGACGGAGAGTCCCGATGGTCCCACTGCCCCGCTGAGGAACAAAGTGCATGAAAACTCCGACTCCAGCGGTGAACGGGAGGTAGACCGGGCGGCAGAGCTGGCCGATACCTGGAGTCACGTCACAGCTTGTGGCTGCCCTGCCTGGACCGATTAGTGAGATGGACGGTGGAGCCGGCAGGCCAAAACGAACGGCTGCGCAAGGTGCTAGCCTGATGCAGAGAGAGGCGTTGTGACCCTGTTTCTGGAAGACGCGGAGAGCTGGGAGGTGCAGCGAAAAACTGAGTCAGGATGAGTCCCCGAGCATTCGGAAAGACAAGCGGAGGGAGGTAATCGGATTTACGACCCAGCCGAGCCTACCCCCACGGGGTGAATGAGCACTGCGGTGAACCAACAGAGAGACGTGGCCAATGTAAAGGGGCCCCCAAAATGCATGGAGCTTGTCCTGGAGGCTGTGAACATGGCTTAGCGATAAAAGGACAATACGTATGAGCACCTGGAGTCACGTCGGAGCTTGTGGCCGCCCTTCCTGGGCCAAGTAGTGAGTCGAACGGCTGCGCGAGGTGCCTGCCTGGTGTCGTGGGAGGCGCCTTGACTCCGGTTCTGGAAACCGGGGAGAGCTAGGAGATTGGATGAGTGGCACAGTAAGGGTGAGTCCCCGAACATTTGAAGAAGCAGGTGGAGGGAGGTAATTGGATTCCCGGCCCAGCCGAGTCCAGCCCCATGGGGTGAATAGGCACTGCGGTGGATCAGAGGGGACACGTGACAAATGTATAGGGTCTCCGGGATGCATGGAAATTACCCTGTGGGCTGCTAACATTGCTAAGGGATAAGAGGACAACATTTAGAAGTACTGCCTGAACTACTGTTGCAAGGCACAAGGGCGCACCCCGATAACACTGGACGTAAGCAGCGTAGGGGCCCACAGTAGGAGGTCTTGAGGGCAAGCTTCTTGATACTTGCATCAGCTGGGACGGGGGTTGCCATAGTCGGGATTCCTGGGACAAGAGAACAGAGGGACCATTAATGGAAGGTTCCTTCTATTGAGGCAACAGTGACAGTCGTCAGTGCTAGGGGAAGAACCGCACCAGGCTCCTGAGACAGGATGGTATGGTGACACGCCCAGGGGGCTATTTGGAATAGTATAGGAGAAAGAGATCCCCAGCCCCCATCCTCTTTAAAGACCTGGGCCCACATGAGACCTAGTACAGCAATATGGTGAAAGATGAAGGCAACTGCATACAGTCAAACAAGATATCAAATTATGCGCAACCATGTCCACCAGAATCGGTGCAGCAGGCAGCGGAAGCAGAGGTGCAAGGAGAGGAGGCTGTACACTCGGCAGTCCCAGACCCATCACTGGCAGAAATCATGTCGGACATACATTCTACTAGGAATGACATGGTAAATAAAATCAATGCGGTAGCCATCGATGTTAACCTATTAAGGAGCGACTTACGTAAAGTCACAAGCAGGGTCACTGCAAATGAACAAAATGTGGAGGCCCTACAGGCAGAAGCTAAGCTACTGAAGGAAACTGTCACAGAATTAAAAAAAAGAGGGGCATATTCTCAAGGACTTATTGCCGAGTTAGCGGCACTTTATCGCAGCCAAAGTGGCGATAGATTTATCGCCCTATTCACAAGCTGGTGCTAACAGCCGACATCGCCAGTTTTCCCGCGATAGCAGCCGCAAAAAACATCGCCACGGATGACAATGGCAACTAACGCTAATGAGATGCAGAGTAGGCGTTCCCGTGCAAAAACCCGCGACAGCACCACTTCGCAACATTCTCAACGACCAGCCAGATCGGCGATAAGATCACAAAACATGCAATAAGGCGCGTTAGCAGCAGGGAATTAACACCTGCTCTTACCTGGTATTAAGTCGGACGATAACCTGCACCAGAAATGGGAGCCCATCCCACAGCCACACCAGAATAACAACAGATGCCATGGAGCTACTGATCATGCAGCCAGACACCCAAGAGGGCCACAACACCCACCGCCAACCCCCCAGGACCCCCCCCGGGCCCTACCCCGGACAAAGATATTTTACATCAACTTTACGAAATAATGAACAAAACAATTCGCCTGATGTCGCACAAGTACAAAAATTAACATTCATGTGTGGTCAGAAAAAGGAGAATCATTCATCCATCTTGGAATTTCCAAACAAATTATTTTATTCAAATTTAACTCAAAACAACTATTTGGAAGAGTCATGGCAGGTCTTCTCTGGACAATCTGTAAGACACAGGCTGCAAGACAAAATACAAGCTAAGAAGGTGTGTCATGCGCTCATCAAAGGACAGAGAGAGAGAGAGAAGAAAGGGAGAGAGAGAGACAGTGAAAGAAGAGAGGGAGAAGGACAGAGAGAGAGAAACAGAGGAAGAAAGGGAGACAGTGAAAGGAAGAAGGGAGAAGGAGAGAGAGAGTAACAGAGGAAGAGAGAGAGACAGTGAAAGGAAGAGAGGGAGAAGGAGAGAGACAGTGAAAGGAAGAGAGGGAGAGGGAGAGAGAGTGCCGACACTGCAGACCCAGGCCTCACTGCTCACCTGCTGCCACCGGTGTGTCTCCAACCACGTGCCGGTATACACTGCAGTCCACCATGTCCCTTATCTGGAACAGAGTCCAGATTTATGAATGGCAGAGTACATGTCATTGCGCACGCCATCATCGCATGGCCGCCCCTGCGCACACAGGCTGCTGCACACCAGCCCCTCCAGCCACCCAGCGGTGTTTGCCTCCCCTGGGCACCCAGGCCTCACTGCTCATCTTCCGCCACCAGCGTGTCTCCAAGAGGGCCCACCACGTGCCGGTGCAAGCTCCAGGCCCGGGGTCCACGACCTTGGCAGCCTCCACATCATGCAGCCCCGCCCCACAGGCCACTAGGTCACACACGTGATTCTGGGTCTTGATTTCGCAATGGCAGAGATCATATCAGTACACACGGCATCATCGCAGGCTGCACACCTGCTTAGCTCTATAGGTGCCACTAACTCTGTGAACTGCGAGGCAACGCCACATGGCGGTAGGCCCGCGATGCCCGCTGGCTCAGGCCTACACTGCGGTCCAGCAGGGCTCACAGTAATCCTTACCAGTCCGGACCACCAGGATGGCGCATTATCGCAGGCTGCACACCCGCTCAGCACCTAAGGTGCCCCTACCTCAGTGCACCGAAAGTCACCGTCCGGTGGTGGTAGGCCTGTGCCAGCCGCAGTGTTTCCGGTGCCACCAACTCTGTGCAATGTAAGTCATGGACCCTTTCTGATTGAGTCTCGTGATATGCCAGGCGGACGCAGCCATGTCACCTCCGGCAGTGGGGAAGAACTGGGACACGTAGCGTCGTCCCCCCCTTTATACGTAAGCCGAGTGGGCTGGTTAGGCATATGCCAGGCCAGCGTAGGGATATGAATAATTATCCCTGGGCTCTGGGCGTGTTTTTTTTTTTTTTTTTGCAGAGTTTTATATAGTGCGAACTTGACCCGAATCGGGTATCAGAGCGCTTTACATAGCACCAGTTACGTTACATTAGGACACACATTCATTTTTGTTAGGCACGGGGAGATTAAGTGATTTGCTCAGAATCACAGGATGTTCAGCGTCATTGCCGAGACTTGAACCCAGTTCCCCAGATTCGAGGTCGGACGCCCTAGCCGTTAGGCCAACTCCTCTCCCCATGGTTCATTTCTGGGCTGGACAGGAAACCAACTGATGCGTGTGTCTCTTTTGCAGTGTCTGCGCCACACGGCCCGCAATCGACAATGTTGCAATGTTGCATACACCCGAAGGGTGGCTGCGCACGAAGGATTGTACAAGGAGCGCAAGGCCGCTCGGGCTCTTGGCTCATGCATGCCAACTATTGTGTGTGTATCGCTATTGGTGCACCATAAGCCTAAGGCCTAGCCTCAATTGCAGCGCGAAAGCCACATCACATTTCCAGAATGCAAGCAGTAGTCAGACTAACATTAAGGATGAAAGCTCCTTTGTCTCAATACATGAGGCGGAAGGACACCTGCACCTCTGACCTTGGTCTTGCATGCGGCAGGCACCCCCTGAGAGAGTTACCATAGCAGATGATGACGACTCCCACACTACGCACAGCGCTAATGAAGGACCAACGTATCCACACCCCACACACAGAAGTTCTTGCTCGAGGTACTCTTGCATGGAATGCCCTTGGCACTTATGTACACAACAACCCATACGTCCAAACGTTGCACACACATACGACTCATTGCTCCGAGCAGTGGCATATCCTCCACATAACTGCCGCAGGTCAGAAGAGTGCCGGTTCTACGAGAGCCACCAACGCAATGGCAGATCATCCCGGGTGCATGCATAGCGCCTGTCACGTGGAACTGTACCATGACCGAATGCTGCCTGTTAGTGTCTGATGCATTGGTCTGCATGTTGTGGCCCTTGTCTTGCCCGTACTGATACGCACATGGCAATAAAGTCCACGCAACTTCACTAGTGTTCAACTGTTATTAGAATGACAAATCGTGTGCCTCAATGAGCATTGTCCGTACACAGGGAGGGACTGACTGACGCATTTCACTTCGGGGTGAGTCCCTATTGCCAGCTCCACCTCTGTGAGCCAGACATAGTGGTTGGGATAGTTGCTGATAGACCTGTGCTCTTACGTGTCTTCAGCAATGTGAGTATGGTGTCCATATTCCTGCCATGTGGATCAATGTGATCCATCACTACAGGCTGTGTCCACCCAGTTGAGTGTGAGTAGGTATGCGAAGAGATGTTCTGTGTCAAATGTGATGGGGACACTACTTTAGGCCTGCCAACGACTTTGACATTTCATACCCAGCCCTATTTCTAACATTGCGTGGGGCAAAGTTGATGAATTGCGCGATTGTTGTTTCAGAGCAATGAGGCCACAGCTAGTGCACACATTCCCAGTCATCCCACTTCCCATGTGTGTCACGATCAAACATGCGCATTGCTTTCATTTCCCAGGGTGTACCTTTTTTGGCAATCAATGTCCTTACATTCATCCATACTTTCATACTTGATTGATTATGGACATGACACATCTGTGTGAATTTGAATGATTTATACACATTCGGTGGAGTGTCGGAGCTGGAGCAGTACATGGCCATGCAAACCCCACATTACATTGTAGCCCAGTGGAGGGCCAGCCAGAGTCATTTAGGGATTGACAAGTACATCGGAAGAGGAAGAGTACAGTCCGCAGTCTGATTGCTGTGTCATTGGTAAGCAAACAAAATATGGCAGTCCATGTCGAGGTCCAAGGTGAGTGTCGCAGAGTGTTTCGGGGGACAGTGGGAGGTGTTGTTACAGGGCATGATGCAGAGGGCAGAACCAAGCTGAAACAGGGCATATGGCGGAGAACAATGCTACTGGCTCCTTCTTACTACAAAGGTGGACTCACCCGCATCTTCGTCATCTGTCTGACATGTGGGTGCTGATATTTGGTCTGCAGCACTGTGTGCCACTGACACATCAGGGGCCGGAGATGTGTGTGTAGAAGTACCAGCAGCATCCATCAGCAACTGCCTTAGTGGCAGCAATGCGATGATGAGAATCTGCAGGGCATGGAAGATCCCAACAACTTTTTGCTGGTGTGCATCCGTGGCAGCCATTCTTTCCATATGCATCCGCTCCATGTTCTCCATTATCCTCAGCATCTGTGCCAACTCTCGGCTGACATCGCTGAGGCCACTCTGACTAGACAGTTGTTCTCCTCTCAGAGTCATGACTCCAGCAATATCGGGCATGGATTGCTGGACATCATGGAGCGAACTGTGGGTGTCCGTTAGGGAGTGTAAATGGTCCCTGATCGGGCTTAGACACCCACGTATGCCATCTAGTTTGGCTGCCATGAGGTCGAACCCCACCCGCACCTGTTCAGCCACCTCCTTCTGGCAGTCTAACACCTGGCCTTGGAATGCGATGTGTTCTTCGGTGAGGTGCTGGGAGCCAGCCGTGGTGATGGGTGCTTCCTGCTGCGTGGTCTGTGCAGGGGGTGGGGTCTCCTCGATGCAGCTGGGCTGCCCTGCTCCTGGAGGTGGGTTGCTGTAGCTGTCCATGAGCTGTTTAGGGCGTCGGTGTCGAAGGTGTGGAGGTCCTCTTCATCATCACTGATGAGTTGTCTGGTCTGCTCTGCAGGAGGTGTTGATTGTCCCTCTGCAATGTGAAGGGGAGATGCATTTTAACATTGTGTTGACATGTATGTTGACGCATTGTTCAAGTTTACATACAGACTGCATGACAATGTACATTATGACTGTTTGGGAGGAGCTGACTATTTGATGCGGGACAGTGGACATTTGAACTACATCACGGGTGTGAGGTTGTACATGTACATTATCATCTCACAGTTTCCTGCTATGCCAGATGTGATTGGAAAGTTTCTACGCACAAGCAGAACCATTTGTGTCCTCTGTTCTGTAGTGGGAGTGTTGCACTTTGTACCACATTGTCATCAATGATGTTGTGCTGTTATTGCTATGTGTGTGTGCTGCATTGTGGGAGAGTCGCCCCTGCAGCTGTGATTTTGCTGCCCCTTATCCCTTTGAGGTGGTGTGCCTTTGACTTCTGTGCTTCTACAGTGCTGAGATGTTGCAGACTTGACTAATTTTGGCTCTAGTTCGGATTTTGGACTCTTGGGCATGGTTTATCCGCAGATGTGTTGTTGACGTCAGGGGTTGTTTGTGCACATGGATGTGTCAGAGTGTGACCTGCTCCTTTACGGATGTGTTCCACACTCAGCCACCTCAGTGTTGTGGCGTGCACCATGTCATGATAATTGGACTGCAGCCATGCGGTTCGTCATGCAGTGTCACTTGCATTGTCAGTGTGGCTCACAAACACGCAGCTTTGCTGGTTTTAACACATGTGCATGGGTTGGTTGTGAGATTGGTGCTGTGTGGGGAGGGACCCCTTAGTGCCCATAGTGGATGGGGGACTACTTGCTGTTTGTATGTGTGCTGCAGTGTGCCAAGGGGATCGGGGGCATGATCCAGGGTCATTGTGGGTGTGCAGTGTGCTGTACTTAATTATGCATGTGTGCCATTGTGCCCATCTCCCCCCGTCCCCACAGTCCCTGTTCGGTACTCACCCTGGTGCTGTTGTGTCAGGTCATGTCGAACAGTGTCCGGACCCCCAACTCCTGCCACCGTCTCCCCACTGATGATTGTGGCCACCATTTCCTCCATCTCATCCAGCTCCTAGTGTTCCACTGGACTGCCACCTCCAGTCTGCATTGCTGCCTGATGGTTGTCAGCGAGTTTCTTCTTGGTTTTGTGCTTCGCATCATTCCAGCGCTTCTTGACCGCTCCAATTGTCCTCCTCCTCCTCACTCCGACTGCATTCACCTTGTCCAGGATGGACTGCCATGTTGCATTTTTATTTGCCAATGACACATTGGAGGTGACGAACAGTTGTTGGTGGTGTTCTATCACCTCTGTGATGATGATCCTGTTTTCCTGCGGACTGAACCTCGTCTTCCTCGTCTTCTTCTCCTTGCCCTTCTGTGACCCCGAGGTCCCAGGCTGTTCCTCCTGGGGGCTTGTGGGGTTCTGGTCGTCCTCTGTACTTGCTCCGGCTTCCTCCATGGTGCTATGCAGTTTGAATTATTTTGTTTGTGTTTTTCAGTGCTTTTACAGTGCATTTTCCCGCATGACGCGTGGGAATTGCAGGCCTGTCGCTGGTTATCGCAGATTTTTTTATCGCGGTTGGCCACATTGCAACTTTTTTCGCGTTCGTGTTTTGCGTTTTTTGGCCATAACGCTAATTTTATCGCGGTCATTTGACGCGTTGGCGCGAGACTATCGCATGGTACCGCCATGTTGAGAATACAACGTTAACAAGGCGTTATTTTCCCGCGATAGACTGCGATGTGCAAAGTTGCGTTAAGCTAATTTTGCTATAATTATCACACGTTCTTGAGAATATCCCCCAGAGTGTTCACACTCGATGACAGGGCCGAAAACCAAGAGGGACGGTCAAGAAGGAACAACTTGAGATTTGTGGGCTTTCCGGAGCATGCGGAGGGTTCCTCTGCAGAACTGTTCCTGGAGTACTGCATTACTAAGGTCCTGGCTCCCAAGAGATTATAAAAAAACTTTAACATTGAAAGGGCTCATAGGGCGCTGGTTCCTCCCCCGCAACCTGGGCCACCGCCGCGGGATATTATAGCACGCTTCTTTAATTATTGAGATCAGGATGTGATACTACAAGCCACTCGCCACAGGGAAGCTCCTTCCTATGAGGGTCATCGCATTGCAATTTTACCCGACTACACGCAACTAGTACAAGATCAACGCAGAACATTCATGGCTGTTGAAGACTACAAGACGAGGGGATGAAGTATAGTCTGTGATTCCCAGCTAAATTATGGATTGAACATAATGGGAAAGCACTGTTTTTCTTCTCTGCGGTGGAGGCATCTGAATGGTTGGATTCTTTGGGGGGGACACAGTGCACAGCGTGCCGGAGGCTTGCAGAGGTCAGAACTGATGAAAATTTCGGAGCAAGCAGGGAGACAGAATATACCCCCTACAAAGACACCCCGAAAAGAGGTGGATGATACGTGTCGAGTCCGGGTGTGCTTGGATGGGACGCTGCAAATAGCTGATCCTTCCTCAGAATCGGATACTGCCATGCAAGACTTGCCGTTGACCTCCACTGCCTCTTAAAGAACACGTCACGATTAGTGAGTTGAAATAAGAATAACTCCTAAAGCACCCAGATAAGTTATGTGTAGGATTGATCTTGTGATGGTAATATTGTGGGGAACTATCCATTGTATTTATCCCATGTGGCGGCGGGATGGACCCGTCCCCCTACAGAGGTTGAGGCACGCACAGGGAGCTAGAGGCCTCCACCTCACACCCCGACGAGGGCCTGACCACTGGCAATGCAACCAATACTCGAGTCATCAATATTACAATCCAAAATGCCGAATGGTAAAGATTATAATTAGGGCTCCCGGTTTTAGGGTATTTATTTTTTTGTCATTTCCGTCTGTATTTATCCATATTTTTCTTTTCAACTTTATCTGTATTTACCCATATTTATTATGGGTTTTGTGAAAAAAAGTAAAGCTGAAACTGGTATATTTCCACATTTATTCAGCCAATAAATATGCAGTCATGCTTGAATGCCTGCCAGGTTTCAGTGATATGAACACCCACAGAAGATAAATCAATGCACTTATATGAAAATATTTACATTTCAGTATCAGCCTTGTGCATAGCTACTGCTGTTTAAGACTCTTTGCTAAAATCCCTTTCTTTTTTGACCCCCTTACCTATCAATCCCCCACAGTTATTGGCCTGGCAGTCATGGCAAAGTGTATTTAGAATCACTCAAAAAGCACCCAATTTCCGTTTTTATCCACATTTAAAAATAAGTACAGACAAGAAAATAAATGTTTTTCTGCCTGTATTTATTTGTAAAAATCAGTAAAAACGGAAAACAGGGAGTCTTAATTATAATGTTATGGTTATCAATAGTTTGGATGGTTACTGTTTTACTGGAAAACGGGAGGGAGGGTTTGGGGCGGGGGAGGCGGTTCCTAGAACTCTGCCATGGGGGAATGGGCATTGCATCACTGCCCAGGGGCAGGGGAGAGAGGGTTGGGTAGGAATGGTTGGTACTTCACTAGGTTAGTGGGGAGGGTGGGGATTCCAGACTGGAAGGTCACAACAGCAGCACAGTATATGTTGGAAATGAAGAGGGAACGACGGACACGGGGAAATGGTTTTTAGAATGGCAAATATGGTTCTTCCTGTGATAAAATTACTCACCTGGAATGCACGGGGATTAGCAATGTTCACTAAACAGAAACAGGTGTTTTCCTATTTAAAGAGGTATAGGATATCTGTAGCATGTCTGCAAGAAACACATGTATGGGGAGATACGTTACCATGCATAAGGCGCAGATGGAGGCGACAGATTTGTGCCACTTCCTACTCTGGGTTTGTTCGAGGGGCCCTCATCTGGATCGCCCAGGAGTCCCATTTCAGCACCTCCACCATGTTGTGAACCCGGAGGGGCGATATGTTATTTTACATTGCAGGCTGGATGGCCGTGAGATATGCTTTATCAATGTGTATGCTCCAAACTCTGACTGCCCGGACTTCTTCCCTGCTGTGGTCGCTGTGGCGGCTCCTTATTTGGGGGCAGGGGTAATAATGATGAGAGACGTTAACTGCATCTTGGACGGGATATCAGATAGGGAACCCCCAGACAGAACACTAAACCAAGGCTAACAGGAACATTAAGAGATACTCTAGCGGGAATGGGACTGGAAGATATATGGAGAATAAGGAATCCAGGTGAAAGAGCCTTCTCCTGTCACTCGCCAGCAACTAATACATTTAGCCGGCTAGATCAGTGTTTTTTGAGTGACGATTTAACCCCCAAAGTCCAGGACATATCATACCTACCTAGATATATATCGGATCATTCCCCAGGACTACTTACCCTGGGTCTCAGACATCCCAGACCGGCGATACCTACATGGCGATTACAGGTTGAGGCATTATTTGATCCACCATTCACAAAGACAATTGCTGAGGAACTCACCAATTACTTTAAGGACAACTGGGGGACAACATCTAGAAAGGTGACAGAGTGGGAGGCAATGAAGGTGGTGGTTCGGGGGGTCTGTATGAAAACCTCGTATGGAGTGAGGCAGCAGCTGGAAAGAGAAGTTACAACACAGGAAAAGAAATTAACGGGAATAGAACCACTCCTTCACACACACGCCCAATGCATTTTAGAATGGAGTAATGCCCGGATGGACCTACTGGAGTCCCTACACTGTCGTGTAGTTCCTATATTACCTATACAGGATCTGCGGGTTCGGATAACATAAACTGCAGGTTTGGTGGCAGACGGATTCTGTGCACCCCCACCGGATACGTTAGCCTGTCTGTATTAGCTAGCTCTCAGTGCCACTAGAGTCTCCTCTTATCGGGGAGAGAATAGCTCTTGGCAACCTCAGAACATGACAACCCTGATCCCCCAGGATCGTGGAAACAATATACTACCTTTCGCTCAGTCACTCGTGCTCACTTAGTTTGTCTCAGATAGATTCACAGAATAAACAGTCTGGGCGTTTCAATAAGTATTTATTGAACAGTTGTTATTCTAGTGTAAAATATATGAGCTGCAACAACCATTAGACAGTAGCAGAGATATATGATTAGCAATATTATGAAAGTAAAAGGATGGTAGAGTTCTACCATCTTGCAGAAATCTTGGATATATACAAGTACATAAAACATATGATGATAAAAGGTGCATACTCCTACGATGTCTCCCTAACTAGATGTACCTAAATGTACCTAGCATTGGTGTAGTTGTTATGCCAAGAATCCCTCTAGGATCTAGTCCACCCCATTACCTGAGAGTTAGAGAATGTGAGACCCCGTCCTGGTCTCGAGTTGGACACCCCGCGAGGGATGTTAGACCACTGCTGGCTGGAGCGTCTGCATGCAGGAACCTCAGCGTCTCTGGTCAGTGTGTCAGCCGGGACGTCACGGTCTCCTCTGTCTGTCTAAGCAAAACATGATGTATATATACCCATAGGTCTCCCCAGGGGTCCTACCTTGCTGTGTTACTGTGTCGGCCTAAAGGATGATGTCAGGCCTAAACTTTAACATAGATATTATACAGGAGATGTTCGTCCTGCTGTGCTTCCAAGAAGCCTCATGCATAATGTATGAGTATTGAACCAGGGATAAACCCACGTTCTGAATGCAGTGTCATATCTAGGTAAGAGGTCAGTCCCTATGAACCATTATGTATGAAATTTAGGGAAGGATATAGGTGAAAGGTTGCAGTGTTACCTGCGCCTATATAGGGTACCTATATGGAATATAACAACACCACCTAGGAAAATTTAACAGAGTGGCATATAGACATCGTCTTCATATGGAGGGGGATAGATCGGGGGCACTACTTGCTAAGTTGAAAAGAATGAGAAACCTATATTTCCTATAGTGCAGATGAAAGATGTAAATGGGAATACGGTGTATAACCAAGCGTCGATCCTAGACATTTTGATGGAACACATGAAAGCGGTATACACCACAAAAACGTCTCCTCTTTTGGAGGTGGTGCAAGAGTTTCTGTCCAATCTGGGCCTGCCATGTCTGGAGGAAGAGGTGGGTAAAGGGCTTGATAACCCAATTACCAGAGAGGAAATACTAGACGCTATCCAGAGATTAAAACCCGCCAAGAGTCCTGGCACCGATGGCTTGCCGGCGGAATATTATAAGACATTTGTGCCACTATTAGCTGACCACCTTTTAGAAGTGTATAATGAGGCTCTGCAGCTCCAGCCCTTGCCAGACTCTTTGAGGGAAGCCTTGGTGATTATGATTCCTAAACCAGACAGGGACCCACAATCAGCGGGTTCCTACAGAGCGATTTCGCTTTTAAATTTAGACATGAAAATTCTGAGTGGGGTGCTGGCTAAACGCCTTCCACCTCATATGTTATACTTAATACACCCTGATCAATCGGGATTTATCCCTAAACGCAGTACAGCCCAAATTTCCGGCGATTGACCCATATATGGCACTCCCCGCACATTGAGAAAGAGAATTAAGCCATGACATTGATTGATATAGAACAAGCTTTCGACTCGATACACTGGGGGGGATATATCGGCAACACTGCGCGTGATGGGGATGGAGACGGGATTTCTTTATTGGCTAAAACTGGTAAATATGGCCCCTCTGGCTAGGATACATCTGGGCGACTAATTTCTAGGGCCTTTAAACACCAAAGGTGCACCAGACAGGGGTGCTGCTTATTGCCACTATTATTTGCGGTGGCCATGGAACCATTGACAGAGTCTCTGCGCCAGCAATTGGAGGCATGGGGGGTGAAATTAGGCGGCACCATTCATGTGGTTTCCATGTATGCAGACGATACGTTAGTATATATTCGTCAACCAGCTCAAGCGGTCCCTAAATTACTGTATATATTGTACAAATTTGGGGAAGTATCAGGCTTAAAAACAAATCCTAATAAATCCAAACTACTCCCGATAGGCCGACTGGCATAGAGGCCAAGGGAGCTACTTCCGGCCATGGGGCTTCAATGGGTGGAGGCTAACCCTAAATATTTGGGAATCAGATTAGCGAGTTCACCAGCGAGGCATTTGGAACTTAACATTGGGGAAAGTGGTGGAAGGTATAAGAGGCTCGATCCATTTCTGGCAAAGGCTGCCTCTGTCCCTTATGGGCAGAATTGCTATTACAAAAATGATTATACTTCTCCGATGTCTGTATATGCTGCAACACTTGCTATATGAAATCCCTACTCATATCTTCAAAACACTGAATAAACTAATAACAGAATTATTGTGGGGGTCGAACCGTAAAAGGGTGAGTCTTGCGACGCTGCAGAGAACATGGCAGAATGGGGGGTTAGAGGTTCCACATCTGGAAATGTACTACATGGCATCCCAAGTTCAACATGCCATTCACTGGTTGGACAAAAACGAGAACTGGGAGAAAAGGCTGCTTGCGGGCACCTATGGGGGAGACTCAATAGCGACTCTCCTGATGCTGGGTGCGGGTGTTCCTCACACTTGCCCCTATATAATCAAACATGTGGTGCGAATATGGGAATGCTCAGTAAAAAAGGTGGTGGGGCATGCCCCATATGCCCCAGATATGCCATTTTGGGTGGTACAACCATTTGCAAAAATAGCAGCCTCTATGTCAGTCCCTAAATGGAAGGAGGGCGGTTGCCTGACAATGGGAGATCTTTTTCGCACTAAACATTTTATTACCAGAGAAAATGCGGAGTCCATGTTCGAATTAGGAAATGGGCAATTTCTACAATACGGAAGGATATATCAGGTAACCAGAGAACTATGGGCATCTATACCGGAGGAGCCGGCAGTAACAAAGGTATTACAAGTTATGCTATACATGGCACAGGGGGGGTGCTTCATTTCACATTTATATAGAGCGCTTTGTGAAGATTTAACAGCTGCACCCCTACCAGTCCAAGCCCGGTGGGAAGAAGCCTTGGGGGAGCCCCTGACTGAAAAGGAATGGACCAAACTCCATGAGGGGGTTAAAGTGGTAAATTCAAATGTGTGGTTCAAACTAATACAGTATAATTTTATACACTAAACCTAACTCTCCCCTAAAATGCTAAGTAAGATTTTCCCGACTTGCTTGGATAGATGTCTCCGGTGTGGAGCTGCAGCAGCAGACTTCCTGCATATGATATGGTCATGTCCAACCATAACTCCGTTCTGGACGGAAATCTTAGATAAACTAAAGGAAGCCACAGGATGGGTTGTGTCCAAAGAGATACGAGAGGTGTTGCTAAGTTTATTACCCACCCCCAAAAACAAAAAATTAAGTAGGAAATTTGTAATGCTGGGGCTTGTGTTAGCCAAAAGACGTATTGCTATATCTTGGATGAGACCCAATCCTCAGCAGATAAAGCTGTGGCTGAGAGATATAGCGAGTGGGCAGCTGCTAAAGCAATACGTATGAAAAGGGTCAAGCAGGACGAAAAATTAGAGGATGATCTGCGAGCATGGGCGACTATGTTGACTGACATTAAGGATTTGCAGACTCCGACGTCAACACCGATGACGGATGCTCCCCATTAATACCGACACGCACACAATAAGATACAACTAGATACCAGGAAGGTACGATAGATATAGGTAATGAACAGCCAGATGGAGATACCAGAAAGAAGGTGACGCTGGGAATGTGACACAGCACTGGGAGGGCGGGGGGGAGTTCAAAAGGTTAAGGGGTTTGGATGGTATCCTTAGATATAAACTGTGGTTTGACATGGGAGTTATAAAGCTGTATCGATCAAATGCATAAAAATTTGAAAGGGAAATGGTAACGATATGATGTAATGATTCCTACTGTACGAAAGCAACTGAGAATGTTTTCTATATTATTCAAAATGCCAATACAGAAATATTTTAAAAAAAAACAAATCAATAGGTTTTGATACACAAAGACCTCTTTTGGGTCATTTAGATACTCCCGGAACATCCTGTGATTTGTCAATGGTGCTGCAACTTGCTCAACCTCTTTTGCCTTTGCCTCTGCACTGGACTTAAGCCCTGCAATTTGATACCAAGTCAGTGCAGGAATTGTGGACGATTCTTGTGTTCCTGTTGTTGTTGCCACCAGCATTCTTGTTGCTGGTGTTGGCTACTGTTAGACAACAGTACCACCCTCTCTGAAAGTTGAAGGCAGCACCCCAGAACTGCGGAGTGGGACTCTAAGTTCCAGCCGTTCTTCTTCCAGGTTTCTAGCTTGCTCAACATTCTACCTCTTGTATTTTGAAACAACCCCTTCAGAAAAAGGAATGAAAGTTGGCAGAATGTTTTTGTACTGTAGATCAGGTAGTGTGGCACAGATGTACTCTCGGGCTGAGATGATGTCATTTTGCAGCCTTGCATTACAAACTAAGTGAAAGATTAAGCTCTCAACCACGGCTTGCGCTTCTGGGTTTTCGTTCAAACCTGAGAGTGCGAACCTTTCAGACACCTTCTTTAGATGGTCCTGTAGCAGATGCAATAAAGAAATAGCTTGGTCCATCGTACTGTCCTCATTGCTCACTGCCTGTGTGAAAACCTCAAAAGGGAGTAGCATCTGTGTCAGGCATTTGACTAGGCCCCATTTGTCCGCATCCATGGTCATAGATTTCTCAATTGCATCTTCTCCTCTTTGTATGACATTGTCATTGATGGGTTTGTACTGCTCAGATGTTACAACAAGTAAAAGGTTGAGTTTCAATGTGTTGGTACCTCCTGTATCAGGGTTGTAACTGGTACTCCATTAGCATGCTGAATATCCCACAACAGTTTCCGGGCTTTAAAAGAATGGCTGAAATGAGTGCATATTCTTCTGCAGGTGGTCAGTATGTTGCTGACTATGTCTTCTTTTTTTAGAAAGTCTTGCACAACCAGGTTGATGCAATGCACCAAACACAGGACCTTGAAATTGCCACCATCTGCCATGGCCTTGACTATGTTACTGCCATTGTCCGTGGCAACAAATCCAATTCTGAGACCTCTGGGTAACAGCCATTCAGACACCTTGCTGTTAAATTCATCCAAGATGTTTGCAGCTGTATGTTATTTCTCCATGGCAAACATGGCTACTGTTGCATGCTGTGAACGCTATTAAATCTTTCTTCAAGGCCAAGAGTAGATAGCTTTTGCTTTACCCCGGCAAAAGAGATCCAGTGTGCGGTGATACAGATGTAATCAGTCGCCTGACAACTGGTCCACATATCTGTCGTCAGGTGGATAGTGTGAACAACACTTTACTGCAAAGCTTGTATAACCAATTGCAGCACAATGTGATGCAATGCTGGAAAAGCAACCTTGGCAAAATAGATCTGACTTCAAAATGTCCATTTCAGACAGATCGCTGCCACAAATTCTAAGACTCCCACTCCTTTCACAAAAGAAAAAGTGAGGAGGTCCAGTGCTATAATTTTTGCCAGCTTCCCATTGTACAAACACGCCATTGGGTGGTTGCGGTCATAGGGCCATCATGCCTAAACGTACCCTTAATCGTAGCTGAGATTTTCTTCTTTTCTGGGGCCACTGACGCAGGCAACTTTTGAGAAGTAGGTGGTGGTAGACACAGCAGTGCAACGTGGTGGGGCAGTCACTGTATGTTGTGGTGTCTCCATCTGACTCTGATTCTTCTTATGCCATTGTGAAGTCGCTGAGGCAGATGATTCTGCTGGTGCACTGCTGGGGACAGGGCTGCTTTGTGTGAGGATGTCACCCTCTTCTTCCTCATCACCTCCCACCATGATGGGACTAGTAGCTGATGGCTTTCCTCACCTTCACCACCATGACCACATTCAGCAATTTTTTAAGGTGCTCCTCCCACCGGATTGCACGATGTTTCTTGGCCTGGGTCATTTGGCCTCCAGTACCATAATGTGAACCAGCCTTGAAGAACACTTGAGTGGAAAATGGTGCATATTGCAATGTTTTTCTCCGGTTTGCTAATCATAAAGAAGTCCCAAACTGAGGAGAACTACTTTCTTACTGTGCCACTGCCAATGCCTGAAGTGGAACTGGAGGTAGGTGGGTGTGTCAACAATTACATTTCTGCAGTGCATACTTCTACCGAAGTAGGGGTTGGTGTAGGTCTCAGCTGGGGCTTTGCAAATATGGGACCTTGCGGTGCTATCTGTGCCAAATCCCTCGGAGCAGGTTGAATAGTGATGTAAGACTACTCTGTGTAAGGTTTCCATAATGACTAGCTCATCGTCATCATCCTCCTCATCATCCCCTTCCATAGTTCATAGGCTTTCAGGAACTTTTCTTTTCCCTTGACTCTCCTGGCATCTCCCAGACTCTGCTGGGGTCCACTCCAGTCCTTATCATCATCATCAGAAGTGGTGCTTGGAGAAGATGGTGGAGCCGTACCCTTTCTTTTCCATGCTGGCGATCTGGGAGCAAATGATTCTACAAGAGGAGGTTCTTGCTCGGCAGGAAGTTCGAACTCATGTTTTGCTCCAACTTCAGGAAGATCTACTATTGCTGGCTGCGGCTGCTGTCCACTTTGCTCTGTTTCCTGAAACATTTGGGTACTACTTTGTGAAAGGCACAAATCAAATTTAGTGTCACTGCTCATTGGTGTCACCATGATTGCAGTGTCTGCCTCACTGACAAACATGGCCTTGGGCTTAGGTTGGGATGGTGCTGTTGATGTGGGAGTGCTGCCCCCAGGTTTCTCCCCAGAGGCTGTTCTGACAGGCACATGGTTCCCGAAAAAGGTTGTGGTTGACACTCAACTGGTGGAAAGCTGCTTCTTCTCACTGGCCACTTTCTTGGGAGCAACTTTATTTGGGGCCATCTTGAAGCTCTCAGTTGGCAGTGGCACTAGGCTGCATAAGCAGAAGAGATTGGAGGACTGGCATCACTGTACAGGCCTTCTGTTTGGCAGTCCTATGGTGACATTCCTCTTCTCTACCTAAATGAAAAACATTTAGTGAAACGTGGCATTGTTGCAGTTTGAATTAGTACAGACAAAGGCAATATTAGTTTGGTTGGTTACTTAGGTAATAATAAATCAACCACTTTAAAGCCAAACCACACCACCATACCGTGAAATTTAATTTCCAATCAGGATAACACAACATACACATATGGCTCTTTGCTTTATGTCCATCTATTCTAAAGGAGACACATGTGGCACTCAGGAAAGTGCATGTGCAAATGGAATAATAATCTTTTTATAAAAATGAAGGTTAGTGTGTGCCTATGGCAGGCAATGTGGTACAGGGGAAATGGAATAATTATTAAAAAATGAATGATGCTGATGTGTCTGCAGTGCACCGCAGCCAGGGTGTCCAGGAGGAAATGGTATTATACCTAAAAAAAACAAAATGCTGTTGCATGGCTGTCTGCCTTTGGTGAATGGATAGATGGGTGGATGGGTGGATGATAGATTGTTTTAAAATTAATACATAAATGAAGAAAAATGTAATAAAAAAACATTACATTATTTTATAAAAATCTAAGATTAAAATGTTAAAAATAAAATAAAAATTAAAAACAATAAGATGGTCGCAAGATAGCCAAGGGGGGGGGGCAATGGGTGACAAGAAAGCATTAAATTAATCTATTAAGTAATACAGGGATTGCCATTATATGCTTCTTTGTCTACAAATACAAATATTTGAGCCTGTATTTTTTTTCTTCTTTTTTATATATGACTCTTCACTGCTGATTTAATTATTTACAATGATTCTGTTTGTCTTTTACATAATCAACATTGTTTCTCTTTCTTTCCTCTTCATGCTATGGGAAGAATTGATTTTTTTTCTTTTTCTTTTTTTTTTCTCTTTCTTCTTCTTGTTAAGTGAACCGGACCAGCCGGGGTGGGGTGGGGGGGAGAACACCAGGGGATGGGGAGGGGGTAAACTTTTCATGGGATGGCTTTATTTATTAATTCTCATATCTATGTTATGTATTTTATGTGGGAAAAAATTTCAATAAAGACCATAAAAAAAAAAATGAATGATGCCGATGTTTCTGCAGTGCACTGCAGCCAGGGTGTCCAGGAGGAAATGGTATTATACCTAAAAAAACATAATGCCGTTGCGTGGCTGTCTGCCTTTGGTGAATGGATGGATGGGTGGATGATAGATTGTTTTAAAATTAATACATAAATGAAGAAAAATGTAATAAAAAAACATTATTTTTTTTATAAAAATCTTAAATTAAAATGTTAAAAATAAAATAAAAATTAAAACATTTAATTAAAAAATATCATCAAAATAGCATTACAATAAAAAATTTAAAAAATGTAAAAAATATAAACAAAAAATACAAAAAGAAATTACAATTAAAAAATAATAATTGCCGATTTTTGGATGAGAGGATGAGAATAACCCTATTGTGACTGAGGCAAGGAGGTGCAAAACAAAAGATGAAAAAAATGCATGTAATGTATAAGCACTGTTACTCACAATCTTCTTAATATACATATACTACAATGATTCGTAGGCATATTATTAAACTGATATCACATCCGTCCATGCAAGCCTATGACAAAGGCACAATGCCACCAGCCACATGGTTAAACAACAGCAGAAAGCAAGGAGGCATGGGGAACAAAGAGTACATGCAAGCCTATGGCAAAAATACACTGGCTGGCTACACAAAATGGCTGCCAGCCACATGGTCAAACAACAGCAAGCAAAGAGGCACAGAGAACAAAGAACACATGCAAGCCTATGGCAAAAACACACTGGCTGGATACACAAAGTGACTGCCAGCCACATAGTCAAATAACAACAGTGAGCAAGGAGGCATGGGGAACAAAGAAGACATGCAAGCGTATGGCAAAAACATACTAGCTGGATGCGCAAAATGACTTCCAGGAAATTGCCAAACAACAACAGCGAGAAAGGAAGCACAGGGGAAATAAACCCATGCAAGCCTATGGCAAAGGCACACAGGATCGATGCACAAAATGGCCACCAGCCACATCGTCAAACAAAAACAGCGAGCAAGGTGGCATGGGAAACAAAGAACACATGCAAGCCTATGGCAAAATACACTGGCTAGATGCACAAAATGGCCACCAGCCATATGGTCAAACAACAACAGCAAGCAAGGAGGTATGGGAAAAAAAAGAACACATTCAGCCCTATAGACACAGACTCCAAAAAATGGCCCCTGGCCACACGGCATGTAGAAAAAAGACCAATGTTAGCCTATGGCAAGCACACTCACTGGCCAGATAAAGGAGGCATGGTAACAACGAAAAAAACACTACCATTAATTCAGCAATGCCAAAAATGAAAATTAACTGAGCTATAAAAGCTTAACAACAAAACGCATCCTCCCAAGGCATCAAATATTACCCCACATATACACTTTTTGCACAAAAAAAATGAAATGCAAAAAAACACCATTTTTAATTCAATATAATGCCTTCCCAGCTCGAAAAGATGTTTTAAAACAATGTATACCAAAGAAACAGTTGTTTCATACACCCATGATGAGTACTGGCCTGGGCCTACTGACTGGATGGCCCGTTGGCAGACTAGGCCACACAGTAAAATAAATAAATATTGCAAATTTAACAAACATGGAGAAAATGTAATGAACTGTGCAACATTATTCCTTTCACAAAAAAAATAAAAATAATGCAAAAATATAACTAGGCCCAAACTGAAACTGCAGGCCACACACCACAATAAATTTGAAGAATCGAATAAAAAGACAAATAAATACTGGTGCATGCCCTCTATCAAACAAACAACAGCCTAATGCAAGAGTTTTTGAACTTACTTGTAAAATCTCAAATAAAAGGTCCTTAAATCCAATGGTATATATGTGAAACCGAACCAACACAATGCAATGCATCTCCTCACAGCCACATCGGAAACACCACAGCACAACGCATCCCTGACAAAGGACCTCGCATCACAGCTCCCTGTCTCTTCAGAACCACCAATGTGCAACACATCTTTGATGCAGGCCTTTGTATTGCGATCCCGTCATTGACTGCACCGTCGTTGCAGGACCCGCAGATCTTCAGAACTGCCAGTACGCGACGCATCTTCAATGCAAGACTTTGCATTGCAACCCCCTCATTGACGAACTTTATATCTCAGCCTCACAGCTCATTGGAACCACCGCTGCATAACGCATCCTCAGCGGGGGATCTTGCAATGCACCGCAAACAAGGATTTAAGGTAATTTTGTTCAGCGGGCCTAACTTGATCTCTGTATCTAGCCCACGCTCCATTGTTGTCAATGTGCACTTGTTACTTTGTCCCAGTCTGGCACGACCAGGTCACCACAGTTGGTGCTTTGTGCTTCTAGGCTCTATTTTAACCTAAAACTTTGAAATTGCATATTTCCAGTCTACTGATTAGATTTGTTGTTTTGGTCTCAATTAACTTATGACATTTTACTCTATTTTTCTAATTTAGTGTGGGATTTTTCTTGTGTTGTGCTTTCCCTTTATTATTTTTTAAAGTGCTGTGTAAATACTTTACACATTACCGCTAAGTAAACCTTGCCTGACTTTTCCAACATTGGTGTTCAAAAGTGAGATTTGGACTTGTTTGTGCAATTCCATGCAGTAATTTTGTGTTACCAAATATCCCAAATAAATAATTTGTTTCCAATTTGAGTTTTTCAAAATTCTCCTTGATTGGCTCGTTTGCTTTTTCCAAATCTACTCTCATTGCTACCTGATTGTCTGTGACCATACCTGTAGTAATTGAATCTGAGCTGGTCGACCTGGAAAATCACACAGTGCTTAAGCTCAAACAGTTCTGTAAGGAAATGGGACTGCAAACCAAGAAAGACATCAAGAAGTTGGAGCTTCAGAAATCTCTAAGAGCCTGGACTAAGGTCCAACAGTTACTGAAAGCAATATAGGATGGTAATGAGAAGGATGGTGAGGGTGAGCAAGAGCAGGGCCTGGATGCTTGCCCTGAGACGCAACACTCAGAGGAGGGGGAGGACTCCTCACCTGAGTTGGAACTCCCTGCCAGTGCAGGAAGCAGTGTACCTTCACACGGCCTGTCCTCAGAGGAGTTGGCAGTCAGGAAGGCAGAGAGGGAGTTTCAGTTGCAAATGGACAAGCTCACGATGAAGGAAAAGAAATTGGCCATGGACGAGAGGAGAATGGCACATGAGCTAAGGCTCAGAGAGCCAGACATCAGAGCTAGACAAGCCGAGTCCAGAAACCATAGTGGAAGCATACCCCCAGTATCTGAAGGGGACATGAAAGTTTGTATACCCAAAGATCTGGGACTCATCTGGTGCCCAGCTAGGCGTCAGGGGATGACATAGACAAGTGGTTTTGTGCCTATGAGGTGGCCCTTAAGATGCACAGGGTCCCAGAATAGTTTTGGGGATCATCAGTCTAAAAACACATACCTACAGTGGGGAAGGATACCCTACTTACACTAGAGGTGGGGGGCCAGATGAAGTGTATCCAAGTCAAAGCCATCCTTGTCACCAAGTTTGACAGAGAAATATGGCATGAGGTTCAGGGATAGCAAAAAGATGTAGAACCCGTCTTGGGTGGATTTTGATTGATTATGCCAGAAAAACACTGAATGATTGGCTGTGGGGCAGCAAAGTTGATGATTTTACTGGTTTGTTTAATCTGATACTAAGAGAGCAAATGTTCAATATTTGGCTTACAGAGCTGCAGCAGCACCTAGCTCCCAGACCCCAGGGAGCTTGCTAAGGAGGTAGACTTCTGGGTCAGCACCAGAGGGTCTAAAAAGGTATCCGGGAGCATCACAAGAAGGGTGGTCCGGGGTCCCACTAGAAGAAAGAGGGAGAGATTTTTTTTTAAATAAGGAGTTATCTAAAATCCTCCAAAAACATTCCCAAGGGAACAACAGTAACCAGTCCCAGTCTGAACCTAAAAGAAAGTGGGTTATTTGACAAAAAGACAGAGAGGTTAGTCCTCCAATGTACTGAGTGCTCCAAGTATGGACGCTCTGAGGGAGACATCAAATGTCCCAAGAGGGCACAGTGGGCAGACAACTGGGTTGGTGAACATAGCGCTTGGGAAGGAGGTGGCCCCAGTGAGCTTGTGGGAGAGAGCAGAGGTTGCCTCAGCATCCCTAGGGGATAGAGAGATTGTGCCAAAAGCCTATAAGCCTTCCAATACTTTCAAGAATAGGCAGTGGGTCACCATCAATGGTCAAAGGGTAAAGGTGCTGAGAGACACAGGAGCCAGTATGACTACTATGAGGTGTCATCTGGTATCCTCAGAGTGGGTCATCCCTAATACATTCCACCAGGTCCTAGTCACAGAAAACCATGGGAGCCACTACTCTGGTTCCCTTTGAGTGGTGGGGTCTCTGGGTCTCTAAAAGCAGAAGTGAACCCGGCCATACTTGTAGATTGTCTGTAAAGCAACATCCTAGAGCACACTTTCTGGAAGGAAGTGGAGCTCAGGTCTAGGGGTGGGCGGAATTTGCGTACTCGCGTTACGCAAAGTTCCGCGAAGATGTAAAAAATCTCCGCGAGCTACGAAGAATTCCGCAAGCACGCGGAATTGCTTGTTCCGCCCATTCGCGATGCGTTTTTCCTGTTCGGGGACGCTGTTTGCGTGCTCGGGGGGAAATATCTCGCGAACTTGCCCATGCAGTCGCCAATTGGCGCGGCCATCTTGTTTCACTTGTCCCGCCCGTTCGCGATGCGTGTTTCCTGTTCGGGAACGCGGATGTCCGATGGCGCATCCGAATCGCGGGATCGTGCGGCCGGATAGGAAAACTCGTCGGCGAATGCAAGGATCCCGGTAAGTCGCTACCGCGTGCGCGAACACGCATTTTGAAAGCGCGAACAAGGAAAAAATTCCGCTACGCCGCGGATCGCGGAATTTTCGGCAATTCCCCGTTCGGAGCGGATTTTACTGCCCAGGCCTACTCAGGTCCCACCTGGAGATGTTAGGCTTACCTGAAAGTGTCTGTACTACTACAAGGTCCATGGATGCCCGAGGGGGAAGTCGAGGGAGCCGGGTGCCGGGAGCAATGGCCCAGGCAGCTGCCTCAAAGATGAAGAGCAAGGACCACAGGAAACCAGGCCCTGAAGTTCCCATGGTCCAGGTTGATGGGGCACCTGAGGAAGCCACCCGAGCCTTCCGAGGAGGAAACTGACATCCTAGGAGACCTGCGTGATCTTGCTAGGTGGCAAGTTGAGGGTGTGCCTACCAAGGAGGAATTATGCATGGTGGAGAAAAAGTGCCCAACTCTAAAGGGCTTGAGGCAGCAAGCTGAGGACCAGGCAGCAGGTGATACTTCTGGAGATCACCTTATCTTCTGGGAGACGGACATCCTGTTCAGTAAACCTAAGGTTCCTGGACCTGGGGCAGCCCAGGTGCAGGTGGTCCCCTAGTGTCACAGGGCCTTCCTACTGGGGTTGGCTCAAGATATACACTTGGCAGGACATCTGGGGAAGAACAAGACCTTTGCCAAGCGTGCCCTCCTTCTATTTTCCCTTGATGAAGATAGCCTCAGATACGTTCCGTAGGTCTTCTCCCAACTGCCAGGCCAGAGGGAAAGCAGGATAAAAGCTGAAAGCGCCCAAGAATACCTTGCCTGTTGTTAGCACCCCCTTTGAGAGGCTGGGCATCAACATTGTTGGTCCCTTGGACCCCAAGACAGCCTTAGGCAACATGTTCATCCTGGTCTTGGTGGACCATGCCACACAGTACCCAGAGGCCATCCCTCTGAGGTCAGTGACTGATCATGCAGCGGCTTGGGCCCTGAAGGGGAATTTTACCAATGTGTGGTTCCCCAAGGAAGTAGTGTCTGACAGAGGCACTAACTTCATGTCAATGTACATAAAGTCCATATGGGATGAGTGTGAGGTAACCTATAAGATCTCCACACCCTATCACCCTCAAACCAAAGGGTTTATTGACAAATTCAACAAGACAGTCAAAGGCATGATTATGGGCCTGCCTGAGCCCATGAAGTTTAAGTAGGACGTCCTCTTGCCATGACTGCTGTTCGCAGACAGGGAGGTGCCAAAGAAAGGGGTTGGGTTTAGTACATTTGAACTCCTCTATGGACAACCTGATAGGGGCCCTCTCAATCTTGTGAGAGAGTGGTGGGAGCATGCTCTCAGGAAACCCCCTCAGGATGTAGTCAGCTACATGCTGGCTCTCTCTAACCAGTTGCAACAATTTTGGAAAAAGTAGAAAGATAATGTTAAGGCCAGTCAATAAGCAATGAAACTTTGACAAGAAGGCCACTCTATTGGAGATCCAGCCTGGCCAGAAGGTGTGGGTCATGGAGCCTGTAGAGCCCAGAGCTCTCCAGGATTGCTGGAGTCTACTCCATCACGATGACAGACGCTCACTTCATCCTTCGAGCTAATGAGCTCATCAACAGGCTGGGCACTGCCAAATTTCTCAGTATTTTTGATCTCACATCAGTGTACTGGCAGATTGCTCTGACTGAGGAGGCAAAAGAAAGGTCTGCATTCTCAACCCCAGAGGGCCACTTCTTGTTCAGGGTGATGCCCTTTGGCTTGAAGAATGCTTCTGACACCTTTCAGAGGCTGGTGAACAGGGTCCTGGCAGGGAAGGAGACATTTTATGCCGCCTGCCTGGATGACATAGCTGTCTTCAGATACAGCTGGGAGGAACACCTGTACCACCTCCAGGAGGTACTCGAGGTGCTGCTGCAGGTAGGCCTGACTATAACGACCAGTAAGTGCCAGATAGGGCAGTGTACTGTGGCTTTATTTGGGCCATATGGTGGGCGGGCAAATGTACAGCCCCTCCAGGTCAAGATTGAGACTATCCTGGCCTGGCAAACACCCAAGAAACAGAGACTGAGATGAGGGCCTGCCTGGGTCTCACCGGATATTACAGGTTTGTTAAGGGTTGTAGCACTATTGTAGCCCCCTTAACTGAGCTAACTTCTATGAAGCAGCCCAAGAAGGAGATATGGACAAAGGCTTGTCAGAAAGCCTTTGACTCCCTCAAGGAAGCCATGTGCACAGCACCTGTACTCTGGGCTCCTGACTTCTCGAAGGAGTTCATTATGCAGATGGATGCTTCAGAGCATGGCGTAGGGGCTGTATAGCACAGTTAAAGGAGAAAGGCCTAAACTAACCCATAGCCTTCATTAGCAGGAGGTTACTACCCCAGGAACAGAGGTAGAGTGCTAATGAGAGGGAGGCCTTTGCTGGGGTCTAGGCACTGAAGAAGCTGAGACCATGCCTGTTTAGAACTCACTTTTGGGTTAAGATAGACCACAGGCCTCTCACATAGCTCAGGCAAATGAGGGGTGAAAATCATAAGCTGTTGAGGTCGTCCATCTCCCTACAGGGAACTTTACAGTGGAACACAGTCTTGGGTCAGACCATGCCAATGCTGATGGTCGCTCCAGGTTCTTCTGCCTTAGTGATGAGACCTCCCAGGAGGCTGAGTAGTTCTCCTCACTTTCAGCTATGGGGACACATGTTTAACCTGTCAGCCTTATTGTGGTCTTCCCCAAACTTTTTGCCTTAATCCTCCATTTTTACTGATCTCATTTTTTTTCTTCCTTAGTGCTCTGTGCACTTTACCACTGTTAACCACTGCTAACGTGTACGCTCTCTCCTTTAAACATGGTAAAATTGTGGTAAAATTGACTTACACCCAATTGGCACATTTAATTTACTTGTAAGACCCTAGTAAAGAATGTACCTTGGGCCTTTAAATTAAACACTACTAGTGGACCTTTAGCACTGTTTGTTCTACCTACTTAAGTAGCTCTTAAAACATGTCTGGGGATTGCCATTTCAGCATGTGTGAGCAGATTTAACTGCCACTTCAACCTAGCAAAATAAACCTTTTGCCAGGCCTAAACCTTCTTTTATAATACACATACATCACCTCTAGGGTCATTTTTAGGTAGGGCAGAGTTCAGTGTATTTAAAGTTTGGACTTGTACTCTAAACTTTTACATGTGCTGGTAGTTCAAAACTCATAAATTCATTTTTCACTGATGCAAGGTCTACCTCTCCTATAGGATGACATTGGGTTACTGTATTACATTTAATAAGTGATAACTTGCAATTTGGAGCAGGTAGGAATGCCAAGTTTTGTGTCTAAAGAATTGTAATTTAAAACCCTATTTACTGGTTAAGCTGGATTTTAACCCACAATTCTGAAAATGCCACTTTTAGAAAGTTGTAATTTGCTTATTCCAATCTTTTGGTACCTGCAGCCTGTCTCCTGTGTCACATGACTATGTGTAGCTGATAGTTGGTCTTTGTGTATTGCTCCCAGACAGTGAGACAAAGGAGCACAGATGTTCAACAGGAGGAGCTGTTACCTACCACACCTGCACATCACAGAGGCTCTGCCTGAGCACACTCACAAAGGGTTTGAAACTAGTCTTTTGTGAACCCCATACAAGCTGGGGCCATTGCAGGGAGGCAGGAAATTCAAATCACCTCTGGGGTGGAAACCTCCAGAACCTTCTCCTACTTTAAAGTGGGCACCAGGTATAAAGATTAGACCCTAAGACCCAATTCTTCAGTACACCTCTGGACCTGTGGAAGACTCAGAAGGACTGTTGTGCTGCAAGAATGACTGCTACTTTGTTGCACTACTGCCTGAGAGAAAGGACTGGACCTGCATCTTGATGCAAGGACCACCAGAGTGACTCCAAGGGCTAGCTGGCTGGTCTCTTGACCCTATCCCTGAGAGCCTCAGGGACAGAAAGGGCTACTACCTCCTTGAACCCAGCACCTGGACTCTACGGGCTGTGAGTTTTACCCTCCAAGTGATACCACTCCAGTCCTGGATCTTTGGAAGTGGGCCTGAAGGTGGTCTGCTAGCTCAGCTGTGATCCTGTGAAGCAGAACCGACGCAATGTGATGCATCTGCTCACAGCTGCATTAGAGCTGCTGCAGCTTGACACATCTCCAATGCCAAACTTTGTATCGTTGCTCGCAGGCTCCTGGGAACCGCTGCTGCGTGACTCATCTTTGACGGAGGCCTTCTCTTCGCTAGCCCCTCATCGTTGGCACCCCTACCAAAAACGCAGAACTCTGCATTGCAGGCCAGTAGGTCTTTGGAACCGTAGGTGTGCAACGCATCTTCATCGCAGGACTTTTCATTTAAGTCCCTCATCAACAGCATCCTCAACGATGATGCAGGACTTTGCATTGTAGCTCCTCAGACTTGCCGTTGCACAATGCATCCTTGATGCTGGATCTCCCAACTCTCTGCAAACCAGGATGCAAGGTGCTTTTGTACTGCTGGCCTAACTTAGTCCCTGTATTTAGCCTACGCTCCATAACGGTCAGCCTGAACTTGTGACTTTGTCCTGGTCCGGTGTGACCAGGTAACCACAGTTGCACTTTGTGCTTCTAGTTACTATTTTCGCCTCAAATTTTGAAATTGCATATCTCCGGTTCTACTGATAGGAATTTTTTCATTTTGAACTCAAAAATGTATTACATTTTACTGAATTGTTCTAATTTCATGTAGGATTTTTCTTGTGTTGAGTTTTCACTTTATTACTGTTTGAAGTGCTGAAAAAATACTTAACACATTGCCTCTAAATGAAACCTGACTGTTTTTGTGTCAAGCTACCAGAGCGTTAAGCACAGGTTAATTTGGGGTTTGCTTGTATTTCACCTTGACAGAGATTGTGGTTGCTGCGTGAGTAGGGTTTCACCTCTCTCAACCTGTAACCCAATTTCCAACAGTGGGTCACAGGCCCATGTCATTGCCTTCCCAAACTAAAATTCTATCATAATAACATTCCTGGGGCCTTATTTACAAGAAATTAACACAGTGTAGTGCCGCAAGCCATTTGGCTGCACCGTGCTAAGTCACTTTCAAAGCACTGGGATGTGTCATATTTACAACAATATGACGTATCCCTGAGCTCTCCCCTGTGCTGGCGCACAATTGGCTGCCATGCCCCAATGCAGGTACCATTGCACCATGGTGCAAGGATGCCTGCTTTGCTGGAATGATGATGAAGGTGTCCCTTCCTGCACAAAAACAATCACGAAAGGTGTTTTCCTCTTTTTATGCATGCTGCAGAACGCAGCATACAAGAGGGAAAAACGAGGAGAAATAAAAGAATTTCTCCTTGTTGCACCTCCTTACGCCTCCACTGGGGAGGCGTAGGATTCTGATACATTCCCACGTTTACGAAAAATTGTAAATCTGGGAATGCAGCAGAATGCGGCAGAATCCATGGGTGTTGCGTGGGAACACCCACAGCAACACCCATGATATACCCCTTTCACACAAAGGGGCTGATTAGGATGGCAGGCAGGTGTCCACCGCTGGGCCGGCGGTGGACATCCGCCCGCGATCGCAACCCAGAAAACCGCCAGTTAGATTAGGATGGCGGTGGTGACCGCGGTGGTGGGAAATTCCGACCGCCGCTTTTCCGCCGGTTGCCATCCGCACTCTTGCCTAGCGGACAGAGCAGGACCGGGATAATGGTGGCGGTGCCAAGCAGACTCCGCCGGCACGATTATGATGCCAGCGGTGGCCAGCCTTTCCGCAGCGGTCAAACCGCCATGGAAAGGCTGGTGGAGATTGTCTTCCGGGGGCCCGTTGCGGGCCCCCAACTTGTTGGGGGGGGTGGGTGCACTGGGGGGTACCCATGGTCCCCCCCTACATTTCCCTGTACCAGGTGGCAGGCACTGTGCAGTGCCTGCCACGCAGTGCAGGGAAATGCAGGACATGCTCCTTTCGACATCGCGGCGGTGCTGCGGGCATCAGCAACCGCCGCAATGTTAAAGCCCGCGATCGTACCGCCGCGGTCATATTTTGACCGCGGGCCATCGTAATTCGACCGGCGGTTATCTCGCGGTCCATGTGGGCAGTCTTTTCCCGCTACCATGGCGGTCGGGGAGGTTTTCCGCCCGCCATACTAATCAGCCCCATAGTGATGCGTGAAAAGGGGCCGTATTTACAAGGCCATGAAAAGCCACACAGGGTGGCTTTACGTGACCTTGTAAATATGAAACACCACACTGCGTCGCTGGCGCATCAAAAAAAGTGACACACTGGTGGTGCAAGGGGCTTGTAAATATGCCTCCGAATGTCTAGTGGGTTTTCTGTCTCCACACAGAGAGACAGATTGGGGGAGAACATCCCCATCCACCCCCTGGGGGGATGAAAGACTAACTGAGCCCTTGGTGGGGGATTGGGGGAGGACAGGCCCATGCCCGGGGGGGGGGGGCACTCCCCCTCAAGCCTCCTCCCTGGTGGCCTAGTGGAGCAGATCCCAGCTTGGGGACTGCACTCCCAGCACGATCCACTGAGGAAAGGCAGCACTGGAAAGGGGACATTATTCCTTTACCAATCCTACCTCTCCCATTATGTTCGGTGCTCGTGGGCACAGTTATGCCCCTCAGTAATGATCAAAAGTGAAAGCATAACGCTTTCACTTTTGATTTGCAAGGTCTACTTTCACTTTTGATTTGCTGTAACGTAATTGCACTGTATGCTATCAATGTGTTGCATTAAGCACATGGGGATTTTATGGTATCCAGGTTCTGGGCTTGGTTTTGCGCAGACAATGAGATGTGCCTCCAGTGCAGGAGATATAGGGTTCATTTAGGGGATTACCTGTCCTATAGGACCTTTCTTTAATGTGAGGCCCTTTAGAGGGTGTCATAATAGGCATTTCCACCTTCCATGGTGTGTGTATTTGTACAGTGGAATTGCTCAGCCTTTCTGTATGATGGAGGCATAGGAAGGGGAACAGGAAACCTAACAAATAACATAATGAGTGGAGGCAAGACACGGAGAAGTGTAAGAAGAAAAGAAGTGAAATCGGGGTGCATTGCCATTAGGAAGCAGTTATCGAGGTTTATAGGATACCCATCATGTCAGTTACAGACACAGTTAAATTGACAGTAGGACACTGGGGAAGGCATGGATATTGCCCCTACGTGTAACAACAGAAAGGTGGGGAATGAAAAGAAACAGTGAAAATTGACTGAAGAGGAATTATTTCAGAAGTAAAATGACATGTGAGTGCACTCAGATGTGCTTGAACATATACTGCTCAGGTTGTAAAAGATTGTAAGAACAAATCGAAACCTACCCCTGAGATGATAGCTAGGCCCACATCCTCTGGTCATCATTCACAGCGTGTGAAATTCTACATGAATTGGCAGTGCATCAACAATTTGCACCTTTTTTATGAACTATTATGAATTATTTCAGTACTCACCAACTTGAATTTATATGGTATATTTTGGATTGGCTATAGTAGATGTGATGTTTGCAATAAAGAATCCCTGCTGCTATGTGTTCTTTTCACATATAAAAGCAAGACGAATCTGCTCCCCACCTCCCCCTAGCGCCTTGAGACCCTCACGGGTGAGTAGGTGCGCTTTACCAACCCTTGATTGATTGATTGTTCTTAAATTGCTTCTTTCCTGCACTCCGCTTTCACTCTCCTTGCAAAACTCTTCTGGTCTGCTTTGCGATTGATGGCAAAAAGGATGACCGTTTCAGTGTAAATAGTGTAGCCCTCCCTTACCAACCAATCAAAGTGCTACTGCTTATTGCTAAGGTAATTATAATAGTATTAGGGATTTTTTAAGTCGTATATTGCTATATTTACTTTTCATGAACGAACTGACTTCAGATTTACCCAATGACTCATTGAAAAACGATTTGGATACAGTGAGGCATGTTTTAAATATTTTTTTATGTAGAAGCACCACTATTACACCGCCTCAAAATTAATCCACAATATTGCCAAAATCTTTTAAAGGAAAATATGACAGTGAAAGTGAGCCTGATTTGAAATTAGTCACATGATGTTAATAAACATTTATGTCACGATTTCCTAACAATTTGTGTTGGGTTTGAGTTTCAAAAGTAGCGCAAAACAGTGAAATTACTGGAAAGTAGCCTTAAAGGCATGCAATGTAGTGCAAAGCTCTTCATGTTGTTAACTTTGGATCTTCTTTATAAGCCTCCTGCCCCGCTGGTGCGTCACTTTTTGTGACGCTCCGGTGGCACAGGAGTCTGCTCCATATTTACCAGGCAGCACTAAGACACTTTTTTTGGCTTAAGGCCGCCTTGTAAATATCGTTCTCTTTAACCGAGTGTTGTGCGTTAAAGGGGCGTGCAATAGGTGTTGCTGGGGGGCGTTACCAGCACCATCCATGGCTTTTTGACACTGCCCAGAATTTACAAGAATTCGTAACTCTGAGACAGCGCCAAAAACGTACGCGTCCCCAGGGGAGGCATAAGGGAGGCACAACAATGAGAAATATCTTTATTTCTCCTTTTTTTCCCCTTTTACTATGTGTACTGCATTCTGCAGCACACATAGAAAAAGGAAAAAGCCTCTTTTGATTAATTTGGTGCAGGAAGGTTTCCCCGCAATGCAGGCATCATTGCACCATGGCGTAAAGGTGCCTGAGGTTGGGCACGACAGCCCATTGTGCGCTAGCACAGAGGAAAAGGACAGGAACTGTGCTGTATCCGATAGATAAGGCGCATTCCTGCCCTTTTCTTTTGCCGTAGGGCAGCGCAGCAAGAAGGCCTGCGGCGCTGCCCTACAAAAAAAACTCATGAATGAGGCCCTATGTCTCAAGGGGCGATGCAGGTGTAACGTTTGAGAAAAGTCTACTTTTTTCCAAACTTTCCCAGCTTTACATGTGTCCTATATTGTACAGTACACTAACAAACATTTTAAACTATGTCTAAGCATAGTACTGTGTCCAAGAAGGGTAACCCAGTAAAAAACCTGCGCTAGGCATCACGCAAACACCCTTTATTATGCCAGCCTGAACAGGGAGAGAGGAAGTTACAGCACCATATCTTAGTACTTATGGGGAGGTCTTGCTCTTTTCTTTTTATGGACCGCAGGACCGCAAACTTAATCGCTGAACTATGTTGCATAACAATTATTAAATTTCGCCCTTTGTGCATGGGGACACAAATGTTAAACATTTTAACATGAAGGCAGTGCCTTTTACCTTTTACTCGTGCTCCGTGAACAACATGTGCTGTACCATATCTTACAAAGACAAAATACATAACCCATATAAAAAGACACACATTAGAGAAAGTAGTGCACAGATTGTCCACAAATGGATGCTCCAAATATGTCTCTGTACTGTGTTGTTCCATGCTATTGGCTGTTTTTAGAAATGCCACATTGTCAAAAATCTGTAGTTGGTAAATTCACAATATGTGTCATGAAAACGTCATACTTTAATGTGACTTTACAAGGTCTGAGCATAATGTCAACGATCGGTATACAAGATGTCTGTACTGCATTGTTATAAATGGACCCCCTCGATTTTTTCCCTGAGCACATTTACATGCGGTAACACATGTTGTGTTACTACTCCTGAAAATGGAAACTTAGAACGGGATGATAAATGTATCCCAACCTAAAGTTCCAAGGTGTATTATTGGATTTATGCATAGCAATTTAACCGCTTGGTATTTCCAACCAAGTCGGTTTGAGGGTGCTAATGTCCAAAGCTGGCTGTCACATCAGGGGGAAATGGCTACTCACAGAAATAAAAAAGCCCACGTTTGAGAGAAAATAATCCTGGATGATCTCACAGCATTTGGAATCCTGCCCACTCATTCTTGTCAACCTCTCACCAGTCTCGAAACAGTTGAGCATAGTAGCCTCATATACTCCTTTGAGAACTGCATGGGCCTCCACGGCCAAGTCTCCTTCTTGGCCAATCGCCATGAAATAGGGATGATTGACACACATATCTCTGACTAGTCCCTGAAGTAAAGTAAGTTCTGGTTGCAAGGCAATTTTCTGCATTTAAATCCTTCTAAAATGGGCAGGAATGTTTTTGTGCAGGAATAGATACCTTACTGTACAAACACAATCCTTGGATGCATACTCCTCTTTCGATGTAAACGTAAATCCGTATTTGTAAAGCACGAACTACTCACCCTTATGGGTCTCAAGGCGCTGGGGGCCGTCGTGGAAATTAAGTGAGCTATTGCCCAGAGTCACATGGTGCTGAGCTGAGCTGCTGCCGGAGCCGGGGATCGAACCATGAGCCCTGTGCTCCGAAGTCAGCTGCCCTGGCCGCTGCACCACACCTCTCCACCGCTGCACCACACCTCTCCACGTGTGTGCTGCAGGCGGCAGCACACATAGAAAGAAGTAACGAAGAGATAAACATACTTCTCCTCATTTCACCTCAGAGAGTAAGGAGGAGCATTTTGATGCATTCCCAGGTTTGCTAGCTTTAGTAAATCTAGGAATGATCCCAGACGCCCATACTCCACTCATGGGACTCCTTCCCAGCGTAAGGTACCACACAAGGCAGAGCCTGAGTTTGTTTTTACTAAACCATGCAAAGCCACAGAAAGTGGCTTTGCATGGCTTATTAAATGCCAACAAACAAGCACTGCCAATTCCAATAGGTCTGGCTTATGAATGTAAGTGTCTGTTGTGTCATTGATGGGTGTATGCACTCAGTAGGTCATCATACATGCACCCTTCACTCATGCATCCATTCATCTATTCACTTAGTCATTCCTGCATTCGCCCTCTGGCACAACTGCAATAAAACACACACAAGCACAACAACATTGTCAAAGTCCACTCACCCAAGGTACTAGATTCTGCAGGAGCGAAGAAAGTCCACCCAATCACCTGTTGGTCTGCTCTCAACACACAAAATAAAATGGGTGTTGGCAGCATAACTTCCAGTAGAGTGGGAGTTGGGGATGAGAGAGACAGTGAAGAATGCATTGAAATCTGTCTCTCAGGTTCAGAAATGTGATGGGGCGATTATCCACTGGGCTCTCAGGTGACCTGGGCTGAAGCTCTGCCTTCCTTTTTGCCTTTTGGGACTGCAAATAAATTACTGGGATGTGCAGATGGAAGGAACAGTAACGGATTTTGCCAACTTTGGGGGATCAGGTAAACGCTATAGTTTCCATCTCCTTAGAATGATAAGGAAAATAAAATCATTCTTACCAGAGAAATGCCAAAAGATAGTGATATCAGCTCTGATAATGTCACGTGTAGACTACTGCAACAGCCTCTACCTCAATATCCAAAAGCAACACCTAAACAAGCTCCAATTAGTGCAGAACGCTGCAGCTAGACTGTTGACTGGGACACCTAAGTTTGTTTCAGTAAACAAAGAAATAAAAAGGCTACACTGGCTCCCGGTGAAACAACGAGTACATTTTAAGTCCATGTGCATGGTCTTCAAATCCCTTCACGGAATTGGCCCAGATTACCTGTAGCGGCGGTTCAAATGGTACATCCTCAGCAGAGTCCTTCGCTCCACTGAAGCAAAAAGGGTGGTTATACCCTCAGCAAAAAAAGCTAGCTGGGGTGGTAGAATTTTTGTCACATGCGCTGCGCAGGCATGGAATGAGCTTCCGTTCCATCTGAGGAACGTCACAGAGCTGTTGCAATTCAGGAAAGGGCTAAAAACCTGGCTGTTTTCCACATAGGTCCATGCACATCCTGGTACACCCCGTAATCAGATAGATAGCAGCCAGCGCCAGGACACCCTCGGGTAACCGTGCGCTTTAGAAATGCAATTAACATAACATAACATAACATAACAAACAAACAGCACATTTCTTAGACAATACCATTAACCTCATATAAAATTATAATCTTACTAAGTCTATGACTCACCACTGGAAAAAAATAGGATGAGGAATGGAATGGTACTCCATTAATGCATAGGATACAGCAGAGTGTCTTTTTAAGGGGAATCTTGGTCTTTTCTTAATATCAGATACTCCCAAACAGGTTTGCCAAAGACTACAACAAGGCTCAAGTCCGTAGCATTTTAGTTTGTGTAGAATGCCAAAAGTTACTGTAGCATAACGCAACCTACAGTTTCAAACGATATTGCCTTTAAGTCATCAAAAACAAAGGTAAAGAGCACTATCCTTGAAAGTTTCCTTGATAAATCAAGGAGGGCAGCTTTTTGATGCTTTTTCTTTCTTGACTTTTGCAGAGGCTGAGGAGCGGCGATGCAAGTTGGCAGGAACCAATAGGAAGAACAGTGCTGCTCAAGCGCAGTGCCTGAAATCCAGAAGGCACAGAAGGTAAGTCTCTGGGAAGCTGGTAGAGAGCGGGAAAGCCAGGACCCTCTCACACCGAAGACCAGTAAGCCAAGCAATGGTCAAAGAATAGGGCGCATAATTTATGTATCACATTTTAAGATGGCCGCTGAGTCTCTTGGGCATTCAACATCTCACGAGATCTCGAGTCCTGCTTGATTCTTTTCTTGCAGGCAGATATGAGGAGCCGAATGAGACTGGTAGGAGGCTAATAGAATGGTAAAGCAACAATACACTATGGTCCTCACTGTAAAATCAGCACTAATGGCACCACGCAGCATGCCAGAGTGCACTGCTTCTTTCTAACACTCAAGCAGATTTTCTACTTAAGCGCCAGCGTTCTCAACGTGAACGGTCGTGACCTGTCGTGTCCGCCCACATTAAGAAATCTCGCCGGGAGGCATTCTACTGGCTGAAAATTGCACTAGGGGGCACAAATTCTCGCTCATGCTTGCCAACTTAAAGTTAGCAAGCTGCACACCAGAAAAAAATCTTCACGCGGCAGTTGGCAAAGTTTTGCTGGAACTCCATGCTCCAAACAGAACGCGGAGTAGGCAAAACACAGTGAACTCTGCCGGCGGAGCGGAGTTTATCGCCCAACCCTATTTTATTGTTCTGGAGTCAGATACTGCCTTCAAACTTGTAACCCAGGCTTATGAAAATAAAAATGTCTGGACTGATTGGAGGTATTATTGCAGAGCAATTTCTTGAAATCTTCTGGTATGTATTATATATGTGGCTCATCTGCATTATCTATGCACTTATCAGAGTCTGCAGTGGTCTAGGTTCTCACTAGCTCCTGTTGTCTGCTATTCAATGCATTTATAGCTTTGCCGGGCTCTTACTGACCCTAGTGGATATGAAAGAACGTGAAGGCTGCATTTACTGCTCATGAAAAGTCTGCACTCAGAGCAGCAACAACAGTGGGGTAATCATCATTTTCAGCTGCATTGGCCAGAGGCAGGAACCCTTTAGGGCAAATTTACAAAGAATTTACACAATACAGTGCAGCAATCAAAGTTACTGTATTGAGCCGTACGACAGGAAGAGACCAGAACAGAACTTTATCTATTAGGATACTGTGCTGTTTTCCTCTCTCCCTGTGCCAGCATACTTTAGGCTGCCCTGCGCCATAGCACATATCTTTGCACCATAGTAGGTTTTGTACTGAATGGGTACTTTTCCAATGCTAAATACTATTCTTGCACCTAGTTTAACAGTTTTGTTGTACTATGTGTGGATCATTTGCTGTGGCACGTGCAAGCGCATGGGCACTGCTTTCCCTTGCACGCGTCCTTTGTCACACTTGAGTATGTGTGAGCGCATAGACACTGTTTTCCTTCTTTTGTCCTTCACTTCATGTGAATGGTTTCAATAATAACAAGCATTGGCATAGCCAATAGGTCTCGCTTTTGGGATCTTCTAAGTGTTTAGCCATGCAACACTTGATGTTGTTTAATGAAGGATATTGTGCTGGATAACTAAACACTTACAATGTCCCAAAGGCGAGACCTATTGGCTATGCATTGGGGCGCCTTTTAAGTATTTAGGTAGAGCTATTGACTTTGCCAATGTTTCTAAGCTGTGCTGTAGAGAAGTGTGGCTGCTGTGCAGCATGCTAAGAAGTTGTAATTAAAAAGTGTAAGAAGCACTGAGTGATGCTGTGGTGTCGTTGAGTGATGCTGTGCTGGCCCTGAGTTTTGCTGTGGTGGCGATGAGTGATGCTGTGCTGGCCCTGAGTGATGCTGTGGTGGCCCTGAGTGATGCTGTTGTGGCCCTGAGTGATGCTGTGGTGGCCCTGACTGATGCTGTGGTGATGCTGATTGATGCTGTGGCGCTGCAGAGTGATGCTGTGGTAGCGCATAGTGATGCTGTGGTGGTACTGAGTGATGCTGTGGTGTTCCTGAGTGATGCTGTGGTGCTGCTGAATGATGCTGTGGTGAAGGTGAGTGATGCTGTGATGGCCCTGAGTGATGCTGTGGTGGTGCTGAGTGATGATGCGGTGGTGCTGACTGATGCTGTGGTGGTGTTGACTGCTGCTGTGGTGGCCCTGAGTGATGCTGTGGTGGTGCTGAGTGACGCTGTGGTGGTGCTGACTGATGCTGTGGTGGCGTTGAGTGAATTTGTGCTGGCCCTGAGTGATGCTGTGGTGGCTCCGAGTGATGCTGTGGTGGTGCTGACTGATGCTGTGGTGATGCTGATTGACGCTGTTGCGCTGCAGCGTGGATTGTGTGGCCATATCAGTTTGGGTAACAAAGTCGACTTCCTACTTTAGTGGCAAAAGGAACACTAGCAAATATTGGGAGGTCTTTGCTTGGATTAAAGACACTTCGTTGAGGGGGTAAGCTAGCTATTCCAATTAATTTATGAAAGTGAGTCTGATAAATTTATTAGGTCAGGAATTTAAGTAAAGCATTAGGATCCCTCTGATGTTGCCATACAGAAGAGGATGTGTGTATCAATCTCCATTTGAGAGATGTGTAGATGCAAATAAGGTGGGATGTATGAGAAAGGAAGGCCTTCGAGCTGAATAAAGTGATGGACATCAACAAGTTTGGAACACATTCTTGCAACATTACCCATGATAACTATGCCCCTTGGAGTTCATGGCTTTTGCAAAAAGAAATGATTGTAACAGCAGGAACACAGGTGTGTGTGTGAAATTGGGGGGCCTGGCGGCATAAACTCAGGAATAACTCACAGGTGTAGAGAATACACAACAGCACGGCTAAAACCATACACAATAATGAAGTTATTGAGAAAATAAACAATTTTTTAAAATAAATTAGTAAGGGGAAAAGAGCAAGTAAAATAACTGTTACTCAACAGTACATATTAACATTTCTAGGCACCTCATGGATTACAAAAACTCCATTAACTATATTTTGCAAATGTTTATATATCGCCCCTCCAAATGGCATTTATACTGACATGCTTCAACTAAGTTTTTTCCTTTCTAGCACACTGACTTTTATGGCAGCACTAAAGTGAACTATCCATTTCTGTTGCCTCACTAGTCCATCAGAACAGAATGAGACGGTCCTTTGTTTGCTCACTCATATCATGCAAATTCTGCCAAAAGTTAAAAACAGAAACTTTCCCGCCAGGGATTTAAGTGGGATGAAAAAAGTGGAGGCTCCCGGAAAGAGGTGGGGCTTATATAATTAAGGGCGGTGCTTAAACATACAGATTAAAATTTGCGTAGAGTGCCACCCTACCCACACATTTCAATAGAATCACAACTGTAACTGGCCTTGTCACCATTGCTCTATGCGCTGTGCAGAGAGGCCAAGTATTGCATGGCCACGTATTCTTAACACCTTTTTGCCCCTGACATGCAATGAAAGAAACTTGCACTTCCTTTAGCCAAAAGTCAATTGCGACCCATTATGAAACATCTGAATGCTATTCAATTCAAATTATGCACTAGACAAGAGTATTATGCTGAATGAAAAAACCGTAACGCAACATCCTGGAAAAGCACTCATAGGGAATGCAAGATTAAGTAAAGCTTGTCAAATAGAAGCAGGAACCACAGATTACCTTAACGTTTTCCACCCATGGGTCAGAAATCGAACAGCTTTTTTACATGGAAGGTTAAGAACATGAATACAGGGCCCGAAAAGCACCAGTTTCAATGTCAGTTTTAAATTACTACTGGTAAAGGGGCCCGGTCCACTTACTTAAAGCCATTCTTCCGTATCAGCGTAGGCATACGTGAAATAAAGCAGCAGTCTCTTGCCACAAACTGCTCTGATAGTCCGCATAAACGAAAGAGGGTTACAAATTAAATATATGTCTTTTAAAGAAAGGATGAATTGCATCAGAAAATGCCGATGGTTTAAATACTTCTTTGCACTAACAAAAATATGCTCTTTCAAGTATTTAGAACCACCTTTTTACTATTTAAGAAAAAACGTTTTACTCCCAGGTTTTTAAAACAGGGAGTAAAATACTACCACTTAAAAAATAAAAGATCTAGAGCCCCGGCTGCGACACCTTAAAGCCTCACTGTAGGTCGAGGGACACTGGAGCCAACTACGAAACGGCAAGCTCACGTATACATACACAGCTTTTATGAGTTCCCATAGGTGACCATGTCCCATTAGAATGCGTTGACCGAGAAACTTCAAAAGAGCAAAATGCTGAATTTAGGTCAGTCAGAACTTTCTACATGCGGTGCAACAAAATTAAGATACTGACAAACCATTTCAATATATTGTTTAAAAAAGTCAATTTAAACATGAAATCTTTGTAAGCGTTCTGCATTAAACAGTAACATCCAAAAAACAAGCGCGCGCACGTGCGCTATAAGTAAAAAACAAGTGTCGGCAAAAGTGAAAGCGTTTCACTTGCGGGAGCGAGCAGCGCCAAGAGCGATAATTGCTACCATATGGCGCCAGCTGCTTGCTCCCGCAAGTGAATCGCTAAACGTGCACGCATTGCCATTGAAGGCAATGGAACGCGTGCACGTTTTTGGCTGAAAAGCCGAATCGATTGCAAAAGGTCTTTTTCCTATGTAGCGCATGAGCGCTGCGTAGGCGAGACCTAAAAAACAAACCAAATCACATATTGACCCTTTTCCCTGGTGGGAGATTGAAGCTCCTTCAGAGCACCCGCACTGCTCAACTGCAGGCCACTCCCTCTAACTAGCCCACAGTCCCAAGCCATGCAAACATCGCCCCACAACTTAATTTACCCTCCAACCTTGACACCAACCCTGCTCTCAAGTGGTTTTGAGATTCTGATGTACAAAACTGAACCTCATTTTTAGTCGCTATGTACTGTACTGTTCTCCATATGAGAACCTACTAGCGCCCTGAAGCCTCCGGGTATGCATGCGATCCAGAAATAAATCAATACCGAGAACTGAACATCCCGGCGCCCCACTCACGTGGCCCAAAGGCCAGGGACGAACCAACACTAATGAATGGTTCTGGCAGCTCGAGCTCACGGCGCCCTGGGCCCCCCCTCTCGCTTCCTGGAAGCACTACAGCACCACATAACCAGGACGGATGGTGCAACAACTCAGATTGGACATGGCACCGGAAAGCGCCTCGTTGTTAAATTACCCACTCGGTGCTCGTGCCTGGAGACGGCCTCCGCCTCCAATAACCGTAATAAGTCCTGTCTTCGCGGTGTCACTGTTGCAACAACCTGTAGGCAGTGTTTGGAAAGGGGGAGCGGGGAGGGCGCCCTGAGTGATGAAGTGTCTTGTGAATCTGTCTGGAATTTAATAAGTGAACAGTGCAGTGGGATTTTTACATCTTCGGATATATACAGCCCAAGAGAAAAAACAAGCGCGCACGCTAAAAGTAAAAAACAAGTGTCGGCAAAAGTGAAAGCGTTTCACTTGCGGGAGCGAGCAGCGCCAGGAGCGATAATTGCTACCATATGGCGCCAGCTGCTCACTCCCGCAAATGAATCGCCAAACGTGCACGCGTTGCCATTGAAGGCAATGGAACGCGTGCACGTTTTTGGCTGAAAAGCCGAATCGATTGCAAAAGGTCTTTTTGCCTATGCAGCGCATGCGCGCTGTGTAGGCGAGACCTAAAAATGGCTATTGTCTTGTATTGTTATTTGAGGTTGCATCCTCAAGCTTAGCTGTATGTATTCAAAATGTGGGGTTTATTATTTATGCGGCCACAGTTTCAGTTAGGCGAATTTCACCCTGACCACTGAAGCTGAGGAACACATGCTGTAGTCTCTGTTTTTCTACCTGGAAATAAAGAAGCGATTTTCAACAAAGAAGTTCTCATCTTGGATTCTCTCTGCTTGGTACATTTGATGACGGTTTGTTTTCTCCAGTTTCAACGGAGCTCGGAGCCATCAGCACAGCCAGCTTCTTGCTTGCATGGAGGTTAATCGCCCGGCCGCTGACTCAAATTCATGGGAGTTGCATGCCTCTCTAGAGGAGGAGCTTCTAGGAATAGCCAATGACAGCGCGGAGCTGTGTTTTCCTGGTACGTTTTGTTTGGCATTTGCTCTTGGATTGGCAGGATTTCCAACGTGCATGTTTCTATTGGTCTTCTTTCCTGACCTCAGGATTGGAGAGTTGCTGGTGTTGTTGCTGGCATCGCGTTTGGAGGTGATCAACATTTTGTCTGCATTCTGCTCTCACTCTTTCAGGCAAAATTTAAATCGGTGACAGGCACACCTATTTTAATATGTTACTAGTCTGTCTACCACGACAGTCACTCCTCTTTATGTAATTTGGCCAGCCTCTCTACGGTGACAGGCACACCTTGATTTTGTGCAGGTACTTTAATTTATTGGTTGTTTCTGTTATGGGTTCTTCAACCATTTCTACTTTAGTTCACATCAATTCATTTTTGTAACATCCTGGTAAACCACTCATCAAATGGTTGGTTTGGATTCATTCTTTTGAGAATTATTTAGTGGCTGTGAGGGCTGATGATTTTGTCCCTAAAAGGAAACCTGCAATTTTAATTAGTCATTTGGGCCAGGAGGTGCAGCACTTGTTTAAAAATTTACCGAAAATGTCAGCACCTACTGATGAAGAAAGTGAATGGGATGCCTTAAAAAATAATAAATAAATGCACATTCTTCTTCTTCACTGCAGCACGTCTCTCCTCCGGATCACCCAGGCTCCCAAACTCTCTCAGTCAATCACGATGCTGATTGAGCAGCGTCGCGATTGGTCTGAGCAGCCTGTTTGGCCGCTCAGGCAGTACCTGGGAGGCTGGGCATGTTCTCCACTGGGCTGTGCAACTCAGCCCAGTGGAGAACATGCCAAGTGTGCATGACTGTTTGGCTTGCCAAGAGGGCCAGCCAAGTCGTCATAACTTCTTGTTATTATCATTTATTTTTCCTAGTGCCGATATCGGCAACCCCCCGCTTAGCAGTAATTAGTTGCGCTGCGTGAAAATAAACAGTCCACACACATTTTGTTGGGAAACAGTTTGCTGCAGGTTTATTACATACAAGGAGTATGCCAACTTGGTGGGTTAACTTACGGGCGATCCAAGGGCAGGGGACTAACCTAAGCTGACCTGCCCGCCTGATGAGCCAAACTGCACCGTGGCCAACCCAATCGGTGCTACCATTTATGTGGGGTTATCCCCCTTACATACCATGGACCCTGATAGAGGGCTTACAGCACCCTAAATTGTAGGGGTGCACTATACTCTCAATATAATCTCACTCAAATGTATTTTCATCATGTGCAGTGTTTTACGATTATTAAGATGCATTTATTCACGTTATAATAGCATTGAAACATAATGAGCACACTTAAGTAGGATCTTATGTGTATTAGAATAGTCTAATTCCTGTATGTGTAATGTGCAGGATGAAATTATACTCGTGTAATGTAACTGTGTTCAGTTAAGCGACTTAGGGGCCCATTACGATACCCGGCGTAAATAAATCCGCCAGGCATGGAAGCGGCAAAAATCCGCCCGCACACACCGCCTGAACACCGACCACGCCATTATGAGTACACAAACCGAAAACCGCCATCGGCGGAAAAATCACACAAAATACCGCCCGCCATCGTCCGAGTCGGAGTCAAACCGCCCGCCACGGACGGAAACACGCACGACAACACAAAACCGCCCGCCCACACGGCCGACACACCGCACGTGAAATTACGATCGCACCGCCATGAGCGCGGAAAAACAACAAATATACCGCCCGCCAGCGCAAACAACGCCGATGAGAATCGACACGGCAGAAGCCATGGCGCCAACGTACCTGCACAGAAACCATCCGCACACAAAACCAATAGCACACAACATGGCCAACAAGTCCACACAGCAAGGCACACACAAATACACAAGCACAGTACACATCCCGAAAACACCCCCCGGACAAACAAAAAATACAAAGGCCAGAACCCCAGACACAACACACCTGAAAACAACAGACCATGAGGACACACCCACATAGGTGAGTACAAAAGCAGCACTCCCACAGACCACAACCCCTTGCTACATTGCAAACCAGAGAGGAGAGGAGAGGACACAGTGACACAGCAAGGACAGCAGCACACCACAGAAACGCACACATCACAACCACCACCACCACCACCACCACCAAACACCGGCACCACAAACCCCCTGCACATTACACAACACACACCGCACCAGCACCACAAACACCATGGCACCACAAAGGATGCCCAAGTTCACGCCCATGGAGCTGACGGTCATGGTCGACGAGATCATCAAGGTGTACCCACAAATCTATGGGAACATGGTCCAGCACACACCACTAGCCACCAGAAACAGAATGTGGAACCGGATCGTAGACCAGGTCAATGCAGTCGGGACCCTGCCCAGGAACAGAGTCGAGATAAACAAACGTTGGAATGACGTAAAGAGCCTGGTCAAGAAGAAGGAGGGCAAAAACAGAGAGCTGGCTGCCGTCACTGGCGGAGGGAATCCCGCGCTCTTTAAGACCTTCAAAGCGTGGGAGGAGAAGGTGCGAGTCGTAATCCATCCGGAGATCCTCGCCGGATTAGCAGGGGGAGTGGAGGCTGGTAAGTACAAACTAATGTATACCAGCACACCGCTATGTACTCACATGCGCAACTACCATGCCACAGCTCCCAGGGACAAACACCCCCATGTCCAGCACACAATACACAACACATCACACACACATGCAACAGACACTACCACACACAGCCCAAACCGAACAACTGTAAGATGCGTGGGGACATGTGTACACTCAGCCAGCCACGTAACCACCAACAGGTCCCCAAATATGCCAGAAGCGCCACAACGAGCACCCACCACACCCATGTGTCCGCCACAGCTGCACTAACCGACAAGTAACAGGTAAGTGGCAGGAACACAAACTGCAGTGGGTGGGAGGGTGGACAGCCCAAGTACAACACACACCAGGCCCCAGTCCCACAGCACAGCAAGGACGAGCATCCCCCACACCCCACAGCCACGTGTCAGCCACCGCAGTGCACAACGACAGCCGAAAGGCAGACATCACGGTCCACAGCAATCGGTGTCAGTGGGTGTACAGCCACCCCCACGACCCACTACACCCCCCACCCCCACAGACCTGCAACATGGAGCACCCCCGCTTAGAGCCATGTGGCATCCAGTACAGTGCACGCACGAACAACTTGCAGGTGGGAAACTGGACAGGGCTGGATTACTGGAGGCATGAGGACCATAACACCACCAACACATGGGACATGTCACGTAGCAGACGAACACGCAGCACCGCCCACCGTCACGAACAAGTGAACAATGTGCACACGGACATGAACAACAGACTCACACCCCACATGACCCATCACAGACATAGCAACACCCAAGGAGCCACGTCTGCATGCACAAGCCACACTGAATATAGTCCCACACGGCAGCCACTGTGCAACTCATCACACACAACCGAAACACCATTGAAGTCCTGTCCATGTAGCCCCCACTGCCTGTCAACCCCACACCCCACAACTACGCCTATGTAAGACAAACAACACTAGACGCAACAGAGCGGAACAACAGAAATGCACACGAACACCACTGAACCCATCAAACTCACAGACACACCATGCACATACAACATACCATCCATCCCATCCATCAGCCCCAGTCTCATGAAAGGCATGTCATCCGCACAGCTGCCACACATACAGCAGTCACGCTAAGACACATGCCCATGATCAACCATGTGCCAGAAGTCAATTAAGCGCACGACACACTGTGAGCAACAACACACAACATGGGCCACACCCCCCCGAGCACTGCAGTGATGCACATGGCACAGGGCAGCACGCACACCAAGGAGATGGGACAACTGCAATACGTTGGCTGGCACACAACTATCACTCACTCATAACGATGCGTCCAATGCCATGTCCAGTAACCACAACAGACAGCAAATATGCAGGGCATGTCAGGCATGCACACACCTCAGACCATGCACTGTCATGCTGCCACAACACATGTCACGTTTGGCACCCATGGCTCACAGCATGTACCCCAAAAGCATATCCCCTCCCAAATGCGAATCTGGGGCATGGCCCCCATGTTGCCATATGCGTTCCTAAGCGTTCCATTTGAACCCCAAAAGCATATCCCCTCCCAAATGCGAATCTGGGGCATGGCCCCCATGTTGCCATATGCGTTCCTAAGCGTTCCATTTGAACCCCAAAAGCATATCCCCTCCCAAATGCGAATCTGGGGCATGGCCCCCATGTTGCCATATGCGTTCCTAAGCGTTCCATTTGAACCCCAAAAGCATATCCCCTCCCAAATGCGAATCTGGGGCATGGCCCCCATGTTGCCATATGCGTTCCTAAGCGTTCCATTTGAACCCCAAAAGCATATCCCCTCCCAAATGCGAATCTGGGGCATGGCCCCCATGTTGCCATATGCGTTCCTAAGCGTTCCATATGAACTCCAAAAGCAAAGTACAAACCAGACCCAGGATGGGCCAGGAGCCCGCATACACCAGAGTCACAATGAGTAGGGGCACAGCAACACACCCATCGGCATGGCCAATCCGTCCCATGCCACATGTGCACAGCACACAGTCCCATTGCCTAGCACACACAACTACAGATGCCACAGCCACACACTCGCCTCCGGGAAACCCATGTACGAGATTGCACGAACTGCCAATGTCAGACGACTAATACATACTTCGCCAGGTGCAACACAATAACAAATCTCATTCTCTCCACAGGTGACGAACTGCCGGATGCTGGGGATGGAGACAGCAGCCAGCACAGCCAGCCCACAAGCCCCCAACGAGGACACACGGATCTGGAGGATCTGTCCTCCTCTTCGGACACGGACCACCAAGCTGGCCCATCTGGCGTGGCAGGGCCCAGCCGCTCCCCAGGACCCCTCCTACCCACCAACCCATCATCCAGGGATGCTGAACAGTCCCAGTCCCCTGCTGCCACTGTCGTTGCGGCCACACCCACGGTCATTGCGGCCACTACCACTGCCGCAACCGCCACCATCGCCGCACCGACCACCACCGCCTCCACCACCACCACGTCTTCGCTGGCACCAGCCCCAGCGCAGGTGGTGGCCCGGCCGACTGGATCCACCCTGGGAGCCACAGCGAGGACCGTGGTGTGCAATGTGGCTAGTGGGCAGGCCGGTGGCAGCAGGACTGGTAGGAGGAGCAGGGTCAGGGAAACGCCAGCCTCCCCTGGGAGCCATGCCCTGCCTCAAATGGCCAGAGTCCTTGGGGCCTATGAAGAGGCCCAAGGACAATGGGCCAGGTCTGCTACTGACACACGGGAGGTGCTGGGGGTGCTGAGGTCCATGGACGCCCATATGGGCCAATTCGTGTCCCGTATGGACCAACTCGTGGACCTCATGGGCCAGCTGGTGGTGGCGGTGGGGTCACAGGCAAGGCCAGCAACACCACCTCCGCCACCACCTGCTAGGGCGCAGGCTCGGGCAGCAGTGTCCACTTCCCCTGCGTCCACAGCCAGTGAGCACACCTCACCCACCACCAGCAGGTCGCCACCACACACCCCCCTCCCAAACGTGGAAGGGGCCGTCCGAAGAGGAAACAGATCTCCCGGGAGGACTTCGCACGCTCCAGTCGCAAGTGAGGCAGCCAGCCAGCCTTCCGCCAGCCTTCCTTGACCAGCCACTGCATTGACTTGCTCTACGATCCCACTCCACACAGCCAGCTGGATGGCATGTGTGTGTTGGACTATGGACATAGAACCAGTGGGTACACCCTGATCATCACGCAGCCATGACCGACAGCTCATTGTCACTGCACGCACCACTTTTGTCATCACCTTACACACAATCACATGTCACAGTTTGTAATAAATGCACCTTTTTCACTAACTGCTGTTTGTGCCCTGTGTTTTATTTGTACGGAATACAACGGCCACCTTGGGCGGAAAGGCACCTGATGCGTGGCATGGCAATGGAATCCGGAGGGCCTGTAGGGACCTAGGGGTGGGAGACAGAACAGGAGCACATTCAATGAGTGTGTCACACACCCATCACACAGTACATGTCAACAACTACAAGCAATGTACACACATCGCACAGAGCAATAGGGCACAATGCCACAGTCACCAACAGTGGCATACTACCCTGGCCATGGAGCGTTGACACACTGCACGCAGTGAACATACGGCCACCCTGACACAGCACACACACACCTGCACAGATACAGACACATCATCCGTCGTACATGGACACTCACCGTCAAGTGAAGTAGCGGGCGATGAGCTGCTGGCGCACATTCCCAGCTTCCTCCTCTCCGCTGTCCACCTCACTCGAGCTGTCCTGGTCTGCGGGCTGGGGCCCTGGTTGATCTCCGTCATCCACAATGAGGGGGATCTGCTTCCGAATGGCCAGATTGTGCAGCATGCAGCACGCCACCACTATCTGGCACACCTTCTGTGGGGAGTACGCCAGTGCACTCCCCGGTGCGGTCCAGGCACCTGAACCTGGACTTGAGGAGGCCAAAGGTACGCTCGACCACACGTCTGGTCCTCCCATGTGCCTCATTGTATCGATCGTCTGCTGGGGTGCGAGGATTCCTCAATGGACTGAGCAGCCATGCCCCATTCGGATACGCAGAGTCACCTGGGTGTGAGGGACACAGAGAACCGTTGCAATTCCAACTGGACAGGGGACAGCATCGCACAACCAGCACGCTACACCACTCCACATACTCACCGACAATACAGGCACGATCCTGTTGCAGATTGGCCATCAGTCGTGGCAAGATGCTGTTGCGCATTATGTGTGCGTCATGGGCCGAGCCTGGAAACTTGGCACACACGTGGGTGATCACCATGTCCGCAAGGCACACCACTTGCACATTCAGGGAGTGCGTGTGCTTCCTGTTGCGGTACAGGTGCTCAGTGGCCTGTGGTGGAACAAGGCCAACATGAGTGCAGTCAATGGCTCCCACGACGTGTGGGATTCTGCCAAGGGCATAGAATGCACCCTTCACTGCCGCCAATTCACGAGCCCTGGGGAAGCGGATGTACCTGTTCCGGTACAGCATCATGGCTGCCAGTACATCCCTCAGCACCTTGCTGAACATGGGCTGGGACATCCCTCCTCCACTGCCCACTGTGTGCTGGAATGACACAGTGGCGAAGAAATGCATGGCGGCCATCACCTTAGCCGTGGGGGTGACAGCAGTCGGATACACCCTGCGGGGACGGAGATGGGGCTCTAACATGGCACACAGTCGATGCAGAGTTGGCCTGTCCAGCCGAAACTTCCTGATTACCTCTGTATCGTCCATGTCCGCCAGCAATTGGTATGGGCGGTCAATGTTCGGTCTCCGCCTGGGTTAAATGGCAGAGGACACATGTCAAAGCAACACGGCACATAGCAATTTCGCATACACATCACTGACATGACTGAGCAAGCACATGAGCCACAGCCCAGCTGTCAAGCTGGGACGGCACGGCCACAATACACTTACACAGGTCTCCCAACAATGGCAATGGCAAGTGAGACATACCACTGCCATGTGCATGCACATGGGGATCTAGGCCCCAATGACTTGCGGGGCGTGCTGATGGGGACTGACTGCATATTCGTCAAGCGGCAACGCCACGGCAACATGAGTGTCTGCTGAGCATGGAACTGCTTCCGAGGCTGGATGAGTATGGCACACGACGACGACGATGTGGGCACGGGCTGAGCGGCCAATACAAGTGGGACCTGTGGCACGAGGGGATATGAGACAGTAGTAGGTGTCAGCACTGCACCCTATGTACAGCACTGTACGGATCACAGCTCCCGAAACATTGACTGGTGTCCACATTGACAGCCCCATGCCAAGACGGCTGTGTGCTTGCAGTCACACGTCACAGGTGAGAGGTTACATTGCACGTGCCAGGTGGCAGACGTACATAGTGGGAGCTGGCATGTGTGTGCATGTGTCTCCTGTTCAGGATCCACCAGATGGGCGCTGACTCTGTACTGACCATTGGACACAGCATGTTCCGTGGAAGGCTTGTGTGTGTGGGATGGTGGCACTGGATGTGCCTCCGTTGGGTGGGGGGCCATGCACAGGGCGGGTACGTCGATGATTGCGCATTGTTGGTCACGGTGGGTGCACCAACTAAGATGTGTTGCCCTGTGTTCAATTCCTATGTCCGCATGATGATGGACTGTGGATGTGGGCAGACTACACATTGGTCGATGTGCTGTCTATATGCATGTGCCTTCACACCAGGCACAGCTGCCCCTGCACATGTGACCCCTGCTGGACTCGCTGCTGGGTCTGTGGAGCTGATGCACCTTCTGCGCGTGGGGCGGGCAGCTCTCCTCACTTCCCTCATTGCGCATGTCATGTCTTTGCCGCAGGTGACATGGATCATGGAGGGCCCACATGTACGCGTGGGTAGGCTACACATGATTGTTCACTGGTCGCCACCCCCAGTCAGTGTTTCGAATGGGAAGGTTGTCGTGCTGGTGGTATGTTCGATGTGGCGGATGGGCGGGCCTAGGTGCGGGCTTACATTCCGGACATGGGGGTAGTTGGATTGGCGACTAGTTGCAGTACACACGGGACACGTCTCTTCCTTTCCACATCTGGGTCATCCCTTGTACTAACTGACAGTGATACAGTCATCTTCGCCCCAGCCCTCATGTCCTCCCCTCGCCCCCCAATATGCATGCTCACCTGCGAGGCTAGCGCTTGCACAGGCAGCCCCAAGCTCGCACCAGAGAGGGCAAGGAGTATATGTGTGGGTCCAGTTGCACGAGTGGGCTGTCTCAGGGTATGATGTGTGGCGGGACGCCGCTCCACCTGCGTGGTGCCCCAAATGGAGACCCGGCCTGCATGGACTATGCATCACAGTCTTCGCCTTCCGGATCCGCCACCTGCGACACCCAGTGGCTGTGGCTGCCCTTGCGGCCAGGCCGCGTCCGTCTGTGGCTGTTGGCCCACACATTCACTCTTTGGCCTCTCTGGGGAGGGCTCGGGGGTGGTGGCGCACGCGCTTGCACTTAGTCGCAATGGCATGTGTCGTGGTTGGTATGATGGGCAATGGATGGGATGGTGCGAGCCACCTCCCGTGACGTCAGTGCTGCTCGTGCTGTGGTGCGTCCCCCTACACTTCCATTTGACTTGTGCCATGCTAGACGTTGAGGTTCTATTGCCTGCGTGATATGACCAGGAGGAGCGCGAGGAGACCTCTCACACACCATGCTCCACTGCCATCCCGTGCCCTGTATCGCCTGTGCGGATTGACTATGTTGGGGTTACACCTGGTCGACTGGGGCTGTGTGTGCCTTGTCAAGGAGCATGGCGGGCGCACAACAGGATCCAGCTTGTCCACAGAGGGTGGGCTGAGGTGCGCCTGGTACCGCTTTGTACGTGTGCCCGGCTGCTGTGCACACACGTGTTCACTCCCCCGACAGGTGTCCTCTCACAATGCCCAGGGAAGCGGTGGTGTACTGTTCATGACCCCTCCCAACACGGCGTGCTCCAACTTGGCATGTGCGCATCTACCCGTCGCACCCACCCACCTGAGCACTGCGTCCATACGACTTCACACGACACATGTGTGTCTTCCACAGTAGTGCTACTCATTTGCGGTGACATCCAATACCAGTGGACTACATGGTCATGTCACGACTGCCGTGTACTTCACATACTCTCATCCTCTCTCATTCGTACTTGTGAAATGAGTCAGCGGAGACAGTTCTGGTTTCAAACATTATATTGAGTCTTCTGTCCTCTGTGATGCAGTATAGTGGACACTACTGGCAGCGGAATACATGTTGAGGATATACTGAGCATGATTACAAATGGGGTAGGGTGTGGGGTTACATCTGCTTGGCCAAGGCTGTGCTAATGTACATTTACGTATAGCTGCGGAGCTGCGGACTTTGACACAGACGGTATACATGTAGCCTACCAGACCGCTCGGCATCATGGGCACAGTCCATCTCAGTTCCATGTGACAGGTTTGCTGCGGTTGTTCCTCATGCACGCGTGCATGTGAGATGAAATCAGGGCATGTGCTTGCGTGCATGCAGCGGCGTGCCACTTGTTGTTGCACTGTGGTGGTTACTGGACATGTCACAGTCACTGGGGTCGTGTTGTTGTTGTATGCACTTGTCGTCCATGCAAAGGTCCTGGTATGGGATTCCCGGGGCGGGGGTGAGAGGGGTGCAGCACCCACAGACTCCAGGCGACCTATTCATGTCCACTGAGCGGTGTGTGTGTCCATGTGCGCTGGATCCATGTCGTGTCCTGGTTGTTCGTGCAGTTCCGTCCATGTGGGTGCGATGCACAGAGCCCATGCCACTGCCTCCCACGATGCAAGCGGTGTTCCTGGATGTGATGGGGAACAGTGTGCATGTCCCGGTCATATCCGATGTCATGGCGATGTCGTTGATGGTGTGGTTACAGTTGCCGGTCGTTTGGTATGGCTGTTGTGGTGGTGACTGGCCAGTCCGTGCGGAAGCTGAGCATGGGTGCGGGGTTGGACTTCATAGGTCACTCGGGGAACCTGCGTTGTGGTCCGACGTATTTACAGGTTGTCAGGTATGCGATGCCGTCCAGCAAGGCTTCCATGTCATTGGTGGTGTACATGTTTGCCAGCCAATGAAGCGGATGGTGGCTGTCAAGGTGTTGTTCGTAGGTTGTCCCTTGGAGGACCATGATGGGGCATGCTGGGTGACATTCGATGTAGCTGTTCTCGATGATCCGTCGTGTGGAGGCACAGTGGTTCCATTTCAGTGCGTGTGCGATGTTGGCCACATACGCCATGCCCCCATAGGCAGAGCAGGCCCTGTCGTGTGCGTCCAGAGGGAGGAGTAGTGGTAGCAGGTCCGCCTTCAGACATGCCGGGTTGGAGAGGCATATCTCGACGGGATGCTGGTAGGGACACCTCCGACAGTAGAAGACGGGCATGACGCAGCTGAACAATGTGATGCGGTAAGTCAGTCGGTAACTTACGTTCAGCAGGGACAGGAGATCGCATCCCAATGTATGTATCGTGTTGGTTTGGTACAGCTTGAGCTGTTCGGCGTAGTTGGGTAGGTGTGTTGCGGTTGCCATTTCGCAGCGGTTCGTAGAGGTGGCGTGCTCCGGCTGTGTGTGCAGTCTGCAATGTGCACGCTCCGGGGTTGCTGTGAGCTCTGTGTAGTCGTGGGGAGACAGGACTTGTGTTCTGTTGGCTTGTTTGGAGGACACGGGCCCTCTTCCCACATGCTTCTCAGACAGTTCAAGGTCAGTGCTGTGTGACTCCTTCCAATTAACTTGCATGTGGCCGACATGGGGGAGTGTTTTCTTCTTTCTTCCCCGTCCGTTGTGTGCTTCTGTGATATGCGCTATCTGCCCTGTGGTCGGTCTCCTCGGCATGCCTGTGTTGGTCTATTCTTGGACAATGGCTGTATTCACCGGCTTCTGTCGTAGGGCTGTGGTTTCGGTGTTGGAATGGAAGGTCATTCAGTGCTGTCTGCTCTCCCTTGTGTGGGCGGCAGGCTGCCTTTCCGCTCTGCGTTGGGCCTTGTGTGTGGATGTTATTCTTGGGCCACCTGTTGTCGGAACCCGGGCTCTTTGGTGTTCCGTTTCATGTGTCTTGTTCATATGTGCAGGGTGGTATGGGTTTTTCAGTGTGGTACTGGCGTTCCTCTTCCCGAAGGGGCCCTGCTTCTCCTAGTTGGTGTTGCCGCCGCTGTGTGCTTCGCCATGTTTGTTACACTGGGGTGTGTCCTGCTGTTGCGTGACTTCACTGACATGTGTGCGTCGGTTGTGTGGCGTTGGGTGTTGTCCGTGAATTGGGCGTTGGGGACATGTCTGTGGCCGGCCTGTCACGTGTCATGTGCGTTCGGGGTGGGGCTGATGTGTGTGCTGCTTGGTTGTGTCCCTGTGTCTGTGTGCGACGCATGCATGGCGCTGCGGTTGGCCTCTGCGTTGTGCGCATGTGTGGCGGCGTCATCGGCGCTTTGTGGCCGTGACGGGGTGGTTGGTTCCTAGTCCCAGGTGGTGTGTACACATGTGTTCCGCGATGTTAGGATTTGGCCTGTGTGTCATATGTGGATGCAATGGTGGATGTGTAGTGTGCACGCGCTGGTGGGGGTTGTCCGCTTTTTCCGCCCTTGCACTGTGTGCGCTGTTTGCGTGCACTTGTTGTGTGTGTGCCTACCTGCGTCTCCGCGGTACGTTGCATCCTTGGTGGTGCATCAGCAGAAGCATGGGAAGGCCTGCAGTGCTGGATTCATGCCCGGGGTGCCGCTTCTTCGTTGTCCGTGCTCTGCGTCCGTGTTTCCGCCTCTCTTTCACGTGCGGTGTCTCTTTGCCGTGGGAGCCGTTTGTTTGCGGCATCGTAATTTATGCGCCGGGCGGGACGTGTTTCGTCGGACGGTGTGTGTCAGTTGTGCTGCGCCGCTACGTGTGCGGGCGCACTTTGATGGCGGACGGTGTTGCTGGCTTGCCGGCGGTGTTTGGCCTGCTTTTCGCATCGTAATTGGGCGGGCGTGTGGACTGCTGCGTGCCGGCGGTAACTGGTGGTTTTTGCATCCGCCAGCACGGCGGTTGTGCTTCCGCCCGCCATCGTAATGAGCCCCTAA